>CM068592.1:20648313-21848313 GCA_035048485.1 Pteria penguin
GATTGTTTTGCATGGGCATCATCTTTTCAATATTTTCACATGTGTTTTATATGAAAATCGAATACGATTGCCATACCACTTCAAAATACGATAAATAATAATTGTAGAAAGGTTAACGGATGTCGGTTTTGTTATTTAACAATTCTTCAACATACGATTGGCTCTTTACGTAGAATCAGAAAAGAAAACATTACGATAAGCATCTCTATGTTGTCGTAATAAACCAGCATGTGGGGTTTGTTTTTTTTTTTTTTTAACGTCAGGAAAAGTACAGGAATTTTTTTTTTTCATCATTTCAACGTCATCATGTACCAATGTATGTGTAAACATCTGTATATTTATATTATATGGATATGAAACTCGGCGGATTTATTGTAAATGAACCTTATATTCTACAAATCTAAAATCATACAGACATAATGGAGACATAACATCTAAAGGCATTATTTAAGAAATCATATTGTAGATTAATTTAGATATTATATCTATTTTACAAATAGCAACCTCCTGCTAATCATCAGCTCGTTAAACTTCCTATTGGCATTAAAAGACAAAATTTTCACGGACATCCATAGCAAGCAGAAGGCTTAGTGAGCTATATAAAAGACATCACTAATAATATTGTCCATTGAACTACAGCGTCTATTACGACTTAAGACAGAAATTTCCTGTTACAATAATCACTTAAATGATGTGGTGACCCAGTATACGAACCTATCCTCCAGTTCAGTATACATTAAGTAAAGAACTGAAATATGATTTTGTCGCTCACGTGACGCGGTGGACAAAAGACAAAGAAAAAGTTTTTAATTTGACTTGCCACGATGTCAAACATTTACACAAGTCAATGGCATACTTACATATTTTCGCTGTACTCATGAATAGAAAGCAAAATGTTAGAGAATGTGCCACGGCAATGCACCATATAAGGGAATAATAGTCTTTCTCGGAGCTGTACTGAAACATATATAGATATTTTCTATACCAACTTTCAATCAAATACCCTCAAGGTTAATCTAAAATGTTTAAAGAAAACAGACTTTTCACTGATTGTCAGTAAATAATGAGCCATATTTCTGTAAACATTAACGAAATCACACAAAACGCAATTTGTTCTGTAAGTCTGCTATTTAGAACAATGTACAAACTTTCTTTAAAATATCTTAAAGTTTACCCTAAAATGATATGGGAATACAAAAACGACAGACGGGTGGACGAGCTGGCGGGCCTGTGGTCTCTCTGGTAAGGGATTGAGAAACAATCAATTGCATTTAGTTGTAATCAGTTGGTTTTATTTATCTATTTTGTTTTGTTTGTTCTTTCAATTAAAAACGAACGAGTCTGGTTTATGGATAAGTGCTTTGATAAAGATATCGCATGTATTTACAAATTATTTTTATCTGTAAGTGTGACATAAGGATAAGCGCACAGTAGTCAGTAAAAACACAATACCTAGACATAAATACGATCTCCTCGACAATTACATAGCACGGGTAGAATTTATGGATATTTTGAAATCAATGAATGAGCGTTTATACCCATACTTATGATATATATCTAAGAAACCAGCAATTAGATAAACTGAATCACGCAAATATTATACATATATTATATTATATATATATATATATATATATATATATATATATATATATATATATATATATATATATATATATATATATATATATATATATATATATATATATATATATATATATATATATATATATATATATATATATATATATATATATATATATTAACAGGTTATATACATTAGGTTTTACTTATCGCCTACAATTTGCTACAAGCATTAGATCCTGCGGTTGCAGACAGTATCTGCACCGTGTGCGGGTTGGGAGGGAGCCAAAAACATGTATCACTGTTTCATCATTGAGTTTTTCACCCCATTATTGAAAGTTATATCTTCGAAAAACGATAACATCCCGGTGGTCTGTCTGTCTACAATTTTCACGTGCCTGTTTTGCACAATCCAGAAACATTCTTCAATGCCAAGACCCTGTGACCTTCCTACATAACATTATCATATAATCATTTATGCACTTGATATAAAATAACATATGCATTAAAGTTTTCTAGTCGAATATTAAACAAGTGGGAAATAAAAAAGAAATGATAATATAGACATACAAATGATAAGAGAGTGTGGGACACTGTTTACTCTGTGATACAAACACTATCAATGATGCAGAAACGAAATACTTTTCTAACCAATAACATGCAAGTGGGCGTGTCCTTCCTCATAACTAGTGTGAACTTTGACTCCTCCTACTCGTTATAACTGTTCCCATGCACAGTTGAAGCTCAGATTCATTCATGCTTTCTCAGTAGTGATCGCCAGTATTCCAATAGTTACGTTGAAGTGTAAATCCACGTTTGAAAATAGATAAAAACATTTATCTGGCGAGTGACTGTTTCAATTTATTTTGAAAACAGTACTTACTAAATAATGGAGATAAAATTTGGAAAGTTTTTACCATTGTTACTGGTACTTTTGAACTTTATTTGTATTGTCAACGGCACTCTTCAATCCGACGTCACTACTTCCAGTCCGTCAAATTTGACACCACGTGAAGAAAGAATCAGGCGTATGCGGCAAAGGTACTTCACAACGTGTGTATTTTTTCTTCCTACCTCTTTTTATATTAGTATTTCAAAGGTACAATTCAGTATTGAGCATTTGTCTCATAGCTAGTGTTAAAATATAATTCATATCAACACAAATCTATTTCAGTGGTTATAATGTTTCAATAAAAACAATCGAGACAATTAATGTCTTTTTTTAATAAAAACATAATAACACATGAATATAAATTAAAAGATATATAAAAACAGAAAAAAAAAATGGAATTGTACCTTCCTAGATACAATTTATTATGAATACTACTTTGTCTTATTCTTCAATATAAACTTTTAAAATGTAGAATTATACTCCTTAATATTTGTTGAATAATCTTAAAGTAATTCTATTTATATATGTTAATATCTAGTAGCAAAAGCATGTTCTACATAATATTAAAATGTTGTGATTTCTTATATAAATTCCTATGGATCAAACTTGGAATGCGTTTACTTTAATTGTATCCTTTTTCCTTTACCTCCTCTTCCCTTTACCAATGGCATATACTACCGTTTGTGGAAACTCTCTACTTAACAGTATGTTTAATTACTAAACGGAATTGTTTGATGTGATGCCTTTGTTCTTCTTCGGACCAACCCCACCTGTCCCTTTCCCGTGTTGAGTTTGAATTGTCAATATTATTTCTATTACTATTTTTTCATCTTATTTTTTATCAAAAAGTTTGTAACGTGTGTGTAACATAACACCTACAGAACTGATGTTACTATTGTACAATTGGTCTCAAAATTATGTCAGAGTTATAATAAATACCGTCAACTTGATTTAAGCATAATGTTAAGTGGTGAAATGTTAAATTTACATTATTAGATAAATGAATCTTGAAATCAGAATATTAAATCAATACTTCCTCAATTATCCCTGCCCTGCAAATTTATACAAAATATGGAACCCCTTCCTCGTTTTGATTTTTAGATCACGTGCTCACAGGTTGTCAATGATACGACGCCAAATGCTAGAGACGCTGAATTGGGACAGATTTCCAGTCATCCAGGACAGGGACATCCTTATACGTAACCTCGACCTTTCCGTGTTCAGAATGAATAGGGAACATTGTTACGCAGCCGACTGTAAGTTGCATGTTAAAGTATACATTTTGATAAATCACGCTTTGTTATAACAATCTCGTTTAGTTTTAATTTTTGTTTTGTTTTGTTTTTATTTTTGTTTGTTTTTGTTTGTTTGTTGTTTTTTGGTTTTTTTTTTTGGTTTTTGTTTTTGTTTGTTTGTTTGTTTGTTTTTTCTTTTTTGTTGTTGTTGTTGCGGAAATAACTAGCAATATAGAATATGCTCACTTCTTGAAGCCGCTTCATTGGTATAGTACACGTACGTTTACATAGCTCCAGCAAATATTGGTTTAAACCCCGATTCCGCTATTCTCCTTGTTGTAATTCAGTGGTTTTTTGTTTTGGTTGTTTTGTTTTTGTTTGTTTGTTTGTTTGTTTGGTTTTGTTGTTGTTGTTGTTGTTGTTGTTGTTGTTGTTTCTATTCAAACATATGGAGACACATATACATAAATTTAAATAAATTAAATCTTATAATATAATATACATATAAAGTATTTCATATATAATGACCAGACAACTATGTTTATATCTCTTCTCAGAATTTTTCCATTAAACGATGAACATGACAAAAACTAATAACAATAATCAGTGTAGCGATTACTTCAATTATTTCAGTTACCTTACTACTGATTTTTTCTTCCAATTGAGAGTGAAATGAACGGAAATGAGAAATAAATGTACTAATATAATTCATGCATCTACCATTATGTATATTTGAAAGAGTAGTCATCAATCATCTGCTTGATGATAACAGTTTAAACGAGTATTATATATTACTATCTAACCGTCATTACCGACTGGTATAATTTGAAATTGTTATTTTTTTTTTTTTTTTTTTTTACATCAGAGAGTAATTCTGAGGGGTTTTTTTCCTATAGGTAGGTTACCAGACCGTATGGACGAAACTTTGTGGAATGACCCAAATTCCAATATTATGAATATGCGATTTGACATCATAGCTTCATCCAGTGGAGATGTTGATGTCTTGAATGCCACGATGCGACTTTACATGAAAGAAAAACCAGGTATATCAACGTACTTTCACATACCAGCATATATGTATTATTAATGTATTCGTATAATTTATTTCATGTTAAAGCATCTGGCTGTTGTTAAATACACCCCAGAAATTATAAATCTATATCAAAGAAAACAAAAATGCAATGGTTTATTTTATTGTGTGTGTGTGTGTGTGTGTGTGTGTGTGTGTGTGTGTGGTTTTTTTAAACTCATTTCAACAACATGAAAACATTGTAGAGAAAAGTGTATGATTCAATGTGCTAACCAAAGTAACTTTACTAATCTGTATCAATTTTTATACTTGTAAATGTAATTTCATAATAAGGGAAGGAAATACTTCAATAGAAGTTTAATAACTGAAATAAAAAAAAATATTTGTGAAATTATAAATCTATACCAAATAAAACAAAACTGCAATTGTTTATAATTGTTTTTATTTATTATTCTATTCTAGTCTGCAACTGTCCGGAGGATGCAGCACAAAACAGATTACATGTAAAAGTATACCAATATCTCAGATTGATGAAACGACGTAATCCATGTAAGCAATTTGAATAAAAACTCATTAATTCAATTACAATGTAGTGTATCTGATTTATTGTGTAATTAACACACACACACACACACACACACACACACACCTACACACACAAATACATAAACACCCATTCTAATATCATTATAAATTTGTGTCGAACTTGTTACGCAACACGAGTATCTTATGAAATTTATCATATAAAATTTTTAACCTAATATCTAAATGATAGTTCCTTCTTTATAGTTCCAAGAAAGAGGTTAATGGACTCTAAAATTATTACGTGGCGACCAAACACCTGGGTCAAATTTAGTGTAAAAAGAGCAGTAGAGGACTGGGTCACAGGTCGTAGAGCAAAAAATGCAGGATTTGCAGTTGCAGTTTTTGACCAGTATGAGGATCCCATTAATGCTAGGACAGTGTTTGGAAACGTAGATTGTCTCAGAGGACCAGGTAATTCATTAATATTCTTTCTATTCACTTATCACTACCCTTTTCAAACTATCAAAATGTAGTCGATATCCAAAAAAAAAAAAAAGACATGACACTAGGAAGTATCGAGCCATCTTTAATCCTTCAGATAATATATACATTCTTTTACGTTTATACTATGTTGTTGCAGATATGGATTGTTCTGAGGTACACAACCAACGACAATTCAATATGAGTACAACCCCGTCTCTACAAATATTCCAAACAGAAAGTCCCAGAATAGACAGAAGGAAAAGAGAGGTTGATTCATCTCATGCGCCAAATATCTTGTCAGAAAAAGATGTGACGTCATTTGAATCCAAAACAAAATCTTTTCCCGCATCTGCAACTTATAACATCATTAAACCCAGAGGAAGCGTTATTGAACATCAAGGTTAGTGTTGTTTACAAAAACACAACATCCTGCCTGAATACAATATTTTATTATATATTATTAATAATATCAATAAAAGTACATAAGTAATAACTATACAGATGATATAAAATATTCTTTGGTTTATATCTTTCAGATAAAACATTATCATAAACTATGTGAAATAGTGAAAAGAAGGCAAAAGACCATGAATGGATAATTCTGCCAGACAATGAATGAAGGATTTCCGTGAAAATCATTAACGACCCATTGTTTAACAGTTTTGTTTTCCCTCTACTTTTTTCTTTTCGTGGGTTTTTATTTATTTATTTGTTTTTATCTATTTATTTTATTTGTGGGGTGGTGTTTGTTTTAACTTTATTTATTTCTTTATTATTTTTAGAGGGGAAGAGGGGGTAGGGGTCATGCAACTGTGGGAAATTATTTAAAACTACAGTCAAAGATGTCAATTTCCATTACTGCATAATAGACATAAAACTTTGGTGTTTGAACAAAATATTTTGTTTAGAATATTGATAAATTATGATAAAACGCCATTGGTATTTGCCTTCAATAATTCTACCTCATGTGCATGTATATAATTAAAATTCAACATCTGTAAATACGGTTTCAGATAATGTTTAAAATTAATTTATTTCCATGTTATTACTGCTTGCATACGTTTGAAAATAACGTTGTTTCCTTTGTGTCAATATAAAGTTTGTAAGCGTTGTGATTTAATTGTACCTCACACGAACTTCATTCATATATCATACTATTATATATAGGCGGATGCGGAGTATAACCACAGACACAGTGTAATCGCCTACTCATAACTGTGATTATTTCCATGTACTAACATATACTTTCTCTATTTTACATTTTTAACATTTTTTTGCCGGTTTATACTTTAAAGTAATTAATTCCTCTAATTGAAAAGATGCCTTAAACACTTCTTTATAATACTTGATTAAGAACAACACAATTCATACCATTCATACAATCGCATAAAAAGAGCAAAATCGCCAGTTTTTAAACGTGTCATTTGAAAACGGAATTAAATCAAATAAAACAGATTCCATATTTGAGCACTAGAAGGTTATATCACTTTCATATTTTACATAAAAATGATTATCAAAACAGGAATGACAACACATATGACGTGTTTGCAATACTACCTGAATCTTATCATGGCAAACAAAGCTATTTTGCTTGAGATATCGCTGTCATGAAATACAAGTAGACTGAATAATTTTTACAATGCTAGACATTAGAATATGAACGATCGCTTAGTCGTGTATTCAGTACTCTTAAAAATTTTAAATGAGCATAAATACAAAAAGCTATAAAAAATGTACTCCTGTTTGTCTACTAGCATCATACATGATATTTCGTAATATCCACTGAATTATAGGATTCGAAGGCAGCTTATATGTTGTAACTGTTTTACCATGACGTTGTACAATTTGTTTAATAAACTAGAGAAATCAAACATCTAAAATGTGTTGTCACTGAATTTCAGACTGTTTGCTTTAAAATACTTTGGTATTTTACTGATAACAGAGCATAGGACCCTATTTGGCGTTGAACACGTGATGACATCGAGGTGTATTTGAATGTCCACTGTCATAAATTGCAATGAATGCCTTAGTTTAACAGCATAGGTAAATTTCAAAATTTAATTTCGCTCGAAAAAATAACAGTTGTTACGTGGTCCTTTCTGTGGTAGGACTTTTGAAGGAAGCATTTATACTTTAGCATTTTTAATGTTTTGCTATTCAATCGCATACATTACAAGTGTGCAACATTATGTTGAAATATTAGCAGACTTTTACTTGAACGTTGCACGCTGACTAACAGGGCGGTGGGGACTATATGACGGGCCTTGTCCAAACCTCTTTCAGAGGAGACATGGTCCTGAACCTCGTCCCCTCTGACTGTTAGTCGGGACTCCTACAGATCTACGGTCTTAGCTCGCTTTCAGACTGGCAGAGCACGGTTTATCATGTTGATGTCGCATATATTTTTATACCATTATGTGTTTTACAATACCTTACGTGTTTATATTTTATGACCTCTCAATATGCGATACCTGTTGACCCTTGTTCTTTACATGGAGGATTATTTATAAATTTTTAAATGTACGTCTTTTGATTGTTCTGCTGTTACGGTGAGTGGGAAGGTGGGCCCGTAAACCGGTTAACCACACCATTTGTTTGGCTTTTGTCAAATTAAATGACCGTCCTAAGTCGGTATCGTAATTGCACTACAATCAAATATTCTTGTAATGTGTTAAATGTTCTATTATATTATTTATATTCATGTATTGTATAGCTCCATGGTGACTTCTGCCACATAACTTAGCCGGTAACTCCTCTTTTTTCTTTGGAATAGTGTACTGTAAACTTAACAGTAAGCTAACATAACAAAACACCATTTGTATGGGTCAAAAGGAGTTCATATATCAATTGCGGTAAGGAAAATACTTTGCCCTTTTAAATATTTTAATCAATCTGATTAAAACCATATCTTTATTCTGCTTCTCTATTTTACCCATTGCGGACAAAGATCTGGCGAAACCCCATAAGGGGTCATGTTCTGGTGAACTCTGATTTTCAGTCATTCAGTGGATCGGCTACATATTCATAGGAGTGAAATTAACATCCCCAGCGTGTGTGAACACAGGTTTTGAACACTGTTTTTTACATATTGCGTCGCTCACCGAGTCATTAATTGGCTATGGTAGATGACGGTTTCGGTGACTGAAACATAATAAGAGTTTCACCAGATCTTTATCCGAAATGGGACAATTGGATAAGCGAATTAAAGATATGGTTTGAATCAGATTGTATTTCAATTGAACATAATTTATTTATTCAAATGTTTACATGCTTTTCCAGTTACATGGGTTTTATCCATTGGGCAGGTTATCCTTTGGTTCAGGTTTCTTACTGTACTCCTCGCCTACATATTACTTTACTTACACGAAGATTTATACATTCAAACCTTGCTCTTCAGCGGGGAAAAGCCATAAGCCCTTTAGTGCTACTTCACATACAAATGAGTCGGTGTAGCTCAGTGGATAATGTGCTTGGCTCATGATTGAGAGGTCTCAGTTCGACACTCCCACCGTTGTTATACTTGTGTCCTCTCTTACAGATGAGGCAGTATGCATTACACATTAAGAAAAACCCCTCACAATAAGTTCGTTGTTAGTGAAAAACGAAGATGTAGCGAAGGGTAAACCATATCCCATAGTCCCATGAATAAAAAGACAATATCGTGCATTGTGTTATGTTCAAACAAATGCGAACCACAATAAAATCGAGGTGAGACCTGGTGCCCTGGAGGAGCACGCATCCACTGGTTGCATGCAACGCCTGTCGCAAAAGTTCTGCAAAAATGTTTCAAGTTGAGGAAGAAAGAAAAAAGAGGAGTTACTGGCTCAGTTATGTGGAAAAACCCATAAATATACGCGTATGAACACATGAAGGAAACGAAGTCAAAGTTTCCTTTCCAAGACATGAAATGGTATATGTTTTATTTCTTTGCAATGCTTCAAACAGATACTATCACCATACACGTGAAATAATCTTGGAATGGCGGAAAACAATTATCATTCTTTCACATACATCTTACAGGGATTTCGCCTCGTTCCCTACCCAATCTTCAATTATATCAAACTTCTTATATTGGCATAATTGAGGAGAGGTGAAAATCCTGTGTACAAATATATACAGCACTTCCTTTCAATTGATAATACATATTCGACGATTACCCTAACACCATCTATCCCAATGAACTGGAAGTAAAGGAAACCAGAGAGAGAACAACAACTTCTATCCGTATCTAGATATCATGCTACAATTGACGGTCACCCAAAAACTATGATAAACGTGACCGTCTTAATTTCAGCCTCCATTATTTCCTGTCTGTGGCGTATTTATATCTCAGTTCATTCACTGGGCCAAATCCAGTTCAAATTACAATATTTTTGTTCAATGGAAAGGCGGCTTGCTATGAGATTGAATAAGCTCCAATACACTTCTTCGCGTTTACTGACTGATAAACTGCACAGCCAACGACATTTTAGTTGTAAAATATCAACGTCAATGACGAAGTTCTACGGGTCAACCTTGAATTATTATCCCGAGATAATATCTCGCGATCAAGAATGTTGAATGATATTTGACATATTCTGTACATGATATTTACCTGATGTAGACAATTTTATTAATGTATGTAACTGGAATAGCAAGAAAGCAAGAGATGTAAACTTGTACAGAAACTTTAATAGGAGAACAGATAGGTAATTGATAAATTTGGATTTACATAACTTGTAGTGTGTTTGTGAGGAACACTCCTCTCCACCAATTTATGATTAACCAATGTAATTCAACATAGACTAAACAGTAAAATGGTACGTTCATGAAACGAATACAGAAAAGAGGTTGTAAGCAAATATCTAAATTAGGTTAAAGAGCAAACAACCCCAAGAAGACCCAGCACTAGATTTGGTTGCTTAGAAGTACCTACCATATACATTTTTGCAATGGCTTTTATTAAAAATGTACTTTATTTCAGAGCAACTTCCAATATGGTTTCATACTAGGGCAATGAGAATTTAATGTGAATATGTCCAACTACTATCATGTATGTCTTATAACTAGGGAGTAACGAGTATCGATGTCAAGTGTATGGCAAGTAAAACATACAGATAATATAAACATGTAATTGAAATTTGTATAAATAATAGTAGTCTCAACAGCTTCAAAAGCATCAACTGGTAAGTCGAATGTTTTTTAAAATTAAAATTAATGTACTGAAACACATTTTACTCATATTTATGGGTAACTATATTTCATTTCCCCAGAGAGCTAGGGGCTTTTTTCTGATTAAAAGGCTCCAAGGTCATCCTGGTTAGAAAGTTTATTTAAGAGAAAGAATTATAATTGAAACGTTTGTATCGTTTACTTAATGAAACGAAAACAGGTGAGAAGAGTATATTTTCTTTGCCGTAACTTGTATCAGTTTACAACAACTTAATCACCGGTTACGTAACATGAAAATATATTTAGAATCTTTGATGAACAATTTCCATTGCTACTTGATCTTCTTTGTAGGTCTCCTTTGATTCCTATCTCAAAATTGTCATGAAATTCTTAAAGTGTGCATAAACATGCGAAGTCGAGATTCCCCACAATCACAACGTTAAGCACTGTATGGCTGAGAGAGAGAGAGAGAGAGAGAGAGAGAGAGAGAGAGAGATGGATAAATAGACAGATCGATAGATACAATGGATTTTTCATGTATATGGGAACGCCATCTCCTTGATATATTGTTTAGAAATCCATACGTTTGCTACCTTTGCAAGGGACCCACCAGAAGAAATAATGAATCTTTTAGGGGCCGCCTCTACTAGCACACGGGACTCAACTGTTTTATTGTTTCATGAAAAAGATAGTACACCGATGTACCCATGTCAGTGATGGAATCCAGCACTTCTCGTCCACAAGCCGAAACTATCATATAATCTACGATTATATTATGAAGTACTATAGAACAATTATAATAATATGTAAAGAGTTTGATTTACCTTATGTTGCGTGTATTTTTTCATGCCAAAATAATGTGACCCTAACCTTGATTAAGCTTTAGAAATATAACTTATATATAGCTTCGCGCAAAAATTTTGTCCCGCTGATAAATCCAAACTAACATCATCAGAAGAGTAATATTACGTGAAATACATGTATATGTAACTTGTAGTAACAAATGATGTGCAGAAAACAAGAAAGGACCCCGCCCCAACCACCAAATAATAATAATAATAATAATAATAATAATAATAATAATAATAATAATAATAATAATAATGATAAGTAAGACCGATGTGTAAAGTAAGTGATATTCACACCAAACAAAGTAATGATACAGGGATGTTGGTTGGTTGGTTGATTGGTGTTTTACGTCGCTTTCAACAATATTTCAGTTATATCGCGACATGGAAGCAGGAGGTTTCCAACCTCTTAAACGTAGTGACGCAACCCGGGAATCGAACCCGGATCGTCGGCGCCGCAAGCCAAGCGCTTAACCACTACACCAAGCCTGCCCCTGATACAGGGATGAACTCGCATATTTGATTAACTTTATATGTTTAAAGAGTCTTTAAAACATTACTGTTTTACTGTAGAAATTCAATCTTTTTTTCATTTAATTGATATTCGATGAATCTCGTGACTATTACACTTACAACAATGTTTGACGTTGGATATTCATATATCTTTAAAAGTTAGAGTAGGAGCCAGATATCCGGAAGGTGTGCATTAAGTCTTCATATTAAGCTAGCATCATCTACCAAAAATGCTCAAGACATACTGAAAACCATATATAATGAATGACTGAGACAGTAAAACAAACGTCACTGCCACATAACATCAGAACTTTAACTCTTTTGGGCAACTACGTTTAAATGTTATTAATCGGATCTTATCGAGTATCTAACATACCAGCCAATTTATCGACCAGACGATTTACGGTAACGAAATGTCTTTCATTAGAAATGTCAGGGTTCAGGAAGTGATTCAAATCATCGGAGGTCAACGGCCAGTAACTGACCGATTAGTGACCAGAAGTGACCCCATCTAATGACCTTTTGATATTTTCCCAAATGAACTCAAAATCCATCTGAAGATGATAATGATTTTTTTTTCTATTTTCGTCATAAGATTTTCATATGAATTAAATATAATTCATTGGTTTGTGGACATTCATAATATTGGCACATTATTAGCAAATTCTGAAAAGTTGAACAAGAATTCAGGCCTTACTCTACACATTTAAAAGTAAAACTGAAAACAAAAAGTAACAAAACTAAGTACAGAGTTCAAGTAACACGTAAAAAGACAGCTACTCATTTGCCATCACAATAATGACAATGACAAAATTCTCCTAACAACTAATCATTTGACTTGACAATCATATTACGCAGACAATATTAACTTTGCCAATTAATTATTTCACATAAATATTCTTGACGCTAACAGCACTTATTTTACAACTAGTCACTTGATATCTACAATACTAATGATGACAGTGCTTACTGATGACAATACTCACATGACATCAAGTCACTAGACAATACTTACTTGGCAGCTGGTGATTTGGCATATACAAGATTAATACTGATAATACTTACTTGCTTGACCGCCATATACTTGAGATAAATAATCGTAGAATCTGTATGGATGCCCAGTTTGCATTTCCAGTTTCTCGCTTATAAATCTATTAAAATCTATAAACTGTATCTAATTTTTATATACACATTTGGTATTAATAAATGTGAATGTAATGAATTCATTAATCAGATTTTGTTTGTTTTCCTGAGATTGATGCCATACTAGAAGTAGTATTTCTTCTTTCAAATAATTATAAATTTATCAGTGTGCCATTTCTTACCTGTGTTTTACATGAGTATTCTTCTGAATGAATGTAAAGATGATGGGTAAATCCATGAAACCAGAGGACAAACAAAATCAGTGAAAATGAAAAACAAGTGGAAAATAACAAAATATGTCTACTTGAAGAGCATATGTGAACCCCTGTGATGGAGTGAGATCATGTGCCCGGGGAGAGTAAGCATCTCCTGCTTGCTAACAACACCCGTCACATATACCCAGTAGAAAGAGTCAAATCGTATAAATTGCATATATATTTGTATATGGAGAAGTCAAAGTAGGTAACCTTCTAGTATAGAAGGTGTCAAATACTGGATATGGTGATTAAATAATATCACCATATATATACATTGTAATAACATGTTTCCTTTGTTTGGTTTACGATGCAGGCACACCGGTTTTATCCCCTTGCAACAGCGTAGGGTACATAGTAACGATACTGTTCGTGTGTGTGTGTGTGTGTGTGTGTGTGTGTGTGTGTGTGTGTGTGTGTGTGTGTGTGTGTGTGTGTGTGTGTGTGTGTGTGTGTGATTGCGTGCGTATTTTTGTCTGTAATAGAACTTTGTAAACACACTAGAAGTCATAGTATTTTCCAATATTTGCTTCATACTTCAAATATTGATTAAATCTGATGAGTAAAAGATCCCTCTTTGGGGTCAAAAGATAAAAGTTCAAGGTAAATTTAGTACGGTAGATTTTGCTACCGGGCGAGTGGATGCCACATTTCTAATTTATTTATCATTAATTTATATTTTCAGATAGAGACTAACATCAAAGGCACAAATAACCTTTCATCATTTCATTTAGCATTGTTCTAGTAAATGAAACTTCCAATGCTTGCATACTTTTTACAGTTTAAGGATAAATGCGAAACTGACTGTGTTGGTACAAGCGAAAAGAGAGAGAGGGGGAGGGAGAGGGTCGTGTATGAGAAAATATCACAAAAAATTACATATTACCGTAGAAAGCGTATAAAAATCTTTTTCTAATAAATTTTACTAACGTGGGTAATTTATTGTGTTCACTGTTGCTTTGGAAGTTTCCAACTACCATTATCATATTTTGGTAAACACCCATGCAGGCTTTCATGTTTGACGAAGAGAGCATCATTCTCTAGAGTACACTTCATCTCCCTTACAATATTTCCTCATAGAAAACAAACCTCTTTAACCTTGATAACCTCAGGCTGACCGTTGGCCTTGCATGTCTGGTAATCATCAATTCAATCAACAATCAATGTAAGCGTAGAATGATCTTCGTTTACTCCCTGAATACAATCCGTACAAATCCACCAATTGGCGCAGGCCCAAATGGAATGCGTTCCCGAGAAGACGTAAAATGCGGTGCACAATCTGGCGGGAAAGTTAGCACCATACATGGTTGCATGTCGTCATTATGACCTTCACCTTCTATTCTCATAACATAGGGATCCTATTAAATCATCAGTGTATATATAGGTAAAATGTTAAGATACCCAAATTAAAACAAATATCACTGAACGATAGTAATGTTTTAAGATCCGATATAAAAATTGGAAAAATAGAAAATTAGAGACATCTAGAAATATAAGAGGTGGTACCTGGCAGTAAGTATTTTCTACACCCATTCCCGTAATATTTTACATAAATTTATAAAAGAATAGATAACAATGTATAACACTCCGAAATAAAGACAGAGTGTTGGGGGGGGGGGGGGTTGTGTTCCGAGACATTCTTCACTACACGCTACATTACACAAGAATAAAGTCCTTGTGCATCGCTACACAACTGAATTAATGATTATCTAAATAAAAGTCATTCGTTTTGGGGGGTTTTCTCGTTCAGATTTCACGGGCCATTTTGGTTGTGTTTCCTGACAATTGAATTATTTACAATGGATATGTGTAGAATGCATTCTGAGATTTATCTTTCGAAATCGTCAAATTATTAAGAAGAACTAACAAAAAAAACAAAAAAACAAAAAAAAAACCCAAAACAAAAGAAAAACTTCTTTCCAGAAAGATTCATCGTAATACTCCCATTATAATTATCATTATTATTTATGTCAGATCTTAACTATATTTACAGAATCTTTTTAGCATTTATTTAATAATGAAATTATATATTTGTTTATTCTTGTTTATTCTATTTTATTCACTGAATGCCATCACTGAATATGATTTTATCGTGAAAATCATTGAATTATGCTATGCAAATCTGACAACAACGGAGAACAAATAGTGAACTTCGTGACCCTCTGAGGTCATAGTGATCGCCATTGACGGTGGTTGCACGCGAAGTTAATTGCACCTCATTAGCCCAGGCCTTCATTGTGAGTTTGATTATGTTTATATTGGCAATTTGTCGTGGTACGGACGCCTAGATTAACATTGTCTTTCTGTGCATCTGTTGGTTTTGCTGACGAACATTTCTTCGAGCGTCGATTTGTGCGTCACTCGTGATAGAGATTTAGCTCTCTGTGACCACGTATAGTACATAATAATATCTTCGTATTTTTACGGTATACGGTCTTTTTACTTTGTATTGTAGGGTAGTGGTTTTCCCCATTACTTTATATTCGATAATTTCTCAACAAAATTAAATATATTATCTTTTGCTATAGTTTTGTTTTATCCATTCATACTTTTGTTGGTTAGTATTGTTGTGAATATGCACTGATATTTATAAATAATTTTCATATTTTGAAGTCTCATGTACAAACGGATCAGTGATGTCTAATTTCAAAGTATGTGAATATCAATCAAACATCAGCAAAAAAAAAAAAAAAAAAAAAAAAAAAAAGAAAAAAAAACAATCCAATGAACTTGAAATATTAATTCTTAAATTACTCTTAACTTGGCTCTGAGGTAATTATACATACATACAAATATATATATATTCTTATATAAGTAAGTTACTTAAGAAATGAAGCGCATTGATGCAAAATATTTTCGTCAAAATTTTAGGTTCATACCTCAATCAACCAAAAACAAAATATATAGGGTTCATATCTTATCATTTTATTTAGCTTATGTAAGGAAACAAAAATTTAATAAATGTCCAATAAACATAATTTATTATGGCACTACATTATTGTTTTGTCCCTGATACATGTGACTTGATCGCGAAGTAATAAATGACAAAGTAAACAACATTTTAAAGTCAATAATGACGGCTAACACGAAATTCGAAAATTTTAACCTAGTGTCCATTGAAAAGATTAGAAATGAAATAAAACAAACAATTATTAAAAACACGAATTAATGAAACATGCATATGAGGACAATGATTTGTTTCCTAAGGTATTTATATTGTAAATGCTGTTAGTATTATTAGCAATGCAATGCATGTTGACTGGTGCACGTGCACGTGCGTGTCACAAAGTGGAAAGAGTAGGTTCAGGGAATTGGATCAGAGGCAGCACCTGCTCTGGTGCCCATTCTGTTTGCCTAGTCGGGTATGATACCGTAGAAATAAAAGTTACCAGGATACATTGCCGAGCGATCGGCTAGTGGCAGACGAGTACTGTTTTTGTTTTGTATTTGACTACATGTATTTCTAAACAGCACTGTACTGTTAACTAGTTGATAGACCTAGTTTTATGTTACTTTCTTATTGAATAATAGTAGGAAATTATATCTTATATTTGATAGTTTCTAAAGTGAAGTGCGATTCCTTTTGTACTTTGAATTCGTTATATATAACGAAACAATGTTATATAATAGATTAACAACACTGGAATCACTATTCCATAAATAGAACGGGATTTCACATTCCAGAAGAAAGTAGTTCCGACAACTGAGAATGATCTTTACTCAAATTTTGTTGATGCAGAAATCAACTCAATCTTTTAACCAATCAGATTCGCAGCAAGACCATCAACACAAAGAAAATTAAATGATTAAGTAATTCTGTTCGCAGAGCTTGTATAAAGCGAAAGCGCAGTAATATATATATATATATATATATATATATATATATATATATATATATATATATATATATATATATATCCCACACAGATTCAACTTTCGAAGTACTGTATAAATATATCATTTTGTGTAATAACCAACGGCAGAATTTTCAGTTGCAATTTTCAAATTCTTAAAATTGTTTTAGAAAGCTTAAGTTCATGACCGCGGACAATTAATGGTGGTTTGGAATTTAAATCATTTCATAATAAATTATCGAATGTCTTGGAGTTCATATTGCCATTTTGAGTACTACATTTTCACCTCTTGTCATTTTGTTTGACAACTCGTTCACACCACATTTAAGTGGTAAAATGTATCACACTGATTCTTAGACGATTCCTTCTATGTCAATTTAGTAATTTGTTTGTAATTCAAATATTCATATTTTGGTTTTCCACAGTTTCGGTCTTGAGCATCACTTAAGGGACATTAGTTGTCGAAATGTTCATATGGTGCATCAAATTTATACTGATCTATCTCTTTAGATCTATAATAAATTGAGGTTCTAATATATAAAAGGAACGAAGCTCTGAAATATAGTATTTTAATCCAACCCGTCGGTAAGTAAATGTCCTCTGGCGGCATATTGCCTACTATGACAAAGCAGAAATTTGAACAATCTAACTTGAAATTGTTGTCACCAGATTCGAACCGCGGAATTTTAATTACTTTTAAAACCACTAATTACAAGGCTAAGCTATTACTGTGCTGCCCGGTTATTTTATTTCACAAATCTAAACAGCACATACAAAATTTCATGATCTCAATAATTGAGAATATCAACACCCTGCAAACATTTGGTGCTAAAATAAATAAACAAAAAACAAAAAAAAAAAAAAACAAGTAATCATCTTTTTTTTCGAAATGCGCTTTAGATAAATAATTTTCATCAAATGCACAAAAACAGTACAATTCTTGATAATATCATGCTGCATTTGATTTCTCTGAAAAGATACCGAAGAGAAAACAAAAACACAAAATAGAGAATCTGTATGATGAGAGAGCATGTATAATCATCTTGTGATGAGTAGCGAAGATTGTATGTAAAAGCATCGAAGTGAGATCGTGTTAGAACAGGTTTTTATTGATTGGAGTCGATCATAAGAGGTTGTAAACATAAGACACACTCTTGCAGACGATAAGTTGTGGACGCAGACGTTATCCATTATACCGATTCCTTTGATCTCATTCAGACAATGTTGAAAATATCTCCGGAGAGGTAACTTATCTTTGTGAATCAGAAGGTGTTAATGGGGGAACTTTTGGCTACAGTCAGTGTATTTGCATCGTTGGTGGTTTCTCGTCTGCAATTTCCCGCGCCGTTTTTATTTCTGTTCGCTGTTTTAGTTTTTGACATCCATAAAGTATTTCAGCGGTTTGATGTCTGGTTTTATTTCTCTGTTATGCAAAGAGGACATTCTCGTTATCTCTAATTCTACGATGATTTAGTATGGGGAAACATGTGTCAGAATCATTCTCGTCATACTAATCTATCTGAACAGAAGATTGCCACGTCTATGTTGGTACACCATAACACAAATACACTGGTACACGTTTGCTTTTTGTTTTGCGTCACTCTCGAAGACCGTTTGTTTTAATCGCGGTGGCACCATGCCCCCCCCCCTTTTTTTTTTTTTAATTTTGATCTGTTGATCGAGAAGTTTTACTAGTTGAAAGAGGGTATTTATCACAGCAGTTCTTCCTTGGCCTGACGATGACTTCGAATTCGAACCATACGTCGTGCGTGCCTGAAAATCTTACTTTTTTCTGTCGGAAATATCGTATTTACTTTATTGCATACTGATTTTATTATTATTATTATTTTTATTATTATTATTATTATTATTATTATTATTATTATAAAGGGATCGAAGAAACAGAACCCTTTAAGTGTTTTCGAGAAAACCCTCTCCGTGCACACATCATGCATACTTTAGTCATAAACAAGCTGTGTTTGTGAAACAATACTACCCCCGGCGGCACCAAAGTCCAAAAAGTTATTTTAGCGTGAAAGCCATTGCCAAGGCCAAAAAGTGATCGCCCTTGGTGTCATTTGTAAGGGCTGTATTAGTTGAGTACGCATGTCAAATATGAAGCCTCTATCCCTCACGATTCAAAAGTTATAGCCACAAGTCCAAAAAGTTATTTTAGCGTGAAAGTCATTGTCAAGGCAAAAAGGTCATCGCCCTTGGTGTCATTAGTTAAGTACGCATATCGAATATGAAGTCTCTATCCCTCACGTTTCAAAAGTTATAGGCAAGGTTACAGTTGACAGACAAACACGCAGACAAACAGAAAGGCCAAAAACAATATGCCCCCGATCTTTCGATCCAGTGGCATAAAAATTTTAATCAGGCATTCAAAGCATGCATATCTTATTGAATTTCACCAAGATGGATTAAACATTTTTATTTTTTTATCATTATATATATGTTTTGATTTTTATCCTTGCTCCTCTTCTTATTCTTCTTCATCATCATCATCATCATCATCATCATCATCATCATCTTCTTCTTCTTCTTCTTCTTCTAAGCCGACGTAGCTCAATCGGTTAGGTGTGTAGATCGTGACCGAGAGGTTCCAGGTTCGACCCCCGACCGTAATTATTCGATGTTCTGTCGGGTAAGACAGCTAAAGCCAAAGTCACGTGTCACAGCAGACGTACCCGACGTAGACGATCCTACACTGCTTCGGATGGATCCAATGCATATGTGTATGCATATGCCTAAATATACATGCATTGCATCAGGCAGATGCCGTCACCATAAAATCTGCAGAGCAGAATAAAATAACAAATGAAATGTTCGTCCTCCGCTTCTCTCCCCACCTTCTCCTACACTCCCCCTTCTCTTTCTCCTCCTTCTTCTTTTTCTTCATCTTCCTCTTCTCGTGCATCTAAGAAGGGGTAAGTATAAATAAAGAAGAAAAAGAAAGAAAAGATAGAATTTTTCCATATAACCTTTATAATTTGCCATTAAATTAAATTAGACTAAATTAGTATAATCTGAGAACTCAAAGACAATTATCTTAAAATATGCATGCGCTAATTAGAATCGAACTCGATTCAACTGCTTGTCAGAACCAAGTAGAAAAATTAAGATTTATTATTCATTTGTTTGATAGAACCTCGTGTTTTCTCCGTCATATATAAAAATAGCAAAGATCACGAGTGCTGTAATCAGAACCTTTCGTATGTTCCATTGCTGTACACGTGAGGACCTCCAAGCATGCACGAGAGTCAAATAGCGATAAGAGCCTCCGAGTTCACCTGGCCTCTTGTTTACTTTATGTTTCTCTGTTCATTACAACAACCTATCTGCATGCGCCTATCTCCGTGCATAAATGTGATAATTGACATGCAGGCATTTCAACTTGTTTCAATTACAGACAAAAGTTTCTGTCTAGACGATATCAGTTATGTCGTAGATAACAGCAGGTTACATCAGATTATTGTATCGATCGAGAAAAAGATCATATGCTGATCTTACCGCTCAATGATCAAAGTAAACAATTAGATCGTTCATTGAAGAAAGCAGGTCTAAAGAGGTGTATATGCCAAATGTTACACTAAGTTTACCTTAAACACAGGCGTAGGAACCTGGCGACGCGCCCACTTTTTTAACATGTGATTTTTTTTTCTGGAAAATGTTAACATAGATGGCGACAGCCTACCTATTCGTCAAAAATATTCTTTCTAAAACACAAGCTCCGAATTTCTATTAGAAAATTCCTTATTGCATATCAAACGGTAGATGAACTAATACAGTACCAAGAAAAATATTTCAAAGATCGATCTTTGGCTCCCCTCCCCCACTTTTAATTTGCTTCTGTCCTATGACATATTTGTAATTTGGAAAATTAAAACATTCATGAATGACTATTATTCATGCATGTTTTAATTTCAAAATTACAAATATCTCATAGGACACTTCCTACGCCACTATCAACTATATGGTGGTGGTCAGAGTGTTAGTTTAGTAATATTTCATTTATAGATTCAAATACAAAATATTGCATTGTATTATGCATATCATAATCTAATATTATGCTTTGTCTTTCAATTCAAACATCAAATCACGGATTCTGTCCATTATGATTGATACGAACAGCTACTGAAAGCAAGGGATGCAAAAAGTCATACAAGTTTAATAGCGTGTATGAACACTATATGCACCGATGCATTCTTCACACTTACGACTCATTGAACAAATCGGGTTATGCAGAAATGCCTGGGGAATGTTCCGCCATACACACAACAAAGAACAACGCAAACGTAGCAGATTGGTTGGTTTGGGGGGGGGGGGTGTTCTTGATGTAGACGTCGTTCCATTTCATCCGAAATATGTTCTGTGTGCGATAAATCCGGTGACATTGCAGTACTGGGTAGCATATTCACGTTTACAGCTGTAGATAGTCACGAACAACGCGTGCAGTGTACGATCGTGTGTTGTCCTGTTGCAGAATGACGTTATGTTGATAATTGTGAAGGGAATCCCGTGTTGACATTCAATCTCGTCACGGTAGCGTACGCCGGTTAAACTGCCCTCCACTCTCACCTATGCAGTCCTTCCATGTTTTGTAATTCCTTCTGGACCATAACGCTCCCTCCGCCAAATTGGCGGCGCTGAATAACGCAGGCGTCAATGTAACGTTCTCCGGTACCACGGTAAGCCCAAACACGACTGCCACTCGTCCGTAAACAGAACTTCCGCCCAATCTCTGTAATTGAAACGACCATTCTTCCTACACCACGTTAACTCGCAAGACGGTGACAGGACGGATAGCAGGACGTGTCGAGTGCGGATGTTGGCCTCTTGCAGTCGGTTCCTTACGGTACGAGCACTTATCCGGCGATGCCCAGATATGTTTCTAACGGTCAAAGAAGCCAATTGGAATCGATTACAGAAACGTATGATCTTGCCGAGGTGACGTCACACACGGGCGTCCTGATCGTTGGCAGTCCTGAACGGTGCCCCTTTGCATCGGCTCCATGAAGCATTTACAATGTTAATATGAACTCCAGACTGCCTTGCCACATTTCTTTGAGACATCCCAGCTTCCCATTTGTACGATCATTTTCAATCATGCCAGGCATTTCTCAATCAAAATTTTATCTTTCCCTGTTTCAGTACATTGAATACTCTCAATGATTGCAAGAAATTTTAATCGATTGCTAACCACACGCCGCTTAGGCTCGAAGCTCCAGGAATGCATACTGTGGCCATCAAGGCGAATTTAACAAATTCAGCAAGTCCTCAAACACACGTTAGTATATTAAACTATGTCTTTAAGAATAAAAATACGAAACGGGAAACGCAACAGTACAGTATACTTTTAGAGCAGCCCTTTCCTTTTCAGGAGGAAGGCATTGTGAATTCTTTTTTTTCCAGTCCGAGGAAAGAGAACTCTAACAAGTTTTCTTTCTTGAGTCTTGAGGGTGAATCTATTCTTTATTTTTTATTAATTTTATATATATATATTTGCATTAACCTTCATTGTGTGTGTGTGTGTGTGTGTGTATATATATATATATATATATATATATATATATATATATATATATATATATATATATATATATATATATATATATATAATAGTCCGGCAATAAATCATAATTGCTAATGTCTAGTTGGATTCCAACCCACACCATAACGGGCACACACATATTCTATTTTATTCGTATTTTAAATTTACATGATGTCAGCAGGATTCGAACTCACTTCACCTCTGATGTGCAACATGTCATTATAATACATCATTTAACCATAGCCAGAGAATTCTACTTTTATGTCTCTGCCATAGCTAATATAAAATGCAATTTAATGGTATAGTTAGGCAGAGTATACATGTACATTGTATATGTCTCGGAGTTAGGGACGTATATAAACACAGGTGTTATATACGTCCCTGGTATAATTTCACATGACTTTCGTTTCACCGATTGGACAAGGCCTTTTAAATGACGGTACTTTACTTGCTGTTGTACAAAGCTGATTGGGTTCATTTTAAGTGATGGTGGGATTTTTTTTTAAATAGATCTACGTAAAATATCTCCCGTTATTACTAGAAAATATCTAGTTAATACAATCTGTTATCGAAATTACACGACTACGCCAGCGAATATTTCTAGGTTATTTATTTTATGTATTTATTTACCTATTCCTCTATTATTTACTCGTTTATCTATTTGATTTATATCATAGAGTGCTTGTCCAAGGAGACAACTCGGAATAACGCGATCGAGCTTTAGTAATATTTTTATATCGAAAGTAGAACTCTTCTGTGTTTGAAAACGAGGTTTGCGATAGAATCGCGCGAAACATCCGAGGGTATTGCAGAGTAAGCATACAAAATACCTAGAATAGTCAAATAATGTGTGTTCTTCATTTACTTAGTGTGTGCTATTTTGGATTATTGTATGTAACCACTCTCTTTTTTCATATTGTCATTTTAATTCATATTGTAACAAGTTAGTCGGTTGACGGTTGATGGATATTATTTCCCTCCATCTCGCCATCTGCATCTGTTACCATTGTCATTATTTAGTTATGTATTATTGATTTCAAAGTAATGTTATAAAGGGATTGAATTATTTCCTCATATTTTAAGTGCTTTGGGCATACTTTAAGGTACACGTGTGAGTTTCTTTATTTTCTATACTAATCTTATTAAAACCATATTATTCCTTTTCTCTAATTGTTCTATTGACATTGTGAATAAAGATCTGGCGAAACTCTGTAACGGGTCATGTTCTAGTGAATTCTGATTTTCAGGCAGTCAGTAGATCAGCTACAAGCCTGTGACATACACAACAACTTGATCGAGACCGTGTTTAGACAAGTCGTATGCAAAAACTCATACTGTGAATTTATTAGCCCAATGGTCCCCCTAACCGACTAAGTAAAATTTGACTAGCTCTAATGTTTAACCTACACAAGTATTTTATGAAATTTTTCGTAACTACTCAAGCCTGGGGTATTGTTTAATATATAGGTGTCATTGTACTGATTGAGAAGTCATGATTAGTCCAAGATATAAACACTTCATCATTTTATATACAAAAATTTGATTTCGTTTTATAATCAATGAATACCACCATTTTGCGTATGATAATGAATAATAAAATTTTGCATTAAATGTAAATGAAAGCAGGTCCAAATCTGTGTCAGATTTGAATTGTGGCATGACCTACTTGTATAAGCATCTAAAAACCCTTTTGAACGTTACATACAAAAAATATTTTGTGTTTGTCTTTCTCTCTGTCCATCAACTGAGCACATATTATCAAAATTGTATATTTCACGTATGTCTCCTTTTGGGTAGGACTTTACTCTGGTTTTTTTTTCTATGCTCCCAGATTGATAGATTGGGGCATATTGTTTTTGTCCTGTTTATTCATCTGCTTGTTTGTCTATCTGTCGTCAACTTTAACCTTGGCTATAACTTTTGAACTGTGAGGGATAGAGACTTCGTATTTGACATGCTTACTCGACTAATGAAACCCTTTCAAATGATACCAAGGTGGCTGACCTTTTGACCTTGACAATGACCTGCATGATAAAAATAAGTTTTTGGACTTTGGTGCCACGGGGGGCATTAGTGTTTCACAAACACAGCATATTTTAAATTTTTCAAGGGTGCCTGCACCCTTTCATTTGGGAACTTTTTATCCCATTTGCAATAATCAATCATTGAGAAAATCAATGAAATGTCCATTTGGAAGGGTCCTTATGATGGACCTGATTCAGAGATGCTGAAATCTGCCGGTCCAGAGGGCATGTCTGGTGTAAATCGGCCATGACTGGCAAAGTTTCGTCCAAACCTGTCCAAATGTCCGCCATCAAATCTGACCGCAAATTTTCGTTTGAAAAGTGAGGACGAGTCTGAGTGCGAGCAAGATTAAAAGGAGGATGAGAGTTTGTTGAACAAAATTATCTACGAAATTGAAGTGGAATATAACTGAAATCAACTATGTACACCCTAATAAATTAAAATAGATCAAAGTAAACAAAATATTTTTAAAATTTAACAGATATTATGAAATTGTAAATTTCCAAACTTCTCACATTCTTCGAACTAGCAAACTTTCATTCGGACCTGAAAAAATGATGAGGATGCCAGTCCAAATGACCTGCATTTTTTCAAGATTACAGCATCTCTGCTGATTATAATAACCCCCCCCCCCCCCCAAAAAAAAAAAAAAAAACACAAAAAACACTGCTAGCTGAATAGAAGAACCCCCCATCCCAAAAAACACCCAAAAAAACACTGCTATAGGGCAAAGGTCATTCTAGGTCAATTCTTAAAGGTCATGGTCAACCAGCATAAATCCCAACAATACTAAGAAAGGCCGCATCTCTCTTAAGCCATCATCAGGATTGTATCATATTTCACACAAATGTTCCTTTGGAGAGGGACTTTTGGACAAAGATCACTCTAGGTCAATTCTGCAAAGTCATGGTTACTGATCATATATCCTTAAGATATTGCTTTTATTGGGAACGCCTCATATCTCCTAAACCATTCATCAAACTAACATAGTACATTCAAATTGTCTTTTGGGACACAGACATTTGGACAAAGTTCTCAGATGGTCATGATCAAGGACACTCAACACATATCACTAAGGTATTGAAGAATGCCTCATAGTCTTTAACCATTCATCAGAATTTTATCATACTTCAAACAAATGTTTCTAGTGACAGGGACTTTGGACAAAAGTTTACCAAGGCCATTTTTTTTGCAAGTTGAAGTCTGAAATATTGAGAACGGCTTTTATTTCAGTATATCTCATTGACTGTTGATCTGAATTTTATGATATTTCAAACAAATATTTCTTGGAATAGGGAGATTTTGATTGTCATTGGCTTGATACAGATAAGGGAGCATCTAAGAGTTTTACTAATATTCTTTTTCTTTTCATAAAGCTTAAAGATGCAAATGTTATGAGAAACAACCAACAAACATGGAAGATGAAAATGTTACTTGCTTAATAAAGAAGTTGCAGTCTGAAATTAGCAGTGTTGATGAAAGGAAAGAAATCTATCACCACATTTCAAGGTATCTCGAAGCAAATCTGCAAATTCTTTGAAAATTCATTTTAAACATTGTTTTATGTTTAAATGTACTTGTATATATTTTATCAGGAAAATTTGCTTTTTATACTACTGTCAAAGACAGGATATATTATGTTATGGTGTAGTCTATTCGTGCTACTGGTATTATGTTATGGCATTGTCTGTGCGAGGTCATGTTTTCCAGACTTTTTCTGCAGTCTTTCAAAGTATTGGATTAAAACTTGGCAACTGGGATTATTGATGGGATAGCCCAGGGGGCTATCCCAAATGAAATTCGGATAGTCCCATTAAAATTGGGATAGCCCAGACGTCATTTGTCAGATATGACTGAACAAACAACATTACAAAATTCAAATAAATTAAATTTAAATTAACTGTCGCAAGGCTTTAGCAGCCTCAGATTGTGCAACGATGTTCAAGTTCAATTTTTCTTCAGAGGCATCTGCATGCTTAGATGAAGTTTCATGCTTTTTAATGGAATCTAGCCTAAAATTCGAACATCCAGTATGCCAAACTTGGTTACCAGGATGTAAATCGCCCAATTGTTTACCCTAAAACTCTATACATATCGTACAAGACATTTTTCAAATTTTAGCCAGTCACGTCCAATTTTCCAATGCGATTTGAATTCACCCACTCTAACCTCTTTTTCATACTTTCTTTCTTTTTTCTTTTTTCTTCTTCCATAGTTGTTTTACGTTTCGGTTTCATAGAGGGCCTTGCTTCGTCAAAATATTTCAAAGGTAACGTGACCGCTACTTGATAGGATGTAAATTGTGGGATGTTATTCATACGCTTACCTTTATACTTGACACTGCATGCTTTGAAAAAACGTTTGAGTGATACAGAAATCTGTCATTCAAACATTTTCTCGAAATATGCTGCATCAAGTACAAAGACAAGCCTATGAATGATATGGCATTGAAAAATGGGATAGCCCAGTCGGACGCTTTCAGTTCGATCTGGGATAGCCCGACGAGTTTTGGGGTAGTCATGAGCGGGGGACTACCGCTAATTTCGCACACTGTATAAATGAGGGTAAGTACCAGTTCGTATTTTAGTATGATTGACTTGGTTTTGCTAGAGTTATGGCCCTTGAACTTAGAAATTTCTTTTTCATTGATAGCATATTGGCAGTTTCTATGGGATATAATAACTAAAGTAATCATGAATTGAATATCATAAAATTTATACATAATACTCTGATAAAATAAAAGAATATGCCTTTCGATATTGAAAATATCCCCGTTGTCAGTACAGAGTTATGAGTCTATGATTTTTTTAATTTTTGAAAAAGCTTTAAAAGTTATTAAAATTTATTTCTCATTCAGTCTCTTTCAAATTTAAATTTGTGCTAGAATTATATATGCCCTTTGATGTAAATATATATTACCGGTTTTATTTCCTCTGTATTCTTAAATTTTTAATGTAGGAGAAAAAAAGGGTAGGGGTTTTAAATTCTTCTCTGGGCTATAACTTCTTCTTGCCTTTATGGATTTTAGTAATATTACTCAAGATTGTTGCCCTGAACCAAAGCATGTGTTATCTTGAGTCCTAAATAATTGGGAGGAGAGAGGAACCTCTAGAGTTTAAATTTTTTTCCTGTCAAACTAAGCGACAGGCGTATTATGCCATATTAGGCATTGCTCTTGTACTCATTGGTTTAAGGGCCGTTTTTTCGCTACATTCCCAATTTGAAAATGAATTCTTTTTTTCCCAGTTTAAGACCCAAAATTCCCATTTATAAATTATAAGAAAAATGTAAATGTGTAATCAAACAAAAAGGTTTTGATTGATAAATGTACTGTTTTTCTTCTTTAAAAAGTGCTTTTTGTAAATAATAGTTTGTGTTCTTTTTACTACAGTATTAACTAGTGTAAATCTATTTCTTGATTTTTTCCATTGCTGTCATTCTGTAAAAACTTTGACTAGGCATCTTTGCCTGACATGCATTTTCTTAAATTGGTATGTATGCATAAATTGATATTATGGCAATATTTAATATTTTTCTTTTCATTTTCTTGTAGTCATTTGAAGGAAGATGACCTCAGTCTATTTACCATTGACCTTGCCAGCAATTCCAAAATATTATGGCCTATATTACAGTCTGATTTGAAGCAAAGCAATGTGGAGATCACCCAGCAGGTCTTACAAGTTTTAGGCTTCTGCCTGAATGAATCAGATAGTGTTAAGTAAGTCATAACACACAAGCGAATAGGTTTTCTTTACTAACACTGAAGTGTTGGTGTGGTAGAATTGTCTGTAGTTGAAATAAAAATTCAGAAATTACCCAAATCTTAGTGATTCTGTACTTATGTGTGAATTATAATTTCTCTGGGAGAGTAGTGCCAGAATTTACACTATGGAGTGCTCTCCCCTCTTTGTTTTGAGCACTCTTTTCCAAAACTCATGTACTGCTCTGTATTGTTCAGTGAGTAAAACATGTATTTGATATGGTCTTCCATATTTTGGGTTGGATACCATTATAAGGATTGAAACTGTATGATACAAAACCATTATCTTGGAAAGAATACAATATTTTGATTGATAGGATACTTCAGCAAATAAATGTTAGAAAGCGTAGATGTTGATACGTAATGAGGTTTGCCATCCGTTACAATCTATTCCGCAGTGCTTGTGTACTAGAGTTAGAAACGACACCGAACGTTAGAAACCTTATGAAGTCATACGAACGTTTCATTGTTCTTTATGTCATTTTTGTGGGAATATGTTTTATTTCCTCCCTAAACATTAGGACTGCATTTAATGGCGGCAAATTCCATTCCAAAACCAGATGGATGAATGTTTGGCTCTATTGAGCTGCCTAATAGTGGCATGTTCATCATTGCCATGACATGCAAAACATGGTATTTTTTATTTTAGTGGAATAGAATTTTATTACATTTTTTATACTCACCAGTCATATTTACATATATTCTCATTGTTAATGTCCATACCCTGCAAGCACATAAAAGATTAAGATTAAAACATACCACATCTGTGTCCCTATTTTCTTCAGAAAATATGGACTTCACTGTAAATATGCTTGTGTGAGACTGTAATTCAATGACTTGATCAAGTGAAAATCATTAGACAAGTTTGGCAAATTTTGTCCGAGTCATTTAGCCAAAATTAAGTCAAAAATAGCTAGGGATGGTGGTCATATCATATGCAGGTATGAATGAATTATATATGTATGTACTCTGTGTATATTTTCTTGTAGTCATTTGTCTCCAGAGGATTGCAGGTCGGCTGTCGTTACTCTCTGCCAGTGTATACAGCAGACAGAAGACAAGATCACATGTACTCGAGCTCTGTGGTGTCTCCATAAACAAAATATAGCCTTGGACGTGGTCAGGAAAGAGGTAGGTAGAAGAAATATTCACTCCTCAATGAAGTAATAAAATTCTGAGATAGATTGATTGAATTGATTATTGTTTTACATCACTCTACAATTATTTCACGTATATGATGATGGCATCTGCCTGATGCAATGCATACAAATTTAGACCTTTGCAACGGACCCACCCGAAGCAGCGAGGGATCTTTTACATGCCACTTCTACTGTGACACAGGACCTCGGTTTTTACTGTCTCATCCCAAAGACAGAACACCGGTGTGCCCAGGGCGGCAGTTGAAATCAGGACCTCACGATCACGAGCCGAGCACCTTATCCACTAGGCCACACCAGCTTTCTGAGATACAAAATGTTTAGAATTTTATAAAGAGATTATGCTCGTGTTCACATATCACTACCTTCAAGTTCAGGTTTGATATGTGGTTTCTTCTAAGCAGCAAGTTTGCCAGCGAACTTGCTGATGATAGATTGATTCTTTTTCATGCTTGTGTTTTAGCCTATGTAGGGAAGTTTGTAGGGAGTTTTGCTTTTGGCTGAGAAATCCGAGGTTCGAATTCCAGTGAGGAGCCATAGTGTTGCCCAGGAATTCACAGATTACAGGTCTTAGTGACCCGAGTTTGGGGCCATAAACTGAAAAATGCTTAAGTCTTTTATTTCCTTCGAATATGTTGAAGATAGGTTGATGATTCTTTATTCTTCTGTTAGAGCCATGTAGGGCACTTTGTAGTGTGTCTGGCTTTTGGCTAAGAAATCTCAGGTGCGAGTTCCACTGACTGCTCATTTGTGTCCGATTTGTGAGAACCATGGAAACAGGTCTTTTGTCATAGTAGATCCCTTACTGCAAATATGTGGTGCTATTGCATATGCAGACTTGCCACCCTCCCATTTTTATTGTAATCTTTCCGTTTTTGACTGGATTGCAAAGCAATTCCGGTCTATGAATTGGTGAAATCCATCTGTCAGTCGGTCCGTCCGTCCACACGGCGTCAACATTATGCGTTTAACATTTGTGTTTAGCTTGGTTTCTTTCATACCCTAAGGGGTACTTATGTCAAAGTTGGTAGATTTGTAGATACTTGAATGTTCTATCCAACCAATACAAAAATTTAGTGACCTTGACCTTGACTTTACGCTTCAGTTAACACACTTTTTTGCCTTTAGGGTGACCACTTGCATACATGTATTGTTAATGTTAATGCAAAGCAATTCCGGTCTATAAATTGGCAAAATCTGCCCATCTGTCCGTCCGTCCGTCCATACGGCATCAACATTTTGCATTTAGCATTTGCATTTAGCTTGGTTTCTTTCATACCCTAAAGGGTACTTATGTCAAAGTTGGTAGGTTTGTAGATACTGGAATGTTCTATCCAACCAATACAAAAATTTAGTGACTTTGACTTCTCACTTCAGTGAACACGCACTGTTTTTTGCCTTTAGGGTGACCACTTGCATAAATGTATTGTTAATGTTAATGCAAAGCAATTCCGGTCTATAAACTGGCAAAATCAGTCCATCCATCTGTCTGTCCACCTGTCTGTCCGACATCATTTTGCGTTTAGCATTTGCAATCCAGTCATACCTTTCTTGATGATTTCTTGTTAACCCTGTACTTCTGTCTATATGTTTTTAGTTGTATTCTTTACCTTTTTTTTTCTAATCCAGAATTTACAGAACTTTTTTACCATTTCCGTTTCAGTGCGTATATCAGACGATCCAAAAGTCACCAGACCACCAGACAAAATCTGGTAAAATTAGCTTTGGTCTGGTAAATTTTTTCAACTTTTTCCTATTATTTACATGTAAATTTCAACAAAATTGCAAAAATGTCTGGTGAGTTTTCAAAACTTTCGCGAAGACTGGTATATTAGTATTACCCTCGATCTTAGTTATTTGTATGTTTGCAATGAAAGACTAAATTTACCTGCTGTCAAGTGTTTTTAAGACCCATTTAACTCTTGGTGTGGTTTCAAAATGGCTTCCAAATGAAGCATATATTCTCGAAATCTACGTGACATCACTGTCATTATTGGTCTAGGTTGGTACCCGCGGAGTCAGGCTATGACACTTGGGATAAAACTTGGTGTCTTTCGATAGCGTTAATACAACTTTAAATTCTTTTATATGAATTCTAAATAGTTTTTCTTACACAACACGATTGTAAATGTGTAAAAAAAATGTATTCAAAATTTATTTGTTTGAATGATAAAATAATTGATTTATTCCTTGTCACCAAAATCCTCCGGGAATATGCATTTCTCTCAATGATAAAGTCCAATACCTTACCGCAAATGTCCGCATGTTGTTATCAATACCAGGATGACCGACTTAGAGAAAATATATAAATATAAATGTATGTATACACATGCTAGTTTCTTGACAAAAAGTAACCAAATAATTGACAGTCGTGCTTCGCTCCGCATAATATTCCATGTTTTAGATTCTGAAGGTCTGCATATGTGTTAATTCTTGTGCAATGTATCAGGCAGATGCAGGTTCCATGTAAGTAAAATAATCTTGATAAGACATATTTAGGCACCCTGTCACGTCTTTTTTGCTGACTTTCAGCATATTTAAATGACCTGTATAATAATATTTCAGATTCAAAATATATTAGGAGCTGTAGAGTATGCGTTTACACAGTGGAAATCTCAGAGTACAGTGGAGAATGAAGCAAGCCATGTAATCTACAGGTCAGATTTACTATGAGACATTATTTACCTGTCTATATTTACATCTGATGTTTTGTGGATTCTTCTAAATATATCCATTGAAGAAAATAGGAATTGCACTTAACCCTTAATTTGCAGTGCATATTTCATGGTCTGTTGTCAAACTCGGGGTATAAAATGAAAACAAACTAACATGCTTTTTAAATTTTCGTATTTTTGAAGATTTTGTTGCATTTTAGAACAAAATACTGCAAATTGTGACTTGTTGAACAGGTTAAGCCCTGCACATTTTAGAACAAAATACTGCAAATTGTGACTTGTTGAACAGGTTAAGCCCTGCACACGTGATTTTGTGATGCTGAACAAGAAATATAATCAGTTTGTTTTAGTCTTTGAAAACCAAATTTTACTGCCAAAGTTTACCAAAAATTAAAAAAAAAATAATAATAGGGCAAGATATTTCAGACTGATAGTATGGAGAAATGTTCTTCAGTTGTATTAAATGAGTACATAACAGTAAATTTTCGACGGATATATTTTCATTATAAATGGGGTAAGAAGAAAGCTATTTACCCTTGGGGAAAATATCATTGTCTGTTGATTTGTAGAAAAAAGGTTCTTGAGAAATCTCCAGTGGCTTTATGCAGATTTTAAATGCACCTTCAGTGTCAGTTTCAGGGAGAGGATAATTATTTGTTATAAGTGGTATATGTGCCTTTTGACTCCATTTTAAAGAGGCGATGGATCTACCATCGATGTGCATGTACACAAATAATTTATGCCAACAATGAGCTCTCTCTGCATACACTCCAAATTTTAAAAAATTTTTCTCAGACTTTTACAACAGTGTCCAAAAGACACAAGACAGCAGGTAGTTAGGTGGGCGAAACTCATCCTTCCTCTCCTTGTACATGGTGCAGTCAAAATTAGAGAGAAAGCTGTAGAAGTGATTCAGTCAGAGTTGTCTACCCTAATGTGTAATCAGAAAGATTTAGGAGGATGGCTGAGCTCTGAATTTAAAACAGTAAGTTTTGCAAGTTTATGAATACATGTATGTGTACAATCTAAAATTATTAGGGATTTTTCTGCCTTGTTTTTGGGAAACTTGCACCATAAGACAGATATAATTGTGTCATGTGTGTTTTAATATTCCTCAATTTCTAGAAAAAGATCAATATTTGCAACATTGTTTGAAATATTGATCTTGACATTTTTATAGACTGCGTTTTAGGTAACAGAGTCTTTCACGTGACCTTTTAGTCAGTGTCTGTCATCATGCACTGTCTTTAACCAATTAAGTACTGGAGAATGTGTGAGTAACTGTCCATTCCTTACTAATAATGATGCCAAGGCCCGGAATGGACTGAGGCCTATTGGTTTTGAGGAATGGAGAGATACGAGGACATTCATCGATCAAAAATCTACCCATTGGGTACCTCATTTATTTCCACACTATTCAGAACTCTTCATTCCTTAAGCACTGGTGGATTTTAAGAAAAAACAAGCTCTTGTTTGTTAGATTTATTTTTTTCATAGAAGAAAACAAAATCTTGGTTATGGATTCTTTATCATACTGAAAGGGACTTGATCTGTCTCAGGCAAATTGTGCTGCTAGGGTCAGTAGTGTTTGATGTCCATCTTTCATAGCTTTCTTGTAAATTGACATCTTTTGCATGTGATATAATATGCTTTTTGATAATCACACTTGAGTTGAAATGTAATGTCTTTAAAATTACATTCAAAAAATTGAGTTGCAATGCAGTGATATTGTCTTTTAACAGAAAAGAACATATTTCATGTTGCATAAACACATTTTTCTTGGAGAATTACACCATTCAGTTTTTTATACGCCCGTCCAATAGATGGGACGTATTATGTTATGGTGCTGTCCGTCCGTCCGTGCGTCCATCCGTCTGTCCGGGGTCATCTTTTCCGGACTTTTTTTGGACGTCTTTCAAGATATTGCGATGAAATTTAGTATATAGCTTTATTTCATGCGGCGTCAGCACCAGTTCGAGTTTCGTTAAGGTTGACTTACTTTTGACAGATTTATGGCCCTTGGACTTATAAATTTCAAAATAAAAAAAAAAATTCATTAAAAATCTATTTTTTGTCAAAACATTATGAAATTTCTCATGAAACAAGTAAAGTGTACCAACTATCACATATGTTACGGTTTTTAATATCTTTTTCTTCATTTTTGAGAAATTGATAATTTTAGGGGGGGGGGGTTGACCATATGTCTTATATCATGTTTTCCGGACTTTTTTTTGCCGTCTTTCAAGATATTGAGTTGAAATTTAGTATAAAGCTTTATATCAAGCAGTGTCAGTACCAGTGCGAGTTTTGTTACGATTGACCTACTTTTGACGGATTTATGGCCCTTGGACTTATAAATTGAAAGATTTTTTCAGAAATTCATTAAAAATCTATTTTGTGTCAAAACATTATGTAATTTATTATGAAACAAGCAAAATGTACCAACTATCACATATGTTACGTGTTTTAAAATTTTTTTCTTCATTTTAGGGGGGGGGTGTGTGTGATCATATTCCAAGTGGCGTCAGTACCAGTGCGAGTTTTGTTATTTTTTTGTTTTGAAAATTCATTAAAAATCTAATTTTTGTAAAAACATTATGAAATTTACCTTGAAACAAGTAAAATGTACCAACTTCCACATATATTACAGGTATTGATATCTTTTTTTCATTTTTGAGAAATTTATAATTTATAATTTTAGGAGGGGGGTGAGGTGTTACAGAGGGGGCTAGTTCTAAAAAATTTCAAGTTTTTTTTTGCAGGTCAAGTTCCAAGATGGGTTGGATAGAGCCAATTCTGTAGGAGTTATTGCCCTTGGACTTATTCCTACGATAAAATGCAATGAAACACAATTAATTTCAGTAAACGTCAGATGTTTTTCATGAAAATCATGCCAAATGCGAATTGATCCTGTCTGAATTAAGCAACGGGTGTATTATGCCACGCTAGGCGTTGCTTTTGTTTAAATTTTGCATTCATTTCAAAAGAATGAAAATGTATTTAATACTTTTACAGAAGTTTTCGCCTGAGATGAGGAAACTGCTGAATACTCATTATTTGTATGTTCTTCAAATTTGGGAAATATTCGTTCAGATCAGTGGACAGGTAAAAAAACTTACTGCATTTTGTATTTAAAATTGATACAGAGGTGCATTTTTAGAGGTTTAATCTAAATGTAAATGTGTAAGAAAATTTCCACACACAAAGGTTTTGTATTTCATGGTTTTTTTAAGTGTGTGGTTTGTAGTATATTTGGAAATACCGTATCATTAATCTCAGTTTTGGAAAACATCAAGTACATGTATGGTGGGTTAGGCCAAAAATAAAATTTTTGTTTCCTGTAACATGACCTAAAAAGATAGGGTTGGTAGGTAGGCTTTTCTTCTTTTTTTTTTTTCTAAGGAAAATGTCTTGACGTTCAGATGGACGTATATAATGTATAAAAAAAAGGTATTGTTCAACATAATTCATCATGTACGACGAGGCTTGATGCCATGGGGGTCGCCATATTTGTTTTAAAAACACTAGAAATAACAACAATTTGAAGTTTAAGAAAACCGATTCCGGAATTTCGATTCTGGAAATGGGGGCGCTTGTAAATGGCGCAAAAAAAAAATTGGAGTCAGCACCATTTTTGAGGGGTCGGTCGGGTTACAGGAAACAAAGATATTATTTTTTAAGCCTTATTGTTTGGCTTGTCAAACTTGGAATGTATGGCATTTATGCATTTGTATGTACATGCATGTCAGATGAGAATTAAACTTGATGTAATGGTAAAACATTTCAACTTGCATTGCAGGGGAATCTGGGTTTGATTCCAGGCTTATGATATCATGTTTAATAGGTTGGTCATCTCTTGCTTCCATGCTTAGATATGACTGAAAAATCATTCAAAGCAATTCTAAGTATCAGTCAACCAGCCTAGACAATTTTCAAGTTACAGCAATAAACCCTGTTATACATTTATATGTGTTAAGGAAACGACGGAAGGTTTTATGAAATGATGATAAACTGGACTGAAATATTTAGAACTTTCCAAATTTGTGTAATATGTAATAATTTTACAAATACATTACAAAAAATTGTAATAAGAATTTTGTAGATATGTGTAGTAAATAACTTTTTCTCATGTCTTTTATCAGGAGCTTCATCACGGTAGCTTTATCAACTCGTTGCTACCTTTTGTTGAACATGGATTTAAAAATCCAGAAACGAGAATCCAGGCTTTTCAGGCTTGGCAACATCTCATCAATAATTTTGCAACAAATCCAGGTATTTCATCAAACTTATGATTAATAGCAACATAAACATTGAAGATTTATTTCTGAATGATGATAATGTTGAGAGATAGATGAAATCTATATTCATGATATCATAGACTTTACCACATGCTATTTGCATTTTGTTTTAGATATTCTAACGGATCCACGTAGAGTGAAATTGATCATGCAGGTGTTAAAAGTTCATAATGCAAAAAAAGAAGACGTAGCATCTGCAAAACTACAAGTATGGTGGCATTTTGTGTGGCTACTTGGGTCAAAAGTGTCCACATATTTTGAACAGGTTAGATATTCGTTACATTGATTTCACCAATATATGACAGTATTGAGAGTGGTGCATCCATAGCAAAGTCTTTTGAATAAGTGGTGAAATCTATCACTTTATTGTTTGTTTGTTGTTACACTTCACACCATTTCACTTAGTTAGCACAATTGTTAGCAGCAACATTGTGTACGGTGTCATATTCTGTTCCCATGCATTGGATCCATCCAAGCAATTAGGTTGCTTTTACATGCTTATATACACCAAGATATAAAGTTTTGTTTATTCTGTATCATCCATGGTATCGCGCTGGACTCCTGATCAGAAGGCTGGGGTTCGAGTCCCGCTCTGGTCATGCAGGTGTTGTCTTTCAGATGAGACAGTAAAAGCTGAGGCCCCGTGTCGTGTTATGCATGGCACGTTAAAGATCCCTCACTGCTTCAGGTGGGTCTGTTGCAAAGGTCAAAATTTGTATGCCCTGCATCAGGCAGACGCAGTCACCATGTACGTGAAATATTCGTTGTGTGACGTTAAACAAAAATCCATCAATCAATCTGTATCATCCAAACGACAAATAAGCAGGCAGATGATGATAATCACCAGCGACATATCATTTTTCACAGTCAAGATCAAACCACGGTCAGCATTCCTGAAATCCAGCAGGATACCTTTGGACCACTTTGCCCCTTTTTTATCGCAATGATAGATCGGGACATATTGTTTTTGTCCTGTCTGTCTCTCCTTTTCTTGTATGTCTGCTTGTTTGTCTGTTGTCAACTTTAACCTTGGCCATAACTTTTGAACCGTGAGGAATAGACACTTCATATTTCACATGCTTACTCCTCTAATGAAGCCCTTTCAAATGACACCAAGGTTGGTGACCTTTTGACCTTGACAATGATCTTCATGCTAAAAATAACTTTTTGGAGTTTGTTGCCTACGGAGGCATTAGTGTTTCACAGACACAACTTGTTATCATTTAACAATGTTTCATTTTCATACACATAAACTGATTCAAAAATTTTGATTAACTATGAAATGTGTGTGTATGAATCTTACTTTCCCTTAGACTTAACAGAATGCTATTCTATTATAGGTGTGTGTCCCTCTGCTGAATTTTTGTTTGGGTGGTGCCAGAGGTCCAGTAAATACTCAGTCTAATACACCACGTAAGTAAGGCAGTGTAAAGTTCAGTTAGAAAAAAGCGTATTGTGTATTGCTGAAGCAACATATCATCCACACCGGTCTCCATAAGCCCATGGACTAACTATTTAAAAAAAGATGTTAATCTTGACCAAACTCCAACTTCGATCGGTAACTCATTGAAACAGCTCTACACCCCAAATTTCAAGTCAGTAACCTCAAAGGTTGTCAAAAAAATCTGAAAAAGCAAACTATCTCAGACAGAGTGGGAACTTCTAGTCATGTTCAGTTTTACCATAGGGGGATTAAGAGGGAAAGAAGGCAGAAATTTCTCATCTAATCCTAAACTTTGTTCTCTGGTACATTTATGTCTTTACACGAAGTGTCTTGTCTAGGTAAGGAATCTTGTGCAATAGTGTTTGTTTTGCATATGTTAAATATGAAATACTCTTTAGGACATAACAATAAAGTGATTTGTCTACCCTCTTTACTTTCTGCATATCATGGTGAAGTATATAAAGGTAACTGCTTGATTGACCGTATCTCGCCATGGTGACTTTGATAGGAAAAGTGAATCAAATCAACAGCCATTGCACAATTTTTAAGTGCTCCTTTTTCACTTCTATGGACTATTTTAATGAATGCAGGTAGATAATTCACCTTAATGAGTTGGCCTGTTTAAACTATGCATGTATTAACGTTTATATTAAATCTTGTTTTTAGGAGTTCTTCAAAATGGAACAAGTCCCATGACTCCCCGTCTGAATTTGCCTGGAAGTGGAGGTCAGACCAAATCTCATCTGCCTCAGTTTCAGTCCCTTCAGCTTAAGGGTTGCGAGATCCTGGTCCATTTCTTTGGAGAAGTTCCAAAGGATTTGGATCTTCCTCAGTATAATTTCACCCTTGGTAAGTTAACAGTTACAATTATAGTTACACGTATTCTCAATGAACAAACCATGTGGACGTCATTATAAGCTGAGAATATTCTTAGACCTTTATCGCTAATGTATTCCAACTTTGGAAAGAGTAGAGTATTTGGCTTAGTAATTGTGCTTCTTCTTAGTTCCTTTTAAGAGCCTCATTGTGACCACTGTGATTTTATGTTATGTGTTGGTAGACATGATATGTTATCCATGCTTTATATCCCAGTCTAAATGGGTAGGGTAGAGGTTTCTTTAGAGAGTTCATCCTGTCCAGGGGAAATCTGACTCAAATGTGCTTTGACAAACATGTTGAAATCTCTCCCTCACTTGGCATACATTTAGTAGTTTTGCTCTATCCAAACCTTAAATCCTGCTGTTATTTACTTTGGTTTAAGGGAATTTTCATCAAACAATTCGATATTTTTGAAAGCGCTAAAAAAATCTAATGCCTGCTTTAAAGAAAAAGGATACATGCTTATGTAATAATTGATAAAAAAATGTCCTTATTTTGCACCTGTTATTCTTTTGATTGTCTCAGTTTGATTAATTTAGAGAACTATTTTGCAGATCCTTTGAACTATGAAATCATCACTGGTCAAGCATTTTTCCTGAAACATGCCAATTTCTTGATTGTCACTACAATAGAATTGATATGCAGTCTTGGAGATCATATACCAGGTACAGCACCTTAGCTTTTTATGCTGTTTCAGAGGTACTGAGTATACTTAAGGAATGAGTGTCTTATTTTTGCGTTCATAACTTTAACATTCTGCTTAGACAGGTGCATATCTCGTGAGCTGCAAAAATGCAAAATATGAGACACTCATTCCTTACGTTTACATCATATATTGGAATTTCAGAGTTCTTGGAAAATGTCGTATTTATCGGATTGGCCGATAAAATTTAGGAAGGTCCGATAAAAATGTGAAAAATCTATCCCTTAGTCGGACCTAATGTCCGATAAGTGTCCGATTCATCTTTATCGTATTTTTCATTTCCAGACATATCTGTGCCACAAATTCTTAAATACCGTAATTCTGACGCATTATACATAGGAACTAAAACATAACAAGTTTTTTCTAAGTACAGTGCAAGCCGCTTAATTGAATAAGCTATTTGTCAGGACTTTATTGTTCAAATAAACGAATATTCAATTACACGGCGTGACGAACGAATGCAGTTTCAAAGACCAGAAGATCGACAGATTGCGCAAGAATTCATACGTGTATAACTTTCGCGGTATCTGTAATGGAATCATTGTACATGTATCTATATATAGAAACTCTAGAGTTACCTCTCTTAGATCCTCTTCTTGTTTCCTTGAGCTACATGAAAGTCAATAGACTACATTTTCGATAATTTTGCAACTGTGTTTTTAAGTACAGTGACCAAATGTTATTAAATAGCTACATTACGCCTGCTCGTCTGACCGTAAAGATAAATCCGCTGTCTATTGAAACACATGTAATTGTATCTCAGTCGTGTGGCCACGGTGATCAAAGACACAAGACGGGTTCAACAATTTATTTTAACAAAGGCAAATTAAAAGGCATATTCAAGCGAGTAAAATTTCAATTTTCAATCTGATAGAACAGGCTGAAGTCATCGCTTTACTTTTCCTCAAGGAATCGTCAAAGTATGGCCATTGCATCTTTACGTTCGCCGTGCATTACTGGTGCTGTTTCTTCAGCCTCCTCGTCATCACTGGTGTCGCACGGTCGGGTCTCGTCTTCAGGGAAACTGGCACATATTTTCTCCTCAGTCCGGGCAGCTTAGCTCTCCAGGTTGCCATCGTTTGTGATGAAGGCATCAATCGTCTAGCTATCAACTCCTCTGGCGACCGGACATTGTCAGTTTCGGTTGCGTCGTTGTCTGACGAGACAAAGCAAGCCTTTCGGAAGCAGTTGGCGATAGTTGTGGGCTTGACGGTGCACCAGGCCTTACTGAGTAAGTGGAAGGCATCTAGTAGGGTCAGTCTTCACGCAATGCCGTTGGCTAACAGCGTCATTTTGTCGATGTTTTCTGTGATCTTGCGCACGATATGGCTTCGGCAGTTGGTAATTAATTAATCCTTTCATCCCTACCGCTACGGCCTATTCGACATTTAACGTGCGATTTGGTCAACAGCTTTTACCTGGACAGGTGTGAAACCATTTATCTCTAATTGATAGGTCGCTCACACCGTAATAAACAACATGACCTTGGGCGTGATACGGTGAAGTTTTAACAAACGTATGCTTGGTAGGATAATCGCGCTATTCAAATAAACAAAGTTGCTTCTTTATTCTAGTGTAATACGTGGCGGATTTTCAATAGATTTAATAGAGAACGGTTTTGGATTTCAGCATTTTATTCAATAAAACGAAATATTCAATAATGCGACATTCAATTAAGTGGCGGGCACTGTATTTGTACGTGATGTCAATCTGGAAGTGACCGCTAAAATGTCAGCATTTACTAAAATCACACCAGGATGTTAATTTTCCATGGAATGGATTCACAGTCCTTAGTTCTTGAATGTCTGATAATTCTGAAGATCTGTGAATTGATGAATTTACTACAGTTGTATAGCCAATCAAAAAAAAAGAAAAAACCAAAAACTGAGTATAGAGGGGAGATTTGAAGAAGAGAAGGAGGGTGTCATAGGGGAGGATGTTGTCATTGTAGTTGAAGGTAGTGTTCTTGCACAGGATGATGGTGTCAGATGAGAAGTTGTCATTTCATTGTGGAGGATGGTGGTGTTAAAGGGGAGAATGGGGTTGTAAGGGGGAGGATAGGAGTGTAAGTGTGGAGGATACAGTCAGAAGAAGAAAAATAGCTGAAATTTAAGTTTAAGACAAATTATTTTAGAATATGAAATTGAATGTGAAAATTTGTAATTTTATGAAATTAAATGCAGATCTATTATTATGTTGTTGGTCAATTGTCAAAATATCGCATTTTCTTTTCATATCCTAAAATCACAAGAAAATTACCCAGTCTGATAAAAGCTTGTTCGGTCTGATAGAATTCACAAAGTTATCAGACCGAATGTCTGACACTTTTTGAAGGTTTTTAAGAAGTCTGGAATTTTCTTTGAATGGAGTGAAATTGATGGATTTGTAAACTTTGTGTATATCATATCTCTCCAACAGGAAGGGATGAAAAATAGTTCACAACAGTAAAAGAGATTTACACTTTAAATTTTGAAAATACTGAATATTTATTATCATAAACATTTTCCAAATAAATTCAAAAGTTTATTAGCATTTTCAAGAAAATAATGCACTTGAACAAAATCATCTACTTTGAAAAATTTAATACTGTGTCTGACGTGAATGTCAAAGGATGTAAACAAAATGTCAGAAGAACACTGCAAAGGACACATTTGGTGCCACTCTGCCATTTATCTACGCTGTCAGTGTCAACTGTTGAAATTAAGAGTGCAGGTTTGGAAGTTGGAATGGTACATGAATCCAGAGGTTGAGAAGAAATGTGACATAGTATTTGTGGTTATGATTTTGAGAGAAATGCCCATTAAGGGCATGTTGATGAAGTCATCGCTCTTTATTAGAGACGCTCCGTCTACTTTTGATAAATACACACACTTGATGTAATTGGGGCCAATCAGAGTTCATGGTTAAATGAATGTAAAAACAAATAGATTTTCAACATATTAAATAACTTGCAGTGTAAATATTTCTTCTTGAAACATTGTTTCAATTGCTGAGTCCTTTAGTGCCTAACAGGCTAATGTTGGCATTGAGTTAGCTAAGTGATATGTTTAACTTGAGGCCAGCAGGTATCTGTTCGGATTTTATCAGCAGAACATCAGTGTGCTGTCGTTCAGATGAGCAAGTAAAAAATCTGATTGGATCCAATCCAAAGTATTCCACAATGCTTATGATGGGTTTAATGAGGAACAGTTTCTTTTTTCTGTTACAAGACGTTGCCATCACTAAGTGAAATGTTATTGATGATGGAAACAATAAAAAGCCCCTAGATGTTAGCATACTTCAGTTTATTGATCTAAAGACAGTTGTGCCCATCAAAATTTCTCTTGGCCAGAGGTTCTGATTTTGATAGCGCCAATTAGACTTAACATACTTCTGATGGCATAGACCTTATATTACTGCCATCTAAACACATAATTTCCACCAGGCATATGTTCCTTTCATGTCTACACTCAGGTTTGAAGAGATAATTGAATCTTTTGAAACATTACTTAAGGAAATGTATACTTGAAAAGGACATCTGTTCTTTGAAATGAACAGGACTAACATTGTGGCAAAATTTGTCAGCATTTGATGTTTTAATTTGGTATTTGATTTTATTACAGAGCAATTGTTATGCAGACTTTGGTATTCCCTCATTGCACATCTCAAAAATGGTTTGGACAATAGTGTGAAAGGTGAAGTTAGAGATGCCTTCACCACATTCCTCACTCATTTCCAAGTGCTTGTCCTGTCAACTGCCTTGTCCCCCATGGCTGTACTGGTAAGTAGATTTACAAAATAGTTAAAAGTATCTTCATTGTTCTAAGTTAAATGCTATATCACAGGACATTAGTGTTTCAGAAGGTACGCAGGACTGTCAGACAAATTATTCGTTAAAAATAGTGTCCGTTGAATAAGCTTCAGAATCTGGCCGGACCAAATGTCCAGTAATATCAACCAGTGTAAAATGCTCCTCCACAGCGGTAGGATGTTTCAGCCGGGAGATACAGTGGTAGATCTAGTAAATAGAATTTAAAGCTCTATAGAGTCTTAATGCTAATAAATGAAAAAGACAAAAGAGTTTGAAACAGCTGCCGAGATGATGTCAATTTACGGATACAGAAGCATAACTTTGATTTTGACGAATATGTTACATTCGTACTTTCACTTTGATTTCTTCGATAATCTACATCATGGTATCATGATTTCTGGTTTGAAATATGTGTAGGGGCCATCCCTGGTAAACAAATAAACTTGGAGAATATCGTTTATCAGTGAAGCAAACTAGTAAGAAATATGAGGAGAACAGAACACCTTTGAAGTTTAATTCAGATGGAGGGAAGGGAGGAATTGGTTGGCCTTTTATGAAGGGAAAAGGATGATGACGTGGAGCTTATGTGTAAATTTTATGGTTCTAATCTTCGTAAATTTGTATCTTATAAGGATAAAGCATTTTTCTGTTATTCGGTCTGGTAAATGATCATCCAGTTTGATAAAGAAAAATTTTTTACCAGACTGAATGTCCTTTCAGATACACTGAGACATGTGGGCGATTAGATAAAAAGAAAAATTATAGGCCATTTTGTCTACACATTCAAAGCTTCTAGGCCAATATCATAACGAATATATTTAAAGACATTAGAGAAAGAAAGTCTATGCACAAATGTTCTTTTATTCAATAATCAGTTCTTTGAAGCTTTTTTCATGCCCCGGGATGAAGGATTCGAAGGCATCTAGTTTTGGTCTCTCTGTCTGTCCGTTCGTCAGTGGCAAAAAAAACTTCAACGTTCCATATTTATAAGTTTTCAAGTGTAAGAGATAAGGCTTTCATATTTTACATATTCCTTGTGACAAGACCTTTCCGCAGGGGCAATAATTTTTAACCACATGACCTTGACTGTGATGTTTGACCTACTTTGCAAAAACTGTAACATTTGGTATATCTTCTGAATTGTAAGAGATAGGGTTTTCATATTTCATGTGTATTCTCTGTGACAAAACCATTCCGTTGGTACCAAAATTTTGACATTGTGATCTTGGCCTTAGAGTTTGACCTAAGTTTAGGATAACAGCTTATACAGACAAAGATGCAGCTGGGGGCAGCTGTATTTCACAAATACAGTTTGTTGTTGTTTTGTTTTATTATCAGATAAAGAGGACAAATACCGGTACTAGAAGAAATTCATACAAAGAATTTGGTTTTTGAGTATTATATCAGATAAAATGAAATATCGGATTATAGGTTATACATGTAATATTAAATAGAATCCACCTAAGGTTTTGAATAGGAGCAGTTGTGACCCAGACATTTGTTTTCCTAAGATCAAAAGGGCCATTCCTGAGACCTTTCACTGTACTGAATGATATCTAAAATTTAGATGCAGTTGGAATTTGAATTCAGACAAGAATTAGAATATATTCATGACCGATATATTATACGTTATTGGAACAACCTGGTAGAGACAAAATTACTGCTATGGGGACATATCATTTACAAACAATACTGTGGTAGTTTTTGGTAGTTGATGTGGAGAGGAACCTATATAATTATTCTAGAGTCCATACAGCTTTGTTTTGATCCTGTGATGCATGGATAATAATGTCTTTGTATTTTTGAATGAAGGAGAACTGTTGTACTAAAAATGTTAGTATTAAAATAATATAATGTATTTAGAGAAAACTAGCAGTTTTTTATCACTTATTACTAGTATAGGTCTGTTGTATTTTGTAGAAGTTGTTCCAGGCAGTTTGCTGCCTCCCCAGAAAAGCACTGTGTTCTACAGCCTACAATGTCAGTAATGGAGAAAAGATGCATGTAAGGACAAAGTTATTTCTCTTCTAAATAAGTGCCATGTACATCAAATTGTATTTGCAATTTAGTTTGGAAATACTAATGAAAATAGTGAATATATATCAGCGTTAAAACTCAAGAAGACTGTTGAGGACATACATCATCATCATTAATTTAAGGTCGACTCCAAAAGCAAGGAACAGTTGGCTTACTAAAAGTTTATATCATTTTTCTTTGCTGGAGGAGAAGATTACAATTTTCATTTGGGGAAAAGTGTTATTATTTACTTTTTAAGAAAACCTTTCTTGTCACATTCTTAATATTTGCATTTGCTTAGTGTGTGTTCTGTTTTCCAGGGTACACCAGCTCTGTTTTTAACGGAATTATTGCTGACCCCTAGTCTTCTTAAACCTTGTTGCAATGTAGAAAGGTTAGTATTCATTAATCAAGTTCTGCTTGGCTAATAAAGTTTATTTAAAAATTTAAGACAATGTTCCAATTTTTTAAGACACATCTGTATTTCTTATGGATTTTGTTTTTATGAAAAAGTTTAAAGCTGATTTTGAGCAGAGAAGGTGCTTGAATGGTGACTTCACTGGTGGTTTTTTGGTAATTCCAGACCCTAGTCGTTACAATAAGCTGTGGAGAATACGTGGAACGCAGAAAATACCTCCTCGTGTATAAATAGTGCGTCGATATTTCGAAAAAGCGTGATTAGATTTACTTTCAGTACTTATAATTCATATTGTACGAGTCAATACAAGATAAGTTTGATCAGATGAGAAAATAGATGTGCCGTTATTCCATCGATTTAGACGAGTTATATTCATGCGCTGGAGGACATGCAGTCTTTCTGAATACTCGACGGAAAGTCCCGAAAAAGTACGATTATTGTTTAGCTGTGCCGTAATTTAAGAAGTACACTACTAGTCCGTACTAGTATCCATTGTATTATAATTAATAAAACTATCGCTTCTTTTTATAGCAGTGGAATTTGAAATACTCTACAATCTTCTCGTCACAACGATAAACAAACGTCTCGGTAGTTGTTGATATGTAATGCTACTAAAAATAGCCAGTTATTTATAGATCTCCACATGTAAACATGGTTTTCCCCAAATGTACATGTACAGCGGGAGACTGTCCAGATTGTTATTTTCACACTACTGTCAATATCAAAAGTGATGAGAGAATGAGATAACTATATAGTACGAGACGGAGACGTACAGGGGTGTACAGGGGCAGAGTCGTTGTTTATATGAAAACGAGCACCTGTACGCAGACTGTGTTTTTGTCAATACTGATCCTAAACATTACACGCTTGGTGTGTGATCTCTTGGTGGATCATGACTTTATTACCTTTGATGTACTTGACCATGCAATTCCGACCTTGAGGACTTTCAAGTCCTTTCATTTTTTTGTTTGCCTTCACTTTTTTATGTGGGAATTTTGTACCATTTGCATAATGCTAAAGATCAATGTTTGGGAAAAAATTTAGACAGATTTTGGGAAAAAAGAAATTTCCATTGGAAAGGGTCCTTTTAACAGACCTGATCTGAAGAAAAAAAAATCAAAAACCACTGTACTTGAAGGGCTCAAGGATCAAGTCTTCTTGGTGACTCTTGGTTTTCTGTCTCAGATGATAAGTAAAATTAAAGCTGCATATCACAATGGCCATGGCTTGTGAAAGATCCCCCATTACCAGGTTTGGTCAGTGGCATAGGTGTAATTTCACGTGCATTACATCAGGCAGATAGCGTTGCCGTGATTTCGAGGTTCAGAATGATTGCTTACACATGCAGGCGTATCGTTTCAGCTTCATTGTGTTATTCCGCAACCTAGTCAGCATAGGGGTAAAGTCCACAGGAACCTTAGAGTTTTGTCAGTCTGTCATGCAGCTCCTGGAAAGGAATGGGGAGTTTGTGAGCAGTCCTGAAACATTATGGCGTCTCTGGAGTGAATTGGTGAACCCTCTGCATGATCACATTAATCAGGTGAACGATTTAACAATGAGCACCTTAATGCTGACCAGTTCGATTCATAATCTTAAGAAAGATAACTCTTACGTTGATGAATCACAATGATGTCCCAAATGTATTATTGCCACTTAAGAGACTGTTAGTATTGGAAACAGTGTAAGCTTGTATTGCATTGAAAGTTCTAGTATTCGAAAATTATGTGAATTGCATTGCATTGAAAGTTCTAGTATTTGAAAATTATGTGAATTGCGTATCCTATTTCCAAAAGGTAATTTTGCAGTAGAGTCTATGTCAATACATGCACATAGCTCTTCTGAAAACGTCTTAACTTTGAATTGTCAAAAAAATACTGATCTTCATGTAAATACTAATCAAAGTCAGAAGAATAAAATGTACTTTTATATTTATGTTGACTTGTGTTTTATAACACAGTATTTATGTTGTAGACTAATGAAGTGAATCAAGGGGATGCACTTGAACATAATTTCGGGTGCCTGTATGCTGTTTTAGTATTTCCCTTGTCTCAGAAGTTGCACAGTAATATGCCTCAGGTAAGATGTGACCGGTTAAAAATGCTGAAGATGTGTTAGAAGTTATAGTTTGTCTCTTTAAAGAGGATAGGTACAATTAGGGTGTCAAGTTCATGCAAGTGACCCAGGATTCACATTTAACTGTCCGTCTATCCCTTGGTCAGCATCTTCTGCCTTACTTTCAAGAATTTTTCTCTATTTGCATTAATTTTTATATGAATTTATGTAACACAAGAAGCATTTTCTCTTTTTGTTACCTCATTTGGGTATATGTTTTTTACGAACATGTAAATCAAATTTAACAAAATAGTAAGGTTTGCTTGAAATAGTACATAGCAATTTTCAAAGATGTAGATTTGTTGCTATGCAATGAATTTAGGTTGACTCTCTTTCAAATACAAAAGTTTAATTGTATTGATTTTAGCTACATGTTTTTGATATTGGAATAATATTTTATGATGCAGACAAGTGTGAAAACCCTGCTGAAGACATGGACTGAAATCTACAGTAGCTTTGCTAGATTATCTGCATTGGTCACCAACGCCGAAGCCAATATATGCTGTGAAGACTTATGCCAGGCATTGCTCAAAGTCACCGACAAAGAAAACCTCCAGGTCATAGGTTTAAAAAACAGTTGAAGCATGTACATGTGTATTACGAGTCCAACATCACAAGTTGTGTAGCTGCCATTTAATGTGTATTTGCATGCTATGAAATATGCTACATATTGTCATATGCCAGGCTACATTTAGGTTCTGGCATATACTTAAAAAATGCTCAGCTATGCCAATGTCAACTATCTGCTCTAATCTGAAATTAGTACTAGATTTATTAGGTTAATTCTAATCTGAATCTATGACCAGCTATGTCATGGACATTAAGTTTCTCCCAGTGATGCCAATCAAAATATTGTTATGGTTTTTACCTTTATTATAGTGATTATTTAAATGAAGTACAAAATGGGATATTTACTTAGGTTATTGACATTGTAAGGTCAGTTTGTATAGGTAAGGGGTGTTTTCAATCATGAAGACTCACTTAAAGAAAAGTATGTTCGAAATTACAAAATTTAAAATAGGTTGTCTTAGGATTGACTACAGGAGGGCATATTTGTTTTTCTTGGTTTGTAACCACTAGGGTATATTATATATTCTGTAAATAAAAACTCAAAATGTAAAATATAAAAACCAAATGATAATCTCTGAAAATATTTCTTTTATAAAGAACAACAATCTCTTAATGAGTCAGATATAAAAGAATTTTGAGAAACTTCACTTAAAATATGTATATATTTTCTAAAAGTCCTTTTATCAATGGATTTGACTTATTGTTTTAGTCTGGTTTTCGCTAACCCATACTATGACATTTGAAAGACAAATGACAAAGACTTGTCTACTGCTCCATTTTGAGTAATGAGATATTTTTGGAGATGAGGCTGGAAATCTGGACCTATACGCTATAAGCAACTATATAACTCTTTTGTGATCTTGATCTACCCACTGTAAGGCCAAATAAAATTAAAATTCAATTTCTCAGGCACTGCCGCATCACTGAACTTGGTGCCGCATACAAAATTTTTAAATTTGGTTTTCTGGATTTCCCTTGTTTGTTTTTTTCTGCGTTTTCATATCTAATATTTCATTATGACATTTAACTGACATCGATGTTCAAAGGTGTTAAAAGAGAACCAAAAATTAATGTGATCTCGGTACAGATCATGTGATGAGAAACTATAAACCTTCCTTGGATGATAAGCGGTGGTTGTAGTGAGGGGATGGGATCCATGTCAACTACACCTTGTTCATGGCAGATTCAATCTGGGATATTGGTATTTTCATGATAAGTATTAACCATACGTTATTAAAAAAATAAATAGATAAATAAAAAAACCCCTAAAAAAACAAAAATGAAAAACCTCCCTGCCTCATCATTATTTAATAAAAAGTGCCTGGGAAACTAAACATTAATTTTATTGGCTTAAGTAGTAGTAAGTGTTAATTTTGTTACTAAATGTATTATTACCAGAATGTTGCATAACACAGGAGGAATGTATTGTAATGAAAAATGAGAAATTCATGTTCTCATTACCAATCATGTATAATGGATAGATATAATAAAGTTTAACGTCACACAGAGATTTTTTCACTCATATGGTGACAATTCATGTATAATAAAAAGTATGTATGTTACTAACACAAAGTACATTTTCTAATTGACAGTGTGCAGTATCGCTCGACTTCCACTTTCATTGCTTACATGCAATCATTAGCAGTTTTGACTTTTCTTCCCTGGGGAATGCTGGATCTTTCAATATAGGTAAGTAAACAGAAATTCATTTCTGTGGGAAAAGTTAATATTAAAACATATGCAGTCGTTTGAACGACAAAAGTAATGCAGTAATTGTAATCCTGTGTATAAACAGTTTAATGACTTTCTTTGTTCAGACAGTCAGATTACAAGAGCCATAGCCTGGCTTAGGTTGCAGTGTGCTGATCTTGGGTCTGATGTTGTGGTTTACTCTTAATACTAATGACAAGAAATTGGAAGAGTAAAGCTTCCTCCATTTCTGTTAGTGACTTGTAAATTTACTTGAATCTTGTTAAATACATGTACAAATGATGGTATAATTCTAAGATCAAATCTCTGTGGTATCAGTGTTTGCAATGTCACCAGCACGTTGCAGACAATGCAGGAATTTGCTATTATTATATATAAAGCTGAGTACGTCAAAATGTCTTGTTAGAGCATACGTGCTTGTAGTATGTTTCGGTGTTTGACATCCACACTACCACCTCTTAAAAATGAAGGCATATATTTAAAATCAAAGAAATAAACTTTGTTTAGGTACTGTCTTTGTACTTAAAGAGTAATGATACTGCATAGTTTCGTAGATATGATATGCCAGATCGCAAATACTCATTCCGGTCATGTTTTGTAGTTTAGTCATCTACCAAATCTATTGTTCTAAACTTGTGCAGATTTTCTGCCCTACTGGAGAACAAAAGAATGGTGTGTATAAAAGCACAATTCAAAAACAGTCAATCAGTAATCACGATCTTGCGTATCGTATATGAAAAATATCTTATAATTTTCTGTAATTTTCTATGCACGTCATTAGGTGGTGTGAGCCCAGCAAAGTGGAAGAAAGCTAAACAGAAGCCTATGGATAAACTACAATCCTTTACTATGCTTTTGCATCTACTGGTCACTCATCTTGTGGAGGAACTATCAGATACTGAGGTTAGAACATAATGTGTGAAACTGTAGGCTTTGGTCATGTATTATTCTGAATTCTTTTAGACCTATCCATTTCTAGAACTGGTACTAGACTCTGTTCTTCCCTCGGACCATGAACAATTTGTATATGTAATTCCTGTATTCATTAGAGAAAGTTATGTGTAACATGCTTTCTATTCCTCATGTACATGTATTTTTTTCACCAGTGGCATAACTACATTGTACCTCAATTTGATTGGTTACTTCAATTTTGAAAGGAAGTTCTTCGATATTTGATTCATTTTCCAATTTCTTTGCTGAGCTGTCAGGGGTTTCCTTAAAACCTCTTAGGGCCCAGCCCTCTTGATTGATGAAAGTATACATATGTTAGGGTACTGGCAATTTCACTGTTGTCCTCTTTATTCTAGTTGTTTATGCGAAATTTGAGTCCTAGTGTTTGACTTGTGAAAAGGAGAGATGTTGTGGAAAGAATTCTTGTCTTTTCTTATTTAAGTCTTTGTTGTGTCTTATTCATGCTTACTTTCATACATACCCATTCAAGGGAATAATAAATATGTTATTGTCTTTTCAGAAATCTCCGGGAATGTCTCTTCAAGGAGCCGCAAACAATGTAGTGGAAATCGTAACGATGATGGTCACTCATACCTCTGCGTCAAATATTTTAAGCAATGTGATTGGACACTTGGCAGAACCATTAGGGAATCTTTATCAGGCAGGAGCAAAGAAGCTGTCATCAAAGGTCTTGAACAATGCATACCTGCAAAAGGTATCGTCACTCAATCACATTCATTTCAGTTAATAAATGGTTTTGCTAAATCTGTAGCTTGTGTGGCTTAAGACCTGTGTTTGAACCAGACTGGCAATTAATCAGTCATTTGTAAAAGACTGTAAAAACCCTAAGCCCTCTGTAGATATTGGAACATAAATGATACCTTATTGCTTGTCCTGAGTTTGTTGCATTGGTTGAAATGCTTGAACGATTCATCCAGCAGATGCCATCACCAGTGAAAATAAAACTTTGTGTAATGATGAACTTGTAATGCAGTTTTATGTTGATTTTTATTTCAGTTGGAAAAATTATGGAGTGATATTTGCAGCAATCTTCTGACCAAGTATAAGGGACAGTACGATTCTGAATTTCTTCAGAGGGTGTGCCCTCTGCTGGAAGCCACCTTTCTACACCCTAGACGTACTATTAAGAATCAGACAACTTCTTTCTGGACTGCAACTTTCAGCAAAACAACACATTTACTATATCCAGAGAAAATCAAGTAAGTTACTAGAGCTCTGATCAGTTGTTTCAGAAAGGTCTAAGTCATATGAGTACTGCCTGCATTCACAAGTTCACAATCTGGTGACTAATTGACCGTTATGTTTTCACAAGTTTGTTTACTAAATAGGTTCTTACAATTTACATACTATCGGTATATATCTCAATGATCCCAGTTAAATATGATGACTTTGTCTAGTTTACATATATATCTGTTATAAATAGAACTTTGATTCTGTGCAGTGCATCAGCCAGATAGATGCCTTCACACTAAGTGTTATCTTATACAAGGAACAAACAAAATAAACATTAAGCATTGCATTACAAAATTCAAGAACAGGTCTTTTTTTTAAACACGAGTATTCTTTGTTGCAAGACATTTCCTTTATTCCGAATTGATAAAACTTTTAGCTTTGAATTTTGAAAACGATTTTGGATATTCTGAGGGAATCGATAATGCACAAAATAGCAAATACTCATTTCATTCATGTTTTGTGTTTTAGTCACCCACTAAATCTATTGTTCTAAAATTGGACAGATTTTCTGTGCATAAAAGCATGGGTCAAAACGGTCAATCAAGTAATCATGATCTTGCATATTCACAGATATGTCATCTTTTTCCTTACAGTTATTGTACATCTACATTTGTTTCAGACCTGTCTTAATGAAGGTAAAAGGAAAGACTCCCATCACATTACCAGGGTGGATCTCTACCGAGATTTCAATCATAGAAGAAACACCCGTCAGCCAAATGAGTCAGGTATGCATACACAAAGCATTGTATATCATACAAAATAACATGCAAAAAGGGATTTTAGTGGCAGTGTGGGCTTAAGCATTTCACTGGGATTGAAGCTTCTTAAATCTGTGGAGTATGGATATTTTTTTTGTCCCATTTGCATGATGCTAAGAGATAAATGTTTGGGAAAAATTGAGACAAATTTTGGGAAATATTAACGAAATTTCCATGGGGAAGAGTCCTTATAATGGACCTGATTTAAAGAAAAAAAAAACACTGCAAGTAGAAGGGTCTGTAGATTTATTTCACATTGATTGGTATTGTATCACAGGCATTGTTTTTTTTTTCATCAATAAACATGGCCAGTCATGTCATGAAAGTGAAACCAAACATTTCAGCACTCCTGATGAAAAGGACTTAAAAAAAACGGAAGTATGATATAGTAACTGATGAAAACCATTTTGTAGTTAAAAGTCATTAATTAATCGTATACCGTATTTACTCGAATATAATACGCACCCAAGTATAATACGCACCCCCAAGGATGACTTCGAAAATCATGAAAAATCGTCAAACTCCGTGTATAATAAAATTTTGAAATTTGGAAGGCACTAGGAGGCATTTCCTGGCTTTTGGGCACTAAAATATGACATTAGAATGATCAGTAAAATGTCAGCAAATTGTGCTGCTTAAAGTGATAATATATAAATTTTGTCTTGGGTATGAGAATTTGGTGGTAACCATTTTACCAAATCACTTGGATCATTCATCTCTAAGTTGGCACAACAAGTTCGCAGAATAGACATATATAGAATATATGCTGAGTAAATGCAGTTAGTGGAGGGCCTAATGTATAAACCATGTTAGTACATTCAACTCAACTGGTATTAGTTTTATAACAGTAATTAATTCAAATTAAAGTCAACCTGTATTAGTTGTATAACAGTAATTAATTTAACTAGACGCATCTTTCAACAAATAAGACACGTAATCTGACCTACCTAGCCTTGGTCGCTTGGCAAAGTATCCTGTTATTTTCTTCATTATTATCATTACTACTTTCGTTTTTAAAACACGCACGTGTTACAGTGCGGGATCGGGATTAAACGTAAATAAGGTTTGTGGGCCCAGTAACGTGTGTTGTAATTTCGGCTGAAACTCGATAAATATATTTCTCCGACCGTGGCATCTGTGTTTCATTAAAGTAAATCCATGATATAGTACAACTTTTTTTGACTTTGCTATAGAAAGTAGGCGGCGATTTTGCCCGATGTAGCAGGTGGGAAATCGCCGGTCGCCGGCTTGAAATGAGAATCCTGCTGTATACCTTTTACAGTGTAATCGTGTAACGTGTATTATTATCAAAAGCAGCACAAAACGATCTGCCTTTATTCATCGTGTGATATCAACACTTCTCTCTTTGATTTCATTTACAATCAAACTAGCATAGATATAAAATGTCTTAACAACTAGTACCCTCGTCCCAAACGATCGCTTCATTTTTTCTCTCTTGTTAGAATGAACGTGTGTGTCTACTATACTACGTGAACTTTACGAGGAGATCGCAGATGTTTGTGAAGACAAAATATATATAAAGAATGAATGAATGAGTGTTATCCAAACTGTCGATGCCCGTACCGTTATGGTCAAGTAGTTTCACCTGTTGAGTAACTATCGATTAACCAATTAAGGATAAATCATTATATCACCGGTACAATCTGCTAATCAGAAACCATTGCTAAATAACACAGCGCAAGTATTCTATCGTGTTCTTCAAATCCACACCGTAGACCCTACTCATGTTATCGCCTTGGGCATTTACTACGGGAAGCAGACCTTACACAGACAATAGATATATATCAAGCTTCATGGGTTTGATTGACGGCTTTAGATACTTTAACGGACACGCACCCCTCAAAATCTGCCGCTGAAACTTAAAAGTGGGGAAAAAAAAGTTTCAGATTTCTAACCCTATGTATAATACACAGTGAGAAAATGAGGGGTCAGTTTGGCAGAAAAAAGTGCGTATTATACTGAAACGAAAAAAAAACGCAACTAGGAAAATTGTTATTAATTTTGTATTAAATATACATAGCTGTATGAAAATCGCGAAAATAAAAGTGCACCCTGCCTATCACCCTATCCAGTGTTCAAAATCAACCAGGTGTGACGAGAAACCTATGCACATCCGGCGCGGTAAAAACATTAAAACCCGTGCCTGTACAAACACGTGCGTTCTTTTTTCATTCAAACCTGTATCAATTTATCAATAACATCGGGACACATCATCGCCAATACTTTTGCAAACAATAATTGCTTTTACAATTATGCCATGGTTATCACAGGTTGATAGAGGATGTGCTATCGCGATGCTTATGGCAGGGAGCACGCAACTTCACGTCGCTCAACACTTTAGAGTTCACAAATCGACTATTAGTCGATTAGTTTCACGTCTTAACGCCACAGGAAGAGTCGATGACCGGCCGAGATCAGGACGTCCACGTGTAACGTCGCGACGTCAAGACCGGGTTTTTAGGCTGGCACACCTGCGTAACAGGAGGTTAACGGCTGCTGAAACGGCAAGGAATACGATTGGTAATCATAACCAATTTGCGTGCAAGGCGACAGTACGTTGGTTTACCACAAACACCGCAACGTCGAGCATGTCGTATGCAATGTTTGATGGCACATATGCCCAGACGTTTTCCTATGAGACGTTGGAGGTCCATGCTCTTCACCAATGAATCTCGATTCATGTTATTTCGATCAGATGGCCGTCAACATGTGTACCGGCGTCGAGGCGAACGTTTTGCTGACGCCTGTGTTTTGGAGCATGACCGATTTGGGGGTGGGTCAGTTATGGTTTGGGTGGGAATCTCCCATGGTTTGAAGACACCTTTTGTGATAGTCAATGGGAATTTAATGGCCGTACGCTATCGGGATGAGATCCTTAGACCCCATGTTGTGCCGTTTGTTAGGCAGCATAATCTAACCTTGCAGCAAGATAACGCAAGACCACACGTTGCAAGAGTCTGTAGAGACTTTCTTGCGACCCAGAACATCGTTCCTATAGATTGGCCTCCATACAGCCCCGATTTGTCCCCAATCGAGCATTTGTGGGATGAACTAGACAGAAGAATTCGCAGTCACCGTTATCCCCCAAATACCCTCCCCCAGTTAGCAAATGCACTCGTCCAAGAATGGAATAACATTCCAATATGGACAGTCAATGCCCTGATGAACTCGATGCAACGACGAATTAGAGATGCTATAGCTGTTCGAGGAGGACACACACGATATTAGGGCACGGTTTCAAAACTGCTGCCATTTCAACTTGGATACACGTAGGGTACTACCAATCATGACCTTCTAGCGAAGTGACCTGTTCTGAAAAATCTCCAAACATTTATAAGGATGTTACATCAATATTCAGTATTAACTATTACATATTAAATTTAGACATTATGCTCGCAAGTATTATTTTATAAAACCTACAATTTGAAGTTGCGTTTCTTATTCGTTTCAGTATATATTCGAGTAAATATGGTATGTCAGCATTTTGTATGCCTATGTTTTTACACAATGACAGGCTGAATCTCAAGCACCAGAGCCCCACATTCCTGGAATGCCTTCTCCACATAAGATTCATGGAAGCTTTCTGAATAAAGCTGTGTCACCCAACGTAAAGAAATCGCCTGCCAAGAAAGTGGACTCAAAACCAACTGCAGTAGCTAAGAAAGACCTGATGGTAAATGGACTTTCAAATGAGGTATGTAGAAGAAAATGTTTCCTAGTACGAGTTGTGCTTAAGTGACATATGATATGATAAGCATTACAATACACATCATCATATGGAATGTATTATGATATGTTTTACTTAAACGTAATTGTATACCTTTATCAGCATATGTCTTTACCACTCAAAATATCAGTTTCCCAGGTAACGCAAAACAGCTTATGATCATAGGCTTGTTTTTACTGGAAAATTCTTGAAATGCAGGAATTTCAATCAAATAAAAGAAAATGATATAAGAAACGACCGTGTAGAAATACTGACGAATTTGATAGGGAGAAATAAATCTTATGTGGATAATTGATTAGTATTGTCTTCTTTTTTTCTCGGCTTGATGAACTTGTGTTTGAACCAAAAAACATTTTGGTGTAGACTAATATACGTTCTGAATAGTCTGACAGATAGATTTGTAGATAAGTATTTTGAAATGTTAAGGAATGGTTGACTACTTTTAGAAACTTGCAGTGCAGTGGACTATATATTTAAGATGGAAAAATCTGCTGCCATGCTTATTATCATTAAAACGTTATTGAAAGCAGTATGAAAATCATGTTTAATACCAGCAATCAATCATAAATGTCTTATGTTACACATGCTCGTTATCAGGATTTTGTTGTCATCAAGTCTCCTCTGAAGAAGAAGAGAGTGTTAACAGAACATCAGAAAGAAGTGTTCCGTGAAAAAAGGTAAGAAATGAGTAGTTAATCAAGACCGAGGCACTTGTACATATGTTTTGGGTATGTAAGGAAAATGTTAAGAAATGTAAAATACATGTTAATCATGATAGCTTCAGGTTTATAGAATATTTTAATGCTTCAAAAACAATAGCATGTCCCATTCCATGCATCTCTGCATTATATTTTCTTTGCAGTTTCTCATAGAATCAATAAAGATTTGAATACATATGATTTTGAAAGTATTATAAGCAAGACATTTAAAAGTGATATTTTCCCCGAAAAGATTTATGAAATTTAGATGGGATAAATAAGATTTGAATATGTAAAACAATAAAGTATTAAAGTGAAATAGGTAATTGTGATATATTTTCCCTGTGAAGATTTAAGAAATATTTTATTGAAACAATTCAGATATAGATATGTAAAACAATAAAAGTTCTTGAAGGATGACAGATAATAGTGACATATTTTCCCAGAAAATATTTACTTGAAGAAAAAGGCACACTGTAACAAGGCTGTGATAAACGTACATTGTATCCTACATGTATTTATTTATCATATCATACAAACTTTGATTTTCTTTAGACATATGAGGCGGAGGTAATGTGATGTTATGTCTATGATGCTGTTTGGTATTTTATCGTTTTACATTCTGCATTTACTCATAGTTGCTTTCAAGGAATGATTGCTCTTTAGTTTGATTACGGTTTCTTTCTTTTTTATTCTGGGTCTTGCATTCATGTGTATAATACACCGATCCACTTTCGTCGAATGTCAAGGACTTTAGCGCAAAGTACGATTACGATGACGTCAAGCAAGGTTGGACAAGTCTGACATTTGATTATGACGTCATAAACATAACAATCAAAAGTCCGTTAAACATCACTTTCTATGCTGAAAAGTGGATTGGTGTATTAAAAGATTTTTAATAGTTTTGTGGACATCAGTATGGAATTTTCAAAAGGGTTTATGATAGTGAGACCAATATTTTTTATAAGGTAGAAAGCAATAATACATAATTGAAGTTTGTATTAGATATTTACATGTACCTGCTTTGTGTATAAATTGCAATTTATAATTTATGTTTTGTGCAAAAAGGTCATCTGCAAATGGTGGAAAATGTTTTATGTGGAATATATTATCTGTTCCAGGGCACTACCAGCAATGTACAACTCCCTGGATGCCTCGCAAGATGTTTCCATGATGTCTCAGTTCAGCTCTGATACACAGCAAGAGTAAGTACAGGGATCAGTTATAAATTGATCTTTATTTTTGATCCACCTGACGTTTTATCTGAATAAAATGCTCTTTTAAAATGATTATTGTTGTGTTGTAAGGCCACAAAAGATAAAATTTATATTTTGTGATCGTTATATTTTGTTCCTACCACAGTTTAAATGCAGGAAGTGTGATATATGTCTAAAATATAATGTCGATAATATTAATTGTTGAGAAGATGCATATAGGTTTCTGCATTAAGCTTTCCTGCCTGCACTGTACTTTCTTGTCATCTTAGAGCTTTTGTTGTTTTAAAGTGTTTTAATAATTGATTGACACTTAAGGAGTATGGTTAACCACATTTTATACTTAATAATATAAATTTTTCTTATACAAATTTTTGAAACTCATTCACAGATTTTGTTTAGAAGGGGATGGGGGAGGGGGAAGGTGAGGGAATAAAGTCAGTTTTTGTTTTAAATTTCATACTTAAAATTCTATATAGGGATTTCATGAGTTTTTTTGTGGATTTGAGCTGAATGCTAAAGTGAGCTATTGTCTGGTGTTTTATTTTTTGGTCAGAATTGCTACGCAATTCCAGACCCTAGTCGTTACAATGTGCTGTGGTGAACGCGTGGAACGCAGAAAATACCTCCTCGTGTATAAATAGTGCGTCGATATTTCGAAAAAGCGTGATTAGATTTACTTTTAGTACTTATAGTTCATATTGTACGAGTCAATACAAGATAAGTTTGATCAGTTGAGAAAATAGATGTGCCGTTATTCCATCGATTTAGACGAGTTGTATTCATGCGCTGGAGGACATGCAGTCATTCCGAATACTCGACGGAAAGTCCCGAAAAAGTACGATGGACATTATTATGTAGCTGTGCCGTAATTTAAGAAGTACGCTACTAGTCCGTACTAGTATCCGTTGTATTTTAATTAATAAAACTTGAGAATATCGCTTCTTTTTATAGCAGTGGAATTCAAAGAACTCTACAATGTTCTCGTCACAACGATAAACAAACGTCTTGGTAGTTGTTGATGTGTAATGCTACTAAAATAGCCAGTTATTTATAGATCTACATGTGTAGACGTGGTTTTCCCCAAATGTACATGTACAGCGGGAGACTGTCCAGATTGCTAAGTTCACACTACTGTCAAGATCAAAAGTGATAAGAGTGAATGAGATAAATATATAGTATGAGACGGAGACGCACAGGGGTGTACAGGGCGGAGCCGTTGTTTATATGAAAAGGAGCACCTGTGCGCAGACCGTGTTTTTGTCAATACTGATCCTAAACATTACACGCTTGGTGTGTGATCTCTTGGTGGATCACGACTTCATTACCTTTGATGTTCTTGACCATGCAATTCCGACCTTGAGGACTTTCAAGTCCTTTCATTTTTTTGTTTTTGTTTGCAACCTTTTTTTATGCCCCCAGAATCAAAGATTCAGGGGTATTCAGATTTTGGCTGTCTGTCCTTTTATCTGTGGCAGAAAATTTTAACATTGGTTACAACTTTAGAGTTGTAAAAGGTAGGGTTTCATATTTCACAGGCATATCACTTGTGACAAGACTTATCCATCAGTACCATAATTTTTAGCTTCGTGATCTTGCCTGTGACCTTTGATCTGCATTTTAAAGCCTTTATCATTGGTTATGACTTTTGATTAGTAAGAGGTAGGGTTTTCATATTTCACATGTGTATTCCTTGTGACAAGACCTTTTCGTTAATACAGTAATTTTTAACGTCCTAACCTTCACTGTGAACTTTGACCTATATTTAAAAAATTGCCTTATTTGGATTTTGTTGCCACTGAGGGCATTCATGTTTAACAAACTCATCCGGTTTTTTTTTTCACTTCTTCGGAATGTCTGAAGTGATTGTAATCATACTTTGTAGGTATGAAAAACTTAAGGTTTCCTATAAGTGATGTTGTTTTTTGGCCAGATCCATTGATAGATGGATCCAGGGCTTTTGGAACATAGGCTCTAGAGGGTACCTTCTTATTATAAGATTCTTCTTCAGACCCTGTGCAATTGATCCTACAAATGCATCAGAGTGTTCAAGAAAGGTGTCTTTAGGAGTGTTGTTGTTTTTGGTTTCATTCTGTAATTAAATAACACAGTTGTAGTTCACCTGAGCAATTTGTGCTATGGTGAGCAAAATAAACATGTATAGCCATTTTGGTCATCTCATCATTATTTTGTGAGAAACCATTCTTATAATTACTGTGTAAATGAAACATGGGGAAAATATGGTTTACTGTGTTTTAAATTGTTCATCCCAGAATTAATCCTATCATGAGGTCAATGCCAAATTTTTGAAAAATAATTTTTTTTTTTTTCAGTACCCCTACTTTTACTACTGACTTGAATCCCATCGTGATAAATTCATCTCAGTCACAAAGTCTGTTAGATGTTGACCCCAAGAAACTCCGCACACAAGACGGTGAAAAGCAACCCCAAGATGATAGAGAGAAGAAAGGAAGCAAATCAAGACGTACTTCGTCCAACTCTAGTGATAAGATGGAGGAGGGCAAAACTCCCACAAGAAGATCTGTGAGGTTCAGCTTAGACAATGAAGAGAAAAAGAAAGACCTGACATCCAGTCAAGAAGATTTCAACAAAATATGGGACACTTGTCTATCTCCGGGTAATGACTTACATATATATGTATATTGTGTAGGTGTTTTCACTGCGAAGTACCGTTTTCTGAGCTCCTTGTTTTTAAGTTCACAGAAGTAGAGTGGGCAAAGAATTCAGTAAATGATGAAAATGAATCTGATATGTACTCTGTGTCACAGTTGGTAGCATGCCTGGCTCCTAAACGAGAGGTCACAGGTTAATGTCCTATCGGTTTGTTGTCTGTGTCCTATGTTTCGGATGAGATAACAAAAACCAAGTTCTTTTGTAATGGCAGAGGTTGACATGTAAATGGTCTTGAACTGCTCTGTATGTCTCTGTTGCATAGGTCTAGATTTCTGTGCAGTGCCACAGGTAAATGCTGTAAAATGATCTTGATGTGACATAATACAAATAAAGAATACAAAACAATACGATCAGTATAATATACCTAAAGGGGAAAGTGTTTACAGTTCTCATTAAATGCCATTAAACAGCAGTATTTCTTCACTTCCAATCTGTTTTTAGAAAGCTATATTCTACAGTTCGTTTTGAATATGTGGGTTTGTTTATATGTATTCTGAATCATCCACGTGTTTGATTCTGCCCACAAGGTGCAGTTATGCAAATGTGTCCATGATTCAGACTACATATAAAAAAGCAGCAACTTTGACACAAGTTGTAGAAAAGAATATGTATTGCCTTGTAGTAACAGATTGGAGGTGAAGTAAAATTGTTGACCATTTGCATAATGTTTATTTGTGAATTTTGCTCCTTTAAGGCCTGAATGCACTTAATCTTGCCAGCCAATTCATTTGTCATAATAGCAAGTTTACACAACAAACGGATTGTGGCCCGATCATCAAAATGTCTTGTGACAAGTAATGGACATGTAAGCTATTTATTATTTTCATTATTGTCTTTTGCCTGTTATAGATAGAGAACAAACTGATGTGACTAAGATTAAGGAGAAGACAAAGGATCTGGACAGTGAAAAAGATAAATTTAGCATGATAATATCGGCAACCATAGAGAATGATAGAAACTCAGGGGAAGTGGTGAGCAGCAACAGTAAATCATGTTCGAGCTCAACTTTGGAAGAGATACCCCAAAATCAGCTGGAGGGAGGATACATGGATACATCTCCTAGAAGCTCGTCAGAAAAGGAATCTACGTGCAAGTCGACTTTGTCAGAAAAAGATGTGCAGGACCCAAGTAATTCACAACCGTTACAGAGTTGGACAAAGCAATTACAAGAGCTGAGCCAGTCTTCCCCAGCAAGGTCTGGATCGTTGAAAGGTTTGACCAGCCAAGGAAGATCACCATCACCACGCAGGGCAAAGTCACCTAGGAAAGTAATGTCACCCAAGGGGAAATTAGAAGTACCCACTAAGGGTAACTTGGACAACTGGTTGATCAAATCCCCAGATAAACTCTCTTCCTCTCAGGAAAATGACTCTGATAATATAATTCCATCATCTCAGAGTAGTGTTGCATCATTAGTTGAAGAAACACAATCGCCATCTAAATTTGTTAAGGGGAAGTTATCACAAGAAATGACTGGTAATGGTGAAAATTTACATCCAATTTTGGAGACTCCCCCTAGGCCAAACCATGCCTTGAGTGAGAATTCTAATTCAAGTTCTGTAGGTTTAAAGGGAAGCAGTAGAAAATTGTTTCCAAAAAGTGACAGCCAGGATATAGAGATGGTTGAGGATTCTAACATGGTGCCTGCATCCCCATCTGGTAGGGTTATAGGTCAGGTTCAAGTGTCTACCCCAGTCATTAAAATTAAGCGCCTGACACAAGAGGAAATCTTATCTTACAGTCCATCCAGAAAGTCCAGCTTAGAAGAGGTGACTAAAGTTACAAAAGGAAATACACATTCTGAAAATTCAAATGACGCTGTTCATGAGCATGATGATTTCTCGGATTTGAAACCATTAGAAGATACAACATCATCACAAACTGATGATTTGCCAGCTTCGCAAGATTTAAATGTAATGTTGCAAAAGGCAGAGCAAGTCGAAGCACTTTCTTCTCAAGGGTTTGAAACAAATAATTCAGGATTTGACGTGACCAACAAGACTAAACCTCGTAGAATTTTGGAAGATAAAGATACATGTACACCAATTGCAAAGTCTGTTTTATCTGAGAATTTGTTTACTCCAGTGCATTTTGAAAAGGATAGTGAAGCTTATGACCCTGAAGTGAATTCCACATTCAAAAGTGAAAAAAATGTCCAAGTTATTGGAACAGACAATTTAAAATCTTCTCAGTCATCTGAAGAATCTAAAAGCAGCCAGGAAATCCAGGCTGTTGAATCCACAGCAGGCACTTATAATCCTGATTTACAATCAACTCTTGCTGTTGAGACACCTAGAAGGGGGAGGAAGAGAAAACAAGAGGCTCCCAAACAACTAACACCTGAGAGTACACGACCAAAACGCATGAGAAAGTCAAAAGGAAATTCCTCACAAGAAAACTCCTCCCAAGAAAGTTCTGAAATCTCTCAAGATGAAACTAATAACAAAGCATCCAATTCAGGTAAACTTACACGAAGAAATTTGCGTAATAATAATTCTGAAATTGTGTGCGGGGAGGATCAAGTGGTGAAAGACAGTAGAAAAGGAGAAAGTGTGTCTGATAGGGAAAAGAAAATTGAAATGCAAAGTAAGGATTTAGCAAGGGGAGAAATAATTGTGGAAAAGGATGGATCTTTACAAACATCTGCTCTGGGTGATATGGTGAAAGGCACTTTAGATGATAAGCAAATGCTTGTAGAAGCAGATAAAAACACCTCCCTGGTATCTAGCAACCTTACTACAAACGATCAATCAAGTTGTCATGAAAAAATAACTGAAAGTAACATATCAAATGATGCAAGACAAGGAATGACCTGCAAGATGCTTGAAATAAAGTACAGAGGTGAGAGTTTAAAAAGCATGCCAAAGGAAGATGTGAAAAGAAATAGTCAAGATTCATTACCAACAGTAGGAGAGAAAACTCCTGAAAGCCGAACTCAAAGCAAGCCAGAGAGGCAGAGTACTGCAAAGAAAAAGAAAGAGGTGGTACTGAAGAGGGCTCAGAGAAGCAGAAAGGGAAGAAGGATTGGAAAGGATATTCAGGGCAGCAATGAGTCTGACAGTTCAGCTGATGATGAACCTCTGCTCAAAGCAGATAAGTCAGCTGAACAGGAAGTTACTGAATCAAAGATCAATGGTGAAGAAAATAAGGAAAAAGAGGATACTGAAAAGGATTCCAGTTTTGAGAAAGATAAGGAAAACAAGGAGGGTTTGGTGAATGTGTCAGATGTAAGTTCAAACGATGATATACCTTTAAGTAGGATAGTGGAGACTAAAAGGGTAAAGGAAAATGACAAAGACAAGAATGATATTAAATCAAATAACACTGGTGAAACAGGTAGTAAAAGTGACGAAAAGACTGCAAGTCCCCCAAAAAATGTTGCTGGAAGGAGAAGGATGAAATTAACATCTGGAAAAACATCTCCTCTGTCAAATAGATTGCGTTCTTCGGGAAAAGTTTTAAGAACACGTGGTTGCAAAGTGTCATTTGATAAGAACTTGATGAAACCTGTCTCATCAAGATTTAAAAAAGCTCTGAAAACGAAGAGTGTAGATGCTTCGTCTGAAGTTAGTGCAATGGAAAATCAAAATGTAGAATTGGAGAGTGAAGTAAAAAAAAGTGAAAATGTCTCCGATATCAATCGTGAGAACAATATTGACAGTAGCGATGTATCCCAGGGTATTAAGCAGTCTAAAGAGGTATCAGACAAAAATCAGGAGTCTAGCAATGTAAGTGAGACAGAAAATGAGGTAGATGAACCACAGGAGGACAGTGTACCAGAAGGTTGTGAAGGGGGAGGAGTAGTGAAGCATAGCGTCACTTTCAGTGAGGACATGATGGAGGATACTCCTAGAAAGACACCAGATGTGAAGTCTACTCGCGGGGCATTCGGTATGCAGGAATGTAGTTCAGATAGCAAGTTAGTCACGGTGCCCAGGAAATTCCAGAAACGACTTGCCAGACGAAGTATCTTGAAACAGCAGTCAAATGTTGAGCTACAGAAGTCGCCTCCCCTGAATAAACATTTCCACCCCATCAAAGTGGGGCATGTCTATTCTCCTGCAGCTTCTCCCAGTGCCAGCATACTTAAACGAAGACGTCTGCTTGGAAACTCTCCTAGCAATTCCCCGTCACCTTCCAGTAAGGTAAGAACAGGAATGATTCATTCTCAGTCGAGTTATGATAAATAATCTCTTATTTATATATTAATTTTTCGACTCCGGTCATATTGTAACAGGCATCTAGTTTCGTCTCCCTGTAGTTTTGAGCTGAGTCAAATTAATACCCATTTTGTAAATATAAGACATTACAATTACTTCAGTGTCTGAAGATATGTAAGCATGTATGTTGAAAGGATAGTAGTTTTCAGGTGAATAAATTGATGATGGGTCAAATAAGCTATAGGCTAAATCACCACGTTTCAACCAATTGTAGTATTTTAGTCACTGTTTAAGTTGGAGTTCAAACACCAAATCAGACCAGTAGGTAGATTTGCAAGTGTATCGGCACATAGTCTTTTAGACTCCCTGGTTTCCTCTACTTAACATTCGTATCTACCATTGTGATTCTTGGGACACATTTATTCCCCTTTGTGGAGGGATCTGTTATCAAAACTCGTACAATTTCTATGAAAGTATTACTTTTTTGGGCTTGCCTTTATTATCCCCTCGTGCAACTTGTTGAGGAGGAGATATAGTAACGCCACCGTCCGTGTGTATGTATGTACATGTATGTATGTATGTGTGTGTATGTATGTTTGTGTGTGTGTGTGTTTGCTTGTCCGGGCCATAACTTTTTAATGCCTTGATGGATTTCAATATTACACATAATTGTTGCTTACATTTCAAGGAAGTGTCATGACGTTGTCTCAGGGTCACATTCTCAAGGTCAAGGTCACAATGGGCTGGAATGGTAAAAACTTGTCCGGGCCATAACTTTTTAATGTCTTGATGGATTTCAATAATACACATGATTTTTGCTTACATCTCAAGGAAGTGTCATGACATCGTCTCAGGGTCAAATTTTACAACATTTTAAGTGTATTTAAATTTTACGCCCCGCGAGGGGATGGTATGCTTAGCGTTGCTCTTGTTTCTATTAAATTTACATCAGTTTTCATAGCACTGGTTTACATCAAAGTTTTTTAAAGTCAGATACTGACCCAAAGGGTAGTATACCATTTAAAAGAATAACACCTTAGATTTAACCATAAAATTGAAAGTAGAGGATTACACAATAACAATCACAACTACCGGTATATATCCTCCACATTTATTTATAGCCGATATTGTAGCATTATGGAGCAGCTGAGATCACTGTTGAATAGAAGTCGTCCAAATTTAAAGAATCTGAAATGCATTTCATGCATCAAAATTAATGAATTCTGCAGTTACATTTTTCAGTCACTTCAAGAAAGTTGAAATAAGCTTATGCTATACCCCTAGATGTCCCCATCCCTGTATAGTTAAGAAGTTTGGGGTAGTTCAGTTGTTAATGTTGGACCAAGTTAGTACTGAAAATAGATTGACCAATCTTGTATCAGTAGTTTAGATCGATTAAATTTGTATCAGTAGTGTAGATTGACTAGACTTGTGTTAGTAGCCTATGTTAGGTTTCTGAGATGTATCTGATCGTTCATCTAAGATACTGAAATGGACCAATGCAGCAGATGCCATGTCTGACCTACTTTTTCTGCTTGGATGACTTGGTTATTACGTTTGGGGTAGTTTGAGATCACTTCAGCTTTTAGTAGTTCCAAGTTTCTTAGTTTCCCAGTTGTAGAGGGGAGTTTTTGAGTTTAAATGTACGAGTTAGCGAAGTTCATCGCTTTATAGAGGCGTGTCTTCTGAGAGTTCTCTTTGATGGGACATGTAATCATCATGACAAGATGAGAACTGCACTAATACAATCCACTTTAAACGAAGTTGGAAGTTCGAAGAGACTTAGATATTAGGTGATTATCAAATGCATATTTTTTTTCTTTTCATTTTTTAGCTCACCTGAGCGTAGCTCAAGTGAGCTATTGTCATAGTGCAGCGTCCGTCGTCCATCGTCAACTTTTCTACATTTTCGACTTCTTCTCCAGAACCGCTGCACAGAATTTCACCAAACTCCATAGGAAGTAAGTACTCAAGGTCCTCTACAAAGTTGTTGTTTTTTATGCCGATCCGTGATCCAAGATGGCCGCCATTGGCTCTGATTAGTTGACACATTTTCGACTTCTCCTCCAGAACTGCAGCACAGAATTTCACCAAACTTCATAGGAAGTAAGTACTCAAGGTCCTCTACCAAGTTTGTGTTTTTTATGCCGATCCGTAATCCAAGATGGCCACCATTGGCTCTGATTGGTTGACACATTTTCGACTTCTTCTCCAGAAAAGCTGCACAGAATTTCACCAAACTTCATAGGAAGTTGGTACTCAAGGTTCTCTACCAAGTTTGTGTTTTTTATGCCGATCCGGGATACAAGATGGCCGCCATTGGCTCTGATTGGTTGACACATTTTCGACTTCTCCTCCAGAACCGCTGCACAGAATTTCACCAAACTTTATAAGAAGTAAGTACTCAAGGTCCTCTACCAAGTTTGTGTTTTTTATGCCTATCCGTGATCCAAAATGGCCGCCATTGGTTCTGATTGGTTGACACATTTTCGACTTCTTCTCCAGAAAAGCTGCACAGAATTTCACCAAACTTCATAGGAAGTTGGTACTCAAGGTTCTCTACCAAGTTTGTGTTTTTTATGCTGATCCGGGATACAAGATGGCCGCCATTGGCTCCGATTGGTCGACACATTTTTGACTTCTTCTCCAGAACCGCTGCACAGAATTTCATCAAACTTCATAGAAAGTAAGTACTCAAGGTCCTCTACCAAGTTTGTGTTTTTTATGCCAGTCCGTAATCCAAGATGGCCGCCATTAGCTCTGATTGGTTGAAACATTTTCAACTTCTTCTCCAGATCGACTGCACAGAATTTCATCAAACCTCATAGGAAGTAAGTACTCAAGGTCCTCTACCAAGTTTGTGTTTTTTATGCCGATCCGTGATCCAAGATAACCGCTATTGACTCTGATTGGTTGAAACATTTTCGACTTCTTCTCCAGAACAGCTGCATAGAATTTCATCAAACTTCATGGAAAGTACATGTAAGTACTCAACATCCTCTACCACATTTTTGTTTTTTATGCCGATCCGTGATCCAAGATGGCCGCCATTGACTCTGATTGGTTGACACATTTTCAACTTCTTCTCCAGAACCACTGCACAAAATTTCACCAAACTGCATAGAAAGCAAGTACTCAAGGTCCTCTACCAAGTATAGGTTTTTCATGCCGATCCGTAATCCAAGATGGCCGCCATTGGCTCTGTTTGATTGACACATTTTCATCTTCCTCTCCAGAACCCCTGCACAGAATTTCTTGCTTGCTTCTAAATATGCACTTTGTGCTCAGGTGAGCGATATAGGCCCACTTGGACCTCTTGTTTCAAAGGTGCCTTTACCTTTTCATTTGGGAATTTTTTTCCCATTTGCATAATGCTTAAAGATCAATGTTTGTGGAAAATTAAGACAGATTATGGGGAAATTCAATGAAATCTCCATTGGGAAGAGTCCTTATAATGGACCTGATTTGCAAAAGAAAAAAAACTAAAAACCCATTTTGTACCAGTAAGAAAACATAATTCAGAGGTTTTAAAAAAAATGGTTCAAAATTAAGCAGAAGTCCAAACACATGTAATCTATATCTGAATAAATGAGATTAATATGTGGTTATTGAAGCAACAGTTCTACCACATGCTTATAATGTCAGATTTTAACACTTCTGCACTGTTAAAGTAGAAAGATTTTTGACAAGATCAGATCTGATGGGTCTTCTTTGACGTCAAAGTCTGGACATTTATTTTTAGCAAAGACGTGTATCATTTGCGGAACCCTTGACAGAGGAGCAAGAACTGGAGAAGATTGTTTCTAGCAAGGAGGATGATGCTTCCTTGAAGTCACAGGCAATATGTCCTTCTTTACCTGAGAAAACTTCTGTTAAGGTTTGTACTCTGTGATAAACCTGTATATTTCAACATCAGATAACAGATTTACCTGTAATTTAAATGGAACATGATGAATATATACTGCAGTATGATTATCTGTATGTGGGTCTTTTCTTCCAAAATGCACATTCATTTCATAGCACAACTGGCAGCCGTTTAAAAATCACAGCGACTGATCAGAGTACTCTAGTCAGTTTGTCATTTAGTCTGACATGAACAACAATGCATGTTTAGAAAAACACATGTTGAACATCGAATTGTGGCACTTGGTTTTCAAGGGAAAGCCAATAAAATGGAAGTTTTCGGTGGCAAACTCTTTCTTGTTTTATTATATTTATTTGTTTTCCTGTATTATTTATTAAGGAAAATTTCACTTTCTGAGTTATTCAGGGCATTGATATATCAATACTGCATCCTCACTTGTATATTTCTAAAATTACATGGTTGAATCTGTCACGCTTAACAGACTCCAGCAAATTGATTGATTGCTGTTTTCATATAAGCCTGTCGTAAACATATTATGGTATGACATTGTGGGCCACCTCACACCTTTTAAACAAGATACAAACCAAATCGTTTAGGATAGGACATTAAAACTTTGTACAAGGTCAAGGTCACAGTGCTTATATTTCCCACTTCAATTTAAGCGACTGATGTATCATGCATCGTAGGGCATTGCTCTTGTTTTAAATCAATGACTAACGTAAGTGACCAGTAAGATATTACCATGCTTGTTACTATCAAGATCCATTTGACAGACCTAAATGTCAATACTAGCTGCTGATGAAGGTATAGTCTTAACCAATACATTATTTTCTTGCTTAGAATTTACCATTTTATTAAGGCATATTTGACTTAATTTTCAGTTTTCTACAAGTCAGAGTAAATCATCTGTGCCCAATGTTTCTGAATCAACACAGAGTCAGGTATTTCCAAGTTTACTAAGAAAAAAAAAATAATTTGAAAGTGAATTATCAATCTGTTGGAATTGTTTTAGAATCACAATTTGGAGAGCCTCATTGGCTGATTTTGCCGATGTGCAATGTTAACATTAACAGCTAGCTTTCTTTTGTGAAGATTACGTTTGGGGTGTGATCATACCAGTAGTGAGTAGATCTGCCAGTGTACCTTATAAAGACTGATTTGCCAAGTAGTCTTAGTCTCCTTCATATCTAAGCACTGGCTGTCACAGAATAAGTAAAATTTATTATTCTGCTATTCTAGGGAGTAGCAAATTCTGTGTCAAATCATAGGTATGTCCCTCACTTATTTGGATACATCCATTACAAGCCGGCGTGGCCTAGTGGTATCGCGCCGGACTCCTGATCGGGAGGCCGGGGTTCGAGTCCCGTTCTGGTCATGTCGGTGTCATGTCTTTAGGATGAGACAGTAAAAACCAAGGCCCCGTGTTGTGGTATGCATGGCACGTTAAAGATCCCTCACTGGTTCAGGTGGGTCCGTTGCAAAGGTCAAAATTTGTATGCCCCGCATCAGGCAGAAGCCGTCACCATATATGTGAAATATTCGTTGTGTGACGTAAAACAAAAATCAACCAATCAATTACATGTATTATTATTTATTATTTTTTTCTTTTGCAGGAGGTTGACACACCTATGTCTGCATCTTTAGGAAGTTACCACAGTACTGTTGAATCAGATCTAAACACAACAGACCCAATTTATCCAGAACTAGTAGAATGCTCACAGAGTGTTGAAAAAGTACTTTCGCAGCTGACTTCTTCTTTGTGGTATGTTAAATAAATGCTGATCTATAAGTTGTTCTAGCATAGAAAAATAGATGTGGTCATGACCGAAGGCTTCAGGGATGCTTTAAATTTCTTGTTGGAGAGCTTAAGGTCATTTCATTGTTCTCACCTGAAACAAAGCTCCAGGTCAGTTAAATGGGTTCCACAATTTTGCAAATTTTCAGGTTTCTGTTGCTCTTCTTTTGATATCGACTTTACACATCACTATTGAAGACTTCAAACGTCACATTTTATGTTTAGTAATATATCTCACATTTATGTTGCACTTGTTGCAGAAAAAATTGTTGTCCCCTGCTTTTTGTGAAAGCATGGGGACATTAAATCTCATTTGTCTGTCTCTCCGTCCGTCACAGAAACTTTAACCTTGGTCATAACTTTTTAACTGTAACATGTAGGACCTTCATATTTGGCATATGTGTTCCTAATTGCAAAACCTTTCCATTGGTACCAAAATTTTTATCATGTGACCTTGACTGTGATCTTTGACTTACTTCAATGTAACTTTTTAACCGTAAGACATAGGGACCTTCATATTTGGCATGTGTGTCTCTAATTGCAATACCTTTCTGTTGTTACTGAATTTTTTATATCATGTGACCTTGACCGTGACCTTTGACTTACTTCAATGTAATTTTTTACCATAAGACGTAGGGCCTTCATATTTGCCATGTGTGGCTGTAAACATGCACAAATATGACAATATGTCACTTATCACTGCACCCTTACTGATAGAACCCTGAAAGCAGGGGACCACAATTCTTTGAATTTGCTTAATGCATTTAGTGTTGCACATTGTTAACCAATTGGCATTTGTCTTGTTAATTTCTATGCATCCCATTTCTAGGATGAGTCCTTCTGTTCAGCTTGTAGCCATGTCTTTATTTACATTTACAAAATTATCAGGTATATGAATTTTTATGTCCCCGCAAACAAAGATTTGGGGCATTTAGTTTTTGTCCTGTCTATCGTGTGTTTTATGGCAAAATACTTTATAATTGGTTATAACTTTTGAATCGTATGTGGTAGCGCTTTCATATTTCGCATAGGTAATGCTTGTGACAAGATCCTTCTTTTGGTACAAAAATTTTTTACCTTTGACCTCGACTGTGACCTTCGACATACAGTTAAAAAAACTTTAACATTAGTTGTAAGTTTTGAATTATAAGAGTTAGGGCTATGGTATTTCATATGAGAATTCCCATGGAATGGGATGTATTCAAGATAAAGGACATTGCAAAATTTGGGTCATTTGGACTTTGTTGCCACCGGTGACATTTATTTGTCAGAAACCTATCTTGTTTGTCTTGAAATTTGACGAATGAATCATTCTTTTAATCTAGGACTAGAGGCTTGGGACAACTGGTACGGTCGAGGAATATCCTCACTATAGGAGATCTATCATCCATGACAGAGAGAGAAATACAAGCTTTACCTATCCGCAGCCCAAAGGTCTCCACAGTGCGTAAAGTTCTTAAAAACTATGTAGGGCAAAGAGAGGGCAAAAAGTCAAAGCTTGCAACATCCAATACATCAGACCAAATTAAAGGTGAGTGCAAATTTTTTTATCTGATGAGATGTATATAGAAATTTCTTAAACATAATTAGATTTTAGCAGAAAATGGTAAAAAGAGGAATTTTGTCGTACATTGGTAAAGTCTTTAATTAGCGAGATTTGTTTAGTTTTTAATTTGTACCGTTGAGTACATTTTGTACTATCATAATAGAGACTGCTATAAATAGAAATCCTTTTAAAATAAGTTCACATATCGCTAGGTTGTGTATATTGCTGGGAATGACATAAAACAATATGTATCATGATACAAGGGTTGGGATATGAGATGTACATACAGTATGACAGTATACATAGATTCCTTTTTTGTTTGAAATCAGAGAAAGCTGGCATGGCCTAGTGGTATCACGCTTGCCTCCTGATCGGGAGGCCGGGGTTCGAGTCCCGCTCTGATCATGCTGGTGTCCTGTCTTTCGGATGACACAGTAAAAACCGAGGCCCAGTGTCGTGGTATGCATGGCACGTTAAAGATCCCTCACTGCATCGGATGGGTCTGTTGCAAAGGTCAAAATTTGTGTGCCCAACATCAGACAGATGCCGTCACCATATATGTGAAATATTCAAGGTGTGACGTTAAACAAAAATCAATCAATCAATTTGGAATCAAAGACACTTGCATGGAAAGTTCAAATTCAGTGGTCGTATTCACAAAAACTCGTAAGTTTTAATCTTAGGATTACTCTTAAGATTGTTGTAAGATTCCTCTTCAGAAGGGGGGGGGGGGGGGCATTGGACCCCTAAATTGAATTCAATAATCGTACATCTATTGGACTCTCCGAGTCATTTCAACAATGTTTATGGCTTTAACCCCAGCCTTTTCCCTTTCCTGACTCGGTGATAATCGTAAAATATTTTTTAAATCTCTGCCTGTAGATGATTCAAGTCTGTTAGATCTATAGGACTGTTCACCTAAGTAATGTACATGAGACTGAGAAAACAAGAGATCATGGTGGTATATTTTGCAATACAGCTGATTGAGTGAAATATATTCGAAAATAGAATTTGATTGAGCTGTATGACAAAATCCATCACAGGTTTAGTCAAACAAAAATGTATGTATAGAAGACATGAATTACACAAAATGCATCGCAGCTAATGTGCTCCCCTTCCCCTTAGCGGTCTCCAGACCCCTCGCCTGGCTTCAGCCCTCTAAAATCAAAAGTTAGATCTGCCCCTGGTTTTTGTATATAGCAAATACCGGGTGCTTCTTTGAAGGAGGAATTTCCCATATAAACACAAGACCATAACTACTTTTAGTATTTTACAGATAAATATCCTATAGAAAGGAAAATAATGAAAGTTCACCTTGTTTGTATCATGTAATTAATTTTTGTACAGGAACTGACATAGATCATGATGTGGGAAGGTCAAGGTAAATTTTTATCTGCACGATGATGCCTATTACATGATATGATTAGGGAACCAATACCTCTGAATAACTTAATAATTAACTTAATGACCACGAACTTATTCGGAGGTATAGAGTACGATCATTCAAAGAGTTCAAAAGGTCCCGAAAACTAACATCTTTCTACAATGTCAATTTGCAAACAAAGTATGCATAGGCTCATAGCAGCAGCCATATTTACGATTAAAATTGACTTACAACAGCGCTGAAAGTGACTCTTGAGAGTAACTCATAAACTTAAGAGTGGTTTGAGGCACTCGTAAACTCAGGATTAAAATCGATCATAAGTTTTTCTTAGGACTTTTTCAAGGTCAAAAGGTCATAGACCTCGCTGCCATTTGAAAGGACTTCAATAGTTGAGTATGCATGTCAAATATGAAGTCTTTATCCTTCAGGGTTCAAAAGTTATAGCCAAGGTGAAAGTTGACAACAGACAGACAAAGAAATAGACAGGACAAAAACGATATGCCCCGATCTATTAATCCTGGGGCATAAAAATAATGTAAATTCCCTCCAAAAATAGCTTCGCTTGCTATCTTTGTATAGAAATTATGAAATAAACCTTGCTAGCTTTTAATGCCACCCAAATCAATGTTTCAGAGGCATTTGAGTTTTGGTTTGCCTGTCTGTCCATTTGTAAATGTTAAATTGTAAGAGGTAGGACTTTCATATTTCACTTGCATTTCTTTGTGACTAAACTTTTTGTCGGTACCATAATGTTTGACCATATGACCTTGGCTGTGACTTTTGACCTACATTTCAAAACTTGCCTTATTGGACTCTGTTGTTGCAGGAGGCATTTTTGTTTCACAAACACATCTGATTTTCTTTTCTATTTTTTTTTCTTCGGCATAAATAATTTTGTTTATTAGAATTCTGACTTTTGTATCACTCTGAAACTACCACAAGGATTGATTGATTGATTGATAATTGTTTTACATTACTCCACAATTATTACACTATATGGTGACTGCATCTGCCTGATGCATGGCATCAGAAATGTATACCTTTGCGACGGACTCATCCTAAGCAGTGAGGGATCTTTTACGTGCCAAGACTACTGTGACAATGGACCACAGTTTTTACTGTCTCTTCTTAAAGACAGAACACCAGTGTGCTTACAGCAAAGGTCTAACCTGGGGCCTCACTTTCAAGAGCTGAGCCACACTGGTTCTACCAAAAGGAAGATTTAGAAATAATTAAAATTGACCTTTTCAGACTTGGTAACTGTTTACGGATTTAATTTAATGATCACTATAACATGCCAATGTGAACGACATAATTATGTAAAATGTGTTCAGGTATTGCAGTGCTATTGTCTTATAGCAAAAACACATATTGGTGAGCTTATCTTGATTGTAACATAAAGTTATCCGATTGAAAACTCATTTAATGGCTTTGCATCCCAAAGTGAAACCTTTTTACACCATTAGTTGACTATTTTTCAGTTGCAGACACAGAGGAGAGTACAACCCCTCCTGGTACACCGGGTGCTGCCAGAAGAGTAGAAAAGGAGAGTGATGAAATGGAAATTGCTCCACCAATGGAATTGGATATGTCATGTTGTTCACCAATTAAACGTAAGAATGGATTTTCATTTTGGTATATACATATATATATCATGCTCAGATAGGAACCATCTTAACCATTGGAATAAAGCATGAAACTCTTACCTATCCATTCTAGGTGCGAGTCTCAGTTTGGTCAACTGGGATCAGGTTGTTGTCCATTTGTAGATATATTAGTTTTCTGCCTCCCCCCTATATTCTTCAAGATATTCAAATCTTTATGTACAGAACAAGTTTGAATTTTTTTAAAGTTGACCTACTTCTGCCAGAGATATGATTCTTTGTCTTTATACACTATATACAGGAGATATTAAACCTGCTTTATGGGCCTTTTGTACTGAGAAAAAGTAAATGGAGCTTTCATTGTTTTCAGGCGCTCTGAATATATCGGAATAAAAGTAATTGATATTATTATGATTATTCTGTAGTGACAGAAAGAAAATCATTTTGTGCAAGCATTCAAGTGTGTGGAGTTTATAGGATTTCATAATTGGAATTTTTCTATTTCAATTCATAAGTATTTGAAAAAAAATCTGATGAATTACCAAACATATCTTTGATGTTAGAAATTTTTCTTTTTTTGTGAACAGGTAATCCAAATGAGGATTTGAATACCAGCGTCAGAGACGTATTGTCTGAAGCAGGAGATTTGCTAGAAGAAGTCAACAGACTGACATGTGATGTAGGAAATGGCCAATCGCATGGCAGTTTACTTACTAATCAGTCAACACCAAAATCATTGTTTGGCCAATCAAATTTAAGATTGCAAGTGACTCAGTCATCTACTAAAACAGTTTCAAATGTGCTTGGCAACCAGAAGAACTCTATGGAAGATTATGCAGCAGATAGTGAAGGTTCCGAGTTTGTATCGTTACCAAGTGATAAGAATCTCATGGGTACTCCTTCCTCTTCCAGCCGTAGTATTGTAGATAGGTTACAAGAGGTCATTGGGAGATGTAGTCCAGAATGTTTGAGCCAGGTGCAGACTGAAGATCTATTTGAACTCCATAGAATGTCCACAAGTCTGACCAATCAAGTGATGGCAGCTTTGAAAACGAGGTGCCAATCGGCAAACACTGAGAGCTGATTGGATCAGTAATGGGTTTATCCTCCTATACAAATATGACAAATTTTTAAGCCTGCGGATTGATAGATCAGGGGCATATTGTTTTTGTCCTGACTGTCTGTTTAACTATCTGTTTGTCTGTCTGTCAGAATTAATCTTGGCCATGAATTTTGAACCTTGAGGGATAGAGACTTCATATTTCACATGCATACTCAACTAATGAAGCAAATAACACCAAGGTTGATGACCTTTTGACGTTAACAGTGACCTTCACACTAAAAATTATTTTTTGGACTTTGTTGCCGGGGCATTAGTGTTTCACAAACACAGCTTGAACTTTCGTATTATCATCTGAATGTCTTTATATTAGAGTATGAAAATGCTTAATAGAAAAATAAATTCAGTCCATATCATAATGCATGTCAAGGAGCTTTAAATGGATTAACATAAATTGCTTCGTATTGTTGCTGACAGTCAGAAATTTGATATTGCACGAAATTGAGTCACAGTGTCTAAAATAAATTAAAAAAATTAACGATTGTAATGAGTATCAAACGGAGTATATGTGGCTGAGCTGAACTTGCTGTATTCTCTCATCTGTCTTATCTATGCTTGTTAGGCAGTGAGAGTGATGATGATTGTATGCCAGAATACCTATCTTGATCTATGATTTACTTGTATGTCTCCTGTAAAGAACAGCAACATTTGGCATTTACTTTTCCATGTCACTGTTATAACCATTGTTGGAAAAGACAAGTTTCATGAAACACTTTACTCCAGTTTCTTGGTGGTCAGTTACTTGGAGGTCAGCTTTCACAACCACAACTTTATGTAGGTGAAAGTGCTAATTTGATAACAAAAAGCATTAATTGATTAACCAATCATGTTTACCAGTTTTTAACATGATTGAAACCTGTGTCTCCAGATATTGAATTTTAATTCTATTACCTCAGGTTTTGATGATAGAAATTAAAGGTTATGAAGAAAATACGGACCTTAAGTAATCTAGGTAATACTAGCTTATAGAAGGGGCATTGCATGTTTGAATGGGTGTTGAGATAAGTACCTAATTTTACAAAAGTAAGTTAACCTGTATGTCTAAAATACTATCAACTTTATTGTGAATATTGAAATTTTATGTTCACCAAAAAGAAAGATCATGATGGCACATTTACTCTAAGATGCGTAACATTATTGAGGAAATTGATTCATATTTAAATGATTGATCTCGCCCAAGCAGAAAGGAGGGCTTCCTGTATATATAATTAAGTGTTTGTAATGTAGAAACTGGTTTGGTTTAATGGTTAATCACTTGGTTGCCTTTTGCTTCCATGTCATGTTATAACTGAACAATTATTGAAAGCAACGTTAAACATCTATCAGGCAACCAGAAGAATGACGTCATATCCTTAAATACAAAAATGATTGTTGAATTGCAAACTCATGAGAAGCATTCTTATTTGCATCAAACTAAAAATTATACAAGAAGAATTTCTTCCTCTTCTGAAATAGGTGTAAAATAGCATGGTTTTAAAGCCGATAAGTCCACTGTTTGCTAGAGGAAACTCCGAGTTATATATGGTTAAAATTGGAAAGATGGATGAATGTCAGGATTGCAAGATGTTTAATTTTATTTGAATGAGTGAGTTATTTTGTATTCAAGTTCAAACAATGGTTTTATTTATATGATATCATGCACAGGCCAGCATAGTGACACATGATTTTTTGTATATTTGTGATTTGTAAGAAGACGTGTATATTTCTGTATTTGATATTCTGCAATTAAGCATCAATAAAGGGGCTTAATAAGAAGAGTTTTCTTTCTTATTTTGATGTTTCTCTTTGTAATAGTGCGTGGTAAAGACAGCAACACAGGATGTCTTTGATCTGATAATGTTAACCCAACAGGGAAAAAGTTTTAAGATCTTGTAAATCTGAAAAACAATAGCAACGTTCCACCTCTGCTGTGTCCTCTATTTTTATACACCGTTCTAGACGGACGTATTGTGTTGTGGGTCTGTTCACACCTTAAAAGATACAGACTATACCTTTAAGGCTAGGTATTTCAAACTTCGTACACATTCCTTTTGACATGAGGACGAAGCCTGTTGATTTTCAATATCAAAGTCAAAGGTCAAAATCATTTATGGGGCAAAACATAGCAAATTTTTGAGAATGCAAATTGTAAGCAAAAGTCCAGACCAAACTGTTTATGCTAGAACTTTTAAACTTTGCACAGTTACTTCTTATAACTAGAGGATGAACCCCATTGATATTCAAGATCATATCTGCAAGGTCAAGGTCACAGTGTTTATGTCAGTTAGATTATTGTGTAGGCCATAACTTTTTATGCTGTGTATGGATTTGAGTAATATTTCACAATTGTTGGCCAGGACCAAAGGGTGTGACATAGCCTTGACACAAAGGGCATATCTGCTATGGCAAAGCCACAATGCATATGATGTGTAAGTCTCTGTCCGGGCTATAACTCTACCCCCAACATGGATTTGAATAATATTTCACAGACTTGTTGCCCAGGACCGAGGGTGAGTCTTGACCTTGAACCAAGGTTATATATACAAGGTCAAGGTCTCTGCGTACGATGGACAAAACTTTGTCAGGTCCAAAGCTTTTTACCCATTGCGCGGATTTGAATAATATTTCCCAGAATTGTTAGCAAAAGGGGAAAATTTCCATACTTTCAAATGTCATCCTTTCAAACTACGTGACGGCGTATTATGCCACGCTAGGCGTTGCTCTTGTTACTAAAACTCGGATTCTAATCTGGACCCTTGCGTTCGTCAGCAAAGCAACCTGCCAAGAAAGCCTCCCTGACTTCGGTAAACAAAAAATTGCAACGTTATGACATGAGTTCAAAGTCTCGGAATTCTGTAAGGAACTACTCGTTCATATCAAAGAAAGCTTGGATGCTTACTTACCAATCCTTCCTCATGTTGCCATTTTCTTAATTGACCAATTAGTACACTGAAAAGGTTACATGTTTTCTAGTTTATGGATGGCAGTTTCCATAAAAACAACTCAATACTTATATTGCATTTGGAGCAATTTTAATTCAACATACAAACAAAGCAATGTTTTCATAACCTGTAAAGAAAATAAAACTCTTACACATGCATGCATACATACATATACATAGGGGTTTTTTTTTTTGGGGGGGGGGGATATAATGTATACACAGTATTTGTAGTATTGATAATTACAAACAACATTAAATGTAAAATAATGTCCAAGAGAAAGGCATAGCAATTCATGTTTTTCGATATACATATATTTTGACACTGATGATTTGTGAAAAGAACATTATGACAAATTTGTAACTTTTTTATTAATATTTCAACTTCTTAGTACAATGACGTTCATTTCAATTGAAGTTCTACAAGTGAAAATTTATATTTTAACAAGAAAACTGACAATGTCAGAAGGGCCCCGCAAGATGCATGTCACCATGACCTTGACCTTAATTTGGTACTAACAGAAAAGTCGTGTAATAAGAAACACACATGCCAAATATGAAAGCCTCACTTCGTACGGTTCAATAGTTATGGTCAATATCGAAGTTTTTGAAATATAGGTCAAAGGTCACTGTCAAGGTCACATGATCGTAAATTTTGGTACAACTGAAAGATCTTGTCAAAAGAAACACACGCCGAATATGAAAGCTCTACCTGTGACAGTGTATTAGATATGGCCAATGTTAAAGTTGTTGCTGGCGAACTGACGGACGGACAGACTGATTACTATAGGGCACCCGCTTATGCAGAGCCTTATAAAAAATTTCCGATACAGTCATCTTAAAATTTTGAAACGTTCAAGTATGTACACTTCTTAAAAGCTGTGCACTGTTCTATACTGAACACAAAATGGAATTGGGGAAAAATTAAATCAATACTCGACGAAGACAGAAGGATATTCAATGAAAAACACCGCCAAAGCAAAGAACACAAATTAAAGTAATTTCCAAGTTAAATAGATAAAACATATAAAGTCCAACAAATTTCCAAATCCCACATTACTAAGGTCCTTCAGCTCTGTGTTCGGCTCAAATGCACTATTGACTTGTTTCTCCTTACATTTGTGCCTTGCGCCACTGCCTGTTGACCATAGGTTCGCGAGGGCACATGAAGCGCGGATAAAGACACCTATAGAAAGTTGTTATCAGGTGACTTGATATGGTATATTGGATTTAGATAAATAGACCAGAAATCAGCCAATGAAAAATGCTTTTAAGATATTCTGAAGAAAAATATTACTTTCCCCCATAGTTCTACCAATAGTAGCCATTTGTAGCCGTATACTTAAGCAGGATATCTTTTTTGCAAAGACAAGATATCAATACCTGTAGCATGACCCACCCAAAGACGTCCATAGCTATCAAAAGCTAGTGCTACTGGACACATCGTATCATATTCACCATTCAACTCGATTCTGATCGACAAATCATGTGGTGTCTCACCCGGCATGAATGCTACGAGTTTTGAATTATGGCTGTCAGAACAGAACACGATATTTTCAGGAGACACAACTATTTGTGACGGGCATATTGTATCATCGTTGCTAAGAAATTCACCTTTGTTGCTAATGACGGTAATGGATGGGTTTTTCCCTTCCTCTCCCTTGTCACTTATTATTACCACATCATTGACATAAGATACCACATACATTGGACACGATAGTGATCTATAGATACCAGGATCTATTTTTCTGATAAAGCCGCCTTTGCTGTCATAGATTTGCACAGACCTGGATTTCTTATCACAGAATAAAATGTTATTTTCCACTGTGGTTATACCAGACGGCTGTATCGGTCCTTTAATAAGGGTTTTGATGTCTTTTGTTTTACCTCGGTGATTGAGAGTGAAGCACCGTATCTTGCCCTTATCACTTCCTGTGAAAAAAATATAGAAATTACAATCATTTTTGTTCAATATTTTAACTTTTAATGATTTATTTAACACATTGATAATATATTCTTTAGAATTAAGCAAAGTTCCAATTCTGTTACCCTGTAGATTTAATCCAATTAATCGACTGACTTTTAGAGCAGTTAGAATCCCTAAATATTGAGTGTTACCACGTTTTACCTTTCAGTACTCATAATGACATGGACATTTCATTTTATACAACAATTATAAATTGCAAACAGTGTTGTTTCCTATTACATTTACTTAAGATATAGTCAAACAAAGCCCATTTGAGTGACATTGAGTGTCCAAAATTCCGACAATCTTAATATGATAATGTATACTAATTATATAATGGTAATAGAAAACCCTTTTTATTCGGATTTTTTAATGGAATTCGTTCAACATACAATGAATCTCTACTTATCCAAATAAAACAGGTATTTGTATTGCTTCACTTATCATGACATTTCTCTTGAAAAATTTATTGATAATGCTGCTTTCTCTAAAAGTGTATCTAAGAGTAAACCAAAACAACAAAAAACAAAAACAAAAAAACCTAAAAAAAATAAAAACAAAAATAAACACCCCCCCCCCCCCCTTTTCCAAAAAAAAAAAAAAAACAATTAAAAGAGAGAGAGAGAGAGCATGTTGTCACTTACCAACCAAATCAGTGACATAGACATTCGATAGTTGGTCTTTAACAGTACAGATAGTTGCAGCATCCCAGGGGTCATTGAATTTCTTCGTTTGGGCAGTAACTTGACCTTCTTTGTCAAAAATGTAACAAGATTTGTCACTGTTACAGACAGCAATAACCTTGAAGCAGCTTGTGACAGCCATTCCTTTAATTAAAGAAAGATTTCAATGAGTTTATTGTTCTAATAATTTCACAGTCAAACTTATAATACTTTTGTCAGATGAAAAGTAGTTCTACATTTATCGGAATTAGAAGATCAGAAATTTACACATAGTCACCTCTGTCCGTGACAAAATTCAGAATAAGCACTTACAGAACTCGTCCAAAATCCATTTGAAATCAATTTCAGTGATGGTCAAGTCTATGTCTTATTGAAATTTATATTTTATATGGTAGTGATGGACCTACAGTATCGACAAAAAGCAATTATCACTGTTTAACTACAATGAACTTTGGTATTTAGTATTATATCTAATTTTCTAACATTGTACATTTTCTGTGTATTTGATTGTACTGAATTCTGCCTTTGTGTGTGTGTGTGTGTGTGTGTGTGTGTGTGTGTGTGTGTGTGTGTGTGTGTGTGTGTGTGTGTGTGTGTGTGTGTGTGTGTGTGTGTGTGTGTGTGTAGTCTTTTACAGCTTCGATATAATATTTACCTGTTACCCCAGATACGCATTTTATACTGTTTTCCCTTTCAAATGTTATGGATGACGGATTCTGTTCTCCACTCAGCAAACTAAAGGATTCTCTTTCATCTAATTCCGTCACTGAAGCAGTACTCATTACATCCATCGATTGTATGCAATCACAATCATCAGAAACCTTTCCATGACTCATATGACTCACATCTGGCATACTGAGGGTATGCATAGGATTTCGTTGAATAGTTTTAAATGCCAAACCGTACCTACTATGCGGATTGTGCACCGTCCTCCCAACAGGTTTGCTATAGCTGCTACATGGAATTTCCGGCATAGGACGCCTCTGTTTCTCGGATAATAATGTGGAACCGTCTTGACATTCGCCTTCAGGTATTGCGTACATACCTGAATGATTGCTTCCATCCGTGTCAAAGTTCAATTCTGCTGACTCTGCAATCACTTGGGATATGTTGTCTTTTGTTGCCAATTGTATGAATTCATATTTTTCCACTTGTAGGTTAGCTGTGTCTGCTAAGATAGCATTTTTCCAATGTTCGATATTTGATTTTTCGGAAATCAGAAATATATCTGTCCCTATGTCTGAAACTGCACGTATACGTTCAATTAGGGTTTTAGCGCTAGTAATTGTATCTTGTATCTCTGATTTCCTTTTATCTTCATGTGAACTTTTTGCTTTAATATGTTGTTCCCATCGCTGCTTCATCTTAGCCTCCTCTGTGTTTACCGTTTCTCGTAATTTGTTGAACCATTCAGATATTTCACCAAATACTTTCGAATGATCTTTCTCTAAGTACCTAATGTTGTCTGTACACTTTTCCAGTTCAGATTTAAGATCTATATGAAGGCGTTTGACATCACTTTCATAATTTTGTATATCGGCTTTTACTTTCGCAATGGACGAAATGTTGCTTGTTTTATGACCCTGATGATCATTTTGATAACACTCAGCACAGACAGTCTGACTACATTTAATGCAATACCGTGTTGGTAGTAATGCGTGTTTTTGACAATGTGAGGATGCATCCTCTACTCTCATAAGTGTTTCTATGTCGATAGACATAAGCGCTTCGAGACTGACAACTTTATGTTTGGATGAGTCTGGGGCAGAATTATGATGATGAAGGCACATGTCACACATATTTTTCTTACAATGTAAGCACTTTTTTGTTGCTTTACTTTCACACTCTTTACACACAGCTTCATTTACTCCGTTCCGTAAGTGTGGTTCACTGTTTGTATAATGATCCAATATATCTTTTAAATGGAAATTCTTTGGTAAAGCGCTTGCTCCGCGGAGGTCAAGGACAAATTTTGAACGACATGTTGGACATCGTGCTTCATTCGTTGTGTATATACGATTCTTGAACAGACAATCTATGCAATCCATACAGAATGTGTGATAGCATGGGAGATATTTTGGAGACTTGAGACGCTCCTGACATATGCCACAATTAACCAAATCTGCTACCCGCGATTCAATTCTATAAAGTAAAAATAATAAATAGATAATCATAATGATGATGTAGAAGAAGATGATGAAGATGACGAAGGTTCAATTCTAAATGAACCAACATTTTTGTATCCAGTATCGTTTATCTATCAACAGCATGTTACCTGGACAATCACAATGTATCACAATGGATGTTCATGGCCCCCTAGATTCAATGTAATAATCAAAAAGAAGAAGGAGAAGAAGAAGAAAAACCCACTTTAGGCTGAGTGTGCATTAAGTCACATGTATAAAAATCTAATTTCACCATTATTTCATAAGCAAATATACGAGATAGCAAAATCGATGAGAATAAAGAACATAGATAGTGAACGCCCAACTGTTGAAAATAAAAAGAAAGGGTGTGTCCTAAAACAGCCACCGTAATAAATAAATAATAAGCATATATAATGAAAATTACTTTGTCTTTCGTTTGTTTGTTTGTTTGTTCGTTTGTTTGTTTGTTTTTTGTTTTTTTTTTTTTTATTTTGCAAAACACAAACCCGATGAAGAACGTAATACACATTACTATAAATAGAAACGTTTTCATGTTTTGAAGAAGTTTTGTTTTCCAGTATTGAGAGAGAACATATTCTTATATGCGTTCATCTCGACTTAGTACTGCAGAACTGTATTTATCTACATACATAAATAAACATAATTCAATACGAAGCTAGCAATAACTCGTTGTAATAAAGAGCATAAACGTGTATTACCAGCCCTGGAGATAACAAGAAAGGGCATTCGCTTTTGAGAAACAGAAAACAAAATTTTATGGTTTAAAAATGAATATTTGTTAAACATAAATTTATTTGGATGGTTCACATTCATGTGTCGTCTCTATGTTTTTGGCATTAATGGCGGATATTGTCTTTATTCCATGGACTATGAGATATGGTTTCTCATCGCACTTCTTCGTTTTTACCTTAGACATAATTTTAGGGGTCCATGAATGTGCACTGTGGCACAGTATTTTGAGTTCCACAATCACATGACACTAGGTGTAAAGATGATGGATAAATCCAAATCATAAGTCTAAAAATCATATGTTTTTACACCAGCTTGGTCAGATAAGAATCTTTTGTGAAAATGTCTTCTCTTTTTTCAAGTTGCAGAATATAAAATATGTTTTCTACTTGAGAGCATATCCCGTGAACCCCTGTGACATGGAGTGAGATCATTAATGCCCGGGAAGATGGAGCTTAACCCGTACTGTTTGCTAGCAACACCTCAAAATATACTGCCAGGGGTAGAAAGAGCCAAACCCCTCGTGTAAACCGCCATGAAGTATTTATATATGGAGAGGGCCAAAAAGTGGGTAACCTCTAGTTTTCAGAGTGTCAAATCTGGGTAAATTAGATCGGAATCGGTCTCAGTCCCTAATATCTGGATAACTGTCTTCTTTCTAATATGGGAGTAATAAGAGTCTCGAATAACGACCGTAGAAACTTCCTGAGTGACGTTGCTAGTCTAGCACATATATAACCCGGTTGAGCAGCTTAACTGGAAGTAGTCGCCTAGCCCTCGAAGAAATCATTGTAATTTGAACATGCTCTGTATTAACGTATTAACTGAAAGTTTATGAATACGCCGTATGGCGGGCGATGGATGGAATGTTGCTAATTTATGAAGGAAAGTTTGTGATGGGAGCGAAATTGAAATCGTCACGTTTTGTCAGTGAGAGTTTACGGTTTATTGTTCAAAGACCATTTTTTTGTCGAAAGTCAACATAATATCTAAATACGAAGTAGAATTACTACTTTCTGTGGTTTCTTTGACTTCCAGTTCACTTTGATAGATGATGCTAAGGTAATCCGCGAATGAAGGATAATTAATTGAAAGCAAGTAATCTATATATCTGTAAGTGAAAATTTCATTCCATAATCAATAAAATACCTGCTCACTCTAATTGTATATAACCAAAGTTCAATTCATTAAGCAAACAATAATGTTCGATCGAATTTCATATAAATGCCTACCAGTGAACCTTGCTCTTAAAGCGATTTCACTATTTGAACAATGTATTATTTATTCTATTTTCATGTGATATTTATTTATTTATTTATTTATTTATTTATTTATTTATTTATTTATTTATTTATTTATATGTATTTAGTTTTGTTATATTTTTCTGTTTATTAGATATCTCTGTTAATGATGGTCAGTATAAATTTGCAATAAAAAAAAATTGTTGAAGATTTTATTAGATATAACGGCAATCTTTTTGTCCATGGATTTTATTGGAGGTGGGGGAGTCAATGTTTCGAAGTTTGGGCCATTGTCCACAACAATTATGCACAACATGTAAACAGATTCATTGTATCCTTCCCTTAAAGTGGGCGCCCGTAAACCGGTTAACCATGCCAACTGGGTAACGTTTGTTACTTAATTGACCGTCCTAAGTTGGTATCGTAAACGCAGCACAATCGAATATTTTTTTGTAAATATACGTTTCATATGTGTATATTCTACTATGATTATGTTTTCGTGTGTAAAATATCCTATTGGATTTATGTTGTATAGCATTTCTAAGCCGACTGTTTTTCTCCTTTCTAAGACATCAAATGTTTTGAAATTCTGTTTGCAGAAAATGGGAAGTTCTGCCAGGTAGAGTTCCTGTTTCAGATATTTGTTTTTACTATCACAGCAAGCCATCGACTGTCATCGTACACGAAAGTAAAACGGAGAATACTGGCATTGCATTTTAGCATTAAAACTCCAAACAATCATACTTATTGATTTAACATACTTATCAACTTAGCAGTTCATCAATGAGCTCCTAGTAAAAGAGACATAATTATAGATATAATCGTGAAATTGTTACCAGCAATGAAATACTTATCATTACCATATAAAATCTTAATTAATTGCCCTATAGGTGCAAACTTTCTTGTTAGATTCACCAAATTAGATTCGTCATGCGTTACTAGTATCATAATGTGGAAGGCGTTCTACTTAAAACTGCTGTTCAACAATGACATGCATTAAATGTTATTCTAGTTTATGATGCAATGTTATGCAATGTTATCTTTTAAAAATAAGTCATTGTAAGTGTTGAAATACAAGGGGACGCCCATAGGAAGGGGCAGAAGCATAAATGAAGAAAGACATAACAATAACATACAAAAACAAAACAATACAACCCCCCCCCCCCCCCCCCCCCCCCCAAAAATCAAACATACAAAAAAAAAAAAACAAAAACAAAAAAACAAACAAACAAACATACAAGCAAACGACAAAAAAAAAAAACAAAACAAAACAAAACAACCCAAAAAAAAAAAAAAAACTCCCCCCCCCCCTACCCCGTGGGCCAAAAAATGGACAAACGAATGTTTTGTTGATAAGAAGAATCTGTCACCTAAATCCTTTTTTGTTACAACTTCTTTCTAAATTGTGTGAAATAAGACCTACTGTCACTTGAAAATTATCACTGCAGGGGTAAGTAGGCGCCCTACAATCCCTTACTTTTAATCCGCCAAGAAGGGGCAAAATTGACAAGGCCAAATTGTGAAGTTTCGGACTAGGAAGATTCAAATCAAATTTCAATTTGTATCAAACAGAGAGGTCATCCCCTAATCTCCTCCACCTCTGTCTTCTATCTAATATTACAGGGTTAGCAAAAATATTTTCTAAACTGGTGTCCCGTAACACAACTGTATGACGTCATAAATAAGCGTCAATTAGTCAAGCTGGCTTGAATAGTATCAGAAAGGCTACAAGTCTAAAGTTTCTTGACAAATCTAAGATAAAACCTAATAGTATTTCATGCTGTTTTGTGGACAATTTATGACAAAAATGTAAATATTGCCTTGCATACTCGTTCATCTAATTTCAGAAAATGTATTCAGAATTTAATAACTGTGTAGTTTTCTATATGTCTTCAATTTTCTAAATTCACTCTGATCCGAAATGTGCAATTTTCTAAGCCGACGACTGTTTTGTCTGTATTAGTACGAAGCTGAATTTATACATAGTTTTTGTAGTAACATAAGAGGCAGCTAGTAATGTCTATCAACTTAATATTCTTGAGTCTCGCTTCTGACTTTCAGGGGTTGATGAATGTGCACTGCGATACACTATCTTGAGTTCCACAATCACATGACACTAGATATGACAACAGAAATTATGCATTGTGAAGAGATATTCTTCCGGTTTCGATATATTTTTGTAATTTAAAAGTAGTATTACAAATATCACTATTTGAATACTTCGGTGTCTCAGCATTTCGTTTCATAATCAGTACTAGAACTGCTTCTACTGACTGTGTATAATCAAAGTTCAATTCGAAAAGCAAACAATAATGTTCGATCGAATTTCATATCTACGCCTACCAGTGAACCTTGTTCTTAGCGTGATTTGACTATTTGAAAAATCTGTAATTTTATTCTATTTTCATGTTTTATTTATTGATCTATTGGTTTGTTTGTTTCTTTATTGACAAGTATTGAGTTTTGTTATATTTTCTGTTTATTAGATATCTCTTTTATTATTTCAATACGGAAAAAAATTATTAAAGCTTTAAACTGATATAACGAAAGCTACTGTCTTTCCTGATAAATATTACGTATGCCTATAGATGTTATTGGCAGTGAAAAAATCAATATTTTAAAGTATGGGTTATTGTTCACAACAACTGTGGACAACATGTAAACAGACTCATTGTATCCTTCCCTTACTAAGAAATCAAATGTTTTTTTTTTTTTTTTTTTTTGAAATTTTGCTCATGGAAAACGGATAATTCTGCCAGGTAAAATACCTGTTTCAGATATTTGCCTTTCCTTCCATAGGAACCCAACGACTGTCACGGTATTGGAAAGTAAAACAGAGGATACTGGCATGGCACTCCTGCGTTAAAACTCCAAATAATCACACTTATTGATTTGGCATACTTATGAACTTATCAGCTCATCAATGTGCCCTTAGTAAAAGAGACATATTTATAGATATAACCATCAAGGTGTTATCAGCACTTAAATACCTACCATTACCATATAAAATCTTGCTTAACTACCCTATAGCTGCAAAAAATTTTGTTAGATGCACCGGATTAGTCATACGTTATCATACTGTGAAAAGCGTTCCATTTAATATTTCTTTTCAACTATGGCATGCATTATTATGTTATTCTAGATTATAATGCAATGATAACTTTTAAAAATAAGTCAGGGTAATTGGTGTAATTCCAGGAGAGGACCGTAGGATGGAACAGAAGCATAAATGAAGAAAGACACCCCCCCCCCCCCCCCCCCCCCCCCGCAATAGACAAACGAATATTTTTGTTGGTAAGATTCTGTCAATAAAGTCCTTTTTTGTACAATATTTTTCCGAATTGTGTGAAATAAGACCTACCTCCACTTGAAAATTATCACTGCCGAGGTAGGTAGGCGCCCTACAACCCCTCAATTTTCATCCGCCAAGGAGGGCCAAATTGAGTAGGGCAAAAAAGGCACAAATTCTATTTCAGAGTATCCAACGCACACAGATCAGGTAGGTCATGGTAGGCCATCCCCTAATCTCCTCCACATTTGTCTTCTATCTAACATTACAGGGTTCGAATAATTTTCTGCCGGGCCAGTTGAGTTCTAAATGGACCTTCGGACTGCTGGACTTTCGGACAAGCGGACCTTCTGACTGGTGGACCTTCAGAGAAGTGAACCTTCGGACTCGTGAACCTTCGGAATTGTGAACCTTCGGACTAATGGAAGGTCCCCCTTTCATGAGTATATCATTGGTGATTTGTGTCAAACAGCTTGGCAAGATGCCTTCCGTCTTCTCTTCTTTCGCCGTCAAAATGCAAAAATGTTTTCTAAAATGGTGTCCCGTAACACAATGACATGAATAAGCGTCAAATAGTCAAACTGGCTTGAATAGCATCAGAAATGCTAAAGGTCGAAACTTTCTTGACAAATCTAAGATAAAACTCAATGTTACCTAATAGTATTTCATGCTGTTTTGTGGACAATTCATGACAAAAGTGTAACTATTGTCCTTGCATACCCGTACATCCAATTTCAGAAAATGTACTGAGAATTTAATAAATGTAGAGATTTCTATTTCGAATTGAAAAAAGGCGGGGACTCTATGACAGGCCTTGTCCAAACCTTTTAGAGGAGACAAGGCCCTGATCCTCGTCCCCTCTGACTGTTAGTCGGAACTCCTTTTGATCAAGGATCTGAGCTCGCTTACAGACGGGCACAGCACGGTTTACTTATGTTGATGTCTCCTTACATATTTTTGATAGCAACATATTATTCTATAATTGTTTCGTGTGTAATAAATTTTTAAGACTTTTCTCCATGAGAAACATGTTGATCCTTGTTCTCTATATGGAGGATTATATGTAAATTTTAAATATATGTCCTTTGATTGTTCTGCTTTTGCGTTGAGTGGGAAGATGGGCGCTCGTAAACCGGTTGACCACACCGATTGAGTAAAGTTTGTTACTTCAATTGACCGTCCTAAGTCGGTATCGTAACCGCAGCACAATCCAATATTTTGTAATGTCGTTCCGTGTATATTCTTCTGTTGTCAATTTTTTTGGTATGCAGGTTATTGGTGATTCGTGTAATACAGCTTTGTCAGATGTCTTCTGTTTTCTCTTGTAAATTATAACAGAGGAAATAATTTCATAGAAATAGTTCATACAGGACGGAAAACAAAGACAAACAAAGGAAGGTCTCGGTGTGAGATGTACATGTACATGAGAAAACTTATTCTTATAAGACGGATTAATGTTATTCAAAACGCATTATATTCCTGTCACAATTCAAGTGTATTTGTATTTCTGATTAAACATACTTCTACATGATACACTAAGAAAGTACATTATTCTGCGTAGTTGAAGATTGCAGACGTTTTAAACATTGAGGAATACACAAGTTTACATGGATGTGTAGGAATACAACATTAATTAGGTATTACACATCACACTATAAAACTAACAGATTTGTATTCTGATTTATGTAACAATCATATAAATCTAGATTACTGACTTACCCAGTCGCCATTTCTTACTCTTCTTTTTGAATAAACCTTAAACTTCTCATAGTTTACATATCGATTGCACTGTGGTACAACATTTTACTGTCTGTTCTGCACTGATATGAAGTCGATCTTCGGTATAAAATGATATTACGAGCAGCAGAGCTATTTATCTCCCACAGTACAAATTGAATCTATCACGTAATCTCGGGTACTATCATTTCAATGTCAAAATGAGTTAGAAGCGATTAAAAGACTGAAAACACAGGTCAGAATCGGAATTTGATAATATATTCATAATCTATGTATGTATGTATGTATGTATGTATGTATGTATGTATGTATGTATGTATGTATGTATGTATGTATGTATGTATGTATGTATGTATGTATGTATGTATGTATGTATGTATGTATGTATGTATGCATGCATGCAGGCAGGCAGGCAGGCAGGTAGGTAGGTAGGTAGGTAGGTAGGTACGCACGCACGCACGCACGTATGTACGTACGTACGCACGCATGTACGTACGTACGTGCGTACGTGGGTGGATGGTAGGTAGGTAGGTAGGCAGGACAGACATATGTATGTACAGTCACCGAAATACGTTATTTCAATGTGTATTCAATGACTTTCCGGTTCCGATGTGATTTTTCTTGACTCGAAATTAAACATAAGAATGGTTCAGATCTTGTTTTTCACCATGTAGGTAGTAGGTAGTTCAGGTAGGAATTTGTAGGTATACGCACGCACGCACTGAAAACGCACTCACGCACGAATAGTAACCTTAAGGTGGTTTCGCTAGATCTTCCGTGCAAATAGCATTAAAGAATGCTTGTTTTCTTCATTTTAAGCATTTATACCAAAAACTTACTCATTTTGGGTGTTTCAAACAAAGAGCAGTGTCATTCGAGAACCAAAACCTTCCTATAATAACATTTCGAAAGAGACTTTATTGTCATGTGGTGACGTGATACCCCTCCCCCCCCAAAATTTTTTGGGAACAAAAAAAAAACAAAAAAAAAAAAAAAACATGACGCCATAGTATAACTTTAACTTAGTTATTTCGTCTGAAGAGCTTGTAAAAAGCGAAAGCGCTTACGGAAATATATTGAAAATGTGACTTTTCTGATAATTTTATTTTGTTTATATACTTTCTGTACCAAGGAACTCTTATATTTTACATATGGGAGACGTCCCAGTAGCCGAGTCTTTAACCTGTTACATTTACCTGAATTCACAACACCCTTCTCTGCTTTAATTGTTTAGAGGAAGGCACACCTATCCTCATGTTTTGAGACCTAACGTAAGAGATGGGTCACCAAGCGCCCCGCACTTCACTGTACACCTCGTCTTCAATGAAGGATGAACGCCGGTCTCCAAACCAACTCCAATTAAAGAGACGTCATGGTAGCAGAGACATAAACCCACTACACATACTTGATTCCACAACATACAGATAAATGTATGGTGCTAGTCATGTAGTCAGATATAAGTATGTTGCAAGTCCTGAAGTGCATTTATATATGGTGCAAATCATGTAGCACATTTATAATTATGTAACTATTCTCGAAATCCGACATCTGGGTATTTGATAACGAGCATTCGGAACATTTAGGGTAAATCATCGGACTTCATCATAGAAAGCAATGTGTATACCATGTCGAATTTTAGTAAAAATAAATATATTGAATTATTTCTGAATACATGGCCCCGCAGAATTGATACAGAAGAGCTTAAAGTTGTATTATCGCTAATGATAAAACCCGTGATTTTACCCCAAGTGTCATAAGTCTGGTTTCCAGGACCCCTCTGGATTTTTTTTGCGGTGTTAGAGGGGTCAGGTAACACCCATATCGTTGTCCGCTGTATATTACATGGCGGAGTTGCTGTGATTTCAGCAGGTACGTACAAACTGAGATTGTAGGCAAAACGAGAGGTGACAACTGTAACGGATGGGAGGGACTGTTGCAGGAGATAATGTTTTTCTGTTCTGAAGTCATAACTTTCCAATACAATTCGTATTTTGATAGGTATGTTATATAGTTATATACCCGCTGTTATGAAAATATTGAGCACACCCCCCCCCCTCCCCCGAATTTACTCAAAATTTTGCATGTATACATTGCTACACGCTATCAGAAGCACTGCAATTATATTGTTGCTTTATTGTGCTCTCACGTATATCATTTACCATTCTATCCCACAGAGTTGGCTTTGATTTAACCCTGTAGACATTAGAAAATTCAAGCTTTATGTTCTGTTCAATGCATCCCCCTAACGTACACTATTTGCCAGTATGCCCTAAATGTTTGGTGTAAGGTCCAGATTTTTCTGTACACAGTTGATTCTCAGTAGTATGATGTAGAGGATATTGAAGTCTGTCATAAGTAATTTATAGAAGGCAGATATTTAAATCTAAAAAAAGAATAACATTAATTTGATTTAAATCACATTACCATATGCTGAAATTATTCGAAAAGAATTTCTCACCTTATTAGAATTGGAATGTGATACAACGCCACAACAAAAGCACGAACACATCGATAACTGAATTGCAGATAAATGTCACTGTAGAAAATAAAGCTGACAACAAAGCCACACTTATGAAACATGTCTAATATACAACATTCCATCAAGGATGGTATTACATGTATTGTCTATAGAGATAATTCTGCAAAGTTGATGACATAAAGGTGAAACTGAATAATCTCTAATAAAACACATTCAAGTGTAAAATTTATTGTTATTTAAAATTTAAGGATTGCATATTTGTAATCTATAATAGCTTGTAAATGCGCTGATCATGCCATACCAAGCAGGCCATGACTGCTGATTTCGAATTTAAATATCGAATCAGACAGACACTGTCTTCCATAAATTACTCAGCATGACAGAATTCAATATCATCTGCAACATACAAATAAAAAGTAACTGCGTATAGAAAATTTTGACCTTTACACCAAAAAGTATACATGCAGGATATGTTGGGGACTATGTGCATTGGGATGGGGGCATATGAATAGAATATCGCATAAAGCTTGATATATGTAATGCTAATAAGGTTATAAATTCTTATGTAGGAATAAATTAAAGCGGACTCTGTGGGATAGAATGGTCAATGATATACATGAGAGCACAGGAAAGCAATCATGATTATTACAGTGCTTCAAATAGCGTGTAGCAATGCAAACATGCAAAATTTGGAGTAAATTCGGGGGGAAAGTGCTCAATATTTTTATATCAGCGGGTGACATTGCATTATCTGTGGCATTCAGGGGCGTAGAATTCATCTGCCTATCTGTTGACAACAACATTAAACCTATGTCGCACCTAGATCAAATGCAAATAGTCGCCAGAATGGGCAAGAGTATATAAAATTGGCAAGTGTTTACAATGTTAACAACGCCAAAAAATATCAAAATACGAATTGTATGGCAAAGTTATAACTTCAGAACAGAAAACATTATCTCCTGCAACAGTGCCTCACAGTTACATCTGTCACCCCTCGTTTTGACTACAATCGCAATTTGTACGTACCTGCTGAAATCGCAGCAATTCTGTCATGTAATACACAGCTGAAAACAAAACGGCGTCGGGGGTGTTACCTGTCCCTCTAATACAGCAAACAAATCCAGACTAAAGTGTCATGGCCAGACTCCTTGGGGTATCTATGTACACTAATATAGACGGTGATGTCACGCTGACTTCAAGAATGTTGTTAAACCAAAGCCGATAGCCTGACCAGCAACCTCCCTACTGTGGTACAGATAGACGTAGGGTGCTCGGTGGCGGATATAGAAGGGGAAGGGTTTCCTCTTTTAAAGACACAAATTTATATGACAGTTATCTGGATCTGAATCTGGATAAGTACGTCGTAGGGCCATACATTATTAACACGACGGGAGAGAAAGCGGAGTTGACTTAGGCACCGTCCATTTGATACTTGGGTGGGGGAGGGTTGCAACCCGGCCAGATTATGTTTTTTTATCTCAACCGTGGGGCAAGGGAATTTTTTCAGAAGAGTCAGAACAAGAAAATTATGCGCTTTTAGTTCATCATAATGATGCCATATACTGATATGAAGGTGAGGAAGAGGATAAGTGGGAGTGAAGAAAAGAGAGTTACCCTAGGGAAAAAAAGACAGAGAAATGACAAAAATTCTAAAATTGTGAGAAATGTTGGTTCCGTCTTAGTCGCGATATCAATCATGAATTATAAAAAGAAAAAATTCTGTGAAAAAGTTAAAATTTGGCATCTTCAAAATACTATAACTTTTGATAGGATAAAGATATCAGCAAAGGGAAAACTGTTTTGAATTTGTCTCACTGAGCTCCATTAAGCACATAAAGATATCAATATACTGCGGAATTCACCTGGGGTTGCTACTATCCCCTGTCCACCCCTCATGAACCAGCTTTGGCATATATCCAGTACAAACATAACAGTACTCAAAGTAAAAGATAAATGCATCTGATCCTGCCGTATAACAGAAATCACCACGGAAATGCACTGTTAATAATGTAATAATTTGAAAAAAAGAAGAAAAAAAAACAAGACACAACTTATCAAGGGAGCATCACAAAAACTTTCGTTTAAGGTGCATTTGCAATACCGACTTCGGAGGGTCAAATGCTATGACAGTAGTCAATCAATTAGAGTGGTTAACGCGTTCACGGATCCTCATCCCCACTTTCCACAAAAGCAGTATAATCAACGGACATACATTTAAACTCTATGAATAATTCTCCATATAGAGAGCAAGGGTCAACAACTTTCTCAAGTTGAAGGGTCATAAAACTATAAACATGTACAGTAATGCTGAGTAAGACCAAGATTTCAAAAAAGTATAAATCATCATCAACATGAGTAAACTGTGCTCTGTCGATCTGGAAGTGAGCTCAGACCCTTGGTCTGTAAGAGTCCCAAATAACAGCAAGAGGGAATGCGGACCATTTCTCCTTTGAAAAGGGTTTTAACAAGGCCCTCCATATAGTCCCTACGCGCCTGTTAGCGTACAGGTTAAAGTAAAAATCTCTGTATAAGCTAGAGTGTATAAGATTTACTGTCCTTTTGATGATTTCTGGGTTATATTATTGTAGATAATATCGAAGGCATTTCACTTTTTTGAAATCCGAAGAGATAGACTTATTGGAACTTTAGACCTTCTAAAGTTTGTACTCAATATCACCGTGGAAATTGGGATTGGAAATTGCATTGGATACAAAGTTATATTTCCAAATTTTGATAAAAGTTCTGAATAGGAATTAAAACAATTGCCGAGGGCTTTTCTAAGTTTACGATACTTGTAACCCTGAGTTGAATGTTCCAATGTTATTTGTAATTTTTTTTATGAAAGTCCAAAACGTAAATGCAGGCGCTGGCAATTCGAAGCAATTGAATTTCATGAATAACATATGATGGGAGTCTAGTCTATGAGCACCTCTAAGTACCCAACTAAGGGAAATTTACAACTGGAAATCTCAAATCGTCATGTTTATCATAAATATTGGTATATTTATCATAAATGTTGGTATGAATTTTATTTTTAATTGTCTTAACGTATAGGTCCAAGAAAAGTGTTTCTGTATTACAAATATTGTCTTTGTTTAACTGAAGTTCAGGAGGGTACATGTTAGCTATATATATATATATATATATATATATATATATATATATATATATATATATATATATATATATATATATTACATATATATATATATATAATATATATATTTATATATATATATATATAGTATATATATATATATATATATATATATATATATATATATTCTATATATATATATATAAATATATATATATACTATCCTATATTATATATATATATATATATATATATATGCCATATATATATATTTATTATTATGTGGTATAATATAATATATATCTTTCAAACTCAGGGTTATCAATAACTAATTAAGATGTCGTCAAAACACATATACATGCAACTAGAGGAACATGAACTACTCCCATCACCCACATAGCAATATCGAAACAAATATACTATAAGAGGTGCACAGTTAGTACTCATAGAAATCCCAATTATCTGTTGATAAATCTTGCCATTAAATTCAAGTATCAAATATGGTAGGTTTGTCCATGATTGAACTGATGAAGAACAAAAGATTAAAAACAACATAACTAGTGTGTTATGTATAATTCTGCTTTTACGCCATTTTCCCCCAAAGTATGATTTTAGATTACGTTAGTTTATTGGAGATAAGTTATTCTTCACTGTGTGACTGAGCAAGATTGTTTATTTTAGTCAAAATCAGGGCAAGAATTTAAGAAAATAATCCAGCCACCCCCTCCGAATAGCAAATGGACTGTGCCTTAGTCCTGCATGGACAATACTCCAGATGATTCCAATCAGTTATTGTTTTCGGAAAAACTGAGTATTTGTACGCATAGCTATTACATATAAACGGTTTAAAGCACTTGGAATTAGCGTCACTCTGCGTCTTTTTGGCTACATCGGGGTCAGGTAATGATGAGCTGGTAGTGCTAGTACCAGGCCCTCGATCACTTTGTAGAAAAGCACCAGACGATTGGCTTTTCTCCGGTCCATAATTGGTGGCAAATCCAAGCTATCTAGTGTGATGCATCCCTGGTCTTTTAAGGTATAGTCGCCTGTTATAACGCCGGCTGCCTGCCTTTTGCACCTTTTCAATTCTTGGTGTGTCTTTCTGTAGGTACGGGTCCCAGATAATTGACCTGTACTCTAAAGTGGAGCTTTACTAGGGCTGAGTAGGTGGCTTTGCGGCATGACTCTGGGCAATGCTTTAAATTCCGGCGGGGGAAGCAAAGCATTGTATTTGCCTTCTTAGTAATGTTTGTTATATGTGTGCTCCATTTCAGGTTTTCAGATATGGTGACTCCTAGATATGGGTTTTCAGTGACTTGTTGTAGGATTTGCTTGTCTCGTTGGTAAAGGTGTGATGATTTTTTGTTTTATTGATAAAATATAACAATTATTAGCATTAAAAATGCCCCAAATGGTTACCCACACCCTCAAGTTACTGAGATCATTCTGAAGAGCGATATGGTCAGATCTAGATCTAATGACGCAGTACAAAAAACAGTCATCTGCGAAGAGTCGCACATTTGACTTCAATGAATCAGGTAAATTATTAATGTGACATAAAAATTGGACCGGGCAGAGAACCGTGCATCGATGTACTCCGGACACAACTGTTGAGGCCTCCGATTCAACGCCGTCCACGACTTTGCGTATTTGCCTGTTGGTTAGGAAGTGGCTTAGCCACAGGTTGATGTTTTTATCAATACCATACTGAGCTAATTCATGTAGTAGCTTCTGATGCGGGACAGTGCCAAACGCTTTACTGAAATTAAGTATAGCAAAGTCCACTTGGGTGCCTTACGTCATATTTTGTCAGTAGGTCGTGTACTGTGGTGACTAGTTGTGTTTCACATGAAAAAATAATAATAAACGCTCCTAAAACAGTGGATAAGCGATGTTAAAATCGTATTCTGCTCCAAATGATCTAGTATATGTTTGCAGATATTTTCTAATAGCTTACATGTCACACAAGGTAATGAAATCGGACACTTTCTTAAATACTGGAGCAACATTTCCCTTTCTCCAGTCAGACGGAAGGGTACCTGTGTTCACTGTTCGTTAAAAGATGGTAGTAGGACCGGGTGCCAACCGTTGAGCTCAAGTTTTTAGGACCAGGTTAGGGATCCTGTTAGGGCCTTGGGCTTTTGAAGGGTTAATACCAGAAAGGAGTTTCTCTACTCACTGCGTATATGTAGCTCTGGTATATTTCCCCTTGCACGTTTACTTGACTTGGGCAAATTGGGACTGCCTCGTCCTTCTGTTTAAAAACCGACTTGAACTGGTCCACGAGAATTTCCGCTTTGTCCTTACTGTCATTTAGCAAGCGGCCCATTTTTTCAACGGAGCAATTCCAACGAATTCCTGTTTACGCGATTTCACAAAACGCCAGAAGGGTTCCGGATTGTTCTCATCAAGACCTTGTTGGATGGTGTGATTGATGTAATATATCTCCGCTCTTTTAAAAGCATGTTTAGATAATTCACGTCGATGAGCATTATACTAGTAACAGTTCCCCTGTTTCCTTTTCTTAGCGTGTTTATAAAGCCTAGATTTAGGTCTCGCCAAACTCGTAAGTTTCCTATCAAACCATGGTACACAGAATCTTTCCCTCGCGGTTTTTGACGGCACATTCTTACTCACTGAACTGACTATACCATCTTTGAAGGCTTGCCATAGCGACTCCACAGTTGAGTCCTGGATTAACGAAACCAACTTGATATCCTCTGATAAGTGTATCATATCACTAGATATTTGGTGTAATTTAGATTTTGAAAACAGCTGTATTTTCCTTTGATCGCTGATTCCGGGAATCGATGTAGATGTTTTCACAAACGATGGGTTGTTGTTGTCTATGTATTTGAGTAAGACTATGTTCGATTGATAGGTCTTTCAGTGCTTGTTGAATTCATAATCTGTTGCACACTTCTTGTGACATAAATTCCCAATTTCTATCGGGGCAATTCAAGTCGCCTGCTAGGATGATGTACTTTTGGTTTGGTGTACTATTCAGCATTCTGATGGATTCATCTAATCTACGTATGTTATTCATTTTTCTATGAGGCATATATATATATATATGTACGATAAATATATAAGTTTTACCTTTTCTTTTTCATATCACTAAAGCGGCCGGGACTTACCAAATGCATATATTCCAGACTCTGTTCAATAGTACTTCATTCATTGTGTTATCAATTACAAATAAATTAAAACCTATTTAGTAACTAAAACTAAGGAGTATCTCTCTCATACATAGCTCTGTCCTTAGGTAGATTCTTTGGTTAACTTTTCGGTCATTTTGGCTTCAACACTGCACTTCATATCTTTATATATTTTGAGAATTCCAATATTTCGGCTGCCAGCATCACTGAAGAGGCATCTATAAGTTGTCGAAATGCGCATATGGTGCACAAAATTAAACGGTATATACATGTATGTTCTACTTGTATATTTATTATAACCACTAAGCCGGTGTCACTGCTGGTGGACTGATAGATCCCGAGGGCATCATAAGTCTAGTTTTCAGTGCTTTTATACCTACATGAAATATATACTTCAAATGTTCAGTCATCAAATTAAATAAATCACTCTAAAATGAGGAGTATCTCCCCCATGCATAGCTCTGTCCTTAGATAGATTCTTTGGTTCACTTTTCGGTCATTTTAGCTTCAACACTACTCTTCATGAATATTTTTATATATTTTGAAAATTCCAGTCTTCCGGCTCCGAGCATCACTGAAGAGACATAAGTTGTCGAAAAGCGCATATGGTGCACAAAATTAAAAGGTATATATGTTCTGTATTTATTATAACCACTAGGCCGATGTCACTGCTGGTGGACTGATATTTCCCGAGGGCATCATAAGTCTAGTTTTCAGTGCTTTTGTACTGACATGAAATATATACTTCAAATGTTCAGTCATCAAATTAAATAAATCCCTCTAAAACTAAGGAGTTTCTCCCCCATGCATATCTCTGTCCTTAGATAGATTCTTTGGTTCACTTTTCGGTCATTTTAGCTTCAACACTGCTCCTCATATTTTATATATTTTGAAAATTCCAGTCTTTCGGCTCCGAGCATCACTGAAGAGACATAAGTTGTCGAAATGCGCATATGGTGCACAAAATGAAAAGGTAAACATGTTCTATATTTATTACTGATAATGTTAAATTTTTTCTAATAAAGAAATTTATAGACAATGAGTATTGAGAACGACATTCTTAACAGATATGATTTTGATCCGCGATGAAAAAAGCTGGCAATGTTATCAGAATAGCTAGTTATATAAACCCCTTCACAAGAGTGCGATTTTTTATTTTTCAACTAAATTCATTTTGAGAAAATTTTCTTGCATCAAAAAAGCTGAAATCAGCTTTAGAGCTGATCGGAGTCATGTCTGTCTTACGGGAATTAATGTAAAAAATATATTGTATCCATATGATGTAGCTTTAATTCATTCAGTATTGAATGCTAAGAAAATTCCTTAAAAGATCGTGACATTTTTTTTTTTTTTTTTTTTTTTTTTTTTTTTTGTGAAACTGAAGCCAGTTTATACTAACCATGCACAGGGACATGTATACGTCCCTGCCATGCATGATTAATTAATTAGCTCGGGCGACATCCACATATCAATGAAAGCGCATATTGACCGCTGCCCCTTAGCCGACATCGGTATTTTCATAAATTTTGATGGGGTGAAAGTGGGGGGGGGGGGGGGGGAGCTTTATGTGTAAAGGAAATTTATTTTCAGTTGAAAGACTGCTTAATATATAATTAAAAACTTTTATTTTTTAAATCTGCAAAGTTGAACTGATCAGTATACGCATTTCATACATTCTTACTCTTAAGGCGTATACAGTCATGTTTGTGTTTTTGTTTCTTTTTTTCTATTTAAAAAATGTGATAAAAATTGTTGGAATCACTCAGCTATTTAGCAGACTTAAAGATGTTGGAAAACATTTCAGACCCTTCTAAAATAATGAATACGCCATTATGGTATAACCCCAATGTCAAAATAGGAGGGTCTGAAATCTTTTACAAATCTTGGTATGACAAAGGAATTGTAAATATTGGGGATTTATTTGACTCAGAGGGAAAATTTATTTCATTGGAGCTTATTAAAACAAACTATAACCTTCAATGCCCGTTTACTTCGCTCTTTGGTATAAACATGCAATCCAGGCAAAATGGCCCAACATAATTCCAATACCCCTATCCATGTAAAACTGTTGGTCCGGAAAACCATGCTTATTAAAACTCTCTGTAGTGACAAAACAACCAAAGGAACCAAAACAATTTATAATTTTTTTTATTCACAACAATACATATGTATGTACATTGAATAAAAAAATATTTAAAAACATGAAAGCAAAATTGGGAGAATTATTACATCAAGCTATTGAATGGAAAAATAAAAATCTGTGTGCTTTTAAAATTCACCATAGACTCCAATCATATGGTTCCAGTACAGAATTAGTACAGCGTATTATTGCCACAAATAAACTTTCATAATCAAATGAATGTAAGAAACGATGTGCTATTAACTTTTGTAAAATTACATCAGGAAACAATTACACATTTGTTTTTCGATATCAGACATTATCAAGATCTATGGAATATGATAGAAATCTGGATTAATCAAAATAATGGTAAAATGGAATTTTCATTTTAATATTTCAATGTACTTTTCCTTTTTTTTGATGAAGCAACATCAAGCTGTCAATATTTGTAAAAGTTCCAATCAAAGTTATTTTATATCATGTAATAAAATAGTCAAACGTTATAAAACAAACAGTTGCTTTTGATAAATGTATCTCAAAAAACTCGTCAAGATTACGCGTAATGCCACGACTTTTACTGAAAAACTAAGGTGCAGTATTAATTGGAAAATATGATAAATTTCCAATGAAATCTTTTGAGGAGACAAGTTTTTCATGACATATTGTAGTATAGTATCAAAATATTGCCTATCATATATCTTAATACAAAAAAATTGATAACCAATATCAATGTTTTGTCGCATATACTTAATTATACAGATATGTGTTTTAGCATTATATTCTTAGATTTAATAAAATATGTTATGACCTGCGTGTATGTTGTGTACCTGTTTGAGTATGTTCTTCACATTCATTTTATATATATATAAATAATATCACAAGAACAAAATATAATTCACTTGTACTATAATTAATATGTTCTGCTTATACGTTCATTTTGGAAAAGTATAAACCGGTTAACCATATCTGTCATATGACTATGTATCTATTGTTTTTATATGTCAAATTAATGTATGGCCTAATTCGTATGTATGTGTATTATATGTACGTGTATTATATGTATGTGTATATAATATATGAAAATAAAAAAAAAAATTGTTGGAATGGGTTTTATTTTTTCGGTCACTTTTAATTCATATCTATTTTTTACATCACACATCTAATAGATTGTTAGAATTTAAATTAATTTTTCATAAAATGCCTCTTGTATTTTGTTATTGACATACATATTTGTAGTAACCTTTTGATGTTATTATTCACCAGTTGAACAGTAAACCACCAGTGTTGCATCGAATAATTTTTTTTTTATATGTTTGACAAAATTTGTTACGTTTTTAAAAAGATAGCATATATACACATTTGGGGACATGTATATAATTATGTGAACTCTGGTTTAAAAGACTGACAAAGAAACTTATCTTGTCAAATTTCATCATATATCAAGATTAAGAACAAGAAAAATTGGCCCATTATAGCAGATTTTATCACCAGGTGCCGAAACGTACATATCAAGTGCCGAAATGTACATGTCAGGTGCCGAAACAACTTATAGGTGCCGAAACGACCTGGTGCCGAAACCTCCTGGTGCCGAAACGATCATAATTGCTCGAATATGGCAGACAAGATCGACGACAAATCTCATGTATTAGAAAGTATATTGGAGGAGTGTTCAGAACCTTCAGAGGAGGACACTGATTATAAAGAATCTTCTGTCAGGCCGTCGTCATTCACCGACAGTTGTCCAAATAAAGAATTAAAAGGCACAAAAAGGAAATCTCCAAACTTGAGTGAAAGCGAATCTATCGATCATACTTCAAATAGTACATATACAACTACAAGTTCTGATGCTAGTTCTGGCAAGATGAAAATACCATCTAATACTCGACACTGGAAGCGAAATCCTGATTTGGACAATCTACGCATATATCCTAATTTGACAGAAACATTTGATTCTGAACGTTTTGTACGAGAATGTATCAAAAGTGTGATCGAGAGATCTAATTATGAAAAATTTATAGACGAGATTTCAAATAATGACCAGGGATTTGTAGTAATAAGAGAATGTATGGAAGACCTTTCTGATGTCATAGTAAACTTATATACAAAATTAGAAGATCTTGAGTACCCATTTTGTCGAGTTCTGGAATTTTTAAGCAGAATGAAAACAGACCTGAAGAATTGGCGAGATATTTGGATTGAAAGGACATCCAAATTACCAGTTGAAGCTAGAATGATTTGGGGGGATTTTTGTTCTTTGTAAGTAGTGGTGAAACGATACGGTTACTTCACAATGCAATACATATCACGATACAGAATCCACGATATGAAACTTTTTTTTCGTTGAATGGAGGTATACCACAAAAAAAGGATGGAAAACTCAAGGACTTATAAACGAGAAGGATAGGCAACTCTGTATCGCTTATCGAATGCTATTGCGAACTCTCGCATTTCACGAAATTTGAGCAAAACTTAAACCAAAGTGAATGGGGATGCCTATGTAGCACGCACATTTCAACAGTAATCAGTCCGCTGCGTTCTTAAACATACAGTACAGTCCGGATGGAACTTTGAATGCCCACTGTCCACAATGGGCAGTCCACCTGAAATTTCAGTGGGCATTAGGAGTGGACATTTACCTGAGCTATCAAGCTGTCCACTTATCTGTATGTTCATTCTAACTGACTCTTACAAGAATGTCCACTGTGACCTGTGGACATTTTTAATGCCCACTGTGACCAGTGGGCAAATTAAGATCCACCCGGACTGTACTGTAACCATCCACCTTATGTACAAATTAGAATTTAAACTTTAGTTGTTGATGTGTCTTTTGTTCCACTAGTTTAGTAGAAATAAGCTGGCAAATATCTAACAAAGCACCCTCTAACAAACTTTTCGTATGTCGGAAATGCAGCCAGGAGGAAATGTCCAATCCCATTAAAATCCTTCCAATTTTCTCGGCAATGAGAAAGAGGACACACATAAAATGGGTACCAAACTTTAGCTCAATATCCTGAACTATAAACTGTGATATAAATTTTATATCGCTTTAAGGGAAATCCATAAAAATAAGATAGAAAATATCCATCAAATTTTCAGCATGGCGGAAGTGTGACCAGGGGAAAATGTTCGACCCTATGTAAACCTTTCCCATTTTCTCATTAATGGCAAAGAGGACATATAAAATGGGTACCAACCTTTAGCTGATATCCTGATCTATTAGCTGTGATATAAAGTTTAGATAGTTTTAGTAGAAATAATCTGGCAAATATCTATCATCAAATTTTCAGTATGGCGGAAGAACGGCGAGGAGGAAATGTCTGACCCTATTGAAACCCTTCCCATTTTCTCGGCAATGGCGAAGATGACACATATAAAATGGGTATCAAAATTTAGCTTATATCTTGATCTATTAATTGTGATATAACTTTTCGATTGCTGTAAGGAAAATTAGTAGAAATAAGCTGGCAAATATCCACCAAATTTTCGGTATGGCTGAAGTGTGGCCAGAAGTAAATGTTCAACCCTACTGTAAACTTTTCCCACAAAAGAAAGTCGGATTTTGACATGCTTCCCTTCTGAAATTTTCTCTCAAAATGACAAACTCTGAACAAAAAATAACATCCTCCTACCTGTTGCATTTATAGGTGTGAATTGTTAAAACAACACTTTAATCAATAAAAGTGGGTTTAAATTTAAAAAAGAAGGGAAAAAAAGAAAAGAGAGAAAGTAATGTGAAAAAAGGTGAAGAAAATAAATTAAAAAGTCACAATAATAATAAAAAAAATGGCTGCACTAACCAGTAGATAAAAATAAATAACAAGCGAAAAAAGAAAACTGAAAAAAGTGTCGATGCATCATTGTTGTTAATATACAATTTATACTGCTGGTCAGCTCAGACACGCGCAAGAATCTAATTTACATAACAATAGCGTATGCGAGATGTTAACGGGAATGTCTGAAATTCATATCCTTCTTGTTTATACATGTAAGTCCTTGGAAAACTGCATCATTATGTGTATTTTCGTGGTACACCTCCATCTAACGGAAAACAAATTTGATTCATTTCTTATCATTTAATTCCTTTCAAAGAGGTTTTATATTCTCAGAAACTGGAACGTTATGTCTGCACTATTTCTCAACTCTTGTGCCATGGTGTCAATATACATCACGGCTATGGAAACGCGGGAAATTACATCGTCAGAGAAATAAATCTTGGATGAGATTTACCACAGATTTTTAAACCAATCAAAATATGTGTTACATGTAAAATTAAATGATTTGAAGGGCCAATGATTTTCCGTGATTGCGGAATCACGGATGGAATTGCGGAATCACAATCTGAAAAGTAAATTGGCACATTTCAAAATTTGTCATGAAAATGTATTTTTATTCTTCATGTGTATGACCCCTGACTCTCTTTTTATAATTTAATCTTCAATTCTAATAGACCATTTCTGAGTGGAGTTTCTTTTATTATAAAATCTTAAATTATAAAAGTGGAATTGTTTGTCCGTGGGCATGTGATTTGAAAAATATTGTTTAGGATTAGTTGAAGCAAAATGATTACGAGTGAGCAAGTCAAGGGGAACACAGTGATATCTATTCAATACTTAAAAAACAGATTTGCTCTTTAATTTGTCATAATCGAAATTCTATAATTGAAATGTCAATATTTGTCGCATAGTCAAGTGCTTTGCATGGCAATACTGCAGAGTTCTCGATAGAGTAGGCATGCGCCCAAAACGTGGAAAAATCTTGTGATTTTCAAAACTGGCAAGTCTGCAGGGATAGTTGATGTTATTGCATGTAATTTGTTATTTGTTGAATGGGAAAGCCTATCTTTGCAAGCCAAGGTTCCGATTCGAGATGAGAGAAACAAATCAGAACCTTGGCTTGCAAAGATGGTGAAAGCCTGATTGTGTAAATGTGAATTGACTATTACACTTCATTCCTTTATGTCTCTTAACGGGAGCTACTTCAAATGAATGTCCAATGCAGGTGTTGAGAAGGGGGTGTAAATGCCATTTTATACACCTGTCATTGATGGGACGTATTATGGTATGGTGTAGTCTGTCTGTCCGCCCATCTGTACAAACCTTGTAGGCAGGATACAGACCAAACTGTTAGGGCTAAGACTGCCATACTTGGTACCTTTACTCCTTATGCCAAGACAAAGATGCCTATTGCCTATGCCTGTTGGGGCTAAGACTGCCATGCTTGGTACCTTTACTCCTAATGCCAAGACAAAGACGCCTATCATTTTTCAGGGTCAGAAGTCAAAGGTCAAAGTTGTAGTACTACTTGGTAGAAAATCCTTGTAGGCAGTATACAGACCAAACTGTTGGGGCGAGGACTGTCAAACTTGGTACACATATTCCTTATGTCAAGACAAAGACGTTTATTGTTTTTCAAGGTCAGAGCAGTGTTCCCATTCATGCAGAATTGCATGTGAATCACATATATTTAGACATAATTCAGGCACAAAATTTAATGTACACATGTACATAGAACTGTACATGTTTTCACACAACTGATGTAACAAAAAGTATCATGTTTATATTAAAAGTTCCCTCATAAATGACAGAAATCAAACTCATTTAAACGCTTTAGTCAGTTTTGTTTATCAACAGGTAGGTGTAAAAAGCTTAGGCTAGGTCAGTAGGATTTTGATACCGGGCTGACAGACGTGTGTAATTTGTAGTGCCAAAACATAGGTATCAGCTACGGTATACACTTTTTTATATTAACCTGTTGCTAAACATGACGAATCAGACCACATTTTACGGACTTTTCTTTAGTATTGACTCTACTGAGTCTGCCAAACCATTAAACGGCGCCTGAGACAACTAATGACAGAACTTTAAGAGACAATTACGGAATTCATAAAACAGAAGTCTACACATGTCCAAATGATTTGATGAAGAAAATTTATCATCTAAAAAAATATATAATACAGGGTTTTTTAATTGATATCCATTATTTAGTATTTTTACACTCAGAACTTGGGGTAGTACCCCCATTTTTCAATATATGGGGGTATAAAAACCCCCATAATTTTTTGACCGGATTGCAAAGCAATTCCGGTCTATGAATTGGCGAAATCCGTCTGTCCATCCATCCGTCCGCACGGCGTCAACATTTTGCGTTGAGCATTTGCAATCCAGTCATACCGTCCTTGACGGTTTCTTTTTTCAATATTTCACTTGGAACACTGTCATACATGTAGGTCAAAAGTCAAGGTCATATTACTACTTGTACACACCTATTGTTTTTCAATTTCAGAGGTCAAGGTCATAGTACTTGGTACACTTACTCCTTATGAAAAGACATACACACCTATTGATTTTCAAATTCACAGGTCAGAGGTCAAGGTCATAGAAGTACTTGGTAGGAAACCCTGTAGAGAGGATGCAGCTCAAACTGTTGGAGAAAAGGCCTGTCATACGGGTTACTCTTTCTCCTCATACCAGTATAATGAGATGGCTCTGTCCATCTGACTGGGCCGACCTTGTAGACAGGATACAGACCAAACCTGGGGTTAAGACTGTAAAACTTGGTACCGTTACTCCTTATGCAAAGACAAAGACTATCACTATTCAAGGCTGGATGTCAAAGGTCAGGGTCAAAGTACTGCTTGGTGGGAGCAAGACAAAAGTCAGTTTCCAAGGTCAGAGGTCAAGGTCCATGTGCTTGGTAGGAAATCCTTGTAGGTAGGATACAGACCAAACCATTCGGGCAAAGACAGTCAAACTTGATACACTTACTCTTCATGCCAAGACAAAGATGACAGTTGTTTGTCAAGGTCAGAGGTCAAGGTCATAATACTTCTTGGTAGGAAACCCTTGTAGGGAGGATACAAATCGAACTATTGGAGCTAGGACTGTTAAACTTAGTATACTTACATTTCATTCCAAGACAAAGACACCTATTGTTTTTAAAGATCAGAGGTCAAAAGTCAAGGTCGTAGTACTACTTTGTAGGAAACACATATAAACAGGAAACAGCCCAAACTGATGTGGCTAGGACTGTCAGACTTGGTACACTTACTCCTCATGCTAGTACATGTATTATGGTATGGCATTGTCTGTTCGTCTGTCCGTCTTGTCTTTTTTGAAGTTGTAGACATGATACAGACCAACCAGTCAAACTGTTAAACTAACTTAGCTATAATATGAATCTCACTTAAAACTATATATATTTATCACATTTTGTTGTATATTTTTTCTTCTGTATTATTTGATTTTTCACATAGAATACATGTAAAAAAGGTACATGTACCATATCAAGTTCCTATTTAATGGGCAAGGGGAAATGTTTCCATACTTTAAAAATTTTTCTTTTCAAACTAAGCAAGGGGCGTATTATGCCATCATAGGTGTTGCTCTTGTCTGTAATCAAATTCCATCAATGGAAGCCTGTTTTCCTAAAAATTGAAAATACACGTTCTCTCTCTGGATGTACTAGCATAATTCATATTATTTATTGACTGATCCATAAGATGTCATACGGTCATTTAACATACATGTAGGGGGTGTTCGATATTTGGTTGGAATATAGCTCTGTTCTGTGTATTTTTTCTCACATGACTAGCACATTCAATCTCAAGAATTAATAAATCTGTTTCATCTGTTACCTACCCTTTGGACTTGTATTGAAAAAGGTTTATATTGAAGACTGCCTAGATATGACCTTGCTCTTGTTTATATTGAAGACTGCCTAGATATGACCTTGCTCTTGTTTATATTGAAGACTGCCTAGATATGACCTTGCTCTTGTTTATATTGAAGACTGCCTAGATATGACCTTGCTCTTGTTTATATTGAAGACTGCCTAGATATGACCTTGCTCTTGTTTATATTGAAGACTGCCTAGATATGACCTTGGTCTTGTTTATATTGAAGACTGCCTAGATATGACCTTGCTCTTGTTTATATTGAAGACTGTCTAGATATTACCTTGCTCTTGTTTCATACTCAACCATAACAACTAATCAAGGCAGATTTGGTGATCAACTTATGGCATATTGTTTTCGTGATGTTTATTCAATAATTACATTTTGATGCTGAAATTTTCAAAATCGGTTCGAATCAGCTATGTACAATGTAATGTGTCACCATCTCGTTGTTTAGGTTTATAATATTGAAATACAATTCACTTATTTCATTGAATACAGACACATTTTATTCTCTTTCATAATTCAGATTTGAAAGTGGGAAAATTTATATTTTGGTAATTGGAGAATTGATGTCATTCACTACAAATACAACATACAATGTTCCATTAAAGGAACATGTGCACATTTCAATTTATACTGATAGAAAAATAATGATCACTTTCTAAATCTTGAGCACTTGTACATCTCAATTATGTTGAAGAATAGGAAAAAGCTTAATGTCATATGACCACTAATTATAATATAAAGAGTGGTCGAAATCTTTGTTTGTTAACAAAAAACACGAAACATGTTTTGTTCATTTTCATAATTCATCAGTAGCTTGCCGATGAATATACAATGTGGTAGACAAAAACATAAATTCATAGCATAATACTAGTATAATAGCAAAAGTTGTAATGTTTTACATTTGATGCAGTTGAAAACATAAACAAAACAAAGGCTCTACAAGTGGTCAAGATTTAGAGAGTAATTATTTTTTCAACCATTATAAGCTAACTTAAGTGCACCTTCCTTTAACATTTGTCAAATGATTCCTTGTATACCGGGAGTTTGGTTTGACACGATTCAAAAGTTTATTGAACCAAAGCTATTTATGGCAGACTTTACCCAGTCCGACCAACATTCGGAAATACTGAAATTCATTATACAGAAACTAAAGTTGATAAATGATAGATTCCACTGAACATTCGCATGATTTGATAGATTTGTTGTCAATCACAAAATTCATTGTCGTGGATTATTTTGTTCATGATTTCAAGGAATGGTAGAAGCTGAACATGCCTTTTTCTTTGCATTTTGAGCAGGTCTGAAGCAACAGGACAAATGTTTGCTAGTCAAATAGAACATATGCTTGTGATGAAGAATGAAACTGGAATAATATCAGAAGGAATGTACCAAAAATTATTCATGCATTTTTTAGGAATGTTCAATTTGAAAGCATAGTAAGTATTTACGCATTTTTGAAGCTCTTGCTACCATAAACATAACAGCCATGCTATATAAGCCCCCTTCAGCCCAGAGAGAAACTAGTGTGCCCGGGGCTTTTTGTGCAGGTTTGAATAGTATTGAATGCGTTTATTGTATACTTTGGTATTGAATGAACTCCATTTGATATGAATTTGAAAAACATATTGATTGATGTTTTTAAGCGGGTGCTATGTACATGTAGTAATCATTCTGACTGTCCTTCTGTCTGTCTGTCTGTCCGTCTATCAGAAAATACTTTAATATTGGCCATATCTAATCCACTCTCACAGGTAGAGCTTTCATATTTGGCATGTGTGTTTCTTATGATAAGAACTTTACGTTGGTACCAAAATTTTAATCATGTGACCTTGACACGGAAGTTTTCACTCCTTTTGTCTTTCCATTTCTATTATCACATCACCCTGTCCTCTGTGACTCTTTCCCATTACAATATGTGAATTCACTGTAAATTATCTTCTTGCTTCTTGAAAAAATTTTCTAAAGTATATTAAAAAACTCTTTATCTTGATTTATTATGCAAATTAACCGTCATCTGTTTGGAAATATCAAAGCAATCGTTATATTCATTACTGTTCGCAAAATTACGGCATGAGTGAAATCTTGTTAACTAAATATCAAGCCCTTTCATTTGTCAAAACAAAATTTAGTCAAAGCAAAATAAACATCAGAAAATATAATATGTTTAAATAAATTTTTTAAACTGTCACTTGAATAAGTAAATTGCCTTTGTGGGTGACCAATATTGGTCAACATGGACTTCTTATCTTATGATAGCTAATTTTGTTTATAAATATCAATATATGATATATATTGGTTGCTTTTTAAGTTTTAAACTGGTTGACACTTGATTTAAATGTAAGAAAAGACAATATGCTAATACATGTATAAGTAATTTTATTTCAATAGTACAATAGACCTTTTACCAATTTTACATGATGTAAGGGGCAGTACCGAACAAATGAAGTTTTGTCGCATAGATTTGCATCATATTACTGTAACGTCACAATCCATGCATTGACGTCATAATGAAAATTCCGGCAAAATGTAGTTTGTCCGGTATTAGGCCTCTTACATCATTTAAAATTGGAAAAAGGTCTATCGCACATAGTATTTAAAATATAGTAAAGGATATGACCATTATGGTTTCTAACTAAATTTTATTATGAATAATGCACCTATTAAATATGTACGGTATATGATTTTTCTTTTCTAGTGATTTCACAAATATACCAGCTCAAACCATGGAGACTGATACTTGCACAATTACTTCTATTCCTGATATTTTGGTTATGGATTATGACGATAAGTTCCAGAATGAAATAATAGCAGTTATTGAGGTATGTTGATATGTAAAATGTGCTTTCACGCTGAAAATAACCAATAGAAATGAAAATATTTAAAAATGACCAATATTGCTATAGGTATCAATGTAGTAATTGGATTTCCATAGAGCTACTTGTCAATATATTCAGAAGTTACAGAAGTTTCTATCGAAAAGAGTATCATTTGTCATTTCAATGATTAGAGAGGTCCCCCATTTAACTAAAAACACCAAAAAATATATACCTCATGGTGGCTTTTCATTTTCCAAAATTGCCCTCTTTGAACTTACCTTTAGTCTGCAGAGAATGTGCTTGCTAAAAATATTTTAACCCTGGATATGAAAAATACTAACCCATTAAATAAATTCTATTATTGTTATAACCAATCAGGATGGGATTTTTTATCTCGAGCAGACCTTAAGGCTTAGGGTAGCCAAAATGCCTACATGACTCCAATCAGGATCAGTTACACATGTACTACATTGATACCAAATGTTGCATCTGCTTTAAATACATGTACTCTGCTTGAGTGACTATGATGATTTATGTACAAAGTACACATGCTACCTTGACCAAACATTAGTTGTTCATGTGGGGATATTTGGTTGAATATATCTATATTATATAGATATTCAGTCAGACTTCAATATCTTGAATGCTGATATCTAGATTTGCCAGGCAGTTTTGAAACAATTGTCATTCATGATATTTTTAGCTCACCTGAGCCAAAGGCTCAAGTGAGCTATTGTGATCAATCACCGTCCGTCGTCCGTCGTCCGTCCGTCGTCCGTCGTCCATCGTCCGTCGTTAACTTTTCACATTTTCGACTTCTTCTCCAGAACCACTGAACAGAATTTGATGAAACTTGATAAGCATGTAGTACTCATGGTCCCCTACAAGTGTTGTTGTTTTTCGTCCAGATTCATCAACAGGTGGCGCCACCACAGGCAAAAGTAGGTCAAAGAGGGTACCCTCCTTTGACAAACTTCTTCTTCAGACCGGGGGCATACAGAGACAAACCAAATGCATAGGAATGATCTAGAGGGATGTGTGAAGAAGTGTTGTTATTTTTGGTTCCATTCCGAAATCAAATTTTTGACGTTTTTTTGACGTTTTTTTGTACTTGGTAATTTTAATGCAGAAAAGAGGTATTTTTTTCTTTTAGTAAACATTGATGCATTAATTTGGTTTAATTTGATCATTTTGATGGTAAGAAATACTACTGCAAAGAAAATTTTTCAATATTTTATATTTTGGATTTTTTATGAATTTTTTAAGACTTTCAAGAAAAAGGGGGGGTGGGATAATTGGTGTAAACATTTCACAGTTTGAACTTTTTCTTCGGAACTACTTGCTGGAATTCAATGAAACTTGGCATGCATCAAATACTCAAGGTTCCCGACAAATGTGGTCATCTTTGTCAGGATCCATGAACAGGTGGCACCACCACAGACAAAAATAGGTCACAGAGGGTACCCTCCTTTGACAAACTTCTTATTCAGATCGGGTGCATACAGCGACAAACCGACTCTATAGGAATGAGATAGAGGCATATGGGAAGAAGTGTTGATATTTTTGGTTCCATTCCGAAATCAAATTTTTGACGTTTTTTTCATTTTTATTTTGGACTTTGTTATTTTAATGCATTAAAGAGTTATTATTTTCTTTTAAGTTTTAGTAAACATTGATGCATTCATTTGGTTTCATTTAATCATTTCTATGGTAAGGAATGCTGGTGTAAAGGAATTTTTTCAATATCTCGATTTTTGAATTTTTTATGAGTTTTTTAAGACTTCCAAGAAAAGGGGGGGGGGGGACGATTTTTCATATCTTCAACTTGATCTACAGAACAACTTGAAGGATTGTGATAAAACTGGGTAGGATGCAAGTACTCATAGTCCTTTTCAAAGGTTTTGTTTTTTGTGCGGATCATCCAAATTGGTTAACAGATAATGCGACCATGTCTAAAAGTAGGTCTCACAATGGTACATATACCACTTGGTAATTGAAATATGGAGAGTAGCGGTTCAAATCCAGCTGTGGTCAAAAAAATTTTTTTTTTTTTTTACACACTTAAATAAGTTTTTAGATGTTTCTCAACACTCAACATATGAAATTAGGAATTTTACGTTTAAGACTTCAAAAAAAAAAAGGGGGGGGGGGGGTTGGCCATTTTTCACATTTTCAACTTTTTCTACAAAACTGTTTGAAGGATTTTAATAAATGTTGGTAGAAATAAGTCACTTATGATCCTCTTCAAATTCTGTTGTTTTCGTCCAGACCTCTTTACAGGTGGCGCCACCATAGTCAAGAGTAGGTCACAAAAGAGTTCCCTCGTTTAACAATATTCTTTTTTATACGGGCTGTATACAGAGACAAACAGAATGCAAAGAAATGATCTAGAGGGATGAGTGAAGATGTATTGTCATTTTGGTTCCCTTCCAAAATCAAATTTTAGAATTTTTTTCGACATTTCTTTGGACTTGGTGATTCAATGCAGAAAAAAGTGTCATATTTCCTAGTTAATTGATAATGATGATTTCTTATGGACTATTGTGATCATAATTATGGTAAGGATTGTTACTTTGAAAGAATTTTGTCAATATCTCAATTTTTGGATTTTCTATGAATTTTTTAAGACTTCCAAATGAGGGTGTATAGGAACAATTCAATCACATTTTTCACTTCTGCTGTTATACCACATGAAAGATTTTAATGAAACATGGAATACATGAAGTACTAAAAGTCCTCTATCAATTTGGTAAATTTCATCCAAATTGGTTAACAGATAATGCCACCATGTCTAAAAAGCAGTTCTCACAATAGTACATATACCACTTGGTAATTGAAATATGGAGAGTAGTGGTTCAAATCCAGCTGTGGTCATAATTTTTTTTTCATTTCTTTACACATCTAAATAAGTTTTTAGATGTTTCTCAACACTCAACATATGAAATTAGGCAATTTTAAGTTAGATCTGGACAATATTTGAAACAATTGTTGTTCATGACCCAGACTTGAAATCAGTCAACAAAAGGCCCCACCTAAAGAAAATGACTAACTTGTTGCCCTGAATGACTTCTTGCAGAGACAAAGGAAATGCTTAATATCAAAATCACCTGAATGGATGTGCAAAAAAGTGTTGTTTTTTATTCTAGCCTGAAATAAAGTTTGACATATTTTCAACATCTGTGTTGACTTAGTCACATTAATGCAAAAATAAATGAATTCTTCCTTCATGCATGACTGATAATATAGGTACTCAGGTGAGCGATATAGGCCCACTTGGGCCTCTTGTTTTAAATTAAATTTACCCCTGACATGACAAACAGCAATAATGTCAAATAGCATTTTTATCCCCAATCCAGTTTAGGTTCCAAAGTTCTTTATAGATTTACATGTTACATGATATTTCTAATTTGGCTTCATTTTAAAGTATTTCAATACCCAACAAAAGCCAAAATTTTTTCTGATCATTTTACACCAAAACAAACTTTCAAGTGTTTTCAGTACTTAACTCAGTCATATTAGAAATAACTCAGCCTTTTTCAACACATTATTTGGTCATTTTCTTGATTTATGCCATATACTCACAGCCATAAAGCATTTACTTACCAAGTTTTAATAGAAAATGCCTAATTGAAAGGATATTTCCTGCCGAATGTAGTTTTTAGGTCCTCAACATCTTTACGCCTTGGACGTAGACTTTTATGCATATATAAAAGGTTTAACAGGAGATAAGGCCCTTAGACTTAGATTTATTTCTACCTAAAGTAAATTCACCTTGTCTTCGCAACTCCGGATCCTCTTTAAGTCTTAACAGGATTTCAATAAGACTTTGTTCAAGCACAGATCTTAACATGTAGATGATATGAAGGTTTGCTGATCTACAGATCAAGTTTTACTTTTGTCGCAAATGACTCTCTTTTCCAAGAGTTATTGCCCTTTGACCAAATTCATTTTATAGACTTTTTTTCACGCGTGCTTTGACCTATTGAACTGAAACTTTGTATATACCTTCCATGTGATGATCTACAGATTTACTTTTACTTTCGTCGCGATTGACGCACTATTCAAAAGTTATTTCTCTATGAAAATTTATTTTCCGCACTTTTCTCTCCCATTCATTGACACACAGAACTGAAACTTGGTATATAGCTTCAATATAATGATCTAGAGATCTTGTCTTAACTTCTGCCTTGATTGACCCTCTATTCCAAGAGTTGACGTAAATGGTTTTTTTCCAAACTAATGATAACCCTTGGGGTGGGGCATTTGGGCATGATCCAACAGAGTTTTCTCATTAGATTTCATTCAGATTTGTCATTAAGCTTCTAAACTAATCATGTTTAACCCAAAATATGAAGATATCATTAGATTACTGGTACAATGCATAGTTATGCAGCTATGTTCCAAACTTGGGTTCGCACCCCTGGGGATTGGAAAATTAGGTGTAGTTCAAAAATTTTTTCTATACATTTTCTCCTTTACATGCATGGCAGACATGCGGTCTGTCTGAAGACAATAGCTTGTCATTGCAACTCCTCCTATTCAATGGAATTTCACCAATCCTGGTAAAAATGAAGAGTAGAACCTGAAAATGTGCATGAAAGGAGAGAATTCTTCTCTGTAAATTTTTGCAGGAATTGTGGCCTTTTAATTATATTGTGACATCTTGTCATCACAACTCCTCATAGACTGTTCTATAGATTCATACAAAATCAAGAGTAGCATCTGAAGATATGCACAAAGGAAGAAAATACTTGTAAAAATGGCTTGTAGTTGTGCATGTGGGTTTCAAAGTTGGGGTCAGACCTGGTGGGGAAAAATTGGGCGGGGTCAGAAAAGTTAACTAAAGGGGGAACAAAACATTTGATGTTGTCATATGAAAGGATGTGGCTTGTAGTTGTGCATGTGGGTTTCAAAGTTGGGGTCAGGCCCCTGGGGTGGGGGAAAATGGGCGGGATCAGAAAAGCTTGTCTGGGCTTCTCCTTAATTAAAGGGGGAACAATACTTTTAATGGTGCCATATGAAAGGATGTGGCTTGTAGTTGTGCATGTGGGTTTCAAAGTTGGGGTCAGGCCCCTGGGGTGGGGGAAAATAGGTGGGGTCGGAAAGGTTGTCTGGGTTTCTACTCCGTAACTAAAGGGGGAAAATTTTTTATGGTGTCATATGAAAGGATGTGGCTTGTAGTTGTGTATGTGAGTTTCAAAGTTGGGGTCAGGCCCGTGGGGTGGGGGAAATGGGTGGGGTGGGAAAGGCTTGTATGGGCTTCTTCTCCTTAACTAAAGGAGGAACAAAACTTTTGATGTTGTCATATGAAAGGATGTGGCTTGTAGTTGTGCATGTGGGTTTCAAAGTTGGGGTCAGGCCCCTGGGGTGGGGGAAAATGGGCGGGATCAGAAAAGCTTGTCTGGGCTTCTCCTTAATTAAAGGGGGAACAATACTTTTAATGGTGCCATATGAAAGGATGTGGCTTGTAGTTGTGTATGTGGGTTTCAAAGTTGTTGTCAGGCCCCTGGGGTGGGGGAAAATGGGCAGGGTCGGAAAGGTTGTCTGGGCTTCTACTCCGTAACTAAAGGGGGAAAATTTTTTATGGTGTCATATGAAAGGATGTGGCTTGTAGTTGTGCATGTGGGTTTCAAAGTTTGGGTCAGGCCCCTGGGGTGGGGGAAAATGGGCAGGGTCGGAAAGGTTGTCCGGGCTTCTACTCCGTTACTAAAGGGGGAACAATTTTCTATGGTGTCATATGAAAGGATGTGGCTTGTAGTTGTGTATGTGGGTTTCAAAGTTGGGGTCAGGCCCCTGGAGTGGGGGAAATGGGTGGGGTGGGAAAGGCTTATACAGGCTTCTTCTCCTTAACTAAAGGAGGAACAAAACTTTTAATGGTGCCATATGAAAGGATGTGGCTTGTAGCTGTGCATGTGGGTTTCAAAGTTGTTGTCAGGCCCCTGGGGTGGGGGAAAATGGGCAGGGTCGGAAAGGTTGTCTGGGCTTCTACTCCGTAACTAAAGGGGAAAAATTTCTTATGGTGTCATATGAAAGGATGTGGCTTGTAGTTGTGTATGTGGGTTTCAAAGTTGGGGTCAGGCCTGTGGGGTGGGGGAAATGGGTGGGGTGGGAAAGGCTTGTACGGGCTTCTTCTCCTTAACTAAAGGAGGAACAAAACTTTTGATGTTGTCATATGAAAGGATGTGGCTTGTAGTTGTGCATGTGGGTTTCAAAGTTGGGGTCAGGCCCCTGGGGTGGGGGAAAATGAGCAGGATCAGAAAAGCTTGTCTGGGCTTCTCCTTAATTAAAGGGGGAACAATACTTTTAATGGTGCCATATGAAAGGATGTGGCTTGTAGTTGTGTATGTGGGTTTCAAAGTTGGGGTCAGGCCCCTGGGGTGGAAGAAAATGGGCAGGGTCGGAAAGGTTGTCTGGGCTTCTACTCCGTAACTAAAGGGGGAACAATTTTTTATGGTGTCATATGAAAGGATGTGGCTTGTAGTTGTGCATGTGGGTTTCAAAGTTTAGGACAGGCCCCTGGGGTGGGGGAAAATGGGCAGGGTCGGAAAGGTTGTCCGGGCTTCTACTCCGTAACGAAAGGGGGAACAATTTTTTATGGTGTCATATGAAAGGATGTGGCTTGTAGTTGTGTATGTTTCTATGTTTCAATAGTAAGATATAGTCAAGTAGTCAAGATTCCCATATAACCCTCCGCCCTCCACAAACACACTTTTTTGGCTGAATTGCAAAGCCATTCGGGTCTATAGATTGGAAATATCTGTCCATCCGCCCATCTGTCTGTCTGTCCATCAACTTTTTGGTCAAGTTTCTGATTGCTCAGCAACTAAGAGGAGTATAAACATAATATTTCACACATAGGTTCTTTATGGCCAGAGCTTTAAATTCATGTTGTAACTTTTGACCTAGTGACTTAGACCTTGGATTTTGATCTACTTTTAAAAGCAGTAATTTTGGCTATGTCTTTTGAGTCAGTAGAGGTAGGGTTTTGACACTTCATACATGGTATCTTTATGACCAAAGCTTTCAACTGATACCATGACTTTTGACCTTGTGACTTTAACCTTGTTTAGAATTTGCTTTGTAATCCAGCCATACCATCTTTAGCGGTTTCTTGTTTTGAAATGGAATAAAATAAAAGGAATGAGAAAAAAATCTAATAATTTTTTATTTCTTTCAAATCCGTTTTTTAGCCTAGCCCATTAAAACTGTAGTCTAATTAAGCTTCTGGTTACCTGTATCCATCAAGAAACAAAAACTGCATGATGGGCTAGGTCATGTAGCTGATCTTAAATGAAAAGATAACCTGTTTGCTTTCATAAATGGCTGTCCATGCTTTTTTCTGTATCTTTTTTATTGCTATTATTCAACACATAATCTGCATTTGTTTATCAATTGTTAAAATTGCATACAATCTATTGGAATAATTTACTTCGTAGATGAAGAAAGCTGAAGGAAACATTGAAAAAGTTACCCCAAAACGAACAAGGTGTGCTTTAAACCAGAGAGATGTTTCTGCTAAGCATAACATTTCAAATAAATTGATTGGACAGCATGGAGGAGAACTTCTTGTTTGTTTGCCAAAGTCCATTTTTAAAGAGAAGGGTATTTTCGGAATGATTGTCCAAGCCACGAAGGTAAGGTCAAAAGTAGTTGACATTTTATCATGTTATTTTTATTTTGTAAAATGAAGCAAAGCAGATAATCCACACAATTGTCAGATATAGTCACAAGGCCTTACCTTATTATGCCCCCTTCTCAGAAGGCGGGGCATATTGTTTTGCTGCTGTTGGTCGGTCAGTCCGTCTGTCCGTTGGTCTATCAGTTGGATCATTTACAGTTTTTGCTCATTATCATTGGAACCAATGAAGATATTAAATTGATATGTTTTATACAGATACATCTCAAGAATATCAAGGTCAAGTTCAAACTTAGTTATGGTTCAATGATTTTTTTCGTAGTCATCCGCCTTGGACTTAGAAAATTTCTTAAAATTAGAAGTTTCCGCACATTATCTCAGGAACGGATAGACATGTTGAATTGATATTTTGCATACAGATACATCTGAAGTATACTTTGGTCAAATTCAATTTTGGTTATGGTTCAATAATTTTTGTGAGAGTTATTCTCCTTGGACTTATGAAATTTCTTAAAAAATAGCAGTTTCTGAAAATTATCTCTGGAACCAATAAAAATATGGAATTTATATTCGATATACTGTTATATCTAAAGAATATTTAAGTCAAGTTCAGATTTGGTTATGGTTGAAGAATTTTTGTGAGAGTTATGATTATCCCCCTTAGACTTAGGAAATTTCTTAAAATTAGCAATTTCTGCACATTATCTCAGAGACAGATATACATATTGAATTGAAATTTTGCTTACAGATAAATCTTAAATATATCTAGGTCAAGTTCAAATTTGGTTATTGTTCAATAATTTTTGTCATAGTATTAGAAAATTTCTTTAAATTAGCAGTTTCCGCACATTATCTCTGGAACCAATAAACATATTGAATTTATATTTTGATATACTGATACATCTGAAGGACATTTAGATCAGGTTCAAATTTTGTCATGATTCAATAATTTTTGTAAGAGTTATCCCCCTTGGACTTAGGAAATTTGTTAAAATTAGCAGTTTCCACACATTATCTCTGGACCAAATAAAGATACTGGATTTATATTTGACATAATGATACATCTAAAGGATATTTAGCTCAAGTTCAAATTTGGTTATGGTTGAATAATTTTTATAAGAGTTTTCCTCTGTGGACTTGCAATTTTCTCAGGAACAGCAAGACACAATATATTGAATTGATATTTGGTATACACATACATCTTAAGAATATCTAGGTCATATTAATAAATTTTAATTTAGATATGGTTCAGTTATTATTGTCAGGTTATCCTCTTTGGACTTTGAAAATTTCTTAAAATATGCAATCTCAGCTCATTTTCTTGGGAATGGGTAAAGATATTGAATTGATGTTTGGTATAAAGATACAACATGAAGGTATCTAGGTCAAGTTTTATTATGCATATTGATGAAATAATTATCGCCGATGACTAATTGCTAATCACTGAAAATATGCTGATTCTGATAATATGCTGATTCCTATTCAGTTCTCAGTAATTGAAAATCACTGGTATAGAAAAATTGAAAGGAGTGTCAGTGCTAAATGCCCACATTACAAAAATAACCTGGAGTGGGGAGAGGTGCATATGCTACATTGGCGTTGCTATTGTTCAATGTAGAGAATCAAGTTTACAGTCAATTGTCAAAAACTCAACTGGCAAGATAATATCTGTACCTAAGGAATTTCTTTAGGCAGTTGTTTGCAAATGAGCAAATTGATCTAAGATGAATGAAACAGGCTCACTTTGGCCTCTTGTTTTTGCTCAGGGAAGGACATAAATGAAAATTTTAATCAGCTTGGCTAATGCTTTTGTTACTCAGTTTATTACAAAGGAATTGTAGTTTCAAAAAATATCTCAATCATTGTTTTCAGCACAGTTTTTGACAAGGGAAATGTGAGACACACATTCCTCCTGGGAACCAGGTCTCACCTGTGAATTTCAGGGGTCCATGAATGCCCACTGTAGTACATTGTTGTTAGTGCCATAGCCAAGTGACACCAGTTACTTTCGTATTTTACATTGACGTCACATTTTCTCCCTTTGCAGTGTGGAGGGTTTGACTTTAGCGTTATTTACCCTTTTTCCTGCTGTTATGTTTCATTGACACTTCCTACACAGTGTTTATTCACATCCATGTACATATATATATATGAATTATATGTGTTTCGTGTGCATGTAAGGGCATTCATGATGGGTGTGGCTAGCCAAACAGGGGACACTCACTCCTCCCGGGCACTTGGTCTTACCTCTAAATTTCAAGGGTCCATGAATGTCCACTGTGGTACATTGTTGTTACTGCCATAGCCATGTGACACCAGTTACTTTCATGTTTTACATTGAAGTCACACTTGGAGAAAAATTTGGACTCACTGAAATCAGATTTCCATTGATCCTTGTAAAATCTTGACCTGATGAGTAATTGGACTGAAACTATTGTCAGACATCTATATGATTTTCTTAAAGCTAATGAATTGTTTTGTGTGATAATGCCTGTACTGACATGCCTAAGGTTGATTTTTCAATGCAAGGTGTGCTTATGTGTGCAACATTGGCCCATTCGGGAATTTTGTTTTTAATTAAAAGGCTGTGAATTACAAATTTGATGCAGGGTCATTCCTTTAAGGTCACGTGTGCTGCCAAATTAGATAAAACTTTTCTTGTCCAGCCATATTAAGAGATCATATTGCATGCCCTAGAAAACTTAGTGCAAGTTTATACATATAAAATGAAGTCATAGGCATATTACTAAATCTAGGTATTACTCATTTTTGTTTGAAAACAAATTTGTATGCTAAGATTTCTTTTGTAGGTTTCATTGACTTTCTTCATTCCTGAAAACAGTTATCTTGAAAGTGTAAAAAAAGGATGTTTTATAAATGAAGAGCATGCTACCATAAAGATTAGTAAAGAGTGCAATATTCTTTTAAACCAGGACCGGAAAAAATTGCTGTCTCCTTTGCTGGAGCTGTATTTTTTTGAAAAATTAAGACAGCTTCATCTTATATCTGATTCTTTTGTTTGAGAAGGTACAGTTATTGGTAATGTTAATGCTGTTGTTTTTGTTTTATGTTTTCTTTCATTAGAAAAGTAATGGTAAGGAACTAAAATACCAGTTATGGTGCTAATGAATTACATGCATATATTGTAGATAATACACTGTTAAGTTTTTTGGGACAAATATCAAAAAACCTGTCGTAATACATACTCATCAGGACAGTTCTAGTTATTTGTTTATAATTTGTTGAATGTAAAGTAATGGGAATAGGTATGCAAGAAAAGCACAGGCAGTCGTATAGTAAGAAAGTGGGGAGATATGGTTACTCCCATCACATAAAACTGTTAATAGTAACCATCCCTTCCCACCTCCTTGCTATACGATTGCCCGTGAAGAAAAGCCTGACAACTGATTCATGATATGTAAAATTAATTTCATGGGATTGAAAATGTTTATCAGTATTTACCCTCAGATATTTAATTTGATGTAATATTTTTAAATTATGCATTTAAAAGAAAAGTTCTGAATTATGGGAAAGAGGCTTGGGTATCATTCACTGGTCAGTATAAGATTAAACCTTTTTTCTGTGATATACCAAGCAATTTCCAGACATCTTTCTATGAAGATATCATATATCATGTAGATTTGTGCTGTGATGAGTTTTTGTACAACCATTAAATAAGGTTTGCATTCAAGCCTTGGTGTATTTTTATTGTCTACCTGCTGACTTCAATATTGTTGAATTTTGTATTACTTTAATTTTTTCTGTTTTTGCGCATTAAAATGGCACTGGCATCACATACCAATAGACTATGGTGCAAAAAATGGTACAGAGACACTTTACTACTTTAGCATGCATACATAATGTATATACATGTATATATCTGTATATTTGTGTACAACTGTATGTACAACACAGTTTTTATAACCATATTTCTTGCAGCTGTAACATGTTTATCTTAACGGGTATTTTTGTGAACATAAATGTGTTCCTGACAGTCTTGGCTATTTATTCCATTATCCTTAAGCAGCACCATTGCAAAAAAAAAACCCAACCAAAAATTTCGAATTAGTGGTTGATAGATTATGTAATTAATTGAAGCTGTTATATATCTAAAGAATTTTCTGTGGATATTTTGTATTATTAAGAGACTTGATCATTAAGTTTTATTATACCTGGGCAAGACTATTGCAAAAACTGTTTTGATTTATTCCTAATGATACATCCATCATCTGTCCATTATTACTCCATTCCTTTATCTTTAACATACATGTATATAAACTTTATGCATGTTTAGTAGATTTGATGGAATGTTGGGAAATATGAAATATTCAAGACCTGTAAGACTAAGAGGAATGGTTTTTTAAGTTCCCTTGAGTCAAAAAAGTAAAGTGAGTTATTGTCATACTGTGTCAACCTTCTTTCATCTGTTGTTCAATTTTTCACATTTTAAACGTCTTCTTCGGAACATGTTTGAAGTGATTTTGATAATATTTGGTATGGATTAATTACTCAAGATCCCCTGCCATTGTTGTTAATTTAAGGAGTGAATTCAGGGCATAGATCAACAAACCAAATACAAAAGTTAATTTAGAAGGACCTTTTAAGAAGTGTTGTTGATATTATTTCATTCTGAAATAATTTTTCTAGTCATTATCAACTTGTTGAAAGCTGTTGTGCCTAGTGGTATCGCGCTGGACTCCTGATCGGGAGGCTGGGGGTCGATTTCCGCTCTGGTCATGCCGGTGTCCTGTCTTTCGGATGAGACAGTAAAAACCAAGGCCCCGTGTCGTGGTATGCATGGCACGTTAAAGATCCCTCACTGCTTCGGTTCGGTTGGATGCAAATGTCAAAATTTGTATGCCCCACATCAGGCAGATGTCGTTACCATATACGTGAAATATTTGTGGTGTGACGTTAAACAAAAATCAATCAACGTTTCCTCGATTTTCTTGAGATAGATGGTTTTCTTCAGAAAGAATACTTATTATACATTAATTTCATCATATGTATTTTGTCCAATTTGAGAGATAACTGTTACTATAAAATATGGAATGCAAAATATATTCTGTCTCAGAGTTTTCAGGGTAAATGACTTGTCATTATGATTAAAAATCTGATGATTCTTGGTAAAAATGGAGATTGATCTCTCTAAGAGTGGCAAGCAAAATTGTTGTCAAATTTTATTTACAGTGTACAGATTATTTCTTATTTATTTATCTTCTCAGACAATATCTCAGGATAGCGTCTTGTTTGTTTGTCTTTTTTGTGGTAACTATTACACATTTTAGAAAGGATTGAAACATTTGATCATTTCTACTGATATTTATTGTGGTCACCCTGCCATAACCAGAAAGTGATAGTCTTATATTTGGTCTGGTATTATATAGAGTGTGATTGTGTAATATTTGACAGTGGCTCTGACAAGAGTGTTATTTAACACTTTTGTTGTGTTTGTTTTGTTGTTGTCCAAATCATCATCTATGTGCTTTATTTTATAACAGTTTTAATGGAACTTAATAAGGATAATAGTGTACTCTAAATATAGGATAAAATATGACATCATGATTACATTCATCTTTAGAATATTAGAATTGGCTTTACACAGTTACTTTCCATACAATTTTAATGAACATTTTGCTTGAGTCATCTTCTCTTGACAGGCATTTTAAATAAACTGTTGTGTTGTAATTAATTGGGCTATATTGTTGAAGTAAAAGAATTTGGTACATAATGCAATTTTGATGAAACTTTATAGATATGTACAAGCCAAATGTTTGAATGCATTAATGAATAAGAGGGGGTGAAACCCTGATCCTTTGAATGATTGGAATAATTCCATAATTTCATACATGATGGTGCTCTTACCAAAAAAAAAATAAAAAAAACCCCCAAAAAACCAGCAACAACAGTCATTCAAAAGGTTCAAATGTTGGTTATTTGGGCAGATTTTCTGGTAAAGGATATTTCTATTCTTGATGTACATGTAAATACAAATATGTCATACATGCAGTTCAAATCGACATAAAACTTACTATTTTTTGTGAAACTTGTACTAATTACATGCAAAATATTTGTGTGTAAATGACTAAAAGATCATTTCACACATTAAATTTTAGTGCTTTGGCAAGATTAGCTTCAGACTCAACAGTCTATGATTGCAAAGGAAAAAGTAATGCTCTTCAGACCTGGTGCAAGGTTATTTATTCTTCTTAGGTATTATGCTTATCTTTTCTGAAATACAGTTATGCTTAAACTGATGATTTCATATGTATATTTGTTTAAAATAAAAATTTTGAAAATGTATGCAGTTTTGTGTTATTCTTGCAAGTCTTTATTATGATATTTTCCTTAGAGTTTTGGCTTGACTGACCAGGTTAAGTAAGAAATGTTCAGACAAAAAGTACTAAAGTTGGTGTTCATCAACTGAATCATTTGGGCTGGGACACTCAACTTGGAAAATGCACTTTTTGTAATGAGAGGAAGATGCTATTTTTTATTAGGTCAGAGGTAAAGGTCACATGCTTCACATTGTTGAAAAGCTTTTAAGTATCAAAGTATCAATTAGCGTTCCAAAGGGCTATGTGTTAATGAATTGAGAAGTTTCTATGATAAAGAGTATCATTTGAAGCTTCCTTTACATCACATTAAAAAGAGAGGTCCCTCATTAAAGTGAAAAAAAAATACATGCACCATGGCTTTTCATTTTTAAATTATGCCTTGTTTGAACTTAATCTCAATCTGCAGAAAATGTGCTAGCTGAAAACACTTCGACCCTCAATATGAAAAACACTGACCCAGTAACTAAATTGTGACATTGTTACTTGTCAACACATTGTCCATAAATTGCATTTCAATCAAAAGATGTTCCTGGCAAATAATACCATTCAGAAGCCTAGGATTTGGCCCCCCTCCCCCAGCAGGACCACAATATCGGATAAATAATGCTTTGATTATTCACGTAGATAGTGGATATTCATTAAAAGTGAAAGTGTTTTCAAATGTTTATGAAGCTATTTGTTCATTTTTATAGATTTAAGTCTGTATCAATTCATACGGAATCACGATGCGTAGTGACTAATGGCAGAAAAATAGGGGTGAGTAGAGTAAACTACGTAGCCTAGCTTATGTCTACTGAGTACAGTTTAGTCGTACAGACCGATATCTTAACTGCTGCAATACAAAAAAGAGAACACAAAATATCTTCTTTAGACCTTATTTATTTTTTGAAAAAAAATCTCATAGATGTATTGACATACTTACTGGTGATTTATTGTCAACAAGACTTTATTGATTCTAATAAGCGCCCCCGTTATTTAATTTTGTAACAGCCTTGGCACTTAATGGCTTGAATACTGTAGGTGTTATATCACAATTCTCTTGCCATATATAGAGATACAGTATGATTACCACTTCTCACTGTCTATAAAGATACAGAGTATGACAACATCTCACTGTCTATAAAGATACAGAGTATGACAACATCTCGCAGTCTATAAAGATACAGAGTATGACAACATCTCGCTGTCTATAAAGATACAGAGTATGACAACATCTCGCTGTCTATAAAGATACAAAGTATGACAACATCTCGCTGTCTATAAAGATACAGAGTATGACAACATCTCGCTGTTATAATGTTACAGTACTATGATCACATCTCGCTGTCTATACAGATAGAGTACTATTACTACACCTCAGTATCTATACAGATACAGTACTATGACTACATCTCGGTACTTATACAGATAGAGTACTATGACTATATCTCGGTACCTATACAGATAGAGTACTATGACTATATCTCGGTACCTATACAGATAGAGTACTATGACTATATCTCGGTACTTATACAGATAGAGTACTATGACTATATCTCGGTACCTATGCAGATAGAGTACTATGACTATATCTCGGTACCTATACAGATAGAGTACTATGACTATATCTCGGTACCTATACAGATAGAGTACCATGACTATATCTCGGTACCTATACAGATAGAGTACCATGACTATATCTCGGCACCTATACAGATAGAGTTCTATGACTATATCTCGGTACCTATACAGATAGAGTACCATGACTATATCTCGGTACCTATACAGATAGAGTACCATGACTATATCTCGGTACCTATACAGATAGAGTACTATGACTATACCTCGGTACCTATACAGATAGAGTACTATGACTATATCTCGTTGCCTATACAGTAGAGTTCTATGACTATATCTTAGTGCCTATACAGATATAGTACTATAACCACATCTCACTGTCTATACATATATAGTACTATGACCACGTCTCATTGTCTATTCAGATAGAGTACTATGACCACATCTCACTGTCTTTACAGATACAGTACTATGACCACATCTCACTGTCTATACAGATACAGTACTATGATCACATCTCACCGTCTATACAGATACAGTACTATGACCACATCTCATTGTCTATACAGATACAGTACTATGACCACATCTCACTGTCTATACAGATACAGTACTATGACCACATCTCACTGTCTATACAGATACAGTACTATGACCACATCTCACTGTCTATACAGATACAGTACTATGACCACATCTCACCGTCTATACAGATATAGTACTATGACCACATCTCACTGTCTATACAGATACAGTACTATGACCACACCTCACTGTCTATACAGATACAGTACTATGACCACAGCTCACTGTCTATACAGATACAGTACTATGACTACATCTCACTGTCTATACAGATACAGTACTGTGACCACACCTCACTGTCTATACAGATACAGTACTATGACCACATCTCACTGTCTTTACAGATACAGTCCTATGACCACATCTCACCGTCTATACAGATACAGTACTATGACCACATCTCAATGTCTATACAGATACAGTACTATGACTACATCTCACTGTCTATACAGATACAGTACTATGACCACACCTCACTGTCTATACAGATACAGTACTATGACCACATCTCACTGTCTTTACAGAAAGAGTACTATGACCACATCTCACTGTCTATACAGATACAGTACTATGACCGCAGCTCACTGTCTATACAGATACAGTACTATGACTACATCTCACTGTCTTTACAGATACAGTACTATGACCACACCTCACTGTCTATACAGATACAGTACTATGACCACATCTCAATGTCTATACAGATACAGTACTATGACTACATCTCACGGTCTATACAGATACAGCACTATGACCACACCTCACTGTCTATACAGATACAGTACTATGACCACATCTCACTTTCTTTACAGAAAGAGTACTATGACCACATCTCACTGTCTATACAGATAGAGTACTATGATCACTTCTCACTCTCAGATACAGTACTATGACCACATCTCACTGTCTATACAGATACAGTACTATGACCACATCTCACTGTCTATACAGATACAGTACTATGACCACATCTCATTGTCTATACAGATACAGTACTATGACCACATCTCACTGTCTATACAGATAGAGTACTATAACCACAACTCACTGTCTATACAGATACATTACTATGACCACATCTCATTGTCTTTACAGATACAGTACTATGACCACTTCTCACTGTCTATACAGATAGAGTACTATGACCACATCTCACTGTCTTTACAGATACAGTACTATAACCACAGCTCACTGTCTATACAGATACAGTACTATGACCACATCTCACTGTCTATACAGATACAGTACTATGACCACATCTCACTGTCTATACAGATACAGTACTATGACCACATCTCACTGTCTATACAGATACAGTACTATGACCACATCTCACTGTCTATACAGATACAGTACTATGACGACACCTCACTGTCTATACAGATACAGTACTATGACCACATCTCACTGTCTTTACAGATACAGTACTATGACCACATCTCACTGTCTATACAGATACAGTACTATAACCACACAGCTCACTGTCTATACAGATACAGTACTATGACGACATCTCACTGTCTATACAGATAGAGTACTATGACCACATCTCACTGTCTTTACAGATATAGTACTATGACCACATCTCACTGTCTATACAGATACAGTACTATGACCACATCTCACTGTCTATACAGATATAGTACCAACACCACAACTCACTCTCTATACAGATACAGTACTATAACCACATCTGACTGTCTTTACAGATAGAGTACTATGGCCACAGCTCACGGTCTATACAGATACAGTACTATGACCACATCTCACTGTCTATATAGATACAGTACCATGACCACAGCTCTCGGTCTATACAGATACAGTACTATGATCACATCTCATTGTCTATACAGATACAGTACTATGACCACATCTCACTGTCTATACAGATACAGTACTATGACCACATCTCACTGTCTATACAGATACAGTACTATGACCACATCTCACTGTCTATACAGATACAGTACTATGACCACATCTCACTGTCTATACAGATACAGTACTATGACTACATCTCACTGTCTATACAGATACAGTACTATGACCACACCTCACTGTCTATACAGATACAGTACTATGACCACATCTCACTGTCTTTACAGATCCAGTACTATGACCACATCTCACCGTCTATACAGATACAGTACTATGACCACATCTCAATGTCTATACAGATACAGTACTATGACTACATCTCACTGTCTATACAGATACAGTACTATGACCACACCTCACTGTCTATACAGATACAGTACTATGACCACATCTCAGGGTCTTTACAGCAAGAGTACTATGACCACATCTCACTGTCTATACAGATACAGTACTATGACCACAGTGCACTGTCTATACAGATACAGTACTATGACTACATCTCACTGTCTTTACAGATACAGTACTATGACCATACCTCACTGTCTATACAGATACAGTACTATGACCACATCTCACTGTCTTTACAGATACAGTACTATGACCACATCTCACCGTCTATACAGATACAGTACTATGACCACATCTGAATGTCTATACAGATACAGTACTATGACTACATCTCACGGTCTATACAGATACAGTACTATGACCACACCTCACTGTCTATACAGATACAGTACTATGACCACATCTCACTGTCTATACAGATAGAGTACTATGACCACATCTCACTGTCTATACAGATACAGTACTATGACCACATCTCACTGTCTATACAGATACAGTACTATGACCACATCTCACTGTCTATACAGATACAGTACTATGACCACATCTCAATGTCTATACAGATAGAGTACTATGACCACATATCACTGTCTATACAGATAGAGTACTATAACCACAGCTCACTGTCTATACAGATACAGTACTATGACCACATCTCACTGTTTTTACAGATAGAGTACTATGACCACATCTCACTGTCTATACAGATAGAGTACTATGACCACATCTCACTGTCTTTACAGATACAGTACTATAACCACAGCTCACTGTCTATACAGATACAGTACTATGACCACATCTCACTGTCTTTACAGATACAGTACTATGACCACATCTCACTGTCTATACAGATACAGTACTATGACCACATCTCACTGTCTATACAGATACAGTACTATGATCACATCTCATTGTCTATACAGATACAGTACTATGACCACATCTCACTGTCTATACAGATACAGTACTATGACCACATCTCACTGTCTTTACAGATACAGTACTATGACATCATCTCACTGTCTATACAGATACAGTACTATGACCACATCTCACTGTCTATACAGATACAGTACTATGACCACATCTCATTGTCTATACAGATACAGTACTATGACCACATCTCACTGTCTATACAGATAGAGTACTATGATCACTTCTCACTCTCAGATACAGTACTATGACCACATCTCACTGTCTATACAGATACAGTACTATGACCACATCTCACTGTCTATACAGATATAGTACCAACACCACAACTCACTCTCTATACAGATACAGTACTATGACCACATCTCACTGTCTTTACAGATAGAGTACTATGGCCACAGCTCACGGTCTATACAGATACAGTACTATGACCACATCTCACTGTCTATATAGATACAGTACCATGACCACAGCTTTCGGTCTATACAGATACAGTACTATGATCACAGCTCACGGTCTATACAGATACAGTACTATGACCACATCTCACTGTCTATATAGATACAGTTCTATGACTACAGCTCACTGTCTATACAGAAAGAGTACTATTACCATTTCTCGCTGTCTATACAGATACATTACTATGACTAAGTCTCACTGTCTATACAAATAAGGTACGTTGACCTCATCAACTGCTTACAGAAACCGAAGTACATTTACCTGGAAAATATGGGAACTTGAAGTCTTCAACATCATTTTAAGATAAATGGAATTTCAAGTTTAGGGACTCTGAGAAATTTATTACTTGTGATAAGAAGCAAATGGCCTATAAATTATTATTTAGACTTAAAATAAAACAACGTATTCGAATAAATTTCGCTGAAGCGGAAAATCAAGGTCAAGGCAATACACCGTTACATATATGAATACAATACCTCATATCAATGAAGAATGATAATTTTATCATACATATAACTTTGTGATTCACAGAATCTGTAATAACAATGGATCTGGGAACGTCTCAGCTGTATATACGATGAATAAGTATGGGAGTATCTGTACTGTAATTTCAAAATGTCAATGCCCAAAGCGTGGCCGACCCAGAGGCGTTCTCTGAAATCAAAAACTACCGCTACTGGTTCCCTAAACTTTTAAACTTCCTTTTCATGCTGTGATAAAAGAGCGTAATAAAGGTACAACCTTGACATCTTTATATGTGTCGTGGTAATATCTTCTCATTATAGATGGCGGTATATAATGTTATGCAATTCAAAGGAACATCTATGTTGTACAAATGAAGTATGATATAATGTGAAGTTAATAGCAACCTCTGTAGAAACCTGTCTGAAATCAGAAGAGAAACGAAATCATCGATTATTATATAACTTCCAAAAGGGAATTCCGAGAAATAAATAACTATAAAAATTCATATGGCACAAATTTTCGGCCACACGGCCCTTTTCAAGCGGTTTAATAGTAGTCCTTATTTTCATGTATTAGTTATAAATAGAATAAAAGGTTTGAAGAGTCACAAAGGCGTCGAGCTAAATTTGATTTAAAGCTGTCAGAAGTAGAAGAAATTGGCCAGTTGTGTTCATCGTTTTTGTTGAATTCCGATAATTTTTGGAATAGAGTAAAAATAAAAACTTAAGGACCAACAGCCATATATCATATAATATATCACCATAACATTTGATTGTTATTTACACCATTCTTGCAAAATTATCTCAAATGTGTTATCATAAAGAATGTACATGTGAAATCAATCGAACACCATTGCCATTTTTACAAGGATAGAAATGGACGAGTTGTTACCATTGCCTGTAAAATATGGAAGCCTTATGCTTAATTTGTTTTAAGATATGGTGAGGTCTAGGTTACAGTTTTTGTCTACGCTACTAACACTGACACTAGGGCCAACAGCTTCTATATATCGTCCTAACACACTAGTTATCATTCGGTCGTTTATTGTATGTGCACGTGTAAGGGCTACAACGCCATGCCGTTCGCCGTAATGACGCAAGCCGATTGTGCATCACAATCGCACTTTATCGGTTGATTTGGAATAAAATCTTCATATGTAAGTTCTACGTAATTTATTTTTCATGCATTCAATCTAAAATTCTGTCTTAATCCATGCTATCATCCTTTACATCCGCATTAAATTTGTAGACGATTTGAAAACTTTCTCAGCTGCCATTTTTATGCCCTCGTAAGAACTTCTCCAAATATGTGGAAGACCATGTGATATATACACATGCTACTTCCCTAATAAGGAAAAAATGAGGCGTGGCTTTAGAAATCATAGCGGGAAAATACACAACTACGCAAAAACAAGTAATTCCTATTTACATAAAGCTATTTGGCTTTGTGACCAACATCTTGATCATTTAATGCTTTTCCGATTGCAACTTAAGCTTTTTTAAAAAGCTGTGCTTGTTTAAGATAGACTGGAGTTACCTGCTCTTGCTTGCTATCGCTGCGCGAAGAGACAAGTGACCACCGCCATTTTGTAGAGGCTATTCCCTGTCCTGCAAGTGTTATTTATAGCACAGGCGGTAAGGGCATATAAGAAGCTGTATACACTGCGTGTAGATATTTTTAAAATTCGTCTGCAGTAGCATACACAGCATAAATATACAGTACCTGATGTAATTTACGAGAGGCTCGTGATGTTTAGCCTTGAGGATGTAATTAATTTTGTCGATATTTGTTGATTCTAGGTTAAATGATTGAAACAAAACGAAATCTATTGAGATAAAAATAACCGATAACGCGTCACTTGAACCTAGGTCAGTCTCGTTATGAATTAGTGGTCACCTGTCTAGATATTGCCAGTCTATATTTAGGATTCTATGAAATATTTCATTTGTTCTTTTTTAGACTGAAATTTATATCTTAATATTATTATTATTATATTATTTATATTATTATATATATTTCGAAGATCGCGCGTCCGGTTTCGATACTGGCGCTTATATGTCAAATTAGGCCTTGATTGCGTGTGTTACAGGCGTTCTACTACGATTTCTCCAAATAAGGCAATATGTGTTGTGTATGTATACAACTTAATAAAATATAAAACACGTCCTTCTAATACTACATTTATTTCGGAACTAAACCAACTCATTATACCTTTCATTATATATTTCAATCTGTGAGAAAGTGTTACTTAATACGCCTATATCTTCCATTGTTCTTTTTAATCAACAAATATACTGCTGTTGAGAGTCAGATGTTAACTATGACAAATGTGTTTCTGTGGCGCGGCTCATGTCTTATCTAAACACTATATTTCCTCCGCACTAAAACTTTGACATAATGAATTACATTTCACAAATAAAAATAAGCAGTAAATTATGAGGATTATTGTGCCTCATTTACAATATTACACAAAAGCACTTTAACACTCTTCAATCAATCGTTTCGGCTTGTTTCTGCTCCTGATTGTATTTCTTATGTTGACGGGTTCATCGTCAATGTTAGATTCATCTTGATTGTCTAAAGTTTCACTTATAGATGCCCGTTCTGCACATTTGTATGAGACTTCGGTTTGTTTTGGAGAGTCGATATTATCGCGACATTGGTCGACATGCCTTCTCCATCGTTTTCCGTCTCTGGTTTCTACCTCGTACAGTAGCGGACCCAGCTTTTCTCGGACGGTGCCGCGTACCCACTTGTCGCCTTCCCGGTAATTTCGGACTATGATATCCTGGCCGACCTCAAAAGTTCTTGTTTTAGTGTTACTTGTGAATGTCTGTTTCGAATGTTGGTGATTAACACTGTTTTTTACGTGAGGTCTAATTAAATCCAAACATGTTCGCAAATTTCTTCCTAAGAATAGTTTTGCCGGTGTTTCATTAGTTGTCACGTGTGGCGTATTTCTATAAGCTAGCAGGAAATTCGCAAGCTTTACGTTGAGTGGTAGGTTGGAATGTGACATCGCCCGGAGACTTTGTTTCATTGTTTGAATAAATCGCTCAGCCAATCCATTGGTCGCAGGATGGTACGGAGCACTCTTGAAGTGTTTAATGCCGTTAGAGTTCATAAATGTTTTGAATTCATCCGATGTGAATTGAGAACCATTGTCCGATACCAATTGTCGCGGTAATCCGTTTCGCGCAAAAATTGCCCTCAAAACTTCAATTGTTTTGATAGATGATGTGCTTTCCATCGTGAATACTTCTGGCCACTTTGAATGCGCGTCTACGAGTACAAAGAACATCGTGTTCATGAACGGTCCCGCGAAATCAACGTGAACTCGCTCAAAAGGTGTACTAGGCCATTGCCACGAATGCGTAGTTGCAATCGGTGGGTTATTGCTGTTTGCCTGACATCCAGCGCAACTTTTTGCGGTTTGCTCAATATCCGCGTCGATACCCGGCCACCAAACATAGCTTCGCGCAATATTTTTCATTCGGACAACTCCACTGTGTCCACTGTGTATCATCTCTAGTACATCCCGACGGTATTTTACGGGAACGATCACTCTGATTCCCCATAACAAACATTCTTGTTGAATCGTTAGCTCATCTCGCCTAGCGTAGAACGGCTGTAAACATTTTTCTTCCGGTTTCATTTTCCATCCTTCCATGGTATACCGGTATACTTGACTCAAAATTTTCTCTTTTTGAGTTTCCCGCTTAATTTCAGTGTCTGTTATGGGCACATTTTCCAACTGAGTGATTTGAAATAGCTCCACGGCTTTGTCTTCCGCGTTCTCTTCCGGTTTTCCATACGGCAGCCTTGAGAGCGCGTCCGCGTTTCCATGTTTCTTCGTGTTTTTGTACTCAATGCCATAATTGTATCCGGTTAAGTACATGGCGTATCTCTGCAATCGCGCAGCGGACGTAGCCGATATTCCTTTCTTTGGATTGAATATCGATACAAGCGGCTGATGGTCGGTTATGAGCGTGAAATGACGACCAAAAAGATACGAGTGGAATTTCTTCACTCCAAATATTATCGCTAGCGCCTCTTTGTCGATCTGAGAGTAATGTTGTTCCGTTTTCGATAACGCTCTCGATACAAATGCGATTGGTTTTTCGGTGCCATCCTTTAACACGTGTGAGATTACGGCGCCAACACCAACTTGCGATGCATTGCATGCTAGTCGTATCGGCAGTGCGGGGTCATGATGGCATAGTACCAAGTCTGATGTCACTAGCTCCTTCGCTTTCTTGAATGCGCTTTCGCACTTCGCGTTCCAGCGCCATTTTCTGTCTTTCTCTAACAGTTCATACAGGGGTTTTGCCGCTGTCGCAATATTCGGTAGGAATCTGTGGTAGTAATTAATTAAACCGAGAAAAGCGCGTACCTGCGTTACGTTTTCTGGTCGTGGACTATTCTTGATTGCCTCTACCTTGTCCTGTTTCCGGTGAAGCCCATCACTTGTGACTTCATGACCACAGTATTCTACCCTTTCCTTAAAAAATTCGCATTTTTCTAAGTTTGCTTTAAGTCCATTTTCATCTAAGCGTTTGACCACATTTTCCAAATTTCGTAAGTGTTCTGCATCTGTACTTCCGGTAACGATCATGTCGTCCAATATGCATTGCACTCCAGGTAGCCCTTGTAGCACCTGTTCAATTGTTCTCTGCCAAATAGCGGAAGCGGAAGCGACTCCAAAACACATCCGGTTGTAGCGAAATAGACCCTTGTGAGTATTAATCGTAAGCAACTCTTTTGACGCGTCGTTAACTTCTAATTGAAGATACGCGTTACGCAGATCTATTTTCGTGAAATTCTTACCTCCTGACAAATTTGCAAATATATCTTCGATCCTCGGGAGCGGATATTGGTCAACCACGATTTCCTGGTTCAGGGTAACCTTATAGTCGCCGCAAATTCGTACGGAGTTTCCGTCGCGCTTCAGAACCGGCACGATCGGCGTTGCCCATTCACTAGAATCGACCCGAGTTATAATCCCCTCTTCTTCAAGACGGTCTAATTCTTTTTCAATTTTCGGCCGCAATGCGTACGGTATTGGTCGCGGTTTGCAGAATTTCGGCACAGCGTTTGGCTTTAAAATAATTTTCGCTTGTCTGTCTTTTACGTTTCCGACGCCTTCGCTGAAAACCTTGCGGTAACGCTCGGTTATCGCTCTTACCTCCTTATCGTAGTTGGTATTGTCGCACTTATCCAATTTGTGCAGTCCGACTTCTTTCCAATTAATCTTGATTTTATTAAGCCATGTTCTTCCGAAAAGAGCGCGGCATCCTTTCTTCATAATATAAAGTCTCAGATTTTCCTTTTGACCATTATGCTCAACGTTTACGTTAACATATCCCAAGGGTAATAACTCCTCATTTGAATACGTTTTCAGAACGATACCTGTCCGTTCATACTTCCTTTTTCCGAATACTTCGGTAAATTCCTTCTGAGATATGACCGATAGTGCGGATCCAGTATCAAACTCCATCTTTAGCTTCTTTCCGTCCACAATCGGAGTGATCCATATTGGGTCTTTGCAATCCCGCATGACGGTATGAATTCCCAATTTTCCGACATATAACTCGTTGTCCGAGTCTTCGTTAAGTCGATTGACTCTTCCCTTTTTGCTATCCTTTTTATCGGTATTAGGTATCTTTGCCCTGCATGCCTTTTGGATATGCCCCTTTTTGTTGCACTTGTAGCAGATCTCTTCCTTAAAACGACATTCACTGGGAATATGATTTGTTCTGGTGCAACGATAGCACGGCTTTTTCTCCTTGTGTTCCGGCCTTTTTCCTGTTGAACCTCTTGTTTCTTTGATCTTATGTACACTGACGTCGTGTTTTCGCAACTCCTCCGCGTCCTTGACCGCGGCTTCCATTGCGTTTGCGATTTTCAACGCTTTGTCCAGTGTTAGTCCTGATTCACAGAGAAGTTTTCTTTGTATTTGCTCGGATCTAATGCCGCATACAAATCTGTCCCTCAGTGCTTCGTTCAGGTTTGAACCAAACTCGCAAAATTCTGTGAGTTTTCGGAGTTCCGCGATGTAAGTATTGACCGATTCCCCCTCCATTTGGTTCCTTTTGTGAAACCGGAATCGTTCTGCTATTATTAATGGCTTTGGCGTGAGGTGGTCAGACAAAATTTTAACAATTTCGCCGAACGTTTTCTCCGATGGTTTTTCCGGACTAGTTAAACTCCTGAGTAAGGTGTATGTTTTTCCTCCGATTAGACTGAGTAGGCAAGATACTTTCAAATTGTCCTTAATTTTGTTCGCTTTAAAGTATTCCTCAAGTCTTTCAACATATGAATTCCAAGTTTCAATACTTTCCTCGAAGGAGTCTATTTTCCCTATAATTCCTGCCATACTTGTAATTAGGTAAATTCTCGCAGACTTTTATCAACGGAGGTTCACTTTTATAAGTAAATCCTTTGAAATTATATAGGTATGTTCATTTAGCTCGTCGCCAATTTGTTGTGTATGTATACAACTTAATAAAATATAAAACACGTCCTTCTAATACTACATTTATTTCGGAACTAAACCAACTCATTATACCTTTCATTATATATTTCAATCTGTGAGAAAGTGTTACTTAATACGCCTATATCTTCCATTGTTCTTTTTAATCAACAAATATACTGCTGTTGAGAGTCAGATGTTAACTATGACAAATGTGTTTCTGTGGCGCGGCTCATGTCTTATCTAAACACTATAATATGTCACGTGGTCTTCCCCATATTTGGAAAAATTCCCATGAAGTACGATTGTAATTCATAATCGGCTTGCGTCATTACGGCGAATGAATATTTTAACACACACAATAAGCGACAGAATAATAAGTGTTTTAGGGTAATATATTGATAATTTAAGTTAAGCAGACCTATGCTTAAACCTATTTCTGTGCAATGAAATTTCAATAACAAGGATAACAAAGCCGGTTTTGCAAGAACTTTTACTACTTTAAGTACTTTAAAGAAGGTACTACTTTGTTACGTGGATTAAAAAGGCGATGCAGAGGTAAAACTTTTACGATCGCTAGAAGACTGTCGAGCAAATACTAGACGCCTTAAAAAATAATATAAGAAATTTTTGAATTTATGTAATGAATTAGAAGATTTCTTTATATTTCCTAAAAACTGCATATTGAGATCTATTAATTCTATATCATTATAACTAAACTTTCTATCTATATGAATAATACAGTCGAGACTGTCTTATGTGACCCTTCAAGGGACCTCGATAAAAAGGTCACATAAGACAGGGGGTCTCTTAATACAGTCTCTTAGCAATGACCAATTGTAAATGCTACCACTTATAATATAGAATGAATGCATTGCATGTATTCAATAATTTATTATACAACTATGCTAATAAAACGTACATACATGTACATGTACATGTATGTGTATTGCATTGTTAAAATTAATAAAATATGTTAGCTCGTTTATTTCTTCATTCCCGGTTAATTGGCGTCGTCTTTTTGAGGTTCCCGGCACATTGTTCTCATAGTCCCTTAAGATGTCTGCCTTCCGTTTACGCAACGATTGTATCTGCGTCTTACCCACTCCTAACTCACTTGCTATTTTATATGCCGGTTCCCCCTTATCTAACCGATCTATGGCAGATATTTTGGCTTCCAAAGTCAACACCGTTCGCTTTTGCTTCGTCGAGGCCATTGTTTACAACTGACTGAAATCTCGTCGGTGCGAGAACAAACAATCGTCACTATGACTACAAGGTAATATTCTCGCGGGATCTTGGGGATCGTCTCAAAAGTCGCTTAATACAGTACAAATTGTCCATCGGGACTGAAAAATTACGGTCGCTTGTCACGTAAGACAGGGAGTCGCTTAATACAGCCCTATTATATAGAAAATAACGTTGGGCGGGATTTTTCACAGTCGCATAAGACAGGGAGTCGCTTTATACAAGGGGTCGCTAAGGCAGTCTAGACTGTACGTTAATAATACAAGTTTAACTACGTATGACATGATGAATATCATTGGGGAAAATAAGAACTTCCGAATTATAAGTGAGGACAGATGAATATAGAAACATAAGTACTAGACTTCTTAACTGCTGCAATGTTAAAGATTTACAAGACATCTATTGGTATGCCTGTATTTTAACGTCATTTCTCTCGAACAATCTATGTAATAATTTACTATCAATTCTCTATATCATTAACCCTCTGTAACATACATGCATAGTTGCAAATTTAATTGATTTTGTTCTGACAGTGATTATTGCGGTGAAATATGAAGAAAGGTCTATAGGAGTCATATTGTTTAATGTAGCGTGATCATGGCAACCTAGGCTCAATTCTAGGGTAATACTATTCTTTGTATATTAAGCTTAAGGGTAAAATTTACTGATAAATTTCAAATTAACTAACTTATCTTGTCGCCATTTCGCTACTGGTTACCTAAACTTTTAAACTTATTTTCATGCTCTGATTATAGATGGTAATTAAGGTACAGTCTTTCCGTTTTTGTGAGCGTCGTGGTAATATCTTCTCGTCATAGATGGAAGCTTCTAATAAAATGCAATAAAAAGGTATGTCTGTGATGTACAAATGGTATGATACGTATTATTGATGTAAATTGAACTATGATGTAATGCGAGATCAACGGAAACCTCTGTAGAAAACTGACTGAAATCAGAAGATAATGGAAAACATCGATTAAAATATAGCTTACAGATTTGTGCGTAAATAGAAAAATAATCTCCCATTTGACATAGTCTACAGCTCAGCAACTTATATGATATGCAAGATATACATGAATTTTGGATGCTCTGGTGTATTTTTTCTGTTTTTTTCCTTCTTTCTTTTTACGCAAAATGCAGGAATTACACAGAATAAAAAAATAACAAGTTGTGTTTTTAAGCCCGTTTCGTTTATGTGACCTCTCAATATGCGATACCTGTTGACCCTTGTTCTTTACATGGAGGATTATTTATAAATTTTTAAATGTACGTCCTTTGAGTGTTCTGCTGTTATAGTGAGTGGGAAGGTGGGCCCGTAAACCGGTTAACCACACCATTTGTTTGGCTTTTGTCAAATTAAATGACCTTCCTAAGTCGGTATCGTAATTGCACTACAATCAAATATTTTTGTAATGTGTTATATGTTCTAGTATATTATTTATATTCAATTACTGTATAGCTCCATGGTGACTTCTGCCACATAACTGAGCCAGTAACTCCTCTTTTTTCTTGTTAACGTAGGTTAAATGTTATCATCGTCATCACCATCATCATCATCACCATCATCATCATCATCGTCGTCGTTGTCGTCGTCATTGTTGTTGTTGTTATTGTTGTTTCTCTGTCTTGAGCAACATTTGTGGACTATTAACATATAAATTCCTTCCTTCAGATCTTTCTTCTCAAAATCTGTAACACACACACACACACACACACACACACACACACACACACACACACACACACACACACACACAAATATATATATATATATATATATATATATATATATATATATATATATATATATATATATATATATATATATATATATATATATATATATATATATATATATATATATATAAAGCACAAATAGAAACAGTGAAACAACCGGAAGTCCAATCGACCTTGGATCTCCGAAGAAATACCTGTAGAAATAAATACAAATTAGACAAACATATAAAACTCAGTAGGTAAGACGGTCGGATGCATGATAGCTAGGTGATTCGGTACCATAGGTCGTGGGTTCGAGTCCCTATCGGACGATTATAAGTGAAATATAGGATGCCTTGTTAGCTGTACTCTCTTTGTGCTATATATATATATATATATATATATATATATATATATATTCAAAAAATAAGAACATTGTCTTCAAAGCTTAACATGTTTTATTCCATTACTACAAGTGTTTCGGCATTATGAGCCTCTTCAGGTAATGATGCATGATAATACAACAAGCAAGTATATATACACATATTCTTAGATAATAATGATAACAGTAAAATATCAGATAAAGTATATAGTAAGTATTTTAATCAGTTAACGAAAACTTTATCATAGCACAGGAAGAAGAGAGGAGAAAATTCAGAAAATCTCAGAAAAAACGACAACGGAAAACACAACAGGAAATCCGTTATAAAAATCAAATACAGAAAGAACTGAAAACAAATAGGACCATTATTCGACCAAAATATACCCAATCTGACAATAATGTAGAGGAGAATAAAAACTTATATCATGAAGCCCCGAAATTTTCACAAAAGAAAGAATCATACGCCAGCATCACAGGACGGAATGTTGAAAACTCGAGATGGGAACAGAAAGGACAAGTAGTGAACAATTCAGAGAGACGTTTAGAAGGACATAAACAAATTTATATAGGTCAAAACTACAAAAATAAACCTTTTTACACCCATTTTCAAAGACGAAAGGTAAATAGGAATTATTTTTTAGACCAAAATACAAATTTAAAATACCCACCATAAGGGAAATTAAACCAAAAGTTCTAAATTTATCGTCTGAAAAATTAAATAAAGATCAAATTTCAGTCCTTAAATTGGGGCTTAAATTTACCCCCACTCCAAAATCAAATATTTCAGAATTAAAAAATGACTTACGGGAATTTGAGAGAAAATTTCGTTTATTAGAATTATACCATGACAAAGACAACAATGATGAGTCTTTAGTGAAAAATAAATCAAAATATATACCAGAAAAGGGTAGAAATAAATCCTTAGATAAATATTTTGACATTTTATGGAAAACAAATTTCTCAGATATAAAGCAAGGTCCAAATAATTTATCTTACAAACAACGTTTTGCTTTAAAGGAAATTCAAAATAACAAGAATATTATAATCAAAGAAGCAGATAAAGGAAGTGCTGTAGTAATAATGGATAAAAACTACTATCAGAAAAAAATAGAAGAAATGCTAAATGACCCTATCAATTACTCACTGATACAATCAAACATCGTCAAACACATCCTCAGTCAAATAGACAAACTGTGCAATAAATATAATAACATTTTAACTAAAAATGAGATAGATTATTTAACAGTCTTCCAATCAAAAACCAGTAATTTTTTACGGATTACCAAAAATACACAAATCAAATCAAATAAAACATGCAATATACCAACAACAGTCTGATTATATTGAAATAATTAATCCTTCCGATTTAAAATTTAGACCTATAATCGCTGGACCATCCTGCCCTACTCATAGACTGAGCAATTTAATAGATATATTATTACAACCATTTTTAAAAGAAATAAAAAGCTACGTGAGAGACGACATAGACTTCCTTAATAAGATTCCACCAACAGTTGACCCTAATACCTTATTAACAACTTTTGACATAACAAGTCTTTATTCAAATATACCACACGAATTCGGTAAAGAAGCAATTAGCTATTGGATAAAAATACATCCTAAATTATTACACCAACGCTTTAACGAAAACTTTATCATAGAATCCATAGACTTAATTCTTAACAATAATACAATCCAATTCAATAATAAACAATATAAACAAATCTTAGGTACTGCCATGGGAACTAAAATGGCACCTACTTATGCTACACTTACTTTAGGATATTTGGAACAAAGTTTATACAATAAAGTTAAACAAACCTTCAGTGAAAATGTAGCTAAATCATTTGAAACATTGTGGAGGCGGTATCTTGATGACTGTATAATATTTTGGAACCAATCATGGGGTAAAATAGAAGATTTACATAATATATTACAAGACTTACATCCTTATATAAAATTCACAATGGAAACAAACGTTAAAGAATTACCCTTTTTAGATATAATGATTAAAAAAGATGGTAATAAAATTATCACAGATATTTATCGCAAACCAACCGATACGCAACAATATTTACACTTCAAGAGTCATCATCCTAAATCTTGTATAAAATCAATACCATACACTCTTGCAAGACGTATATGCACAATAATTAAACCGTCTGAATTAAGAACATCTAGATTAAAAGAATTACGTAGTTCTCTAATACATCGCGGATATCCCATAACATTAATAAGTAAGGGATTCGAGATGGCCGAAGCCATACCGATATCTATTCTACGACAAACTAAAATGAAAGACTCTAAAAATTCATTAGCATTTGTTTCAACATACAATAAACGAAATCCAGAAATTTTTAGTCAAGCATTTAAACATTTGGAATATTTAAGAACAGACGAAAAGATGAACAAAATTCTAAATAAGATACAAATTATCAAAAGCAAGAGACAACCAAAAAATCTTAAACAATTAATTACATCTGCCAAATCAAATTTTGATACTGAGGAATCGGAAAATATAGGTGTAACAAAATGCAAAAATAAAAAATGTAAGGTTTGTGATATAATTATGGAAGGAAATGTGTATAATTTCAAAAATGGTAACGTTCAATTCCTAGTAAAACGAAAACTAACTTGCAATTCTAAAAATGTAATATATGTCATATCATGTGACAAATGTAAAGAAGAATATATTGGGTCAACACAATGTTTAAATCACAGAGTAGCTTTACATAAAAGCAATATAAAACACTCACAAAACCGAGTGTTATTTGTGAGCAAACACCTTCACCATTGCAGTAATGGCAAATTTAAGGTTATGCCTATATACCAAACAGACAACTATTCAATCATTACGATCAAAGAGCAAGATTTCATCGACAAATATAAACCTTCCCTTAACAAAACATAGCATCATCCCACGTAGTGGAATGTGAGATTATATCAGATACTTTTGTTAAAATACTTACTATATACTATATCTGATATTCTACTGTTATCATTATTATCTAAGAATATGTGTATATATACTTGCTTGTTGTATTATCATGCATCATTACCTGAAGAGGCTCATAATGCCGAAACACGTGTAGTAATGGAATAAAACATGTTAAGCTTTGAAGACAATGTTCTTATTTTTTGAATATTGAATTTCTTTACGTTGGACATTATCTTTATCCTTATTTGTATATATATATATATATATATATATCTATATATATATATATATATATATATATATATATATATATACGTAACATTATAGATACAATAAATTGGATCTTTTCCTTTTAATCATCGAATTGTTCTCTCTCCAGCATTATGTCTATATATCGTTATGAGCCAGTAACTCCTCTTTTTTCCTTTATATCGTTATGTTTTAGAGCTTGATGTTATGAAGGTACACAAAATGTTCATTTGATTTTTCAGAGCTTTTGTACTGAATGTCTACTTGTCAGTGCTTTTGTATTGACATGAAATATATACTTGAAATTTTCAGTCATGAAATTAAGTAAATCACTCTAAAAACTAAGTAAATCTCTCTCATGCATAGCTCTGTGCTTAAATTGATTCTTTGGTTTACTTTTCGCTCATTTTGGTTTCAACATTGCTTTTCAAATATTTATATCTTATGTGATATGCCAATCATTCGGCCACGAGCATCATCGAAGAGACATAAGTTGTCGTAATGCGCATCCGGTGCACAAAATTAAAAAGTATGTATGTTCTACATTTATTTTTAAAGAAATACGTTGTAGTGAAAAAAGCAGTGCGAGATCGTCTAAATTCATTCAGCGGTCGCGTTTGAACAGAAGGATGCGATCATATTTATGATAAAATAAACTCCTGATTGCTGGATTATAGTATAGTCGTCTTTCATTTTATTGTTTACATTAGAATTTTTAAGGACAGTGTAAAATATAATGGTCGCATGATAGCTGTTTTATGAGTTCTTAACAACCTACACTTCTTTTTGGTGGCTTACACGAGGTTTTAAGCAGACAGTTTTATGGTATTTTGTATTTAGCTCTGAAGTGAGGTTACAAATTTATAATTCTGTTATCTAACGAAAGCTCTTGCAATAAGGGACACTCATATGTAAAATCAATGCCAATAGTCTATGTTTCAAAGGTAAGGTAACTTTTAAATGTTGGTCAAACACAGAATCAAACGTGCAGACAAAACAACAATAATATGCCACGGTCTATGACACAGAGGGCATAGAAATGTTTTAATAAAGGTTGATGACTGGGTTTGAGACTAAGGATATGATTGGGGAGAATATGTCAATTGTTAAGGAATTTTACATATTGTACAGATGGGACATTTCTTCTAGAGTTTGTATTAAGTTTTCGCTAGATCTTGCACTGACGTTTTAAACTTTCACACTAAGATTGACAGATCATTTCGAAACTGTTGACCCTGGGATACAGATACCATAAACTTAGAAAACCTTTTGGAAAATTTTACAAATCATGCTCAAAACTTATATCTAAATTCGGAAATATTAGTTTTCAGCAATTTTTGTCTAACGGAATTTAATTGCATCCCATTTTCTACGGTGATCTAAACTACTATATAGCCATTTTTCTGGGGGAATACTTACTAAATAGCCATGTATTTCCGAGGAGAAAATGGCTAGAGGGAAAAACTACTATATAATACTGGTTCTGGATTACTGGATTATATCGAATCGATGAATGGAAATTCTGTTGCTGAGAGGCCCCTAAATGTCTCCTATGTAAATTAATCCACACAAAAAGTACTTTCAACGCTGTAGATAATATTTTATGACACGGTTTTCAGTTTCCCATACACAATTCTATTTTATGGTAAACCCTGTACATACTTGCTGGTTATAACAAGTAAAGTGCTAAGATGCTCAGCGGTAGTCAATAAGTAGCATTACGTACTAGTACGAAGTTTCCACGATACTTCATTATTTTCATTATCCTGAGTATTGAACAGAATTCGCAATGCTCCGTTTGTACGATCCTTTAGTTCATTTTGTTTCCGATTCCGGTTTTAGAATCTGACAAACTACATCCGGCGTAATAAATACAATAGGTCAAAGAAAGGTAATTAACGAGAGCCGGGGTTGGCTGATTTGGTGTAGGGAGAGAGGAACTACTATTTCAATGTATTAGGAGCTGTGATTGCCTGAAATTATTTGATCTATGTATAAATAAAGATTGATTTCGCTAATGTAAAACATTAATGACCTAAAAAGGGGTAGTTGTTTTACATTTGAATTTTGACCAATTTTTGGGGGTATCTCCCTTCCAGCATGATTTTCTCGAAATTAAGGTGAATAACCTATGATAAACTGTTAAAATTCTGATAGAGGAGGGTCTGACAAACATTTTGATATGTGGATTATATATAGCTAAAATGTAGGATGTTGTGTAAATCTTGCTGGAAGTTCGGTAATTTAACATGGGACCCTATGGGAAAAGGAATTACAATGCATTGACCCAATAAGAAAACGTCACACCAATGCTGCTTGAAATCAATGAAATGAGTGTTTTGAGGGCCAAGTGTCAAGAATGAAGCTACTCTTCTATGCACCAGTTTGTAATATCTGTTGGATATTTCAAGATCAAGGATCTATTTTTGAAAAAAAAAGTTTTGTTAAACCAGAGACTAAAACGTAGATCTGAAGAGGACAATTTCGCATTTCTAAATCAACTAATATATCTTTGGAACACTTTAATCATTTTGTCATATGTATAAGTGTCAATTGCATGTGGCCATTCCAAATAGGTGTGTCAGCAATAATATTCCCTTGGACGAAACATATAACTTGCCTGTCATTGTTATTAACCATGTGAGCATTTGCAAAACATTTGGTCCAATATAAACATGTATACTGCATGACTTAAGAGGAAAAGAGCGGGATTATTGACCAAGAAGGAGCGAATTCAAGCCCCACTTATTTCCGGTCCATGTAGGTGTCCTGTCTTTCACATTAGACAAATTAAACCAAGCCCCATTGTACGCTTTAAACAATTTCAGAAAGAACTATACTGTAGCAAGAACTTGGCGTCAAATCCAATATTCTGCATTATTTTTGGGTGATCTAAATTCTGATTATTTAGCTACACAATATGTTTCCTAATTGATTTATACTTCGATGGAGGGGTTCATTTAACATCTACGGAATTTGAATAAATGTCCACTTTGTTGTGAAGAGTAAAGCTAGAGCTCTATTATAGCATTATGCATCTGAACCATTATCAAAGAACTTATAAAAATGATTACAAAAATTACTGTGAGATTGTATTACACGCATGCAGTCATTACATATGTTATAGGCAACAATTGAAACTGGAATATACATAACATTTTATAGAATGAAATTTGTTCACAGGTCAGGCTTACTAACACTTATATAAGGATGGTATGCTTGTATTTAGTAAATATTTCATTGTACTACAAATCTATATTTCCCTCCTGAGAAGATGGATGTGTATTACATGTTATCATACCTCCAGTTCTGATGATGAAACAATAAATTCTGCAAATGATAAAATAAAACAGGACAATGCAGTTGTGATGTTGTATACAGAATTTCAAAGTTATGAAGTGTTTAATGTTCTATCTATCTATCTATCTATCTATCTATCTATCTATCTATCTATCTATCTATCTATCTATCTATCTATCTATCTATCTACCTACCTATCTATCTATCTATCTATCTATCTATCTATCTATCTATCTATCTATCTATCTATCTATCTATCTATCTATCTATCTATCTATCTATCTATCTATCTATCTATCTATCTATCTATCTATCTATCTATCTATCTATCTATCTATCTATCTATCTATCTATCTATCTATCTATCTATCTATCTATCCAACCACCCATCCATCCATCTATCTAAGGTATATTTTAACGATAACGTATTTTTACTGTTAATCATCTGGGTGATGGACGTTTAAATACTATCTTCATTTTAATAAGGTAGTATACCAATTATATTTTCGTTTTCATGAATATTTCTTGCAAGAATTTCTGCTATAAATAAGTATAAAATGAGACATTCTTCATATCCCTCGGCTCATTTCGCACTTTTTTTTTTTATTATTTTTGCTTGTTTTTTTTAATCCAATCATCATTCTTCAACATACACTAGGTTGATCCATTTGATAAAATGTTTACCAAAATTTAATTTTCCACGTGTTTTAAATAAAAAAAAAATCAATTCTCCTGAATCAAATACTTTCTTAAAATTAAGACATAAAAGCAAATATTCTTCATTCATAGTTTCACAAAAGTAAAAACCTTCTAAAATAATCCAAGCATTAGTATACAAAGTATATCTTTGACATAAGCTGTTTGTTCACCTCTAATTACTAAAATGTCTAATTGTCTAAAATGATTTTAATCTAAGTGCAAATATAAAAGCTATGAATTTATAATCTGCATTTGTTAGACAGAGAGGTCTAAAGTTTCCTAACAGTTTTCTATCTCCACTTTTAAAAATAAGCCAAATCATGGAAACTTTTTAGAACGACTTTGAGAATTATTCCACACTCAGTATATTTCTATTCTTTCTGAACTGCAATTGGGATATGATTATTGTAATCTCACTTAATTTAGATTAACTCAATTTTGTTTTTGTTGTTTTAAGATGATTTATGTCCGGTCACCTGACGTAGCTCACTTTTGAGGGCAACCTATTTTCCTTTGTAGCTGCATTTTATATTATTCCTCTACCGACTACCCGACATAAGATTAATTAGCAAACAGCATTATGTCTTCTGTCTTCCTTCCTGTGATCTCCAGCTGAATTAATCATGAATCATGTACCTGTTCTGCAATTTCAAAATGTGAATTCCCATAGCATGACCAACCCAAAGGCGATCTCGAATGTCAAATACTACAGCAATTGGAGATGATATTCTCTCATAGTCACCATTTAGCTCTATTACTTTTTCCATTTCCCTACGAGTTCTATCCGGGAATAATGCAAGCAACCTTGAATTTTCGGTATTGGAGCATATTATGATGCCGTCAGAAGACATGACTGTTTGTGACACACCTGTAATGTGTTTGGTATTCTTAACAACGCCGTTGGTACTTAGAATAATTGTATATGACCTTTCATTCGTGGTGTCTTTAATTCTGTCAGATACAATCAAAAGATCATTTTTATCACTTGATACGTACATAGGACAAGAAAAAGTGTTCATTGCTCCAGGAGAAATTTTTCTAACAAACCCTTTTTTCACATGGTGCATATTCACACATTTATGTAGCTGATCACAGAAAAATATATGCTCTCCTGCTGTTGTGATACCGGACGGCCGTATATTTCCTTTGATGAAGCACTTGCTTTTTCCTGTTTTTCCGCGATGACTGACGGTGAAGACATAGATAGCACCAGTTGTATGTCCTGTGAACGAAGTACAGAATTTAGCATCAGAGACACAAGAAATTGATAATAAACAAATTACAATGGTTTCAATCTTTCAGCAACAATTCACAGGTTCCTTCAGGATACAGGCATTAAAATATGAATCAACTACAATGTATCTAAAAATATGAAAAAAGGTATACAAACTTTATTATTCGGCGAAAACTAGTGGTATTTTACCAGATTGGATATTCATGAAACCTGATAACCAAAGACTTTCCCGGGTGGCTAGTTCATAAAGAATCTTAATTCATATTTAATTTAAGAAAATACTTAAGCCCTTTATTTTTTACGTAATTAGATAACTACTTAAATTTGGATGAAGTTCTGAAGGAAGAATAATAAATTCACATGACACTTAGACATTTACTAAGGAATCAGATCAAAATACTTACGTCTTTCTTTGTATTTTTCATTCGAAACGCACTGATGGTTCATAGATAATTTTAAATGAAAATTGTTGACATAAAAGAAGATGATTATATAAATTGGAAACACAGATCATTAAGTTTGTCGAATCTTGATTGTTTCTTTTATACTTACCGTTCACTCCGTCGGTGATGTACACATAAGATGTTTTGTCCTTATCCGAATAGATAGTTGCAGCATCCCAGGGGTCTTCGAATTTCTTCGGTTGGGTAATCTTGGAACCTGTATCATCAAGGATATAGCAAACTCTCTCGCTGTTACAAACTACAATGATTTTGTCTTGTGTAACTGTCAAACCTAAAACAAACGTAATGTGAAGGAATACTTAATAACGTGATATTTGTTCTCTTTGCAAAGTGGAAATCGTTAAAATGTTCCCCGCGGAGGGTTTCACGTAAGCGTCATTTCACCCTTTTCCCTGATGTTATGTGGCAGTGGTACTTTCTACACAGTGTTTGTTCACATTCATGTATACATATATTTATAGCTGAATTATATTTGTTTTGTTTGTATTTAATGTCATTCACGGCGGGTGTGACTAGCCAAAAAGGAGACGCTCACTCTTCCCGGGCACCTGGTCTCACTTCTGAATCTCAGGGGTCCGTGAATGTCGTTGTTAGTGTCATCGTCATGTGACACCAATTACTGTCGTATTTTTATTACATATATATATATATATATATATAAACTGATTAAAATGATACAGTCAATGGAGCTATGCCAAGAATTATTGCTCTTTTATAAAACACTTTTTACTACATAACAATATTTAATTTTTTCTTATACTATTAATTTGATTCCCTGTGTCACGAAATAAGACAATTTCAAATTACGATTCATCCATTTGGAGTAGTCGCATCTACCCACCAATGTTTATTCTTAGCAAGAAAACTAAAATTGTGCTATATCACAAAATAGATGCTACACAGAATATGTATCAACAATAAACGGTCATAAAAAAAAAAAAGAGAAATATATATATATATATATATATATATATATATATATATATATATATATATATATATATATATATATATATAATATATATATATATATATATATATATATATATATATATATATATATATATATATATATATATTAATAATAATAATAATAACAATGATAATACATACATACATACATACATACATACATACATACATATATATACTATATCAACATAGCTACCTGTTATTCCAGAAAATTCCTGTAACTCGTATTCTCTAATAAATGTAATTGAAGTAGGAGAATCATTGGCGTACATAGTATAAGTTGGGCGGGAATAGGTTAAGTCTCTTCCTGATTTTGCCTTAGTTAACATCTCAGATGACATGTATGTAAAAGATTGAGGTTTCACGTGTCTAAGGTTTGGAGTACTGACAGTGTATCTAAGGTGTTGTTGATATTGATAATCTGCGTGACTTAATGGTGTAGATGGAGATGGATAAATTGGCATTTCATAATTGTACATATTTACGTTGGGACTTGTTGGCGACACAGTATCTTTGTATCCCCTGACACTTTCTGCTTCGACATCTTCATTGACAAGGCATAAACTGTCATAAATACTATTTTTATCACCGTCGTCTTCAGATTCAATTGTTAAATCTGCTGATTCTCTGGCTTCTTGCTCTTCATCTTCTATTGTCAACTTTGCTGATTCTGTGATCGCGTGCTCTACAAATTTATCATTAACAACTAGTTTTGAAGCGAATTTATGATGATGGAATTCTAATTTCTTTTTATCGTCTTCGATGGATTTTTCCCAGATATTTATAACTGATTCTTCAGATACTAGAAAGATGTCGGTTCCTACTTTAAATATGGTCTCGATGTGATTCATTAAGTTTTGTGTGCTAGAAATAGTATTTTTAATTTCCAACTTCCTTTCCTGTTCTTCAGACTGCTTGGCTTTAAGGTGTTCCTCCAAATTTTCTTTCATCTTTAATTCCTTGGTGTTAACTATATCCCTTAATTTGCTGAACCATGCAGTGATTCCGTCAAAAGTCTTTCTGGAATCTTTTTCCAAGTAGCTTATATTTTCGTTACACATTTCTAGCTGTAAACTCAGTTCTCTCTCTAAGCATTTGGTTTTACGTGAAGTAGATTCCATGTGTTCTTTCACTTTTTGTATGGACGTCACGTTATCTGTTTCATGGTTTTGGTGATTCTTGTGATAACATTCAGCGCAAATAACCTTATCACAATCATTACAATACCGAGTCGGCAGCAAGTTGTGTATTTTGCAGTATGATGATAAACATTCCACTCTTAAAATCGTTTCAAACTCATCGCTCGTGAGTTCAGCCAGTTTAAGGACTTTATGCTGAGGAAAGCCTGGTATGGAATTGTGAAAATGAAGGCATTTGTCACACATGTTGCTAGCACAGTGTAAGCATTTATTTGTCGCTGGTTTATTACACTTTTCGCAAATAGGAGTATCATTTCCATTGTTGAGTTCTGCTTCTTTTTCATTACATTCTGACAAGATTGCGTTGTAAAGAAAATTGTCTGGTAATGCACTTGCTCCGCGGAGGTCAAGGATAAATTTCCGCCGACATATTGGACATCGTGCTTCATTTGTGGTATATGTACGATTTTGGAACAGGTTATTAATACAGGCCTTGCAGAAAGTATGGACACATGGAAGACATTTTGGATGGTTTATTCGTTCGTGGCATATTCCACATTTCAAAACTCTACTGATCCTTTCTTGAAATCTGCAACAAAAATATATAAATTAAAGTTTCCTGCAATTCAGAAGAAAGAAAGACTTTAATCTGTTACTTGCAGTACCGAAAGACTTTACACAACATTGTCGTTAAACATGAAATCTGCAAACACATTTTGTTTATTATGGATTGAGTCATGTTGCATATAATATTTAGTAAATTTATTCAGTGACCCTGGCATCAATGCAGTTTTTAGTTATTACTTAAAAACTCTCTGACCCGAAGACTCAAGAGATCATGTGTGATGTCTCTTCGTCCGGCGTCCTTTAAACTGTCCGTCAGTTGAAAACTTTTCGAAGTTTCCATTTCTTCTTTAGAACCACTAATGTAAAGTACGACAGTAACTGGTGTCACACGACTATGGTACATATGGTATGCGGCAGTAGCACTTTCTGCAGTGTTTGTTCACATTCCTGTATATATACAGTGCTGAATTATGTTTGTTTCGTCTGTATGTAAGGACATTCAAAGCGGGTGTGGCTAGCCAAACAGGAGACGCTCACTCCTTCCGAGCACCTGGTCTCAGCTATAAATTTTAGGGGTCCGTGAATGTCCACTGTGGTACATTTCTGTCAGTGCAACCGTCATGTGGCATCAGTTACTTTTGTATTTTACATTAAAAACAATGTACCACAGTGGACATGTTTGTGTATATGTCCTTTTAATGATATCTTTCAGTGGATGAGACCTTTACTCAATCGGAGACTGTATGTGAGGTTTATTTAGTATGGGTGGCAAAGACATTTAAAGTAGGGAAATTTGTGGGAAACGATGAAACTTTGACCATGAATTTATTTCGACTTTTCAATATAATACTAAAAGTAGCATATTTTTATTCATTGGAAGTATGGGTGTAAAGTCTAATGATAATAAGTTACGCGGACTGTCAGAAATGTTCAAAACATTTTTAACGATGATCTGGCTTCATGACATTAGATATTTTGATTCCAAGTTCATTTTCAAACAACATTGACTGGAATTGTATAAAATTTGCCGACTCGACTCTTATTCAAAAATATTACTATGAGTAATATGGAACGATACCCGTTCGCTAAACTACATATTATACCTTAAACGAAATAAACAAACAGCAAGCAATTGCTACGCCATGTTCATTGTCTTTATGTCTGTCGCATGAAGAAAGAGAAAATGGTGATAATAATTAACTATTTGAAATAAACAACATTGCTAAGAGTTCTCAGATAAATTCAAATTACACTGTATCTTTAAACAAATTGTATGTCTAGGCTCCATGGATTTCCATCTTGAAAAAGATGCTGTTACTGCCGCACTGACATACCGCCAGTATCTTTCGTATCTTAAACTATTGGAATACCTATTCCTAATGTTGTGTGAAGCTATTGAGGAAGTCTTTAGTTCTAACTTGCCTCTTGTATTATAAGGTTTGGGTATAGCATGCTCTATACAATTTTTCATGACAATAATTAAGCCACCACTGCTTGTTTGTTATGAGTACAAAACACCTATTACAAACATTATTTACATTTATAGAGCAGTTTGTGGGATAAATCTTGAATCTAGATATCAACCTGTTTGTCATATTGTTAAAATTCACCTGAATTTTATATCGAACATACACTTACGTTCACTTCTAATGAAGGACCAAAATGTTGCAATCCAAGATAGATCATTAATTCTGAAATATTGTTACTGTATTATATTTGTTGAATTGTATTTCTTTCGCCATCATTTAGAGCATTTACTACGGGTGTGGTTAGTCAAACAGGAGACGCTCACTCCTCCTGGGAACCTGGTTTCAACTCTGACTTTTAAGGGTCCGTGAGTGTCCACTGTGTTACATTGTTGTTAGCGTCATAGTGACGTACCAGTTACTTTCGTATTTTACATTGGCAAAGGATCACAAGCCTACTGAAAGTAGTGTTGAAGGAAAGAGCAAAAGTAAATGACTTAGTGGTTGAAAAAATGAAATTATGAAAAGTATCATTATACGCTATATTCATGCTTATTCAAACAACACTGCGATAGAAAGTAAATGACTTAGTGATTGAAAAAATGAAATTATGAAAAGTGTCATTATACACTAAATTCATGTTTATTCAAACAACACTGCGATAGAAAGTAAATGACTTAGTGATTGAAAAAATGAAATTATGAAAAGTGCCATCATACACTAAATTCATGCTTATTCAAACAACAGTGTGATAGAAAGTAAATGACTTAGTGATTGAAAAAATGAAATTATGAAAAGTGTCATTATACACTAAATTCATGCTTATTCAAACAACACTGCGATAGAAAGTAAATGACATAGTCATTGAAAAAATGAAATTATGAAACGTGCCATTATACACTAAATTCATGCTTATTCAAACAACACTGCGATAGAAAGTAAATGACTTAGTGATTGAAAAAATGAAATTATGAAAAGTGCCATCATACACTAAATTCATGCTCATTCAAACAACACTGCAATAGAAAGTAAATGACTTAGTGATTGAAAAAATGAAATTATGAAAAGTACCATTATACACTAAACTCATGTTTATTCAAACAACACTGCGATAGAAAGTAAATGACTTTGTGATTGAAAAAATGAAATTATGAAAAGTGTCATTATACACTAAATTCATGTTTATTGAAACAACACTGCGATAGAAAGTAAATGACTTAGTGATTGAAAAAATGAAATTATGAAAAGTGCCATTATACACTAAATTCATACTTATTCAATCAACACTGCGATAGAAAGTAAATGACTTAGTGATTGAAAAATATGAAATTATGAAAAGTGCCATCATACACTAAATTCATGCTAATTCAAACAACACTGCAATAGAAAGTAAATGACTAAGTGATTGAAAAAATGAAATTATGAAAAGTGCCATCATACACTAAATTCATGCTAATTCAAACAACAGTGCGATAGAAAGTAAATGACTTAGTGATTGAAAAAATGAAATTATGAAAAGTGTCATTATACACTAAATTCATGCTAATTCAAACAACACTGAGATAGAAAATATATGACTTAATGATTGAAAAAATGAAATTATGAAAAGTGCCATTATACACTAAATTCATGCTTATTCAAACAACACTGCGATAGAAAGTAAATGACTTTGTGATTGAAAAAATGAAATTATGAAAGTGTCATTACACACTTAATTCATGCTTATTCAAACAACACTGCAATAGAAAGTAAATGACTTAGTGACTGAAAAAATGAAATTATGAAAAGTGCCATCATACACTAAATTCATGCTAATTCAAACAACAGTGCGATAGAAAGTAAATGACTTAGTGATTGAAAAAATGAAATTATGAAAAGTGTCATTATACACTAAATTCATGCTAATTCAAACAACACTGAGATAGAAAATATATGACTTAATGATTGAAAAAATGAAATTATGAAAAGTGCCATTATACACTAAATTCAAGCTTATTCAAACAACACTGCAATAGAAAGTAAATGACTTTGTGATTGAAAAAATGAAATTATGAAAAGTGTCATTATGCACTAAATTCATGCTTATTCAAACAACACTGCGATAGAAAGTAAATGACTTTGTGATTGAAAAAATGAAATTATGAAAAGTGCCATTATACACTAAATTCATGTTTATTCAAACAACACTGCGATAGAAAGTAAATGACTTAGTGATTGAAAAAATGAAATTATGAAAAGTGTCATTATACACTAAATTCATGCTTATTCAAACAACACTGCGATAGAAAGTAAATGACTTAGTGATTGAAAAAAATGAAATTATGAAAAGTGTCATTATACACTAAATTCATGCTAATTGAAACAACACTGCGATAGAAAGTAAATGACTTAGTGATTGAAAAAATGAAATTATGAAAAGTGTCATTATACACTAAATTCATGCTAATTCAAACAACACTGAGATAGAAAATATATGACTTAATGATTGAAAAAATGAAATTATGAAAAGTGCCATTATACACTAAATTCATGCTTATTCAAACAACACTGCGATAGAAAGTAAATGACTTAGTGATTGAAAAAATGAAATTATGAAAGTGTCATTATACACTTAATTCATGCTTATTCAAACAACACTGCAATAGAAAGTAAATGACTTAGTGACTGAAAAAATGAAATTATGAAAAGTGCCATCATACACTAAATTCATGCTAATTCAAACAACAGTGCGATAGAAAGTAAATGACTTAGTGATTGAAAAAATGAAATTATGAAAAGTGTCATTATACACTAAATTCATGCTAATTCAAACAACACTGAGATAGAAAATATATGACTTAGTGATTGAAAAAAGGAAATTATGAAAAGTGCCATTATACACTAAATTCATGCTTATTCAAACAACACTGCGATAGAAAGTAAATGACTTTGTGATTGAAAAAATGAAATTATGAAAAGTGTCATTATACACTAAATTCATGCTAATTGAAACAACAGTGCGATAGAAAGTAAATGACTTAGTGATTGAAAAAAATGAAATTATGAAAAGTGTCATTATACACTAAATTCATGCTAATTGAAACAACACTGCGATAGAAAGTAAATGACTTAGTGATTGAAAAAATGAAATTATAAAAAGTGTCATTATACACTAAATTCATGCTTATTCAAACAAAACTGCGATGGAAAGTAAATGACTTAGTGATTGAAAAAGTGAAATTATAAAGAAGTGTCATTATACACTAAATTCATGCTTATTCAAACAACACTGCGATAGATCATATTTAAAGACAGTGCTATGCATGATCACGACGGCAACATTCAATTACATATTTCGGGTCACACCACATAACCACTAAAAACTAAGCTCATTAATTTTTTGTCTGCCATACTGTTGTGTATACTTCCTAAATGCAGTGCAATAGAATATTTTGGCAATGCCATTTTCATTCTCTCTCTCTGTTTTTTTTATTATTATCATGTTTGATGTGCATGTCCTTGGTGATTTGTGTCGCATGTCTTCAGTCTTCTCTTCCTATAACTTGAGTTTCCTCTAACAAAGTGTATATATCTTAACACACAGGGCTTGCAGCGAGTTATGTATTGCTAAACTCTTTCTGATAGACAATATTTATGTGCAATTTAACAGAAAGTTTTATCAACAAATAATCAGGTTTGCAATGGTACAAACAGCTGTGTTGTATTGACTGATTAATGCATGAATATCGAACACCTAAAAGTTCAACCTTATGCTCAATGACACATCTTGATAAACAGGTGATTATCCTTACTGAATGTCAACATAAGCATATATACATTAACATTATAACAATTTGCAAAACTAGCATTCATTATAAACATAATAACTTTAAATTACCTATTGCAAACGTTGACTAATTAGATTGTGGTGTATTCAGATTCCTATATAATGGGAGTCTTGATTCGAATCCCGCCTCAGTCACCCCGGTGTCCTGATTATCTATAAATTGCAAAATTTATGTTCATTTTTGTACTGCTGTTACGTTGAGTTGGAGAATGAGCCATCGGGGGAATTAAACACACTGGTCAAATGAGTGATGACTGCGAATTAAATTGGCTGTTCTCAGTGGTGGGTACCGCAACTGCCACTAGTAGATTTTTATTTTCTGAAATACTTTTATCAGCTTATTCTTCTTTGCCCATCCATCTTCGCTAGCAAAGTCTCGATTTGCTTCTCTCTTCAAAAGAAGCGAATCGAAACCTTGGCTAGCGAAGATGTTGCCCACTATGCTCCTGCTACTTTTGACATACTACGTCATACTGAGTAAAATAAAGAAATTAAAACCCCAAAGTTGGAAAAATCGAAGATGTGTTTGTTAAATCTAAGAAAACGGGGGAGGTGGATGGGTCGTAGCTGAAAATCTTCGAAAAAATTTTCGCGCAGCATGGATTTCACGAAAGTTAATGCATTATATATTTAATATTTTATATTCACAGGTATATGCGACTCTGTAAACATTTCTTATTTTCTATTTGTAGTTTACTTTTCATGGTGGAAGGGGATGGGGCATAAATTAGAGGGAACCAATACATCAAGGGGTGCCAGATTTTTCTGCAAGAAAGGGATTTCTTAGAGAGATCTTTTAGTGTCTGCTTATCTTTTAAATTCAACAAAAGATGTTTGAGTTATTACTAGGTGCCCTAAAACTACCCTCTCCCTTTAATGACAAGCCAAACCTTATGTCGGAAATAAATAATTTAAGAAGAAATCAATGGGGAAAACTTGTCGAGACATTTGAAGTTTTCCATTATAATTGAAATCAAATACATACATTAATTTCTTCACTTTGGAAGATACACATATCATTAATTATTGTATAAACTTACCCTGTGGCCATTGCACGTGTTAAAGAATCTTTTATTCTTCCTCATTTGTAATGCTTATTTAATACTGACGGCTTAGCCACTACCTTTGCAAAATCATATCTGTATTTGTACATGTAGTTTGCATGACCACATGATGAGAAATGTGATATTTTCTTGTAGCATTTACAGCTGTTATTTCAGAAAACTTAAAAACCGGTATTTAGTACATACCACAAACTGTAATATCTCAAAACATTTCGTAATTCCTTGCTTGAATAACAATCAAATAGATTACAATCTTTCTGCTGAATGACTAGTGTAAACGACAAATAGATTGCGTGTTTTAAATTTAATTTAAACTGTTAAATCTTGCAATATAATGTCATATCTAAGTATCCATCTTTTTCCATTATTCTACCTATACCTCTGTTCCAACTGAGAATAAATATTATGTAACAGCTAATATAATACCCGTTCAAGATATCTGAAATAGATCATGTGTGCAGTGCTTGGGAAGGCGGACTCTAAAATCTCTATACTTAATCCTTCCGTGTGTTATTTGGAAAGCCTGTTGTAACATTTGAGGTTTTATTTCACCAATAAGAGGAATTAGATGCATATTATATTGATTGTTTGGTGAAGTTTGCAAGTTACTTGTAACTTTCATAAAATATCTTTTCCATATAGAATTATTACCAATACGAGAATGAATATATATATATAATTTCTTTCCATATAGAAATACATACAACCAATACGAGGATGACTATAGATATATTGATTCATTGACAATTGGTTGCATCTCTCCAGGGTAATTTCACGTACATGGTGACGGCATGTGCTTGATGTATTTCATAGAAATCTATATCATTGTAAAGGACCCTCCCGAAGCAGTGAGGGATCTTTTACGTTCCACGCCCATCCTAGCAGGGACCTCGGACTCGGGCGTATTATTCACAAAGAAACTAAGTGTAAAACTTGAGAGCTATTTCAGGGTTTGTCATAAATCTAAGAAAAAAGACATACTATTCACAGAGAAACTTTCACCTCATTCTTAAAATTGCGACAAATACTTTTATAGACCCCGAGTTTTACAGTTAGTCTTACGTTTCTTTGTGAATACATGTACGGGACCTTTCGGGTCAAGCCCCGATCATCCACCGAGCCATATCGGCTTGAGAATGACTATGTGCTTTTTGTCTATAATGGAAATATATGTCATCAGATTTTCATTTACTTTTGTAAAAACACAAAGTGCTGCCTTGGAAATCACTGTTAGAAGTAACATCCATTAAAAGATTGTTTACTACATCTCGAAGTTCATGGAATAAAAGGAAATTATCATGTACAATATCATATCCAGACAAATGCGAATCCCAATTGATCTGAGTTAAGACCCAGTACCGAAGGTTCCCTTTCTTTCAACAACCTTTGCAAATGTCTTGCAACAACTCTTCAGATTCAGGAAGTAAATACATACATCAAATTATCCCATTCATGGCATGAAATTCTGTTGAACTGAAATTCCTGAGTCGGGAATTCACATGAACAAATGTCTATACATATAATTTATTTATAAATCTATCATATTATTCTAGATATGTATGCAGAAATGATATCTTTACACATATAATCACATATAATCAGGAGATAGTGCATGAAAATGAAAATAATTATTCTACAATTAATATTTCAAATGTGGGGTTAGGCATATTCGAGATGCAATTAAACACAATAGTTGAAGACAAACTTTATGAACCCAACATATATGATATATTTATATATTTATGATTTCATTGTATTTCAAGAATTTTTGCATAGATATGAGAATTCACCCTACAAAATTGATTTCAAAAAAGTGGTTATAGGTATTCAAGGTTTAATTACACACAATAGTTGTAGGCAAGCCTCCTTTAAAGTGTCCTTTAATAAACTAAACATATAATTCTTTATATTGATGCAAAAAAATGCACCTTAACATGCTGGATTTCTAGAAATTTAAATAAAAGTGTAAAATTCATGTTTTTTCTTTTTCAAAAACCATTTCAGGCCTAAATTACCAAAATTTTTATATCATTATGATAATTATTTGCGATTGTTCTACTCAGAATGTATAGTAAATTGTTTTACATAAAAAATGTCGAAGTGTGTGTTCTACTACATGCATAAATTAAATTTGGTACAAATTATCACTATGCTTTGTATTCAATGAAAACCATCATTTCAAATTTTCAGGGGACGTTACTTGAAACATATTTTTCATTTAAATATGCGGGCATTCCTTTATATTTTTTGTAGTTTATTGGCATGTTTATAAGTTGATCCCTCAATTAAAAAAAAAAAAAACCCAATGGGTAAATACCCTAAATTCAAAAGTATCGATTCACCTTCAGTTTCTTTGTGAATCAAACCATGTGTTATTATTCTAAGAATCATACAAAGTAATGTTATTCTCCAGCAGTTTTCTTTCCATATTTAATGATTCGATAAATGATAATGAGAGAGTATGAGACTTTAACTTTAGGAGAAATCAGTATAAACATCTGAATACATGCATGAATTGTTCTTACAACGTATGCATTAATTTGTCGCTGGTCGTTCACACTTTTCATAAATCTTCCGTTGGTAATTTCTATTCCTCTATCATCATACCGTCGGATGCGACCCTTACATAATAGTATGTTAATGTCGCGTTGATGCAAAGTTTCTAATTCTCGTGCGATCAGGACTACTTATTTATTATTATTATTATTATTATTATTATTATTATTATTATTATTATTATTATTATTATTATTATTATTATTACTATTATTATTATTATTACTATTAAAATGGTTGTTGTGTTGTTTGTGAATAAATCTATAACTTACGAAATAAATAAAACTCAAAAGACACTTCTTTAAAAATTGTAGTCACAAAATAATAACATTTATAAATAAGTTAATAGTTAAGAAATAAATAAATTAACGAAGTACAATTTTAAAAATAATAATTAAAACCAATGATAATAATGATACCCCTAATGGTACATTTACGAAGTTTCTTTCATTATACCCCCCCCCCCCCCCCCCCGCAAACAAAGAGGGTTTTGGGGTGGGGGGGGGGCGGCTGGGTTGTTGGGTATTAAATAGGAATCACCTTGCATGTCTGTCTGTCTGTCCGTCTGTTAACATTTGTCGGGGTCATAACTTCTTATTCCATTGTCGGATCTGGATAATATTTCATACAATTTTTTTACATAACCTAAGGTTGTGTCAAGGCCTAACCCATGGCTATATTTTCAAGGTCAAGGTCACAGTGCACACATAGCAAAAATCATAGTCCGGGCCATAACTTCTTATCCCCTTAATGCATTTGGTTAAAAATTCACACAGTTGTTGTGCATGATCCAAGGGTGTGTCATAATCTTGACCCAATATTATATCTTTAATGTCACGGTCACAGAACACACAAAGCCAAAATCCTTGTCCGGGCCATAACTTCTTACTGCGGACATGGATTATTATCCCGGATTATATTTCACACAGTTGTTGTCCATGAACCAAGGGTGTGTCATGACCTCAACTAAAGGCCATATCTTCAAGGTTAATGTCACATCGCACACATAGCAAAACTCCTTTTCCAGGCCATAACTCCTTACTGCTATGTTGGATCTGGATAACATTTCACACAAGTGTTGTTCATGGCCAAGGGTGTGTCATGACCTCCAACGAAGGTCATATCTTCAAGGTCAATGTCACACATAATCGAAATCCTTGTACATGTCATAACTTTTTACTTCCAGGCTCATCACGGGTGTGGTTAGTCAAACACGAGACGGACAAGGGTCCGTGAGTGTCCACTGTGGTACATTGTTGTTAGGGACATAGTCACGTAACACTAGTTACTTTCGTATTTTACATTGACAAAGGATTACGAGCGTACTGAAAAAAAGATACTGAATGAAAGAACAAAACCAAATGGCTTAGTAATTGAAAAAATGAAATTCTAAAAGGTGCAAATTTGTTATACACTGAATTCACGCTAACTCAAACAGACACTGTGACAGATCCTATTGAAAGAGAGTGATATGTATGTAGCGGAACATATGAAGGATGTTACAATGTTTCGGGTCACCAGATAAGCACTGAAAACTGAGCTCATTAATTTTTTGTCTGTCATACTGTGGTGTATACTTCCTAACTGCAATGCAAAAGAATATTTTGGCAATGCTGTTCTCTCTCTCTCTCTCTCTCTCTCTCTCTCTCTCTCTCTCTCTGTGTTTGTTTTGATTTTGTTTTTGTTTTTGTTTGTTTGTTTGTTTTGTTTTGGTTTTTTTTAATGGAAAGGGGGGGGGGGGGTTGACTATTCATGTTCTATGTGCATATCCTTGGTGATTTGTGTCACATGTCTTCTGTTTTCTCTTCCTATAACTCCAACAAAGTATACATATCTTACCCCATGCATAGCTCTGTCCTTAGATAGATTCTTTCGTTCACTTTTCGGTCATTTTAGCTTCAACACTGCTTTTCATATTTTTATATATTTTGAGAATTCCAATCATTCGGCTACGAACATCACTGAAGAGACATAACTTGTCGAAATGCGCATATGGTGCACAAAAATAAAAGGTATATATGTTCTATATTCATTATAACCACTAGGCCGGTGTCACTGCTGGTGGACTGATAGTCTCCGAGGGTATGTAAAGATGATGGATAAATCCAAACCACAAATCCAAAAATCATGAAACCATAGGACATACAAAATCAGTGAAAATGAAAAACAAATGGAAAATAACAAAATATGTCTACTTGAAGAGCATATGTGAACCCCTGTGATGGAGTGAGATCAGGTGCCCGGGGAGAGTGAGCATCTCCTGCTTGCTAGCAACACCCGTCACATATACCCCGTAGAAAGAGTCAAATCGTGTGAATTCCATGTGTATCTATATCGAAGTAGGTAACCTTCTAGTATAGAAGGTGTCAAATCTGTGTAAAGTGATCGGAATCGGACTCAGTCCAGAATATCATTTAAAAGTCTGGATAAAGAGATATCATATGGAGTAATAAGAGTCTCGTAACGACCGTAGAACTTCCTCAGTGACGATGCTAGTCTAGCACATATATAACCCTGGTTGAGCAGCTTAACTGAAAGTCGCCTAGCCCTCAGAACAAATTCATTGTAATTTGAACATGCTCTGGAATAACGTATTAACTGAGATATGAATACGCCGTATGCGGGCGATGATGGATTGTTGCTACTTATGAAAGGAAAGTTTGTGATAGCGAAATTGAAATCGTCACGTTTGTCATAGAGTGAGGGTATGATATGTCTAGTTTTCAGTGCTCTTGGACTGACATGAAATATATACTTCAAATTCTCGGTCAGGAAAATTAAGTAAATCATTGTAAAACTAAGGAGTATCTCCCTCATGCATAGTTCTGTCCTTAGATTCTTTGGTTCACTTTTCGGTCATTTTAGCTTCAACACTTCTCTTCATATTTTATATATTTTGAGAATTCCAATCATTCGGCTATGAGCATCACTGAAGAGACATAACTTGTCGAAATGCGCATATGGTGCACAAAATTAAAGGTTATATATGTTCTATATTTATTATAACCACTAGGCCGGTGTCACTGCTGGTGGACTGATAGTCCCCGATGACATCACAAGTCTAGTTTTCAGTGCTCTTGGACTGACATGAAGTATATACTTCAAATTCTCAGTCAGGAAAATTAAGTAAATCACTCTAAAAATAATGAGTATCTCCTTCATGCATAGCTCTGTCCTTAGATAGATTCTTTGGTTCACTTTTCGGTCATTTTAACTTCAACACTGCTCTTCATATTTTTATATATTTTGAGAATTCTAATTATTCGGCTACGAGCATCACTGAAAAGACATAACTTGTCGAAATGCGCATATGGTGCACAAAATTAAAAGGTATATGTTTAATATTTATTACAAACATAGGACTTGCCGCCAGATATGTATTCCCAAAATCTTTCTGATAGACAATATTTATGTGCAGTTTAACAGAAAGCTTTATCAACAAATAATCAGGTTTGCAATGGTACAAATATCAGCGCGGCTGTGTTGTATTGACGGATCAATGCATGGACTTCGAACACCTAAACGTTCAACCTTATGCTCAATGACGCATCTAGATAAATAGGTGATTATCCTGAAAGAAACTTACTGAATGTCAACATAACCACATATATATTATTATCGTGGACCTTGACGGACTCAGACCAAATATTGAATTCTTTGAACTATGTAATCATAAGTAATACAAGTTTTTAGTTTTCAGTTTTATTGGCAATAATAATGGCCGCAGTGGATTTTTCCACCAACATTATAATACAAGTAATTGCAATTCGTCATAATGCATTACCATTATACATTGTCATAAATGAAAGCCCATTGTCCTATTGACAAGAGCAAACAGCATGGATGGTAGAAAATTTACCATGTACAACATTATTCACTATCATACCAAGTCTATGTATAGACAAAAACAATTCATTATCTAACCTCGAATGCATCATAATATATTGATATAGCATTAACATTACACATTAAGTGGATGCCAATTGAGAACGACAAACCACAAAGATGGTAGAAATCTACCATACAACATTATTCATATCATACAAAGTCTATATATAGAATATGTTGAGTGGTTTATGGCCACATGATCTTTGATCACGCCAACTTCCCCAGTTGGTGAAACCACTCAAATATTCTAATAGACAGGTTTACCACTGCGGCTCTAATCAACACGTTAAGTACGTCTTCTAACCAGAATATGTGTATGAAAGAGACTATTAGTCCCGCTATTACCTAATATGGGAAAAGGCAGTCTTTCGCAGACAAATAGACACAATCCGGGTAAAAAAAGGTCAGTGGTAATAGATGCGAGCTGATGGTGCTACAAAATACATCCTGAGGAAATTGAGGTAGCATGCCTATTCAGGCTATTGAACCTCCACTGAGTGTTTTACAACTGAATAACTACCAGGGTCTTCATATCTCCAATTTAGGCGAGGGAGAGCATAAGACCAAATTAGGAAATCATAGGAATAAGTTTCATAAGCAAGTAATATTCCGATGAAGTTACTTTATGCGAGTGTTACCTAGATTACTCACTCATTGACACCACAGTGAATAATAATGCAGTCAGACGTGCTGCTTAAGTTACCCAAATGTTGGAGATGACTTCTTGAAATGATAAGGGTCTGATCACTATATCTGATTTGCATTTGAAGCTAACTGGAGCCATGTAAGAGTGAGCAGTAGCTGCTGAATATGCCTGCAGAACACAGGAATATATATATATGTAATCTCCTGAACAATTTAAATGATTTTATTCCTACTTTCTATGCTCGTCTGGTGATATCTACCACTGATTGTTGCCATAGATATTTTATCTGAGAATGCAAAGAATTTTTGAAATGCAAGAGATGCAAAGGTTAGAATTTGGCTAGCTTGGGGTTCCTCTCTTTTGCATGAAATCTGCCCCACTGCCTGTGAGAGATGCAATTTAACTTGCCTTCAATATATACAGCTTTAAAAATGAATTGTTATTGTCCAGTAAACGAGAACTAGTGAACATTATTTGTTTTGATTAGGAAGGTTGGGTAATTATAATACAAACCCGTGCTAAATTGTCAGTATGACTATGAAAATTAATTTGTTTATTCATTTCTGGGTTTGTTTTAATTTAATTTTCCATTAATATTACTTTGCAACCACATTGCAGATTTTTTGCACTGTCTGAGTACAGGTGCAAGTCGTCATAAGTAGACCAGAAAACGTTAAGGAAAACATGTAACACCATTCAAGTTTTGCGAAAATATTTTAATTGACAACACAAATTTTGCAATGGGGCCAAATTGATATTGAACAGTCAAAGGGGGGGGGGGGGGGGGGGGGGGGGCATAAATCTAGTCTTGAAAACAGAAACCAGAAACCAAGTAATTGAATGTCAATCTAATGAACGTACAACAGGCAAAATGCACTTTTAATCCTCTTTCCTAGAAAGACATGATTGCCTACAGTAGCAATTGTTTCTAATTCTTCTTAAAAAGATGTATATCTACATGTAATGGTAATATGAAAAACTAACAATATGGTTAGTAATACTGGCCTGAGGTAGATATAAGAGGTGTGAATTCCTCCTCCAACCACCATCATCCTTTGGAACTGTGCCAATATGGGAAACATGCAAATTTGAAAATGTTAAATGACCTAAAATTTGACCTTTAGAAATTTCTTTCTGTAATTTTTTTTTTTGGTAGTTCTTTCAGTGACTTTTGAAGACAAGATTGGTTATTAAGCTTAAGCTAGTTGTGTATAAGAAATCCAAATTTTAAGCTTTATTTATGTTCTTCTGCAGTTTGCCAGTCATAATATGATTAATATAAGAAATTATGGCTGGCACATAAATTGGAGATTTGCCAAAAGCCTTGTGGTCTCGTCCTGGGGGCGAAGGGTATGTTACAAGGTGGTGCATTGCCAAATGTTGTGTTAAGAGTTTTGGCTGAAAGAAGGGTCTGATTCTTCTGAGTATTGTGTTACTTGTAGTGTAGCTAAGTGAACATTGTGTCACTCACTGACTGAGTGGGGCTTCGTCTTCCATTAAAGTGAAGGACCGCTTAAGCGGCATCATCTCACTGATGCATTGAACTCACAAACCAAGTTGTGCATATTTGTGGTTAGTCGTTTGATCAGTAAACAAAGTTATTATAATTTATAGACATAGCACTTCCACATATTAACCCTCATGGAAGGTGTATGGTTAATGCTGAGTCTGGTATATATCTGAGCCAGATCTCAGTTTCTATGCTATCTCAAGAAGTTGAGAAGTTGTTGATAAGCATAAGTCTGAATTGTTCGTCTTACCGGGCAAAATTACTATTAAATTGGGGTTTTTTTGGTATGATCAGATAGATAAATGCTTATGTAAAGTGTAAAAGCATCCAATCACTGCTCCATATTAGTAATTTTAGGTCCCAACTCAGGTTTAAAAGTAACTCCCCATTATTATTTAACTAAAGAATATTGGCATGCTTGTTGGCATTGCTGGGCTTAATTAAAGTACTAAACTTTATGTACTTGCCATATATCAGTCATTTTTTTTTTCCTTTTGGGTCATTATCTACAATGTACTTTTATTTAAGTGACCAAGGGTTGGGGTCGAAGTTTGAGATCTGATATTTTTAATCATATTAACAAATGTTGAATAATGATACTGTACCTTGTTGCACAGTACACAGTATGCAAGGTAGTGTGAAAGGCATAGACATGGGTTGCAGGGGCATATTTGCAGAGCTGCCCTGTCTGAGCTCTGGAGAACAGCTAGGCTGAATTGCAGAATGAATCATCACTGTCATTATAAGGCATACTCAAAATATGAATATCTGTAGAGTTAACTGGGGGGGGGGGGGGGGGGGGGTTAAGCTTGCCTGATTTAATGTGGAATGCCTGGGATATGGACTGGTGGACTTCCTCTTCCACCTCACTGTATGGGAAGGCATGGCAAATTAATAGAGTAAACACCAACTTGGATACACTGCTGGGCAAAGTGTAAAAGCACAAAAAACACCAAATTTTCTGTGATTTTTCGAATGTCTTTGTTCTTCATTTTTGCAATGAATGCCAGAGGGGTCTTACAATTGAAGCATTGACCCGAATCAATTGAAACAATGACCATTACTTAATTATCTAAGATCGATAACTCAAACTCGTATACCAGAGGATACGAGTTATCTTTCCTAAGAATGCCACGATAAATGAGAATATTATGAGACAAGCTCAAATATTCTTGAATATTATAACAATTTCCAAAACGAGCATTTAATATAAACATGATAACTTTAGATTACCTATTGCAAACGTTGACTAATTAGATTGTGGTGTACCGAGATTCCTATATAATGGGAGTCTTGATTCGACCTCCGGCTTAGACACACCGGTGTCCTGATTATTTATAAACTGCAAAATTTATGTTCATTTTTGTACTGCTGTTACGCTGAGTTGGAGAGAGGGCCATCACACCGATTAAAGACGCCAAATGAGAAACGATAGTAAATTCAATTAACCGTTCTCAGTGGCTACCGCAACTGCCTTACAGTCGATTTTTACTTTCTGAAATATTTGTATCAGCTTATTCTTTTTTGCCCCTGCTACTTCTAATATATTACGTCATACTGAGTAAAACAAAGAAAAATAAAACCCGAAAATTTAGAACATTCAAAGATGTGCTTGTTAAATCTATGAAAACGGGAAGGTGGGATGGTTGTAACTGGAAATCTTCGTAAAAATTGTTGCAGAGCATGGATTTTACGAAACTTATATATATATAATTAATGTATTATATAATTTTATAAAATATATTATTTTATATTCACAGGTATATGCGACTCTGTAAACATGTTTTGTTATTTTCTAGTTATCGTTTACTTTTTATAGGTAAATTAGAGAGAACAAATACAGAAAGGGGTGTCAGTATTTTCTGCAAGAAGGGGATTTCTTTGAGAGATCTTTTATTGTCTGCTTATTTTTTTTTTTTTAAATCATCAACAGATCTTTGAGTATCCGCAGTTATTTCTAGATGCCCTAAAACTACCTTCTTCCTTTTATAACAAGCAAGCCTTTTGTCGGAAATAAACGATTTAACATGAAAGCAATTGTGAAAACTTGTCGAGACATTTTAAGTCTTCCATTATAATTGGAATCAAATACATACATTGATTTCTTCAATTTGGAAGATATGCATATCATTAATTACTGTACAAACTTACCCTGTGTCCATTGCACTTCATGTTAAAGGATCCTTTACTCTTCCTCCTTTGTAATGCTTATTTATCACTCCATCAAGTCTTTTGACTTTTCGACTCTGTACACAACGATCCCTCATCAGAAATTAAAAGACAGATTAGCGGAAATTATTCAAAATGCATTTACTAGTAAAAACGGAAGCCGCAAATTCAAATATATAGTAATAGGCCACGATAAAACTTACTTTGTTAGGGAAAATTCTGATTCCAAAAATAAATACACTGAAACAGCTGTCATTCAGATGTTGAACTTTCTTATCGATAACATTTTTGTGGTGTTTGGAGGTAAGGTTTTTCAACAAATTGTCGGCATTCCAATGGGCACTAACTGTGCTCCGCTTCTGGCTGACATATTCCTTTATTCATACGAAGCTGAGTTCATTCAGTCTTTGCTTTCGCAAGGAAAAAAGCAATTGGCTCTTGGCTTCAATTTTACTTACAGATATATAGATGACTTGCTTTTCAATTAATAATCCTTCATTCGCGATTACCTTAGCATCATCTATCCAAGTGAACTGGAGGTCAAAGAAACCACAGAAACTAGTAATTTCTACTTCGTATTTAGATATTATGTTGTCTTTCGACATTAATGGTCAATTGAAACACCTCACTCTATGACAAACGTGACGATTTTCAATTTCGCTATCACAAACTTTCCTTTCATAAGTAGCAACATTCCATCATCGCCCGCATACGGCGTATTCATATCTCAGTTAATACGTTATTCCAGAGCATGTTCAAATTACAATGACTTTGTTCTGAGGGCTAGGCGACTTTCAGTTAAGCTGCTCAACCAGGGTTATATATGTGCTAGACTAGCATCGTCACTGAGGAAGTTCTACGGTCGTTACGAGACTCTTATTATTCCATATGATATCTCGTTATCCAGACTTTTAAATGATATTCTGGACTGAGACCGATTCCGATCACTTTACACAGATTTGACACCTTCTATACTAGAAGGTAACCTACTTCGACTTCTCCATATATAGATACATATGGAATTCACACGATTTGACTCTTTCTACGGGGTATATGTGACGGGTGTTGCTAGCAAGCAGGAGATGCTCACTCTCCCCGGGCACCTGATCTCACTCCATCACAGGGGTTCACATATGCTCTTCAAGTAGACATATTTTGTTATTTTCCATTTATTTTTCATTTTCACTGATTTTGTATGTCCTATGGTTTCATGATTTTTGGACTTGTGGTTTGGATTTATCCATCATCTTTACATTAATACTGACTGCTTAGCCAATACCTTTTGCAAAATCATATCTGTATTTGTACATGTAGTTTGCATGATCACATGATGCGAAATGCGATGTTTTCGTGTAGTATTTACAGCTGTTATTTCAGAAAATCCAAAGAACAGTATTTAGCACATACCACAAACTGTAATATTTGTCTTTCAAAACATTTTGTGATTACAATCTTTCTGCTAAATGACAAGTGTAAACGACAAATAGAATGCGTGTTTTGAATTTCATTTAAACTGTTAAATCTTGCAATATAAGGTCATATCTAAGTATCCATCATTTTCCATTATTCTACCTTTACCTCTTTTTCAACTGAGAATAAATATGATGTAATTGCAAATATAAAACCAGTTAAAGATATCTGAAATAGATCGTGTGTGCAGTGCTTCGGAAGACGGACTCTAAAAACTCCACACTAAATCCTTCCGTGTGTAAGATAGAAAACTTACCGTAACATTTGAAGTTTTATTTCACTTATAAGAGGAATTAGATACATAATATATTGATTGTTTGGTGAAGTTTGCGAGTTACTTGTAACTTTCATAAAATATCTTTTCCATATAGAAATATTACCAATACGAGAATGAATATATATATATATATATATATATATATATATATATAAATATATATATATATATCTCTATATATATATATATATATATGACTAATTGTTTTACGTCTCTCCAGGATAATTTCACGTACATGGTGACGGCATGTGCCTTATATATTTCATAGAAATGTACATCGTCGTAAAGGATCCTCCCGATGCTGTGAGGGATCTCTTACGTTCCACGCCTATCGTAGCAGGGAACCTCGGTTTTTACTGTAAAGAAGATGGATAAATGCAAACCAAAAGTCTGAAAATCATGAAACCAGAGGACATATAAAATCAGTGAAAATAAAAAACAAGTGGAAAATAACAAAATATGTCTACTTGAAGAGCATATGTGAACCCCTGTGATGGAGTGAGATCAGGTGCCCAGGGAGAGTGAGTATTTCCTGCTAGATAGCAACACCCGTCACAGATACCCAGTAGAAAGAGTCAAATCGTGTAAATTCCATATATATTTATATATGGAGAAGTCATATTAGGTAACCGTCTACTATAGAAGGTGTCAAATCTGTGTAAAATGATCGGAATGTGTCTCAGTCCAGAACATCATTTAAAAGTCTTGATAACGAGTTATCTCATGGAGTAATGAAAATCTCGTAGTGGGAATAGAATTTCCTATGTGACTGTCTCAGCCTAAGTGCAACAATGTGCCGTCGGACCCTGGACCTTTTGGTCAAGCCCCGCACCTCATCCACCGATCCACATTGGCTTGAGAATGACTATGACTATGTCATCAGATTTTCATTTACTTTTGTTTGCTTATTTGTGTTACATACACACACACATCGATTATCGATTTCTTTAGAGCCCCCATGAAATTTTACCAGTAAATATAACAAAGACCGGGTGGCAATAGAGATTCGTAAGATTTGTATTAATAATGTTGACATACCGATATGTTAAATCATGTATTACCACAAAAATTGTCTCTGCCTAGTTCGGACCAATTGCATTATTATGACGTTTTTTGATTTTCCCTCAATGATCATCCTTTATCTATATATTATTAATCATAAAACTTCAAATCAATAAATACATTTTAGAAGCAGAATAAATATCTATTTATGTCATATACATGTTCTCATGGCCATCCCAAAAACTAAGTACTCTGATTGAATGTCTCCTAGCCATGCTTCCCACGCAGAATGAAAAACAATACAGCTCTGGAGAAAAATAGTCGTTTATTTAGAAATGAAGCAAATTTTCTGGATGTGGAATGTCTCAACCAGATACAACAAAACAAGTTACAGTACACAAAAATAAAGGATTTTCAGAAGTGGGAAATAGAAAAAGGCGAATCTATACAAGAAATGCATTTGAATAACAAAGGTAAATTCAAGCATTTACACAATAACATAAACAACGAAGTTTCGAATTATATGGTTGACCATATCTCGAATCATGCAGTGTATTGAGTTATACAGTTTGATGCATTCCTAACCTTACATTCAAATGCACTTCTAGTGTAGTTTTTGCCCTGAAAAAAAAGTCATAAAGTTTAGTCAAGTGAATTTGATGCCAAATTTACTTAAGTAATTCCGTCTTCATGTATCATGTGACACTATGTTTACTTTTGATGTTCAGTTATTAAAAAGTATCCAGTTTCGTATAACGCTATAGAAATATTTATTTTATGATGAACAATTGCATAATTTATATAATCAAAGGAGTTTAAGTATGTAATCATTTTACCATTTTAGTGGCGGATTCAGGATTACAGGAAAATGGGGGGGGGGGGGGGGGGGTCTTTGTTGCAACTACATCATACTATCTTACGGCAAAGAGTTTGCAATTGCTTGTATCCGAAATGGACGTGCAATCGACAACTTCATGGCAAGTTTTACTGCACTGTTGTCACGAGTCGAAGCTGAGCCAAGGAACGACATTCCTTCAAGTGGGACATTAAATAACCATCTTATTCACGATTCTCATAATGTTTTAACATCATTTATATTTAGAAACATACAACATTTACCTAAATATTTATATTGCATTTTCATTATCAGAGGAAATGCGGGAAGATCCATCTTTAAATTTGTCATATATGTGAAAAAGAACTTAAGTTCCAGAACATGTTGGGGAAAACTTTAATTGAAATATCTCGATTAAAACAAGCGATACAAGATCAAGACAAATGCTTTGTCAAGAGAATTACACAATCGAGTACATCCAACGGTGTCGGTGGTAAACACATCGTAAAGTAGTCACAACTACATATTATTATGCGAAATTTGAAAGCATTATTGCAACTCCTTTTTCGAGTTATTGAAACTAGTTTATGTTTAGCTTAAATTAACTGAGCTAAAGGTACATTGTGCTGATTTTTAAGACAACATCAGTAATTTTTCAGCACTTTATTTTTCAGCGGCGTAGTAAGCTCTATATCGGTAGTGAAAGTTATAACCCCTGAAAAGAAAGTGATTGCAATGAGTGTGGCTTCACCGAAGCCAACTCAAAAAAATGAACAGAAAAATATAGTAAATATTTAGAAAGAAAAGAGATAACAGAAGACATCTAACAAAGATTTATGACACAAATCACCAAGAACATGCACACAAAACATGATAATAGTAAAATATACACGGACAACATTACAACAATATTCAATTGTGCTACGGTTACGATACCGACTTAAGACGGTAAACTAAAATCGCCTTACTGATTTTATGTTGAACATTCCCACAGCATTTTATCAGAAATTTCGATACTACAAGGCGGATATCTGTTATTAATTATTTTTATTTGTTTTGTTATATGGTACCGTCTAATCCCAGCGATCGCATGACCACTTCCACATAATGAAATTATCATTTCCCTTATATACGCTGATATCCGAGACGACTTTGCATTAGGTGTTCCAATGTAAAATGTTTAAATAAATGAAAATTTAAAGGCGTGTTTTCAGTCCGGTTACATCAATTGAAATGAAGCGGTACCCTTGTACATGTATACAGAAAGTAAAATAAACTTAAGTGCATTTGGAATCAAATGTAGTATTAAACTTGAATTCCAAGTTTCGTACTAAACTTGATTCAAAGTTTGCTCTATTGTCGTCAATCAAACTTAAAAAGCAATCATAAAGTGATCTTGAAGGGCACTTTATATATGGTTAGGACTGCACCCAACTGAGCATATACCTAGGTAGCAAACATTATAGTTAGCTATACGTCATTTAATATACATTTTTTCCACAAGCTATTGTACAAGGTTACATTCAAATCTCCGACAGCTTCTAATACTTCTTCTTTTCCATAGAATTAGAAAATATATTCTTTTTCGACAACCCACCACAACCGTGCACGGCCGATTACTATATCTTTTTAACATTTTTTATCATTGTCATGGCAAATTGATATTTATACATACAACTATCACAATCTGTGATTCTTGCAGATGCTACCTTATATCCCAATCTTTCTTATTTGAGCTGATATTTACACGTAAACATGATTAGGGTGTTATGGTCAAATGTGTTTTCTACATGACATTTATTCTATTGCCAAATATCACAAGTTCCGGTGAATTGATTTATCGGTCTTTGACTATTGTGAATGCTAACTGAAATCGTGATGTTTGTCATAAAGAAAGGAAACTGATGACCCATCAAGCACCACAAAATTCAACTTAAATAATTCCGGAAAACAAAAGGACCGTCAGACAAAACGTAGAGCCCCCTGGTTTCAGGGATAGGGGATTAATAAAAATAATCACAAAATTATGGCAAGTTTTATTTACTTACTTTACTTACGTCATTTATATTAGAAACACCCCGCTTCAGTATTAAATGTTTTAAATCAATTACAGTATATAGATAGCATACGCACAGAAGGCGTTATAGTATCAACTTTATGCTGATTGGTTGATGAATATTTTCAGCAACATTCTTTAAAGTACCTTGATTTAAGTTTTATTTAAACATCAAAATAATAAACACAATAACTTGTCATTTCATTTCAACACCAAGATTTAGAGTGCAAGTATCGAAATATGGAATCGAACCAAAAACAAAAATGGTTCTTAAGACACCCAATTAGATCTCTCTGATGTTGATATTTGCACCTGGTCTAAGAAGTTTCTAAAAGGAAGGAACCCGTTGTGGCCCCTTTCACCCTGTCCAGAATACACCCCTTGACACATCTAGCCAAAACTCATAACATGTCATACTTCATACGTACATAGTTTCATCAAAATCCCCTTAGCATTTCTAGAAATGCCAAAGGTTGAGCGACGGGCATTGAATGATGGACAGGAGAGACATATTGCCATAACTACAGTTCAATCCAGCTTTCTACTCATGTGGTCACATAATACAAGAAAATTTTCAACAGAGTTGAATGAAACGAAAGCTGTATAAGAGAGTTGACTTCAAAATGCATATGTCCATCATGGAAGGTTTAGACAATATGTAGCAGACAGTTCTGTTCCATAAAATATACATTTGATTACACCAGGACTTATTTGAATTTAAGAAAAAATTCAATAAGCAAATATTTAATTATGAAAATAATCAACATTATTCAACAAAATGTACAGTATATAATCTATATTGTGATTACAAATCCTGTAGAAATCATTTTATCAATGACTTTAGAAAATACATTTGTTCATTTGTATGATATCTGATAAATTCTGGACTGATTCAATCTGCTTGCTGCAGAATCCTCATATTTCATATTTCTAGTAAACTCTCATAAATGACTATTAATTCAATTGACTACCAATTCCAAAAAATTATAGAGCCAACTAAGACTAGAATGTGGCTTTTTAGAGAAAACAAATGTCAAAGTGAAGATTTCAACAGAGTATTGTAACCCTTACACAGAAAGACAATGATTGATGGATTATTGTTTTACGTCACTCCACAGTTATTTCATGCACATGTATATAGTGACGGCATCTGCCTGATGCATTGCACAGAAATTTATAAGCTTTGCAAAAATCCACCCAAATCAGTGAGGGATCTTTTCTGTGCCACACCTAATGTGACATGTAACCTTGGTTTTTACTGTCTCATCCGAAAGACGCAACACTAGTGTGCCCACATCGGAAATCAAACCCGGGATCTCCAGTTCACAAGCTGAGCGCCTTATCCACTACGCCACACAGGCTTTACAGAAAAATAATTCTAAAGATAAATAGAATTACTCAAAACAGTTATATAAAGAACATTCAATGAAAATATGATGAAACACTAAGTCTGCACAAAACATGATTTGAACTCATCCTAAACTTGATATAAAACATACTTACATAAAGATTATTGGAACCCAATATAAGGATAATAATACTATCTATTGTTTGATTGATGGCTTATATATTTTCAACTTTTAATAAAAATTCTTTAATTATTATCATATCTCAAAGATGACTTTTGATTGAAATTATTTATCTGCCCTTGTTTACTTCGAAAGTCCACAAAAATGAGTGTTATATAAGATTGTTATGACAACTACATATAATATCAATACACTTCTTCCATTTATATGTTCAACTGACCATGATGATATACCACCATTCAAGAAGCAACTATCTTCATATATTTTATTGTGAAGATGGAAAAAATAGAGTTCTTATCAAAGGTAAAATACGACCTTGTTGAACTTCCTACTGTAGCACTATGAGCAACACAAACTGGTATTTGCAAAATTGTTCTGGGTCAAAACATGTCTTTTTACAGAGCTATTTCATCTCAGCACTTTAGAGCTGAATATCACATTCTTATGGGTGACAGCACGTTGCCATTGTTCATTGGTTGAAATTGCGAGACTTCAGCTCTTTGATGTGCAATAAAATAGAGTGGTACATACTTCATTTCACCATTACTCCAAACCTGAAATCAACATGAATACATCCAAGTCAAATGTGAAAGTACTTAATAACGTAAATATTGCAGTGTATGTGTCACACTTCTGAAGAAAACAAACAAGATGTAGGAGATACAAAAAGAAGGATGGAAAACTATGAAATCATTCCTTAGTGTTTTATATGCATTATATATACTTATTACATATTTTGAAAATTTTACCAATAGTTTATATAGAAAGTTTCCGTGCTGATATAGAGTCATATATGCCCGCAAACTTCATATCAGCCCGGGGACTATTTCCAGATATGTGACGTCATACTTATTTTTGACGTCATACTGTATGCAAACAAACATGGCGGACAGTACTATTAACGAAAATACTACGATTTATAGAATTAAATGTAGATGGACGGTTAAATATGTAATAAAAAGGTTATTGGCTGAATACGACGAAATATGACCGCCCTCGGTCTTTGCATCCGCTCAAAGACCGAGGGTGGTCATATTTCGTCGTATTCAGTCAATAACCTATAATGTATATTGTAAACTGTAGATACAACAATCATCATTTCACTTGTAAAGTTGTGACCAGAGTAACTCTTATAAACTTTAATGAAAATTGGATGATCTGTTAAAATAAATATCAGTCTTGTGTTGCATTTTTTTTTCTGACTTTACGGACATCTTTATACAAAAGTAGCTAGATTTTGTAGATAACATCAAATTAACTGGCCTCAACAACTTACCGCAGTCAAATTCGCACCCTGATCATACCGAGGTTGGAAAGATATAGAGTGAGGTATTGCTCCTTCTGGACCTTGTACCAGGCCACTGAAAAGCAAAGCGCAATGCCAAATGTCACTATGTCCTCCCTCATATCTAGGTAAATTTGTTGTATAAATGGCAAAAGTTTTAGGTGCATGGTTGTTTTGTTGGAATAAATCAGAACACAAATTAACAATCTGTAATATCTTTACATACTGCTTTAGACGTTTAGCAATTATTTTTTCTGAAGATTTGATGAGAAATACTTTAAAGGAGTTTACTGCTTACGTGAAAAAACCCTATTTTGTTCTTCAAGTAATTCAAATGTATTGTATATCTAAATGAGTATATTAAATAATACTAAGGAATGAGAACTGTTTATGAAACACTGATGTCCCTGAATGGCAACAATATCGAAAAATATTTTGATAAATGAAAAGTTACTTAAGTCATAAGTTTTTGTATCAAAAGGAAAATATTGACACATTGAATACATGTACATACACAAAATATAAATGCCTTAATTCAAATATGCAGAAATTATGGTCAATGTTAAGGTTTGTAGACAAATAGACAAAATACATAGACAAACAGACAGGGTAAACATAATAAGTCTCAAGTCCCCAATCACTGACAGTGTAATACATTGTAATTATAATCAATATATAGATACTGAGGTGTGGATGGTTTAGATTGCATCAGAGACTTCTTTATGATTTAAGTGGGGTGCTCAATATAGTAGAGAGGAAAGCCCCAAGCCGAGGCTGAAAAATAAATAGAATCTTCTACATGTAATATATCAAAAAATTTATGCAAGAACCAAAAACAATTTTGTAAAGAAAGCGGACAAACATTTCTATGCTTACTCATTACTATAATTGCATATGTATCAGAAACAAGAGATAATTGATGAAACATCTGCAGCAAATTTCCCAATGAGTTTTAACCTGGTATTTTCAAGTGTAAGTAATTTGAAATTTCACTTACCAAGGTGTTATATCAAGGACTGGACTTATTTTCGTTCTGAATATAACTACATATATGCCCATCTCTCCTTCTGCATCTGACAGAGAAAAGCTATAATCAATATTAACCTTAAGTACAAATTGCCATGATAGATGTTCTTTTTCATTTAGCTTCATTTTTCATATTGTGCTTAAAGTAAATGAAACATATTTATCACATTTGAAATGTAATCAATATTTGAATAATACTTGCTAATCTAACAATCAAAGGCTTGAAGAGCCACAAAGGCATCGAGCTAAATTTGATTTAAAGCTGTCAAAAGTAGCAGAAATTGACCAGTCGTGTTCATCTTTTTTGTTGAATTCCGAAAATTTTTGGAATTGAGTAAAAATAAAAAGCTTAAGGTCCAACAGTCATATATCATATCTCATTATAACATTTTATTTTTCTTTACGTCATTCTTGCAGAAGTATGTCAAATATCTTTTCACAAAGAATGTACATGTGAAATCAATGGAACACCATTGCCATTTTTTTTTTTACAAAGATAGATTAATAGACGAGTTGTTACCATTGCCTGTAAAATAAGGAAGCCTTATGTTTAATTTGTTTTAAGGTATGGTCTAGGTTACTGTTTTTGTCTACAATACCAGAGACATATATACACATGTGTATATATGTCTCTGACGATACTAACACTGACACTAGGGCCAACAGCTTCTATATATCGTCCAAACACACTAGTTATTAATCGGTCATTTATTGTATGTGCACGTGCAAGGGCTACAACGCCATGCCGTTCGCCGTAATGACGCAAGCCGATTGTGCATCACAATCGCACTTTATCGGTTGATTTGGAATAAAATCTTCACATTAAGTTCTACGTAATTTATTTTTCATGCATTCAATCTAAAATTCTGTCTTAATCCATGCTATCATCCTTTACATCCGCATTAAATTTTGCAGGCGATTTGAAGACTTTCTCGGCTGCCATTTTTTATCCCTTCGTGGGAACTTTTACAGATATGTGGAAGACCATGTGATATATACACATGCTACTTCCCTAATAAGGAAAAAATGAGGCATGGCTTTAGAAATTTTAGCAGGAAAATTCACAACTGCGCAAAAACAAGTAATTGCCATTTACTTCAAGCTATTTGGCTTTGTGACCAATATCTTGATCATTTAATGCTATTCCAATTGCAACCTAAACTTTTTAAAAAGTTATGCTTGTTTAAGATAGACTGGAGTTACCTGCTCTTGCTTGCTATCGCTGCGCGAAAAGACAGGTGACCACCGCCATTTTGTAGAGGCTATTCCCTGTCCAGCAAGTGTTATTTATAGCACAGACGGTAAGGGCAGATAAGAAGCTGTACACACTGCCTGTAGATATTTTTAAAATTCGTCTGCAGTAGCATACACAGCATAGGTATACAGTACCTGATGTAATTTACGAGAGGCTCGTGATGTTTAGCCTTTAAGTTGAGGATATAATTAATTTTGTCGATATTTGTTGATTCTAGGTTAAATGAATGAAACAAAAAGAAATTCAGTGAGATAAAAATAACCGACAACGCATCACTTGAACCTAGGTCAGCCTCGTTATGAATTAGTGGTCACCTGTCTAGACATCTTTGAGATACGCATTGCCAGTCTATATTTAGGATTCTACGAAATATTTTATTTGTTCTTTTTTAGACTGAAATTTATATCTACATATATTATTATTATATCATTTATATTATTATATATATTTCGAAGATCGCGCGATCGGTTATCGTATTGGCGCTTAATGTCAAATTAGCCTTGATCGCGTGTGTTACAAATGTTCTACTACGATTTCTCCAAATAAGGCAATATATCACGTGGTCTTCCACATATTTGGAAAAATTCCCATGAAGTGCGATTGTAATTCATAATCGGCTTGCGTCATCACAGCGAATGAATATCTTAACACACACAATAAGCGACAGAATAATACGTGTTTTAGGGCAATATCTTGATAATTTAAGTTAAGCAGACCTATGCTTAAACCTATTTATATGCAATGAAATTTCAATAACAAGGATAACAAAGTCGGTTTTACAAGAACTTTTACTACTTTAAGTACTTTAAAGAAGGTACTACTTTGTTACGTGAATTAAAAAGGCAGTGCAGAGGTAAAATGTTTACGATCGCTAGAAGACTGTCGAGCAAATGCTCGACGCCTTAAAAATGATGGTATTACTCAATCTCTCTGCAATAATGTCGTAAAGGAATATAATGAAAACTACATTATATGGACAGAATAATTAATATCTGTTCTGTCAAACTAAATCAGTGTAATAAATAACAGATAATCTTTTCACACATTTTTGGTCACTTGGCCCTTATCAAGTAAAATATACGGTGTCAAACAATAAGCTGTAAAACATCCATGGTTAAAATGCAAATTACAATTTTCAAATAATAACGTCATGATAACACATATGCATACATTTACCGCAAGATTGCTAAAAAGGCTAAAGTTGAAGATCAAAGTCAGGATATCAAATCAAAGCCCTTGACTTGATGGACCCATGTGTGAAGTACCAAAGCTCTATCCCTATTGATTCAAAAGATATATCCCAGGTTAATTTTGGAAAAGTTGGTAAAAGTCCAAAGTTGAGGTTACAAGGTCAAATGAAACCTCTTGCCATGTGGAACCTACATGTATGTGTGAAGTATCAAAGCCCTACCCCTATTGGTTCATAAGATAGAGCCCAGGTTAAATTTTTTTGAAAAGTAGGCCAAAGTCAAAAGTCAAGGTCACAAGGTCATAAGACATAGCATCAAATGAAAGCTCTTATCATGGGGAATCTGCCCTACCCCTATTGGTTGAAAAGGTATAGCTAAGGTTAAAGATTTAGAAAAGTAGTTCGAAGTCCAAGGTCAAGATCACAAGGTCAAAAGTCATGGCATGAAATGAAAGCCCTTGTCATGAGGAACCTATGTGTGAAGTACCAAAGCTCTACCACAAACAGTTCTAAAAATATAGCCCAGGTTAAAGTTTTGTGCAACAACACACCGATGTGGACTGTGACGCTGACACACAGTGGTACAACAATAGCTCTCTAAACATTTCATCCCTGCGAACTAAAAAGTGTGCCCTTTATTTACTTTACAATGACTTCCCAGTAAAAGATTAAACTTGTTCAAATTATTGTATATCACAGATTTCAACATGGTTATCGTTTCTGTTTCAAAGCTTTTCTTGTTTAGTGGTAGAGTGCCTAAACAGCTTAATATGAACACATTGTAACCTCTCACATCCATGAAGTCTAAATTGCATCTCCTAAACGGCAATGGTCTGCCAGTGTGTCTATCAAAATTCAGTTTGACCTGTGCAGTTTGTATTTATCCACCACTACAAACTTGCTGATACTGACATGTATATACATAATCACTTAATTATGTCAAAATCTGAAAAATAGGCTATTCAAATAATATATGTACGTTCAGTTTCAATGCATGGCTTACCCTACAATGTCCTGTAGGATAATATGATTGAAAGATAATTTATCCTACTGATTTTCTTAGATATCTCATTTAGAAAAAGAAAGATTCATGTTTTGAAGATTCTAAGTAGTAATCCAAAGGGAAGACCGGTACATAAAAAGTGAAAGAACACAAACACTCTATATTGCAAATTTTCGGCCTCACGACCTTTATCAAGCAATTTAAGGAGGAATTAAATACTTGACTCCCGAATTCAATTTTCTTCATTTTTTCATAATTAGTATTAGAATATGGTACCTACTAAACTGCAAAGTATGAAAAAAAATTATCCACACAGTTCTGAAAAATTTGACTTTGAATAAGCTCCCTCTGAGGCATATTTGGAGTTCCCTTGAAAGGTACTACAAGGTCAATTCAATATCTTTTAACTTTACCAAATGTAAATATATATCAAAAACACAAATTAATATCAGAAAAGGAATAATGTTTTAGTAAAATTTCCAAGGAGAAACTGTTTTGAAAGAACTTACTTCAATATCTGTGCTAGAAAGGTTTCAGTAAATATACAAAATCAATACAAAAAATCCCCTATTTTCTCCCCTAAAAACACCATTTTACAAAAATCTGCAAATTCAATTTTCAAGAAAAATTATATCTATAATCCTTAGTGTCCAATTGCACAACATTATGAGTATGAAGAAAATTTATCCACAGGAATAGAAAATATGGTCACCAAATCTTGGCTATTTTGACATGTCAGAAAATTGTCCAATTTGGGAATCGTCATATAAATATAAACATGAAACACAAATAGACATTTAAAATTAATTTAATTTTAATTGATTTTGAATGAGAACAATATATCATATAATTCAACACATTTTATGATCAATTTCTAAATTGAAAAATTAAAAAAGATGCCCGAGAAGGTCAAAATTGCTCACCAAAGTCCCAATGTTACATATGAAAATGACCAAGACAAATGATGTCAAAATTGTAATGAAATGAAATTCTAGAATAAGATGTAATCTAAAATGTTTGAAATAGATCCCTATATATCACTTATGCATAAATAAAGAAAAATTGAAACAAAGGCAGAGAATATTTGGTGACAAACTGTATTCTCAATTGTTGCACCACCTACTGACAAATTTAGACTATAGTACAATCTTAACAAATTTTATCTGGTATGTGTTTGGAGGATTTATTATAAGAATGCAAAAGGTATTACTGGCTTTGGTGAGCAAAATTAAACTAAAAGGCTACAATTTGAAAACCAATGTAACTATTCAAAAAGTCATCAACTAACCCCTTTCCTTACTTTAATTAACCACTAGAAAAACACAATTCTTGATTCAATTTTTCAGATTTATTATGTCATTTATAATTACATTGTAAAAACACTGATTTATAGTACATAACCTGCATATAAATTAATTACCACAAAGGGTATTGAAAAATGTGTCACTTTGATCTACCATATAATAACATCAAACTTCAACCAAATGTGTTTGTGAAAATGACAGCCCCCCCCCCCCCTCCTCTTTTAGAAAAAAGTCTGTGAAATGGTAAGAGATTTTCTTGGCCCAAAGCAAATACATATCCAGAAATATGAAAGCCCTTTCATCATTGAAAAGTTATATGTTGATAATTAAGGATTCTGCTGGTTTTTTTAAATTAACAGTAGATCAAAACCCAAAATCTAAGTCAAACTGACTCTAAATTTGACCTTGAAAAAGTCTTTCCACATGGAATTCACATTTTAAATATAAACCTCATCACTTATCGTTCAAAAGTTATGGCACAGATCTACTTTTTGCAGAGAAATTAAAAGGTAAAATGTTTACAGATTGTTGACAGTAGGACCACATATGATCACTTTGACCATACACTGTAGCTCAGTTGAACCCTGGTCTTCCAATTTGGTGAGCAAAGCACAAATTCCATTCTGTTTATAATGCAGTCTCCTCCTGACAAGGAAATAATTTATTCAAAAGTACCCGGTAGGTTAACCATGATCAGATTCCAGCTTAATCTGTAACTACCCACATCATTGTAGCATGACCTGAAATAATACATTGCAAAGGATCTTAATTTAATCCGAGAAAAAATATACATGTATATAACTTTAAAAATTTTCCTTTTTCAGTAACTTGGTCCCTGAATCTCCCAAAGATATCTGGATAAGAATTTGTTATTTTTTAACAATAAATATGAAGTTAAAGAAATAGATGAAAAGTACATATTCTCAACTAAGAAGATTTAGTGCAAACACCTTTAAAATTCAGAATCTGAATATAAATCCCTTAGAATGTGATAAATGTCACAAAATGCTGCTGCTCTGTATATGCAACAAATATGCATACTCAGTAAAATTACTTGATTGATTATTACTCCTGAGAGTTTTGATACAGATGTAGTTTAAAGCAGCCTGGGCAATCATCAAAAAAAAAGTCATGAAATAAAAAGGACAGCTAATCACAGACATTGCCCTCTTGGCAGCTATCTTGGTTGATGGAGGGGTAAAAAACACACAAAGTTAAAAGTAGTGCAGGGACTTTTATCTTGACACTTCAGAATAAAATTGAAAGTGTGAAAGTCAACAGTCACAACTGTCACAAAATTGTGAATATAACTCACTCATGAAGCCTTTGAACTGTGTAAGAAAAACTTCAAATATGTTGGTATACAAAGAATGACTTCACTAGCATTAGAAAAATCAAAGACATATAATATTTCAATGCAATTACAAGTATTTCTGAAATCAGATCATGTTATTATTTATATTTATCATGAGTCATCTTAGTGAAATGCAGAATAATTAATGGTTTAAATACAAAATGACAACTTTACCTAATGTAGCCTATTTATCTATATCAAATGCACCAGTAGATCCCTTTTCCAGTTGAAACTTGACATGTCACCACACTGCATCCAGAATTTATGCACTTCATATGCAATATGCTTCCCAGGCCATATCTTAATGAAAATATAAAAGAATGGATGATAATGCCTCATTTTCAAAATCAGATACTTGATCTTTATTGAGAAGAAGATTCTTCTTCTTCCATTACATACTAAGTGTACTATATTATGTTACATTGTAATTGATTAATACTTATATTAGCTGATTATTATATATGTGTTATCTAATAGCAATTAATGCATTCCTAAAAACACATACTACAGTATAGTCATGACATTTCATGATTATTTTCAACTGAGGACCTAGATTTTTTCAAATAAACAGGCATTCTCTACCCAGAACTCTGATAGAGAATGGTAAACAGGATGGCAAAACATCTCCCACTATTTGAAAATATTTGCATCATAAACGTTTAGTTGAATTGTTTGTTAAGAACCTTAATATATTTCATATTTTCTCACTCAGTACAGTATTATTGTAAATTATAAACAGAACTACTGTACTGATTACTTGTACATAAATACAGGATACATGGTCTTGGGTTTGAAATACGACTGTAGTGGCAGATTTAGAGGTCCCTGGGTCCTTTTTTGCCACATATTTACATGTAAGAATTCAGATTTGGCATAAAAAATGACCGAGTAGTTTGGCTAATAACCATGTGCCCCCCCCCCCTTTTCGAAAATTTTGGATCCGCCACTGGATTGTTTACCTCTGCTCCCGTACTGTATACGATAAATTTAGACGAGTCACACAAACAGCATTTACGTATCATCAGTAGGTTGAGCTAAAAAACCGTACCTCAACAATTCTTCTTCCTGTATTCCAACAAAAATCTCCATCAACATTGTTCAACTACTCTCTGCTAACTCGGGTACACGTGTGCAGGTTGGTTTTTGTACGCGTACGCTAGATCCGATCTACTTTTAAATGCTCCCTCTTCCATTTTTGATTAAGATATTTGATTATCAGAAACAAATTTACACCATGATTTTCTTTTTTACTCATCTTAACTTTCAATATTCGCCTCAATCGTGTCTTCTGCTCTTCTAGCGCTTTGTATCGATTGTAAACAATCTTACGTCATTTTTATCAACCGATGCATTCCGAACGGCGCTATATTCGGATAGTGTTTAATTCCTCCTTAAGAGATGACAAATATAAAGCCATGTAAAATCTATGATTATGTTTCAAAAATACATAACCTTCTCAACATAAGAAGCTTATGTATTTTTGAAATATTTATGTTCTAAGGAACATAAGTAATTTTGACAAGAGTGTTACCCATACCAAGTAGACAGACAGATGGACATCTGACAGATTTCCCCCTATATATCACACTACCGTATATACTCGCATAATTCTGGGATTTGCCGTTGATCCGCATATAAGTCGGTTGGAATTTTTGAGTGAACAAAGCCTGTACATGTTAATCGACATTCATTCATAGAAAAGGATACAAAGGCTTGGGAGAATTTTTCAGCTCTGATGATCGTGCGTAATCACACTACGGGAATTTAACTGACATAGTCAATAGAGGGGCATTTAAAACGTGACATATAAAAGATAAAATAAAACGATCTACCTGGTGTTACTTCATAGCTTAAGTGACTACTTTTCGAATTATTTGGTAGCCGTGAAAAGTTTTTTTTTTTTTTTTTTTTTTTTTTGTGGTGTGGCCGTGAAAACGATCGTGGCTTCATTGCTTGTTTATTTAACTATTAAGTTATTAATTCATTAACACAGTGAAACCCTACTATGAATCGGTGAATGATACCTGACAAAGACTCTTTCACCAAACCGACAAACCTACCGGTATCATTAACATACTTCTAGTGTCATGTATACGCCGGACTGTTCTTTAATCAATGGCCATCATGTCACTGCTCACTAAACCTGTAGACGTACTGTAGCGGATTTGTTTTACCTTTTGTAATGGGTATTTCAACAACAATTAAATGATATATTATGACTTTAAGTACAGAATCTGTTGGTCACAAAATATACATTTTATTGTCATAAAATTGTATTTTAAAGTTGTATTGACCTGGAATTTCACCTACGTTATCTATCATGTCTAATGTCTTCATTATCTGATAATAAACGGGAATGTTTGGCTTCAGTCCAAGGTCGGATTTTTTCTCTCTCTGTCAATATCTCGCATATAAGTCGGTAGTGCTTTTCGACCACGATTTTTTACTCTGAGTATATACGGTACTTTATAAGAGACCCAATGACGCAAAACAGGCAAATGAGCAAAGTCAAGGGTCTGAGAAAAGAATCCTAATATTTTTACTAAAAAATATCTCTTACTATGTAAAGTTGCTGCTAGTCTTTCTCCTAAGCTGTCCCAGATGAGATCCTGTACTAAACCTCCAACCCTGAAAGTCATTTATGAATAAAGATTACTTTGCAAGTCAACTGTGATGTTGTAGAATAATAAACTAGTCTAACATTGTAAAGCTGCGGAAAAATGCATTGATATTATGAAAATCTTATTGTATTTTGGGGATTTCTTCAGCCAACTATATTGAGTAGACAACCTTACACTGCAACATATTTTAATAAAAATTTTTAATTTTTTAAAGAATTTGTTTTTTAATGAAATACATTTTCATATATCATTTTCAATACATAAGTAATAATCCAACTGAATATTAAATCCTAATTGTTTTGAAAACTGATAGAAAAGAAATTTATGGTTTCTCACTTGACCATGTCTCCATCTTCACTTTGTATTTCTGTCTCTGATAGGTCAACTGAAGCTACAGCTGACTGAGATCCACCAATCACAGTCCCTTTGTCATGTGTTATAGTGTGAAATGAAAGGGAATATATGATTGGTTCATTTTCGGTTGCAAATAACAACACTTCTCCACCTGGACTCCAGCATGCAGCCTGAAAATATTCCAATAAATACTGGAGTACTGGTGAGTGATCCAATGTCACCATGGCGCTTGATACAATGTCCCATAGTGTATATTCATTTGAAAAACAGAGATGAGATGACATTTGTCTTGGAGGAGTAAATGTCTCCTATCTGGCTTACCATGCCTGCCATGATAGTTAAAATCATACAGACATCACAGAAAGTTCAATACTGCACAATCTGATTGAAACCAAATCTTTATTCTGTTTTCTTTTTGTCCCATTATGGATAAAGATCTGGCAAAACCCCATAAGGGGTCATGTTCAGGTGAACTCGGATGAAGTTTCCATTATCGAAACCATTATTTCCCACAGCCTATCAGAGTCCACTTAGAACTTCAAAGCTTTTAAAAATATCATTATACCACTATAACATATTTGTAATATAAACTCTATAGCAAACATCAAAATCATACAGACAACAAACAAGAGTTGTCAGAAGACAACAAAGTTCACCGTTGGCAACCAAATTTAAAAAGCGAAAGTTTTTTGTAAGTAGGTCAATCTTAAAATTCAAGGTCAAAATGTACAAAAATTTGATACTTAATGAAAGGCCTTGTCACAAGAAATATGCACATGAAATATTTAAGTCCTATCTCTTACTATTCCTAAGTTATGACCAAGGTTAAAATTTTAGAAAAGTAGGTCAAAGTTTAAGGTCAAGGTCACACAGTAAAAATTTCTGGTACCCAATCAAAGGTCTTGGCACAAGGAATGCACAGTGAACTGTTAAAGTCCTGTCTCTAATGGTTCTAAAATTTTGATCCAAGTTAAAGTTTTTTGTCTACAGATGACAATGACTATGCCAGGGGTATGACAAAAGCTGTCTGGACATTTGTCCTGGCAAGCTAGAAACTACCTAAAACTGACTACACAAGATGAATGTGAATAAATACTTGTTCATAACTTTAAAAAGTACTATTTTTACAAAAAGCAATGTTCTATTTATCATTTTATTTATGATGAACTGTATGAAAGAAAATACTTGTGAATCAAGCATGTCATTTATATTAAGTATTTCATGGCCTACATTCTTGCTGATGAGTATTTAATACATCGTATATATGTACATTATATCATATAATAATTCAATCTATATAATTTGATGTACAACACACTAATTAGATTCTTACATTTACTTCATTTCCTCTAAGATCAGACCCATGACAAAAATCTCACAAGCCTAACTTTATGGAATGAAATATCAGTAAATTTCTTATATAATTCTGAACTAGATTTTCCACTGTAATAAAGACATACCATGGAAATTATCATTACTTGGTAATAACATCTCAACAGATAAGTTTTTGAAACTTGTCATCAGTTTATGATTGACTGATTATTGTTTCACTTCATTTTACGATTATTTCACATATATGGTGACAGTATCTGTCTGATGCATTGCATAGAAAATTATAACCTTTGCGATGGACCCTCCTGAAGCAGTGTGGGATCTTTTACATTCCATGTTTACCATGAAACGTGACATCGATTTTTACCGTCTCATCCAAAAAACAGAACATCGGTGTGCCCATGATGGGAATTGAACCCAGGACCTGTCAGTCACAAGCCGAACACCTCATCCACTGAGCCACTCCGGCTTTCATCGGTTTATGAAGTTGCACTAGGCTGACAGATAGAGAGATGGCTTATAATGATCGATGACAAGTTTTTCTGATATTCATCATCCCCATTTTTAAATACTGAACGAGTCATTTTCTGCTCACCTTACATCTGCTTGTACACTTAGTCCAAATCTCACATGTCCATTTTGTAGTTTCCCACACTCTAAACAAAACATGTTTTACATCAGATTCACATTATAACTTTATAAAATATACAAATACTGTAGTAAATGCTTCAGTATAAAATGTCTATAAAAAGAAAGTTTACATTTAAACAAAACTATATATGGCTGTTCTACTAATTTATTAGAAACTATTTCATTTCAGAGTATTGAAAGTTCAAAGGTTATTTTCAAAACTCACTTATTTTGGGAAATTAGCATAGAAAAGCTAAATACAGTCAAACCTTGATATCTCGAAGTCAGAGGGAACGATGAACAATGAACAATGAGAAGAAATTTCTTTAATTAAATGCAGCTAATTAAAGATAATATTAATTATCTAATTCAATGTCGAATTTAATAAATCGTCATAATTTACTAATATTTGGTATAAATAACACAATAGGCAAGTACTCGATCGATTATGTAATCACTGTGGCTTTGTACACCGACACAATCAATTAATCACACCACAAGAGTGACCGGTCATCTAAGGTAAACGCTGTGAGAGATATTGTCAATAAGAAGCCAACTTCGAGATAAAACAGGTAAATAAGAACTTCAGGACTTGAAAATGTATTCGAGATAAGCATGGTATTCGACATATGAGTGTCGATGCATCATGGGTGAATTTAATCATAATATGAGGGATTTTTTGCAGGACCGACGTTTGACTTCGATATATCCCGGGTATTCGAGATATCAGTGTTCGAGATATCGAAGTTTGACAGTATGTAGGTTACTAGAGCGTAATGTACTATTTTGCTGATAATTCTTGTTTATTCTTTGAAAAACATTGAATTAATTTTCTTAAAAAGTATCAATTCAGGTACTCTAAATCACTTGTATATAGTGTGACTGCTTTTGCTCGTATCTCATTTTTGGTGTATTCCTGAGACATTATTTTTTTGAAAGACTATATGTATGGTAAATCTTTATCATCAGCTAAATAAAGAAAAGATGGAATTTTATTTTCATGTAGAGGATAGCATTCAAAATAACATGGAAATAAAGTCCTTGAAAACAAAAAGTTTTTTTATAATGTATTGAGATTTCATTCATTTAAAGTCATAGTTTAATACAATTTGGTTTTGTGAAACTCACACTTGAGAGTAAATTGTGTATGCATTTCACTCAATCTAATTGAAATCAGATCTTTAATTTGCTACGTTTACTGAGTGAAGTAGGAATTTCGTTTTAATCAGATTGTGTTCCATTTTTTACACTCAAGAAACGTTCTCATCTACATGTACAAAACAGTGGGATTCCCTCAATATGTCTCCTTAAACATGTATATGTGTGGTAGAGTGAGATTTATATGTATTGTAAATGAATAAATAAATGAATTATATGAATTCAATAACATCGTCTTATTTAATCATTTCGTTCCCTTATTCCCTGATAAAGTTAAAATCATATAAATTCATTATCATTCATCATCATTCTCACGGCATGTTAATTAATTGCATGGTTTTATAAATTTTATCTATTAATACTAACTATATGTATAAGTAATCAGTGTTTAAAGACTGTGTCGACCTTTGACATTGGATTTGACTATTTCATTGGTGGAGGTTGTCTTGGCGGGAATATCGCTCGGGACAGTGGTCAGTTAGTCATTGAGATTCGTTGATTGATGCCACATCTGGTTACACCATTTTAATACTTGTTTTTGGTGAACACAAAATACATACATATCTCAAGGACATAACGCATTAACATACAGTAAGTCTTTATTCTCTTTATTTTATTTCATATTTGTAGTATTTATTTAAATCTGTAACTCATTCGATTTGAGAACGCGAGCTTTTGAATTTCTCTTTGTTTGTTATTATAATTTTTCAAATCATAGTTATTTCAATGTTGTTATATTTTGGTAAAAATCAGTCTCAGATGTTATTCATTGTTTGTATAGGTTTATGACGTCGTACACACGTACTGAAGTAGGTCGTGTGCCAACATTTATGTAGAAGCTCAATTCCATAAATTGGTACACTATCTATACATATATCTTATTATCATATCAGAATGTAATTAAATTATAATCTTGATGAACTATATGCATACGGATTCATGTATATTTTTGGTATTTGATATATATTGTCAGTGAGAGTTATTTCCCTTGTTGACGTATTCTAGGTTAATTATTATTTCTATTCCATGAATTGTTAAAATCCATTCATGAGTTAAATATTGTGTCGATCCGTGGGACTGTGATTTGCATGTGATTTACCTGTGTTTTATTATTATTGCAAACTAATTATATTTCAAATATGTTTATTATCTCTTGTGTATATTATAGGGCTTATTTCCTAGTCCATTTGGAGTTATCCAATAAATGGTAAAACAGAACCTAGTTGTTGAAAATAATTATTCACAACACTCGGTTATATATGTTTTTCAAAAATATCTACCTGAATATATGGGAAGGTGTAGATGAGAAAACTTTGGTTCCATCAGGGGACCACCTCAATAGTGATACACCGCCACCACCTACACGTCTCAGAGGAACACAAACCTCCATTGGTACATCCCAAGCCTGGTATTGAAAAAGAGACCATACAAAGCTAAAAAAATGTTTAAATACTTCTGTAAAATAAGAATCATTTTACTATTAACTAAGGAAGATTCTTCTTAAACTTTGATTCATTTTCTTCTTATTTCAAAACTATTCATTAACATCATTCAAGGTAACATATACATGTAAATCTTTTCTTTTGAAATTCACATAATGTTTGTACACCTGGTCCTATGGGCCACAGTAGCAGACCGGGCTACAGCACTTAGCTCTAGCTCACTATAGTCTCACACATCTCTATCAAGTCTATGATCCAAACCTTGTCTGATCAACTTGGTATGTCAGTCAATGTACCTGACGACGACTGATAGTTTTCTCTTTGTGCTTTCTTTTCATTTATCACGAGACATGGCTCACGCAGACCATAAATTTCATTCATTTTTTGCACCACTTTCCATAGTGTTATCAAGCACTATTCATGCACCTTGTACTGATGCAATAACCAAATAATATCATGCTGAAGATTTATAGATTTGAAGGAAAAAAGTTGTTTTATTCATTTAAATTTCTAGTGACATCAACCACTAAATCAGTTACCAAGTACTTTCTTCCCATCTACTGCTAATTTTTAAAAGACAACTTTCTTAACACAGAGAAAAAAACATGTTCAAAGTCAAATTCAGGCACTATAAAGAAAAACTAAGGTTTAAGCAATACTCATTAATTTCAATCACATAACAAAAACTTTTCTTTCATTGAACTGACTCAAGCATTTCTAAGGTCTGTGTAAGAAAGCACCTACCATGATTGCTGTATCCACAGGCGAGGAGGACAAGAGGATTCTACCATTAGGATCCCATGCTAGACATGTAACAGGCGAATGATTATTCTGCTGCAAAACCTGTACGGAACTTGTAGATGGCCTGGTAAGAAGAGTGTTATATTTATAGCCTCAGATTGTGTTGAGCAACGTTAATTCTATTTCTATTGAATAGAACATTGTTATGCAAAAACCTCAAAAGCATTTCAATTATATCTGGTGATATTTGCAATGACCCATCCACTGATTCCAATTAAAGCAACAAGAACTCACTCCTTCAATAAAATTATCTTGAAAAATATTCTAAAGACAATATACCACAAAATGACCCAAAGAAACATAATGAAATGGCAAAACCAGCAAATTAGTGAGCTTCAGAGATAAATGTTTCATTTTGCTAGCACTGCTTTAAAAATAAAAAAGCACCTGTTTGTTTAACTACCAATTTATACTTATATATTAAAATAATTAATAAAAGAGATTTCTATGATACATCCAATATTTACATAAACTGTAATTTGTAATTTGTAATTTCTTGGAGACTGTAATACTTTACTAAAATTATACCTTGTAGCTAATGAGGTCGGTTCCACATGCCAGATCAGTACACATGATTTGCAAGCTACGGCAAGAACAGAAGCTGAGTTAGGCCTGAAATGCAGTACAACAAATCAGTGAAATTCTTCAAGTGCTGGAAATCTATGAACAAGTTCTGAACAGATGTTTCTGCTTACAGTGTATCTTTCTTAAGTCAGCAATGAAGCAAAATCTGTCTACAGCAAACTGAATAAAAGTCATTGATACTGATGTCAAATTCCCACATTATCATGTGACATTCTGGTTATAATGCAATATGGAGGTCTGGAGAGTTGCATATTTTCACACTTTTATAATAATAATTATGTACTATAATAATACGATAAATAATCTTTATCTTCCAATAATGTAGGAATTGGACGCTGCCATCGATGACGTCATGGACAATGTTTTTTTCAGTTTTAAACGTATCAACATGGTGCCAAGATGAATGTCACATAGCGCTTACACTAATTATGTTATTTTCTCTTGTTAAAGGCTGCATGGCCAAAAATTTGAAAATAAGAGTTAAATTGATTTACTAGATAAAGACTTTGAAATTATGAGGTTAACTTAATAACTCCTAAGGTAAGGTGGGTATCATCATAACTCACTGACATCAAAGATAAAGATTCATAAAATGAAATCCAGAAGCATTAAACAATATCTAATTAATATAAATGTAACATACATTGACAGAAAATATCATACTCAAAATATTTTCACGGATCAAAAGAACTGATCTACTTACTGCCAAGCTAGGTCTGATACAAACTTCTGCAATTTGTGTTTAAGAATAGGTATTAAGTCATTTTTCGCTGTGTGAACTTTGATGGAATCATCTTGAAGAGCATAAGCAAACTTTACAGTGTGAGGATGCCAACAGAAAGCCCGGACTGGACTCTTAGACCTTTAAATGGTAAATACAAGAAATGCTTTATGTTGATTCTCTATAAACGTTATTTGTAAGAATAAATAACAAAAATTACAACTTTAGAATTACATTTTACTAAAATTTATTGACCCTATAATAAATTTCAAAGAAAAACATTATATAAATGTTACTTTATTTACAAACATTATTTCTAAATGCCACAATTTTTGGATAAACTTTAAAAGGAAAATCTTTAAAAATTGACAAAAATGAAGCAAAAACAAAAAACTCTGAGTATAAGCTTGGTACCATTTCCCTACAGTAGAAAATTTGTCTATAATGTCTTCATTGGACATCTGAAAATAAAAAAAAAATGACTTAAGTTTTCAAATAAAAAATTCTGAGAGCAGAAAATGAAACTTACAAGTGCTTTGTCAGTGAAATGGATCATTTTCTGTTTTATATCAAGTCAAAACTTATAGGTATTTTCTTAAAACAGAGATGACATCTACTTGATATAATGCATCTACATAGAAATTAAATTATTATAAGCTGTGTAACAGACTCTTTCAAAGCAGTAAAACAGGATATAAATACTTAATATTTCTTTCTATGAATTGGCTTTAAATCTTGCTTTAGGGCAACCAAAGACTAATTCCCTTAAATGGGTGATGTTGTTTGACTGGTGCATAGCTTTTTGTCCTATGTAACAGACCAAGCTGAAGTATGGAGGGGTCTTTTATATGTTCCATCTTTTATCCAGTGTTGGAACATCAGTTTATACTGTGTCATCCACAAGACAGGCATGGAGACAGCAGATGATGTATTACCTTAGAGAAATATTAGCAGGCAGCTTGAACTGAACAGACTTTAGAAGAGATCAAGTGAGCTCAATCTACCCACTCAAAAAAAAAACAAAAACAAAAACAAAAACAAAAAAGATACACACACATATATATACAGGGATTTCAGTAAGAGCCGGCACCCATCAAAGTACTGCCGCTTCAAATGAAGGAAATCAGTTGGTTCGAATTTCCTCTAATCTCAAATTTACTACTCACATTCACCCATATAGTGCTCAAATGGATATGCCTCAAATTTCTTAATCACTTCCCGAAAGAATTCTTACTGAAAACCCTGATGACATATATAAGTTGGTTGGTTGATTGGTGTTTTACATCACATTCAACAATTTTTCAGTTATATCACGACATGGAAGCACGAGGTAACCAACCCCTTAAACATAGTGGCGAAACCCAGGAATCGAACCTAGATCTTTGGTGCTAAAATCCAAGCAGTTAACTACTACACCAAGCCTGCCCATATATATATATATATATATATATATATATATATATATATATATATATATATATATATATATATATCTATATCTATATATATATATATAAGCACAAGAAAGCGACAAATGACACTAAAGTAAAAATAAAATATGGTCAAATTTTCGAGCCGATCTGCCCCTTCCTCAGGACAAAACAATATAAAAAACTACATAAATAGAAGTATTAAAAAAGAAAGCTATTTACAAAGCACTAGTCTAGTTATGCGGTGATATCGGGCGTCAGCTACATTTTGCGTGTTTGTAGTTCGCTGTCCAAATGTAAAATGACCAGGCCTTTATCCTATATCGTGGTCATTGGGGAATAGGGCGACACCTAGTGTTGCGGTTTGCCTTGACCCATTTATGTTGTAATATAAGTGAAATAAGAGAATGCTGAGAGTTGAAAGTCTATATTTGAAAACTTTTGGCAACTTGCGCTCAAGACAGTAGAACCTAATGGTGTTAACAAACTGATGGATGTCTACCAAATGAACAAAAAATATTAAACACCTGTCCTGTTGACTTTGTGCCTACAACCCCCCCCCCTTTTTTAATCTATTTATTTATTATTTATTTATTTTCTCTGTGTTTTCTCATCCATTTTATCCTTTCTCATTCTACTTTCAACTCTCAGCATTCTCTTATTTCACTTACATTACAACATGAATGGGTCAAGGCAAACCGCAACACTAGGTGTCGCACTATTCCCCTATGACCACGATATCGGATAAAGGCCTGGTCATTTTACATTTGGACAGCGAACTACAAACACGCAAAATGTAGCTGACGCCCGATATCACTGCATAACTAGACTAGCGCTTTGTATATAGCTTTTTTATTTCATATTTCTATTTATGTAGTATTTTTATATTGTTTTGTCCTGAGAAAGGGGCAGATCGCCTCGAAAATTTGACCATATTTATTTTTTACTTCAGTGTCGTTTGTCACGTTCTTCTGCTTCTATATTTGACCTCTTTTATTCTTTAGAGACTTGCATTGACCCACGGTTGATCCGACATTTTCCAATAGTGAACGTTGTTGTTATATTTCCTACTTATGCTTTTACATATATATATATATATATATATATATATATACATATACATATACATATTCATATACATATACAGAGACACAAAATGCCAATTTCTCAGGAACATGACAGGTATGGCATTAAGGTACAATAAACTTACAGAGAGATGGGGAAACAGTGTTCCATGTAGAGAATTTCCCCATCTCAGTATAGTCAGAGTTGATTTAGCCATTCCACCGGCCCAGGGAGGTACTGAAAGCAAAAGAACACTATCATTTCAAAATAACATGTATTATCTACTGAAAACAGTACTGAAATAAATGAAGTATTTTAATACTATTTAGAAAATTACCGCTAAAACGAGCTGAAAACAGCTTACTTGGACGGTAAGAGGCAGTTTTATATATGAATAACAACAAGCAAAGCCTGTTTTCAGCTTGACCACTTCAACAGATTTTTCACATTCAAATAAATATGATAAAGCGAAACATTTATTGAAACTTTCAAAGAGCTATAATCAATAGTACCTTCACTCTGGCTATTTACAACTTCTTCAAACACACCAAGTAGACCCATTTCATACCTATAAGAAAAAGGGGGAAATATCACATCTGTAGAAAACATGTGTAGTTTGATTAATATACATGTATGTATCAAATTTACGTAAATTATACAGAAGGAACACATAGTTACAGGTTTTCGACCTCCTCAGATTGTTTCAGATCACTGAATATACACATGATCTTTTACATTTCTAGAAACATTGTTATGAATGTCTCATGAAAAGAAAATTGTTTCATAACTTAGTCACCTTCTGTCTAAAAAAGAGTACCAGGTGTAAATGTACACATTGTCATAAACAGCAGTCCCAATGTTTCAGAGAAATGCACTAAATAACATGAGAAAGGCACTCAGAGATGAATGTGGAATTTAGGTGTCAATTTGAATAAGATTTGTTTTCTGTACTTTCTACATGAACATTTGTCACTGAGAACTTCTACAACACCTGAGATTTACTAGATCTTACCATGCATTAAGTTTTGTTTTCTGTACTTTCTGCATGAACATTGGTCACTGAGAACTTCTGCAACACCTGAGATTTACTGGATCTTACCATGCATTAAGTTTTGTTTTCTGTACTTTCTACATGAACATTGGTCACTGAGGACTTCTACAACACCTGAGATTTACTGGATCTTACCATGCATGGAGTGCTCTTTTCCACACAGTGTCATCATGAGGAAGAAAAGCGGACTTGGCATTCTCTCTATGAGCTGAATTTTTGGTCCCATCACAAGTAAGGGTCACTTCTGGATAGTTAGGAAGCTAAAGACGACAGGAAAATAATTTCACACAGCGTATATACATGTATTATAATCAAAAGGGTACAGCTATAAGTGTTTTCATGCCTACTCCCTTAGCAGCATTCTTCAACAATTGAACACTAATTTTCAAAACTTAGTGGTTTGTAAAATAGATTATAGACCTAGAACTGTGAAATAGCTAATGGTAAAGGAAAACAAAAAAAAAGAAAAAACATAGCAACATTTAGTGCTGCAGAATATGCCTGTTGCTTAAAACTGAAGCAGGAAAAATAAACACTGTGACCTTGACCTTGCAATGCAAAAAGTTATGGCCAGGACAAGAATTTAAATGACATACATGCTGTGACCTTGACCTTGCAGATATGACCTTAGTTCAAGGTCATAGTAACAATTTTGTCAAATATTATTCAAATCCAAGCAAGAAGTAAAAAAGTTATGGCCTGACAAATTATACTAGACTGCGAGAGATGGCTGACACTGGAAGGACGACAGTTGTATGCTGGATAGATGCCAGCCAGCCAACGCCGTAACATAATATGCCCTATCTAAAGACAGGTGTATAGAAACTACATAATTCATAACTTATTCATAGATATGTAATTTGATCTAATCAATATTCCACTTTTCTATTATTTTCTTTATATTCCCTTCCTTTGTAGATCACTTGTTTAAGTTGTTACATGTATATACATGTAAGTACCTTGTGAACTGTATCCCTTCTCTGATGAGAAAGTTGACCATTTTGCTCAAACTGTGTCACTTTACCATTACCTGGGGCTGGCGGGAAAAGTAGGAAGACACTGCTGTTTCCGGACATTATGTTTGTGTGACAAACAGAATTCTGAAATACTAAAGAATTATGTAATGACTACATGTATTAGTAAAACATTAATATGGATAGGGTGCAGTATGTTATAAAAATTTTCATTGTATGAGTTGAAATCACATCTATCCAACAGGTAAGCTACTTCTATCCAGTGAATGACCTTTAGAATAAGATCTAAAGATAGTGTTGATATTGCCTGTTGTCTGTTATTACACTGTACTGATTAGTACAGATAAGATACTGATGTCTCATTGGCTGACTTCAAACATACTGCTATATCGTAACGGTAGGAGTACATGTATTGCGAGGACTTAAGGAATCCTTCATTCTACTTTGTTACATGTATATCTGATCTCTTCATTTTCAAATCAAATTATAATTGTAAAATAAACATGAAAAAATGTGATAGTAACTTCTCCAAGGTGTGATTGTGTGAAAATAAAGATATCTTATAGGTCAAATGCTAAATGAATAAATAAATTGAATGTCAATTATCTGTGATTTTAAGTCTCAAGTCAATTGTTTTGAGACTTCCTGTCTTATCAATATGTTATGTAATATACATAATACAGTTGTTATAGATGCATTAATGTTTATTTGAAGTATTCAGAATTGATCCATATCATGAGATTTTCTTTCAAAAGGTTCCAACAGTTCAAGATTTGAAAATTTCCACAGAAGTGTACTGAAGATTGGTCTAAAGTGGCAACTTTATTATGCTGTCGTTTACTATTGCCACTCGCTGTGGCTATTGTAAACAAAAGCATAATAAAACGGCCAAATGCAAAAATCTCAAAAAAGATAAGAGCCAATTGAACATCTTATACACAGAGTCATACAGGCATATTGTATAGCTCCATGGCGACTTCTGCCACATAACTGAGCCAGTGACACCTCTTTTTTCCTTGGTGACAAATTTTCTTGACATCCATAAACATATGTAGTTGTCGAAGTAAGAAGTGTGTGTATTTAAAAAAAAAATAAATAAAAATGGCAAGTTACATTGTAATCATCGCATCTATGAATAGGAATCCGAATCTATATGGAGCGAATAGATTTTGAAGCGAAGTATTACAAATTGAAATTCAAAAGAAACACAGTTCTACAATGAGGTGAAATGTAAAGTCGAATTTCTAAAATAACAATAGATAAATGAAAATGGAGAAGTTCTTAATGGTTCCGTTAAACTTGTCATGAATCATATAAGTAGAATCCGTCTTTAAATTGAAAGAAAATTAGTCAAAAATCCCGCAATACCTCAAAGCTGGAAATACAAATTAAAAACTACTTTTAAAACCTATATCGGGAAAATCCGAAAACGGGCGCTCACTAAAACTAGTACGCGGACGCCGACGCGGACTTCAGAAAGTCCGACTTGAAAATGAAAAATAGTGATTTCTTTAAAAGTTCCGAGTATTTCTTTGTGAAACTTTCTACAGACATTGTAATGGACATGTTTATTCTTATCAATGCCAGATATTCACAACTTAAGTCCTAAATTTATCATTTGAGGCACTGATCTGTTACAAACACACTAAAACTAGTACGCGGACTTCGACGGCCGACTTGGGATGTCAAGACGAATATTCGTCTAATTTAAAAAAATAACAACATAAACTTAATTGATATGAATAGTGTAAGTGTAAAGAAGTGTAAATACTTCTTATTTATGCTTAAGGACTTCTTTATCGGCGATAAAACAAGGTTTGTTTACCTTGTGTGACAGCGGTCTCGATCATTTGGAAAAGCCGACTTCGGCTTCAAACGGACGCGTCAGCGGACTCGAGAACTAAAACTAGTACGCGGACTTCTGTGTCTATATAAAGATATTTTCTATTTATTTCCATATCATAACAAGAAATTTAAGTATTTTTTTTTTGATAATTAATTGCCATATCTAGTTAAATGTTAAAACATATCTTATATTGTGATAGAGGCAGTCCAACACAACAAGTCCGACTTCGCTTTTCAAACGGAATCGTTAATATTATTAACATAATAAAATCAAGCTGTAATTAAAATTAATTGAGGCATTATGACCATTTTTAAAACAATGTTACACCTTAGGCTTTATCTACTCCTTATTCGCAGTTTAAACATACACACTAACTAAAGTAATAATTAAGGTAGGAATTTTCTTCATTTACATCTTAGAAATTCAAAGTCGAATACAGAAGTCAGCGTACTAGTTTAGGCGATATAGTAAGTCTGTGTAGTTCTCGAGTCCGCCGTACGCGTCCGTTTGAAACCGAAGTCGGCTTTTCCAAATGATCGAGACCGCTGTCACACAAGGTAAACAAACCTTGTTTTATCGCCGATAAAGAAGTCCTTAAGCATAAATAAGAAGTATTTACACTTCTTTACACTTACACTATTCATATCAATTAAGTTTATGTTGTTATTTTTTTAAATTAGACGAATATTCGTCTTGACATCCCAAGTCGGCCGTCGAAGTCCGCGTACTAGTTTTAGTGTGTTTGTAACAGATCAGTGCCTCAAATGATAAATTTAGGACTTAAGTTGTGAATATCTGGCATTGATAAGAATAAACATGTCCATTACAATGTCTGTAGAAAGTTTCACAAAGAAATACTCGGAACTTTTAAAGAAATCACTATTTTTCATTTTCAAGTCGGACTTTCTGAAGTCCGCGTCGGCGTCCGCGTACTAGTTTTAGTGAGCGCCCCGAAAACGTTACTTTTGACTTTTCTATCATTTCAGATGAAAAATCTAGAGGTTGCTCATGTCCACGTAAACTAAAAGAGTGCTGCAAATATGTTGGACTTCGTTATATTTGCAGTTACTTTCTTTGTTGTTTTGCTCATAGCTGTCATTTACCTTTACCCTGTAAGTACCCAAATGCCATACTGACCACTGTATGCTTTGCTTGTTGCTGTGCTTGTGCAGAACGCTGGCAGGAGTACTGTATCCAACTTTTTTCCCTGGCTGGAGCTGGAGCACAGTTCCAGACTGCAGGAGCACCAAGCTTGGCCCACATTTACAGCGCCGTCACAAAATCATATAATTAAACTTCTTTTGGTGCTTTGTTCATCCACAATTGTTTGTACATTTACTGTACTGCAGTCATATTGCCTTTCTCTATCACATATCTTGGCTTTTAGATTTATGCATTGAACAGGTTGGGTCCAACACCTACGTGTATGGAGCTATTATAGCCCAATCAGGTTATTCTAATTTCTCTTGTTCTAGATATATCTAGTACATCCCGATATGACCGTAGACCATATTGGGATCATGAAATGCCTGACATTGCACCTTTTGTTCACACTTTTTCATTACGACGTCATAAATAAATGACCTGTCAAACATAAATTTACCTGTGACGTCACAATGAAACTACGTAACGGGGGCGGTTACAGTTGGACCTGGTGATCCCTTAATTATTATAGCCCTTTTGACCTAACCTGTCCTGCAAAATTTCTTCATCTTGAAGTTAATTGTGGTTCACATTTGTCTGAATAACAGGTGCTGGAGATACCATCAGTAAATATAAAATGTGTCTACATAAAACTTTAATCTACATATTCACTTGGTCTGTGGACCTGAATTTTATGTAAACATATATTATTGATGGTGTTTCGAGGGCCTGTGCTCTGAATATGACATTGTACACGATATTGTCCTCTTATTTCATGGACTTCAAGATATGGTTAACTTTTGATACTCTTTCGTTATTTATTTCTATTACGATAGGCCTACTGTAATGTCCCATGACAGTGTCACAAAGAATGGTTAACTATGACATTGAAGTTTCTTTTCTGAATTGGATTCAAGCCTAGCACCTTCTGCGCCACTGCAATTTTAATGTATTATACAGTCTACCAATTATTTTATATACTGATCAATATATATGCTGCAACCTACCTGTATTACTAATTATATGACATGCAATTAATTTATCATTGATGTGTGTGCTATATTCTATCCCTTATCGAATGTGCTACAGTCTTACACTGAACTTATGTGCTCTAGTTGCAAACGGGTCTTGTGTGCTACATTCTATCCCTTATCCAATAGACTATTTCTGAGTTATATCCAGACTGCGGACATAATGTATACTTTGGCAGGATTTTATTTATAATGTAATAATTTTATCTTTGGATACATAACATCAATTATTCTACCAAGTACGATGTCAAAATCTGTTGTCCGTAGTCTTACATGTTAAATCTGGGATTTTAACGGTCCTTTATTACTTGAAATAGGCTGGAAACTGATCTTGTGTCCTTTATTCTGTCTCCTAACAAATGTGCTGCATTCTAAGAGGGGTTTCTATATGCTTTGATTGGAAACTGATCTTGTGTGCTACATTTTATCCCTTATCCAATGTGCTACACTAACAGATCCTATGTGCTGTTATTCACAGTGCTTCAATCCACTTCTGATGCTAGCTGTGTGATACAATCTATGGCTGATTCTATGTCTTACATATAGTTTACTGCAATTCTTCCACAAGTCATATGTGCTGCAGTTCATTACATATTCATCTTTGTTGCAGGGTTCAAGGAAACCAAGTTCCATCCCTGGAATAGAGCCTAGCACTGAGCAGTGAGTAAACAAAAAACACAAGTATTGAAGTAATATATCTGTAACCTACATGCAGTATTATGTAAGAGATTACCACTAATATGATTGTTGGTCATGCAATTGGGGAATTATTTAAGATTTTATCATGACCTCATTAACCTTAAATGCAGTACAGTCAGAGTCCAGGTAATTGAGACCTTGGCTAGTGAAGATGGCTACAGAGAGCTAAATCCAGGTGTAAATTCAAGAATTACACAGTACACTGTGTATTTTACAAAGGTGTGAATGAGTAGAGGTAAATTTCCATCTGAATTCCCACTGTGATTTTGAGTGTTTTTCTCACTGTGTTTTGTGCAATTTCTCCAAAACACTTGGACTATACTGTAGGACACATTACAGGACATGCATTTACTATTATTATCCACTTCAGGCATTTGAATACATTTGTTTATGATAATATTCATGATCTTACATATATAGTAAGAATGGTGAAATAGTCTGAATTCAAATAGTGGACAAAAAGCATTCAGTTTCAATGCAATGTTCACATATTTTATGTTGTCTGCAAAGGGACCACTATGTGTGCAATGAACCAACCATGTGTGTAAGGGACCACTATGCATGCAAGGGACCACTGTGCATGCAAGGGACCACTATGAGTTCAAGGGACCACCATTCCTGTGTGTATTTTTCTGACTGTTTCCCTGAACAGAAAACCAAATTTCCATAAATATGAAAACCTAAGGAAAATTATTAGAAAGTATTTATCAGTCTTCTAGGAGGTCTCCTCAACAGAAAGTTGAAAAAACTTCACATTCAAATTTCTGCTAGTTTCCATTTTATAGAAGCTTGGCAGAAATTTATACTCAAAGTTTCCACATGAGAAACTTTTTTTTATAACTTACAGTAATATTTATACTTAAATATTTATATTTAAATTTTCTTCCCAGAAAACACATATTCCATGGAACTTTCAAGTGTTAGACTACTTAGATTTTATTATTACTTTCTGTATAAACAGGGATGGGAATTTGCCAGATATCTCCAGAGCCGGAAGCTTACATCAGTTTCTTCTTGATTTACATAAAACTTATGGTGACATAGCTTCTTTCTGGATGGGGCGCCAGTTTATTGTTAGTATCTGCTCACCTGAACTCTTCAAGGAACATCAGAATGTATTTGACAGACCACGTAAGTGCCTAAAAATGGACATGTTTATTTATGATTAACAATATTCATTTTGTTTTTTAAATCCCAGAAAAATTTTGGGGTCTTTTTCATGTCCGTCAATCTGTTCTTCCATCTGAGCTCATATCTTTTTAACTGTTAATTAGTTTTCTATTACATTGTACACAAATGTTCTTTGGGACAAGGATTTAAGGACAAAGGTCATGGAAGGTTATTTCTGCAGGGTCAAGGTCATTCAGCACATATCCCTAAAGTTGGGAAAGGCCTCTTATCTCTTAAATCATTGATCAGAATTGTATATTTCAGTCAAATGTTCCTTGGAATAGGGACTTTTGAAAAAAGGTCACGCAAGGTCATTTCTGAAAGATCAAAGTCACTCCGCACATATCCATAAAATATTTGGAAAGGTTTCATATTTCTGAAAACATTCATCACAGTTGTATCATTGAGGTTCTTCCTGCAAGATCAACAGCATTCAGCACATATCCATATAAACTATTGGGAAAGGCCTTCATTCTAGCACATATCACTGATCTTTAATTGGAATCTTATCATATTACACATAAATGTTCCTTCGGCAAGGGACTTTTGGACAATGCTCACACATGGTCACAACATTAAATATTAATAGCCCTAATTTCTTGAATTCTTGAAACATCTCATGATAATTCTAAAGACAAATTTTTATTGGTTTGATGCAATTCAGGGGGCATCCATTGATTGATTGATTGATTTTTGTTTAATGTCACACCACGAATATTTCACGTATATGGTGACGGCATCTGCCTGATGTGGGGCATACAAATTTTGACCTTTGCAACGGACCCACCCGAAGCAGTGAGGGATCTTTAACGTGCCATGCATACCACGACATGGAGCCTCGGTTTTTACTGTCTCATCCGAAAGACAGGACACCGGCATAACCAGAGCGGGAATCGAACCCCAGCCTCCCGATCAGGAGTCCAGCACGATACCACTAGGCCACGCCGGCTTCAGGAAGCATCCATCACTTTTACTCATATTCTTGTTTTTACTATCGGGTAATATTTTTATTATCCTTAACCTTAAATGAAAACCAGAATAAATCTATCTTTCTAAATATGCATTTGCTACAAGACTTTTATCAACTTTTTTTTATATGTGTATTTGTGTGTGTGTGTGGTAGGTTTATGGTTTGGATGTAATTCAGTGAAAAGCAGTTAAACCAAATGTGAGAAATATAGGGTTCTGGTATTACTTCTGTCTCTATTGATCATTCTCTATGGCAAGATATCAGATTGAAGTCATACACTTTTGGACAAGGTTTCCTTCAATATTAAGTACCAGTTGCAGGTGGGACAATTGCACAAGACAAAATTACCATATTTAGCCATACACAGGGCATTTGCTGGCATCATATAAGTAAAATAATCTTGAAATGCCGTAGAATAATGAGAATACATTTTTTAATTCATATAACGATTATAATCTTAAGGCTGGGTATTGGGGTAAATAAAACATGTTGCAATATATTGCATTATTGAAAAATATATTGCATTATATTGCAATATCAATGATTTTTAGATTTCATTATTTTTAACTTGAAAACAGGACTTTGGTATGTACAGCTAAAGCTTAGCACTACACAGAATGTATGGAATAAGCATAACAATAGTAAAAATCAAGGAGTTCATAAGTAGATAGAAGTTTTCAATATTCTTTTGTCACTTTTATATGTACTCCTTGCACTATAAAACTAATGATAAAAAGAGATAGTTCTAAGATATAGTAAGATAATGAGATATCGAACTCAAACCGATTTTTTAAAGAACAAATTGCGATACGTATTGAAAACGAAAACATTGCATTGTACCAATATGGCGGTAAAACTGCACAGCACTGTATAATATGTTATAAAAGTATTGATTCCTATCAAATGATCATTTTTCAGCTGAATTATTCCGATTGTTTGAGCCTTTTATTGGACCGAAATCAATCCAATATGCAAATAAGGGGGATGGGCGAAAGCGTAGAAATAACTATGACAATATTCTGGCACATGCAAAATTGAAAGACTACTACAATACTTTTCAAGAGGTTAGTACTAGAATGATTTTCCTGTTCTAAATTTAACTGCTTTTGTATGTGAAATATTAGAGTGAAGATTAAATTTCTTGTTATTCGCCATATTTTCAAGGTATTAGACAGAACCATATTGTGAAGCTTTAGTGTGGTCAGTTACAGGTACGAAGAGATGGACTTTAGCTATAATCATGCTATTTTAAGCAGAGTCTTTGTACTATACAAAGGTGGTAGAAGAATGTGTTGAGAAATAGCTCTTGTTCTTATTTGGCAGAAGCTAGTTTGCTTGTTCTCTACTGTCAAGGACAAAAGAATAGACTTTCCTGCAAAGAATTTATAGAAATACTGATTTCATATGAGAGATTTGAACTATTATCACTGCATGTGATGAAAATACATTGTATATGATGTCATATACCATGACATTTAAAGCAATACTCACTATTATTAAGGAATATAAGGGCAGATTTAGTTAAGTGGTTTAGTACTTTGTATGTGGTGTAGATGGGCCTGGTTTGACTCCAGGATTGCACCACAATCTTTAATAAGTAGGTAAATTTCTGCTTCCAGCATTGATAGAATATTCAGAATTGACTTAAATCCATAAAAATCACTCAATCATGAAGGAATAAGATGACTTAATTCAACAATTATAAAATAAAGGTTAAAGAATTTTGTAATAGGCATTAAGCATACCAGTAATGCTTTCAGCACAGATCTCGCCTTTCATTCCCAGTCTCTCCCAAAGGTTTGATAAAAGAATACATGCACACAGTGGGAAAGGAGCATAATTTCTTTTGCTGTTTTAAAAAGAAGTTAGGAATTGGGGAAAGGTCGATAAAATGCTGAAAACCCAGGGTGCATTCACATATTTTGTAGTGAAAGACACAAAGTAAGTGAAACTACATAAAGAAATGAAGAATGCACCAAAGACATAATAAAAAGAGGAAAACAAATTTACAAATAAACATCATTTATTTTCAGATATATTGCAACATCGAAGCAGGAGGTAACTAACCTTTCAAAATAGTGGCACAATATGGGAATTGAACCCTATCGCCTGTACCACAAGCCGAGCACTTAACCTCTATTTATCTCAACACCAAGCCTACCCCTCATATATAATTATGTACTACTGTCTGCGCCACTCACTCTGGAAACTGGAAAATCTGGATTTTCAGTTATTCATCTTCAGAATAATTTCAAAAAGGCAAAAACCATTTGATAGATCTTGTTTAGTCATAACTTTTGGTGTATGCTCTAAGTTTGTATGAAGAAGCGTTCATATTTTATAGAAAGAAATCAATTTTAGATAGGGTGATTTCCATTTAAATTTTGACGTGACGTCGCCAGGTTTCCCATAGACTCAAGGCAAAACATCGACAACGTCACGTCAAAATTAACAGAAAACGCCCTATCTTTAATGATTTTTCCCTATAAAATACAAATGCTTCTTCGTAGAAACATGTAACATTCACCATAAGTTACAACTAAACAAGATCTGTCGATTGATATTAATTTTGTAAAACTATTTTAAAGATAAATAAGTGAAAATCCAAATTTTTCGGTTTACAAAGGGAGTGGCGCGGACAGTAGATGCTTTCAAAAGAAAAAACTAAAAGTAATGATATCTATTCAGGTTGCAGATGGATTAGAGAAGAAGTGGTCACAATTAGTGAAAGAAGAACATATTCCATTAGGACAATATATGGTGGCATTTGCACTAAAGGTTGTCCTATTGACATTGTTTGGGGACTATTTCAAAACAGATAAAGAAATTTTAGAGTTTGGAAGAAATTATGATATTGTAAGTATACAACTGAGTGTGAAGTATGCATGTGAAATTACAGTTAGGTGCAGTCCTAACATAACATTATGTTAACATTGCGTTTAACGTGAAGTTTGCTTTCCTCATGCGCTTAGGACTGCTGAGCACACACGTTTGCTGTAACGCAGATTTCCTTGTGAATTTAATTTCAAGACTGTGTTAACGTGCTTGACTGCCGCGTTCACACACTTGGCTGCTGCGTGAATGTGTCTGACAGCCAAGTTCGCATGCTTACAACTTAAAACTTACATAAACATGTACATAGAGAAGGAATTGAAGGAGAATCAATGTATACATTGTATATTTAAATATAAAAAGATATTACTGTGTGCATGTAGGTAAATATTTGGAATTAAATAAAACGCTTACGAGTTAAGGAATGAATTTTGAAAAATATTGAATACAATTTCCAAACATTGAATACAATAAAATTTATTCTTATTTTAGGAGAATAATAATAATAATGATGGTGATGATGATGATGATGATGATGATGATGATGATAATAATAGAATTAATGAAAATAGTAATAACGATGATAATCATGGTATTCATATAATATTTCATGAAAAATAGCTAAATAAAAAAAAAAAACAATTATAAATACATAAATAAGAATAAATTTATAAATATTAAATTATAAATAAATAAACAAATAAGAAATAAATACGTAATTTAATTAATTAAAAATAAATAAATGAAATAAAATTAGAATGTAGTTTTCCTAGATTCTTTATAATATAAACTGACAAAATATTTCATAAATACCTGAGTGCATGTCTACGCAGTAATTTCCATTATCATATTACATATGAAACCCTTGATGCATATGAATGCGCGACTAGACCGAGTGCACACGGGAGTAAATCACGTTAATGCGAATTTCCTCCCGCATTAACGCAAGGAGCACATGCACGTTCGGGTCGAACAGTCGTAGCACGTGTGCTAAAGCAGTCCTCGTGACCGTTTTCGCGTTAATGTGCATGTTATGTTTGGACTGCACCCATCTGTATGCTCTTGCTTAAACACTGTCTCTCTTATAATGATATCAGAGATTGATACCTAATGTGTAAAAGCTTTCAACATTGAAGTTCTCTCAGCACTCATCTATCAAGGACCAATAGCTCAGGCCAGGTCTGTATGGAAGAAAAAAGAGTGTTTTGTTATACTTATAGAAAAATTTATCTTGCAATACCATGTATCACAGATATTATTGGTATTAGAAGTGTATTCTTCATTTTGTGGAATCAGTATTGTATCTATATAATCAAATTTTTTTCAGCTCAATGACTTCTTTCTTTGGACGCTTTCATTTTTGCCACATAAATGACGTAAAATGTTGTAAATTTTAGTGTGCTTTTTGTCTTTATGCCATAAAATGTTACACATTCACCTGATCTTTGTGTAGAAATCAGCTTCATTTCAATTCTGTTTATCAGTTTGATATTGTTATTTGTTGGTGACTTAGGGATACACCACTTTTGCTTTTATTCAAAATCTACCAGTTTAGCATCAGCCAATGAGTCAAGTCACACAAAGGCTAGAACATGGATGTTAAACTTGACTTTATGTACTAGTATGTTAGACACTCATTCATCATATGTATATATTTTTTAAGCCCCAGCCTCTTAAAAGTTACCTAGGGCACGACAGTTTTCAAACTCTCAATATTGTATAAAGTGTATAAATATTTTGTAGTGTTGGAGTGAAATGGAACGAAGTGTTACTGACCCAGTTACAGATCCCAATTCTCCCAGACAGAAATCATTCGATGAAGGTATGTATTTTGTTTAATTCAAAACTTATGAAATGCAAGCAAAATGTGCACCATACCAGTCGCTACAGTAGCAACTAGTTGTAAGAATTTGACTGATAAATTTTTTTCTAAAACTTATCTACTAGGCTACATCGAGTGTGGACCAAAATTAAAACTGACTTCTTTCATCATAAGAACAGCATGTAGGTTTCGAAAATTTGTTTGAGTCTAAATCTGCTGTCTAGGCTGTAAAGGTTAAATCAATAAATGTGACAAGACTGTCTTAAGTAAGCTTCTCTTAATTTGATGTGTATTTGTAAAACTGTCTAATTTGGGAAAAAATGCTCCTATAAAAAGGTAGAATAAAGCTAGGATGAGACCTATCACTGACTTGATGACTTGTAGATTATCAGGGTTTTCAATGAATTTATTTGAGCAGGTGGAATGAAAAACTTAGGTACATTTTTATAGTAGTATTTAAGGTTAAAGGAAATTTGAACTAGTGAAACTCATCTGTCCTGTCTGTGTGGTTCAGAAAAACTACTTTATCATAAAAATACAATTGTTGTTCAATGGAAATCTGCTTCATAGTTCACACCTATTGGTGTTCCTGACACAAAGTACAAGGTCACCTAGCCCATGACTAAAATTTTGTGATGTCCTATATACCTTATTATGATTGTCATGCACAGATGTGTCATGACCATGACCTAAAGGCCAAGTCAAGGCTTCCGTAGGCTTTTGTTTAAATTTACCTTTGTACCACTTTAAGTATTTGCATTGTTAGGACTGTCCTAGTTGGATTCACCTGTTGTAAAATACAGATGCAGCTCGCACTTTATCTCAGTGGCATTCATAACAATGTAGCAGGGTGGACCTACATTGACATCTGAAAACCAAAGAACTATTTTACTCTATAACTTTTGACAAATCGTAAATTGTTAATAACTCGTGAAAGATAGATATTTGTAGGAATAACTTATTAATGTGTGAGATATGTTTACATGTATTTCTATTATGCCCCTGGATCCATAGATCATAGATCCATAGATCGGGGGGCATACCATTTTTGATCTGTCTGTTTGTTTGTTCGCTTGTTTGTCTGTCTGTTGTCAATTATAACCTTCGCTATAACTTTTGAACCATGAGAGATAGAGACTTCATATTTTGGATGCATACTAATACTAATAGAATAAACCCCTTTTAAACTACATGAAAGTCAAACCTTGTGACCTTGTTCTTTGAATTACACAAGTTTCAAAATATGACTTATTTTGACTTCGTTGCAGCTGGGGTCATTCGTGTTTCACAAACCCATCTTGTTTATCATATATTACCAACACTACCTTTCTTCTTCTACCAGTACAGTGCCAACCATTCAACTTTAACTTAGAGTATCAAAAGATATTTTTATTTTTATGTTATGGAATTTAAGATTTATAATCGGTCTCAAGTTCTCTAGTAAAATGAACACTAAAGGTGAAACTTGGCACCAAGGAGATGTCGGGTCTTGGTTTTCTAGTGATATTGAACCAGTTACAAGCTGTAAAACTTCATGCAGTCTTTTCAACCTTCAAGATGTTGAAACATTCTTATGTTTACAGTCAAGATCTTTATCAATTTTCATCTTAAATGAAAATAATCTTCAGTAGCAGTGGTTTTTAGGGGGTTTTTTTCCAATCAGATCCATTTTAAGGACCCTTTCCAATGGAAATTTCACTGATTTTTTTCCAATATTTGTCTATATTTTTTACAAACATTTACCGTAGTATTATGCAAATGGGACAAAAAAAGTCTGAAATGAAAAGGTACAGGCACCTTTGAAAAAAAATAAATAATAAAAAAAAAACACTGAGTAGGATTCCTCATCAAGAGTAATTTTAAATTTTGTATTCTGTAGTAAAATTGTTCACTGGAAATTATATTTTAGCTGTGAAGAAACTGAGGAGTTTTATTAAAACGGCAGTGGATTTAAGAAAAAAAACTCCACCAAACCAAGAATCTGAATTGTTGATAGACCTTATGATGGATGATGCCAGTGATGAGGAGGAACTGTTAAGTGACAGCATTGCATATGCAGTGGGAGGATTCCATACTACAAGCAATGGTAAACACATCTTTCAAATCACTCACAACTTGAATGTAGTGATTTCAACGAGTCCCCCTCCCTCAATTATACCAATATAATGAGAAGGGTTAGAACTTCCAATTTACCAAAAATACCCCTCCTCTCGTCTGTGTCTTAGAACTTTTTAGCTCACCTGAGCCAAAGGCTCAAGTGAGCTATTGTCATAGTGCGTCCGTCGTCGTTCGGCGTCCGTCGTCGTTCGGCATCCATCGTCTGTCGTAAACTTTTCACATTTTCGACTTCTTAGTATGCATGAAGTACTCACGGTCCCCTACAAGTGTTGTTATTTTTTGTCGAGATCCATTGACAGGTGGCGCCACCATGAGCAAAAGTAGGTCACAGAGGGTACCATCCTTTGACAGACTTCTTCTTCAGACCGGGGGCATACAGAGACAAACCGAATGCATAGGAATGATCTAGACAGATGTGTGAAGAAGTGTTGTTATTTTTGGTTCCATTCCGAAATCAAATTTTTGACGTTTTTTGGACATTTTTTTTGGACTTAGTAATTTCAATGCAGAAAAGTGTAATGTTTTTCAGTTAATTGAAAATGATGAGTTCTTATGGACTATTTTGATCATAATTATGGTAAGGAATATAATTGTGAAAGAATTTTGTCAATATCTCAAGTTTTGGATTTTTTATGAATTTTTTAAGACTTCCAAGAAAAAAAAAAGGGGGGGGGGACAGTTTTTCACATTTTCAACTTATTCTAGAGAACTACCTGAAGGATTGTGATGAAACTGGGTAGGATGCAAGTACTCATGGTGTCTTACAAGGGTTGTTATTTTTTGTCCGGATCAATCAGCAGATGGCGCCACCACAGGCAAAAGTAGGTCACAAAGGGTACCCTCCTTTGACAAGCTTCTTTTTCAGATTGGAGGCATACAGAGACAAACTGAATGCATAGGAATGATCTAGAGGCATATGTGAAGAAGTGTTGTTGTTTTTGGTTCCATTCCGAAATCAAATTTTTGATGTTTTTCCGTTGTCTTTTTGGACTTAGTGTTTTCAATGCAAAAACAAGTGACTTTACTGATTATTGCTCCTCATATTATAATTTGATGCTGTAATTTGGTTTCATTTAATTATATTAAGGGAAAAAATGCCACAGTAAAAGTTTTTTGTCAATATCTTAATTTTTAGATGTTTTATGAAGATTATAAGATTGTAATATTACTGGTAATGAAAGGTTTAAAGAAATCTTAAGGTCGTGGGTTCAAACCCCTCTGGGGGCAATTTTTTTTTAATTATATGTATGAAAAGAACTTTTATAGTGAGAAATTTTTTTTTCAATATCTCAATTTCTAGATTTTTATCTTATTTTATTTTTTCTTAATTAAAAAGAAAAAGTGGGGGGAGGGGGGGGTATTCACATTTTCTTCTTTATCTTAAGAACTGTGTGAAGTTAAGATGCGTCAACATGTGGTGCCACCACAGGCCAATTTTTATAAATTTTATTCTATACAAAAGGGGAAAGATTACTGCATCATTGCAATTTGCATTGACTTCTTCTTCCAGTGAAGTGCAAACCATACATATATTGATATATTTTCAATATTTAACATTTAAATTAATTGTTTGAAATATGAAATCATCATGTTCTTTCATAATAAATTAAAAACACCTCCTCCCCTTATCATTTTTTTCATTTTTGAGATTTTGATACTGTATCATTTTTCACGTCACAAGACACAATAGCGGTTGATTTTCTCCGCAAGAAATTTTCATGTCAGTAGCTTTGTATGTATGTCTTTAAAGAATGAAAGTTTTTCTTTGATTATGTTTTGATTTAATTCACTTGAAATATACTGAAATCAATAGATCAAGAATGAGGAGAGGAAGCCGCCTTTCGATTTTCAGGTTCATCCGATTTGTAGTTACAGAGTTATGGGACTTTGATTTTGAGCTCACCTGAGCCAAATGTCATACCAGATTGTCTGTCGTCTGTCCGTAAACTTTTTGATACATTCAACTTCTTCTCTGAAACTACTGGGCAGAATTCAGTGAAAAATTTCATGCTTGTTCCTCAACATATTATGCACAAATTTGGTATCAAGTAAAAGCAGACATACTTATCGACACATACTTATATAAATTTTCCAAATCCATGCAAAACTAAGGGCATGGTGAGCCATGGAACTCAAAATTTTGCTCAAAACAGTTTAATCGGACACCGAGAAGTTAATTAGGTCAGACCCATCACTACAGTATAAAGTGACCACTCACCGCTTTCCCCTTTGAAAAACAGTCTCTGGGGATATACAGTAAACAAAAGTATGTAACTCACTACAGTCGACATGTCACATTTTTCCTTTTCCCCTCACTGTTGTAGGTGTGTATGTTGAATAGGTCACAGTTTTCTTCTTATACATTTAGCCGATGCTATCACCATATAGGTCACATAAAATCATTCAAGAAATAATTACCATATGTATGGATAGTTATACAGAGATTTTTCACCTGTAATATTAACAAAACTTAAGGGGAGTGGTAATTTGTCCTGTGAGATCATACTGGTCCTCAAATCTTAAGACTTAGGTTTGATTCCGACTGTTGGCTCAGAGTTTTCTAGGATAATTTATCATCTTGTATCTCTCTATGTGTCAGTCACATGAGACAGTATAAACGAAGGGCCCATGTCACTGTATAAACCAAGACCCCATGTCACTGTATAAACCAAGGCCCAATGTTGCTGTATAAACCAAGGCCCCATGTCACTATAAACCGAGGCCCCATGTCACAGTATAAACTGAGGTCCTGTGTCAGGGTATAAACCAAGGCCCCATGACAGTATAAACCAAGGCACCATGACATTGTATAAGCTAAGGCCCCATGTCACTGTAAAAAAAACCAAGGCCCCATGTCACTGTATAAACCGAGGCCCCATGACACTGTATAAGCCAAGGCCCTGTGTAACAGTATAAAGCGAGGCCCTGTGTCAGGGTATAAACCAAGGCTCCATGTCACTGTATAAACTGAGGCCCTGTGTCAGGGTATAAACCGAGGCCCCATGTCCCGGTATACACCAAAGCCCCATGACACTGTATAAACCAAGGCCCCATGTAACAGTATAAAGTGAGGCCCTGTGTCACAGTATAAACCGGGGCCCTGTGTCAGGGCATAAATAGAGGCCCCATGTCCCAGTATAAACCAAAGCTCCATGACACTATATAAGCCAAGGCCCTGTGTAACGGTATAAAGTGAGGCCCTGTGTCACAGTATTAACCGAGCCCTGTGTCATGGTTTAAACAAAGACCCCCTGTCCTGGTGTATACTGAGGCCCCATGTCACTGTGTATACCGAGGCCCCATGTTGCTGTGCAAACCGAGACCCCATTTTGCTGTGTGAACCGAGGTCCCGTGTCGCTGTATGAACTGAGGCCCTATGTCACTCTGTAAATCGAGGCCCAATGCCACGGTATACGATGGCAGGTATATTTTTCACTGCTTCTGGTAGGTTTGTATTATAGGACAAATGTATGAAGTGATGCACCAAATGGTGCCACAATTATATAAAGGCAGTAATCTTAGAGTGACATAGCATGATAACAAATAAAAATACAACATGTAATAATAAAACAGATAGGTAATGGACAGAGTGGAAAGGATAGATATTTAACAAAGTGATCCTAGAATAGGGACCTTTTAAGAAATCATACAGAGTTATACATAAAATGAGACAAATTGTAAATTTGAAAATATTGACATAATGATTTTTATGTTTTGATCTTCCTATTTCACAATGATATGTAGAAGGTGATATAACTGGGGTAAAGACCTTTTTGAAAGTTTATGCGTTGTTTTCAGTTTTAACATGGGGATTCTACTTCCTTGCTACACATCAAGATGTCCAGGATAAGGTAGTACAGGAGATTAAAAAGGTTCTAGGGAAAGATGACGTGGATGCAAGTAACATAAACGAGCTCGTGTGAGTACAGTGTTCTCAATACAGACAGATATTTCTTATCTTATATTGCTGTATATCTTAAAACGAATCTCCGACTGAAAGATATAATTAATATGGCATTCTGTTGTTATTCATATTTATTATGGTTGTAAATGGTAATGTTATAAATATATTTCTAACATTTTAAAGTGCTATTAGAATGGTGGGGGATTATTCAGTTTTATAAAATACTAATTGAATAGCTATGAATTTCATTGAAGTTCCCACTTCTTCTGCTTCTGTATTTCCCTGAGAGTTATCAAAAAAATACACATTTGCCTGATTTTATGGGGAAACCCAAATATAAGATTTCTGGTTCAACTTTTGTACCATGACATCACAATTCGAACATTAATGTCATAATGAAAACCCAGGGAAAAGTAGCATTCTCACAACTTCTGACGTCACATAGTACGGAGATTAACGACAAAAGAGACATTGAGATATTAGCTCATATATGTAGATATGTGCATTGTATCGAAAATTGTTAACATCCTAATAGCATATAAAACATATCTCAGCCATCAATAAGTGCACTGGTAAGTAAAGTGTAAAACAATACCTATATGATAAGGAACAATATTAACAAGCAAATTCAGAGAATTGTGGTCCCTGCTTAGGGGGTTCTGTCAGTAAGGGTGCAGTGATCTATGACATACAATCATGGTTGTGTATGTCTACAGACACACATGCCAAATATGAAGGCCCTACGTCTTATGGTAAAAAAGTTACATTGAAGTAGGTCAAAGGTCACAGTCAAGGTCACATGATGAAAAATTTTGTTACCAATGGAAAGGTATTGCAATTAGAGAGACACACATGCCAAATATGAAGGTCCTACGTCTGACGATTAAAAGTTACATTGACGTAGGTCAAAGGTCAAGGTCACATGCTAAAAACTTTCAGTACCAATGGAAAGGTATTGCAATTAGGGACACACATATGTCTTACGGTTAAAATGTTATGACCAAGGTTAAGGTTTTTGTGACAGACGGACGGACAGACAGACAGACAGACGAATGAGAATGTCCCCACGCTTTCGCGAAAGCTGGGAACAAAACGGCAATCATTGGCCTCCAACGGAGCTATAGGTTTATTCAGGGGTTATGGAGAAGCATGTATTCCCTGCTAATACCGGTAGTTCTTGGTTACATTTTTGTTTTGGTCTTTTCAACTAAATATGTAGACATGGTACTTATTACTATTATAACCCACAGTACTAAAAGTGCAATATTTCTCCACTGTATAATTTGTCTTACACATTCATTCTTTATGCTGATCTGCTGACCATGTGAAAACTGGTTTAGATTCATTTAGAAACGGAGGTTGAATTAGACTGAAGAAAAAGTTGATTGATTTTTTAGGTCAGATTTAAGAAACATTTAGGTAAAAAAAATTAAGGTCACAAAGAGGATATTCTGCCTTTTGATGCTCTTCAATTTAATTCGATTCTTGTTAGCTTTAAGCCATCCGTCTCATCAGCATAGTGTATATGGTATATAAGTATAAAGCTCTTGTTGTTTTCACAAGTTACTCCACTACTACTACAACATGTACATTACCTTTAACAATGGGTATTTTTATTCAGGTATATGTATATTATCTTAAATCAGTACATTAAAATTCTATTTCAGATATCTTCGACAAGTCATAGATGAGACATTGAGATGTGCTGTCGTAGCACCATGGGCCGCCAGATTCCAGGACTTTGATTCTCAACTTGGTGGTCACAAAATACCCAAAAATGTAAGTCACATATCACCTTCATTTTAGTGAAGGTTTTGAAGTTAATCATTTGCAAACTTTACATATCAGTGGGGTTCATTGACAAATGCTGAAATGATCCAGACAAATGACTTTGGATCAGGTAAAGCCCTCAAGATTTATCTAAAGTTCTAAGTAAAATCTTACCTTTCAATAACTTGTTTCACTATGACTTTGGTCAAAGTAAGAAAATAATTAAGAATAGTTTATCTTTGTATGCTTCTTCAGTGAATCTGAATGCTGTCGTTCATATATTTACAATAATTTTGGTAAAATATGACTGAAAATTTGCATTACCACTTACAATAAAACCAAAAGTCATACCATAATAATAAATTTATAGAGCTTAAACAAAGATATTGTAAATTATATATAAAAAAGATTTTCTTGTTGTGTGTTTCATACATTACTTTACATAGAATATTGACATAAATAAAATGAGGTTTACTGGAATAATTTAAAAATTATGTTAAAAACCATCACCATTCTGTGAATATCACTAAGAACTAAAAAAAGTAGGCTAAAGAGACGTGTGAAAATTCAGTTTTGCTGCTTACCATTTTCAAATCTGGGTCCAACCCCTGGTACACAAAGCTGTCCACATACCTACCATAGTAATGATAGTTCACAGGTTCTCTTCAATTTTATTCACCACGAAACATAGAGCTCCGTCTAAGAGGGAAAATACATCTGTTTGACTTAGGCAAGTAAATCTCCATATTTATTCTAAATTTCAGACTCCAGTTATTCATGCTTTAGGAGTAAGTCTCCAGAATGAGAAATACTGGCCTATGCCGAACCAGTAAGTTGTTACGCTTTAATCAGTGTTCTATTTAAGATATTTGTTTATTGCTTTATAAGTTTATTTTATGTTATGCCGAGATGTTATCTTATATAGTGACAGCAAGTAAAAAAGCTATCTTTTATGTACCAATGTCTACCAAGACATAAGACCTCGGTTTTACCGTCTCATCCAACTTATAAGACACCAACAAGTAGCGTGTTTGGCATGAACATGGGATAACTTTGCCTTCATATTATTGTCTATGCCAAAATGCTATGCCAGCTTTGTTCTTCTTTAAAAAAAACTCATATTTATTGAATGATCCTTTTCTCTATTGTGTGAACCAGCTTTACTGAGTCAGTATGGCATACAGCTGGTACTCTTTACCATGATGCCCCCGGTTCAAAACCCTCTGGTGACTTGTCAGTGTCCCTTATAGCTCACCAAAGCTTAAAGCTGAAATGAGCTTTTCTGATCACCTGTTGTCCGTCGTCCATCTCTCTGTCTGTAAACCTTTAGCATATTTGACTTCTTCACAACCATCTGAAGAATTTTTCGGATACTTGGTATGCATTAAGTACTATAGATCTATATCCTCTACCAAATTTGTTCCAAATCCACCATCAGGAGTAAAAATAGGTCACAGAAGGTAGCCTTCCTTGTAAATCAGAATGTTCTTATCCAGAACCACAGTATGGCTAATATATATAGAAGGATTTATGTTTCAAGTTTGTTGATTTTGTTGAAATGAAATAAATAATTTTTGACGCATTTTTGATGTCTTTTTGAAATTTAACATTTTCATACAAATTAGCATGGTTTTCATCAATATTTTCCCTTGGGTTGGCTTTCGGTGCACTGCAATGCTTATTTTTTATTTTTATCCTGAAGTTTTTATATGAAGTTTTTAATATTGCGGAAAAGGTGGGGGGGTATTTTTTTCACATTTTCAATTTACTCAAACAATTCAATGGATTCAATTCAATTTGATGAAACTTAATAGGAATAAAGGTGAGCAATATAGGCCCATTTTGGTCTCATTTTTTCTGATGATACTTGATTCTCCATATCATGTAAAAGACCTTCCAATGATATAGGTGGGTTTATCACACGTCTAAATTTCCGTACAATTTTAATTTGAGGTTTGAATTAAGAATCAACTAGTTTTCTGTGACATTGAATAAACCCACAAATTCTTTTTTCAATGGACTGTTGATACTTTTCATTGTAGATTGATTTTGGCATTTTCTAATGTATATGTATAATACTGGCAATTGCTCTAGTATTGATTTGTTAAGCAAAGTGTGAAATATTCTGATTTTAGATTTGATCCAGATAGATTCAGTGCAGAAAATATGAAAAACCGTCCGACATTAGCATTTCAACCCTTTGGCTTTGCTGGCAAAAGGATTTGTCCTGGATACAGATTTGCATATGCAGAAGCCACAGTATGTTTTGTTTCCTTGCTGAGGAAGTTCAAGGTTAAAATGGTGGAGGGACAAGTGGTGACACCTGTACATGGTTTAGTTACACATCCAGAGGAAGAAATTTGGATAACAATAGAGAAACGATGATCTTAAACTATTGTTGAGGATATTTTGTGGGATACACAATAGTATATATATAATTTTTTTTTAACTATTGGAGTAGAAAAAAAAATTGAAGTGTTTGTTTTCTAAGGTGCATGCATAATTGCAAATGTATATTTCATGATTTCAGTATGTATTAAATAATGCCAAGAAAAGATACTCTTGCAAAATCCAAATACTTCTTTTGCTGAAGACAAAAAATATGTCACATGAACAATAAATGTATGTAAGCAAATACACATAAATATGATAAAAGTTAATTTGAAGGAAAGTCTGCCTTAGCATTGTGGGTTTTTTTTCTCAAATTTTTTTAGAAAAAGTTCATGTAGAAGTGTAGTAATGATTTTTATGTATTGAACAAGGATTCTGTTCACTTGTTATTTTGAAGTCTTTGATTTGTAGCAATGTGCCTCCAAAGTATGTCATGGTACATTTAACTTTGAAGTCATATAAGTAATAAAAGGCTTCTCATAATTGTATATACATGTATATATTCTCATTATTCCTTTGCTATAAAAATATTTTAAGTTAAAGGTTTCTTTTCTTTGTAATAATGCTTTAAAGACAGAAAGATAAAGCTGGTAATCATTTAATATGCTTTTCTAATCTTTTTTGTTGAACAAGGATTGATACCAGTTTGTTATATGCAAAGTGGTTGGCCATGTACAAAATGATTTGCATATTCCTTGGGAATAAATGTATCTCCTTTACCATCAAACACCATCTACCATCAAGTTTTATGTAATTAAAAAAATTCTTAGATAATGAATGTTTCTTCACAAATTTACCTATTAAACGCTCTCCCCATCATTTTGTAATGTTGTGCTCCATACAAGGTTTAAGTGGATGAAATTGGCAGACAAGCTAAGTTACATTTATGGATTTTCTGTTGGAGAAATTTATTTCTAAGCATTAAGAAAAGAGACATTAGCATATCAATTCTTCCTGAAAGGGGAAGAAGAAAACCTACAGAAATGCTTTGTGATCTGAAAACATAAACTAGAAAATATACATTTTGTGCTCTTGCCTTTTATGGATACACTAATATATGGTATGTTGTCTCTATTTTGTTGTTTAACAGTATGATACTATGTCACCCATGTGGCTGCAACCACCACTGAAATATGTTTAAAATATGTAAAACTAAAGAAATTGGTTTATTGTATTGCTTTCAATAATTTTTAGTCACATTCCAAGATACAAGCAACCTCAAAATGTGACTCTCCTGTAATAAGCTATTATCAAGTTTCTTAGACTTAAGTGTTTGTCAGTAGGCACAAATTGCAATAAATGCTTTATATTGAATTAAATGCAAGGATTCCAGTGGACAAGCCACAAGAAAAACAGCAATATCCACTCAAACAGAGGGACACAAATTCATTCTTCGATTTGTAATGATAAAAATTCTATAATTGAAACGTTAATGTTTGTCTGCAGTCTGTGCTTTTCAGCTCACCTGAGCAAAGGCTAAAGTAAGGTATTGCCATAGCGTGTCTGGTGTGGTGTCATAAACTTTCCACATTTTCCACTTCTTCAAAACCACTGGGAAGATTTTGATGAAACTTTGTAGGCCTGAAGTACTTGTGGTCCCCTACAAATGTTGTTGCTTTTTGTCTGGATCCATCAACAAGGGGCGCCATCACAGACAAATTAAGGTCACAGAGGGTAACCTCATTTGAGACACTGCTTCTTTTGCTTACAGAGACAAAGTGAATGCATAAGAATGATCCAGGTATGTGTGAAGAAGTGTTGTTGTATTTGGTTCCATTCTGAAATGAAATTTTTGATGTTTTTTCAACAGTGTTTTTATTTAATTTATTTGATGATAATGTCATGGCAGATGTGGCTAGTCAAACAGGAGATGATCACTCCTCCTAGGCACCTGGTCTCACTTCTGAATTTGGAGGGTTCGTCAATGTCTGCTGTGGTACATTGTTGGTAGTGCCATAATCATGTGACACCAGTTGCTTTCAAGTTCTACATTAACATCACACTTATTATACCCCTCGCAAGGGGGTATTTAGGAATCACCCTGTCTGTCTGTTTGTTCACATTTTTCCAGGCCATAACTTCTTACCCCCTCGTCGGATCTGGATAATGTTTCACACAACTGTTGTACATGACCAAAGGGTATGTCATGGCCTTGAACCATGGTCATATTGTCAAGGTCAAGGTCACAGTGCACACATAGCAAAAAATTTTGTCCAAGCCATAACTTCTTATCACCTGATTGGATCTGGATAATATTTGATACAATTGTTGTCCATGACCCAAGAGTGTGTCATGAGCTTGATCCAATGTCATATCTTCAATGTCAAGGTCACAGTGCATACATAGCCATCATCCTTGTTTGGGCCCAAAATTCTTACCCCCAAGTTGGATCATTATGCAGGATAATATTTCACACAATTGTTGTCCATGACCCAAGAGTGTGTCATGAGCTTGATCCAATGTCATATCTTCAACTTCAAGGTCACAGTGCATACATAGCCAACATCCTTGTTTGGGCCCAAAATTCTTACCCCCAAGTTGGATCATTATGCAGGATAATATTTCACACAATTGTTGTCCATGACCCAACATCCTTGTTTGGGCCCAAAATTCTTACCCCCAAGTTGGATCATTATGCAGGATAATATTTCACACAATTGTTGTCCATGACCCAAAGGTGTGTCAGGACCTTGATTCAAGAACTCCAATGTCAAGATCACAGTACACACTTGTTCGAAATACTTGTCTGTGCCATAACTCCTTACTGCTATGATAGATCTAGATAACATTTCCCACAATTATTGTACATGACACAGAAAAGTGCCATGACCTTGACCCATGGTCATATCGTCAAGGTCACAGTACACACGTAGCAAAACTTTTTGTCGGGGCCTTAACTTCTTATTCCCTTATCAGATCTGGATAATATTTGACACAATTGTTGTCCATGACCCAAGAGTGTGTCATGACCTTGATCCAATGTCATATCTTCAACGTCAAGGTCACAGTGCATACATAGCCAACATCCTTGTTTGGGCCCAAAATTCTTACCCCCAAGTTGGATCATTATGCAGGATAATATTTCACACAATTGTTGTCCATGACCCAAAGGTGTGTCAGGACCTTGATTCAAGAACTCCAATGTCAAGATCAAAGTACACACTTGTTCGAAATACTTGTCCGGGCCATAACTCCTTACTGCTATGATAGATCTGGATAACATTTCCCACAATTATTGTATATGATACAAAAATGTGCCATGATCTTGACCCATGGTTATATCGTCAAGGTCACAGTACACATGTTGCAAAACTTTTTGTCAGGGCCATAACTTCTTATTCCCTTATCAGATCTGGATAATATTTCACACAATTGTTGTCTATGGCCAAAGGGTGTGTCATCACCTTGACCCAAGGTTATATCTTCAAGATCAAAGTCACATTACATACATAGCTAAAGTCCTTGTCCGGGCCATAACTTCTTATTGCCAAATTTGATTATTATAAAAATTAACATTTTACACAATTGTTGTCTATGACCTTAGGGTGTGTCATGACCTTGACTCAAGATTATATCTCCAAGGTCAAGGTCACAGTACACACTTGGTCATAGTCATTGTCTGTGACATAACTCCCTACTGCTATGTTGGATCTGAATAACATTTCACACAATTATTGTACATGACACAACAGTGTGTCATGACCTCGACCCATGGTCATATCTTCAAGGTCAAGGTCACAGTTCACACATAGCCAAAATGCGGGCCATAACTTCTTACTGCCAGGATGGATTTGGATAATGTGTCACACAATTGTTGTCCATGACCCAACGATGTGTCATGACCTTGACGCAAGATTATATCTCCAAGGTCAAGGTCACAGTACACACTTGGTCATAATCATTGTCTGCGACATAACTCCCTACTGCTATGTTGGATCTGAATAACATTTCACACAATTATTGTACATGACTCAATGGTGTGTCACGACCTCAACCCAAGGTCATATCTTAAAGGTCAAGGTCACAGTGCACACATAGCCAAAATGCGGGCCATAACTTCTTACTGCCAGGATGGATTTGGATAATGTGTCACGCAATTGCTGTCCATGACCCAACAATGTGTCATGACCTTGACTCAAGATCATATCTCCAAGGTCAAGGTCATAGTGCACAGTTGTCAAAATCGTTGTATGGGCCATAACTCCTTACCACTATGTTGGATCTGGATAACATTTCACACTAATGTTGTTCATGTCCAAGGGAATGTCATGACCTCCACCTAAGGTACTATCTTCAAGGTCAAGGTCACAGTACACACATAGCCGAAATCCTTGTATAACTTCTTACTTCCAGGTTGGATCTGTATAATTTTTCACACAATTTTTGTTCATGACCCAAGGGTGTGTCATGACCTTGACTCAAGATCATATCACTTATGTCGAGATCACAGTGCACGCATGGTCAAAGTCCTTGTACAGGTTATAGCTCCTTACTGCTATGTAGGATATGGATAATATTTCACACCATTGTTTTCCTTGATCCAAAGGTGTGTATCACAGTGTACGGAGTGTGTTGGTCGTCAGTGTGTCTATCCGTCTGTCTGTCCATGAAAATTGTCCGGGCCATTACTTTTTCCTTTTTCTTTTGAGGGAGATAATATTTTACACTATTGCTGTTCATGATCCAAGAGTGTGTCATGACTTTGAACCAAGTTCATATCTTCAAGGGCAATGCCACAGTGCACACATAGCCAGGATTCTAGTCCGAGCCGTACTTTTTGCCTGTTATGTTGCAGGGAGATTTGTATTACACAATTGTTACCATTGATCCAAAGGTGTGTTATGAACTTGAACCAGCTAATATTTACAAAGTCAAGGTCATTGCACACATAGCCAGATTTCTTTTCCGAGCTATAACTTCTTGTTACGTTGCAAGAAGATTATATTTTACACAATTGTTGTCCATAACCCAAGGATGTGTAATGACCTTGAAACAAGGTCATATCTACAAGGTAAAGGTCAGGGTGCACACAAACCAGATTATTTTCATTGATTATGTACAGGTGGTACATCCATTACACTTAAACCATTGATGTATCTTGGGATGTATTTGTATTATTGCATGTTTCGATTTTGTTGCCGCGGGGTGGGGAGTAGGGGGGGGGGGGTATTTGTCCCGTTATGACAGCTCTAGTTTACATTTATAGCGATTTCAGTGCAGAAAGGTGCAATTTCTCTCTATGAAGTGATAATGTAAATTTAATTTGGTTTCATTTAATCATAATTATGGTAAGTAATGGGAATGTGAAAAAAAAATGTGTTTTTCGATATGTCAAATTTTGGATTTTTTATGAAGTTTTTAAGACCATCAAGAAAAGGAAAGGATTTTTTCCCACAATTTTAACTTCTGCTGCAGAACTTCAGAAAGGATTTTGATGATAATTTCTACACATGGTCTCCTATAAGTGCTTGTTTTTTTCAGGATCCATATACAGGTGGTGTCACCAAAAAGAAAAGTAGGTCATAGAGGGTACTCCCTTTTGACAAACTTCTTCAGACCGGCTGCATCTAGAGACAAACTAAATTCATAGGAATGATCTAGTAGGATGTGTAAAGAAGTGTTGTTGTTTTTATCTCTTTTTCTAAATCAGATTTTTGATATACTAAATTGAGTATTTTATAAACAAAAATTCACATAAAATACTAATCCCCTCTAGTCGGCAGGTGAAAGTGCAAAACAGAGGAGCAAGCATATATGCGTACAGTGGATAAACGACTAACCAGCATCCAGAGAAATTAATAACTAACAGGTATATCTTTACACTAAAGAAAAGAAAACTGAAAACATTTGACAAAGCTGTATGACAAAAATTACCTAGGACATGCACATAAAACATGATAAAAGTAGAACATACAATGAAAAACATTACAAAAAATTTTCGATTGTGCTGCGATTACGATACCGATTTAGGGTGGTCATTTGAAGTAACAAACGTCATTCAGTTGGTGTGGTTAACCGGTTTACGGGCGCCGACCTTCCCACTCACCGGAAAAGCAGCACAATTAAAGGACACGCATTTAAAATTTTATAAATAATCCTTCATATAGAGAACAAGAAAATCGAAAATTTTTATAATGTCGTTCCGTTTATATTCTGCTGTTCTAATTTTTTTGTGTGCAGGTCCTTGGTGATCTGTGTCATACAGTTTTGTCAGATGTCTTCTGTTTTCTCTTTTCTCAAAAATATGTAAGGCGATATCAACATAAATAAACCGTGCTCTGCCCGTCTGTAAGCCCAGCTCAGATCCTTGATCAATAGGAGTCCCGACTAACGGTCAGGGGGGACGAGGATCAGGATTTTGTCTCCTCTGAAAAGGTTTGGACATGGCCCGTCATTGAGTCCCTACCGCCCTGTTACTCAGCGTGCAACGCTCAAGCAAAAGTCAGCATTTGGTTGTAGAGGGACCCAATACAAGAACTATGGTCTTAGCGATGATCTCGGGGTCATACTGTCAATTTTGAAGGCGTTGAATAATTTTAGAACCCGCTGATATGAAATTATCGGAACCTTTGACCCTATATAATTACTACATGAGCCTTTCCACACACACTTCTTGTTGTAGACAAGGCAAACATGAACAAAGAACCCATTTTAAGCAGTAGCCTTGTAAATTATAGGAATTTCCAGAATTATATGTTGTTGCAGTGATAGGAGCTGCTACGTAAAGAGTAAAAGTATGTAAAGATGATGGATAAATCCAAACCACAAGTCCAAAAATCATGAAACCATAGGACATACAAAATCAGTGAAAATGAAAAACAAATGGAAAATAACAAAATATGTCTACTTGAAGAGCATATGTGAACCCCTGTGATGGAGTGAGATCAGGTGCCCGGGGAGAGTGAGCATCTCCTGCTTGCTAGCAACACCCGTCACATATACCCCGTAGAAAGAGTCAAATCGTGTGAATTCCATATGTATCTATATATGGAGAAGTCGAAGTAAGTAACCTTCTAGTATAGAAGGTGTCAAATCTGTGTAAAGTGATCGGAATTGGTCTCAGTCCAGAATATCATTTAAAAGTCTGGATAACGAGATATCATATGGAGTAATAAGAGTCTCGTAACGACCGTAGAACTTCCTCAGTGACGATGCTAGTCTAGCACATATATAACCCTGGTTGAGCAGCTTAACTGAAAGTCGCCTAGCCTTCAGAACAAAGTCATTGTAATTTGAACATGCTCTGGAATAACGTATTAACTGAGATATGAATACGCCGTATGCGGGCGATGATGGAATGTTGCTACTTATGAAAGGAAAGTTTGTGATAGCGAAATTGAAATCGTCACGTTTGTCATAGAGTGAGGTGTTTAATTGACCAGTAATGTCGAAAGACAACATAATATCTAAATACGAAGTAGAATTACTAGTTTCTGTGGTTTCTTTGACCTCCAGTTCACTTGGATAGATGATGCTAAGGTAATCCGCGAATGAAGGATTATTAATTGAAAGCAAGTCATCTATATATCTGTAAGTAAAATTGAAGCCAAGAGCCAATTGTTTTTTTTTTCCTTGCGAAAGCAAAGACTGAATGAACTCAGCTTCGTATGAATAAAGGAATATGTCAGCCAGAAGCGGAGCACAGTTAGTGCCCATTGGAATGCCGACAATTTGTTGAAAAACCTTACCTCCAAACACCACAAAAATGTTATCGATAAGAAAGTTCAACATTTGGATGACAGCTGTTTCAGTGTATTTATTTTTGGAATCAGAATTTTCCCTAACAAAGTAAGTTTTATCGTGGCCTATTACTATATATTTGAATTTGCGGCTTCCGTTTTTACTAGTAAATGCATTTTGAATAATTTCCGCTAATCTGTCTTTTAATTTCTGATGAGGGATCGTTGTGTACAGAGTCGAAAAGTCAAAAGACTTGATGGAGTGAATTTTAGTAAAACTTTTTGATTGTAGATGTTCTAACAACTCTTTTGAATTTTTAAGGATCCACATTTGATTAATTCCACTTCTGGAATATACTGTTTCGCAATATCTATGAAGGCCAGATTTAATTTCTGATAATATTCGATACAGATTTTGTGGAACACTTCGAGGAACCAGCGATAAAGCGTTGTTTGTACGGAGTTTTGTGCATTTTTGGAATACAGTACAAATATGGAAGTTCTAAATTCAATTTATTTGAGTCAATACCAAACGTATTGAGGACAGATTTATGATTCTCGAGTACTTCCGAAACCGAAAAGTATAATGCAAATGGATAAAAGTTATGCCTATTATATCTAAATTAAGTCCTGTTATTTAACCCATAATATCAAATGATGATAGTACGCATGCGCTAGATCGGAGAAGACGCTTTTCATATCGACTCCACAAATTATGTGAAAACTTTATAATATTTGTGCATAAACAAGGCTGGTAGACCATTATTGTGATGGAAAGTAACTTATTTCGTCAATGAGTGAGTTGTTTATAATTTTCATAACTTTCAGAAGTGTGCATTAGAATAACAATTTAAATCACCTACTCGGTAGTGAGTAGTGTTCAAGCTCATTCAATAGCGCTGTGTTACATTTATATCCAACCACCCGAAATGGCTGAGGTTAACATGTCCAGAAGTCAAAGGACTTTCCAACCCACACCACCATTCAAAGAGTTCAAAAAATCTAGAGGCAACCCATAGACCCCGTATGTCCCCTACCTGACTCTCCCGTACCAGAGTGCACCCCCTTTCGGATGACGGGGCCAGACACTAAGGGAGCAGTGATAGTACCCACCGTCGATGCTGATAAAGGAAACTCCATAGACCCCCACTAAAATAGTGAAAGCCACCCCCTGATGATAACATTGAATCAGAAGGACATGGAGGCAGTGTCTCATGCAGTCTGCAGTTACGTGGTGAGTAACATTAATACCATTATGGCCCCCATCCTCTAACAGTTACAGACGGACATTTCTGCATCCCTCAAACAGGAAGACATGAAGACATCGTAGAGCTTAGGTGTCAAAGTTGGATGAGATGGAGCAGTACAGTCGGCGGAACTCCGTCAGGATCTATGGGATCAATGAATGTGGGGAGGCCGACAATACCACCGAAGCAGTGCTAGAGGTCATCTCTGCCGGAGTTACCTTAGGTCCGACTGACATCGAGAGCGTCAATCGGGTAGAGCGTCGTCAACAACACAAAAGCCGCCCCGTTTTCATACATCTCACTAACCGTAGTGCCAAGAAAAGGGTTATCAAGGCTAGGAAACATTATCCCAGAGGTGTCATGGTTAATGAAGATCTGACAAAGATACGGAGTGAACTTGCCTACCGCGCTCGGTGCCTCGTGAAGCAGCAGTCTTTCAAAAAGACCTGGACAGATGACGGCAAAATCTTCATAATTGACCACAACGATACCAAACACCGTGTGGAAAACGAGGAAAAACTTGTCGCACTCAAGGAAAGTTTCGTGCGATCCCGTAAGCCAACCTCCTCATACGCATCCGTGGCAGCAGGTACCTGAGATGCTACCAGCCATATCTCATGTGAACTTGTAATGTCTCACTTGTTTGTGTGAATATATGACATGCTAATCGTATCATATTGAACTACTTTACTTACCCCCCCCCCCCTTTTTTTTTCCCTACCATCATTAAGCACATGTTTGTAAAGCACACACATGGTGATATAGTGTTACAATGCAAATGATATATAGCACCTTTTTTTTACTCATGTTATAATTATGGTTATTATATCTTTTGCCAACCATCATACAGTGATATAGTGTATCATTTTTATATATATTTTTTGCCCCCCCCCCTTCTTCCTATCGTCATTTAGTGCATGGTATCAAACCCTTGTTTGTGATACAGTGTTTATATATCTTATATGCCTTTTAGCATTAGCTTTACTGATGTGAATATATTAAATACATATGCATCACAATTACTCATGTTGTAATCATGATTATATATATATATCGTGTCCACCAAGCTCTTCAATCTTATCACACTTGCTGATGTTATGCATTAGTTTATCATGTCCACCAAGCTCTTCAATCTTATCACACTTGCTGATGTTATGCATTAGTTTATCATGTCCACCAAGCTCTTCAATCTTATCACACTTGCTGATGTTATGCATTAGTTTATCATGTCCACCAAGCTCTTCAATCTGATCACACTTGCTGATGTTATGCATTAGTTTATCATGTCCACCAAGCTCTTCAATCTTATCACACTTGCTGATGTTATGCATTAGTTTATCATGTCCACCAAGCTCTTCAATCTTATCACACTTGCTGATGTTATGCATTAGTTTATCATGTCCACCAAGCTCTTGTAAAGCACTGTTTATTTTCACATAAAAGAATTCGTTTCTGGGCATTTTAGTTGCCCACCTATACCCATGCATACTTTGTTATTCTATCTACACCTTATCTGTCTATTTCTCTTCGTAGTCATATCAGAGTATCCATTTCCCTTTCTGAGATTACATGTCCTTGTTTGAGCAGACCATACCTTACGCATTATCATCTACATCCATCTGCTATAACATAATGCCAGTCTGTCCTATAGCTGTCGGTGTAAGGATTGGTCTGTTCTATGGCTGTGCAGTTGTCAAGTCAATCAAGATAGATTTTTTTTCACAATTTTTGACACATTTTATAGGATTCCACCTTGTGCTTTTACTCTCACATTTATTTAATTCAAGGCCCCTCTAAACCCAAAATAAGATCATCAATAACCCTGACTCCAATGTTAATATGTCCTCATTCAGGAAATGTAACGTAACCTTGCATTTTACATGTGTGCCATTTATCTGTGCCCTGGTGAATATTGCATTGCTCATTCTATCAGGAGACGTCGAAACCCATCATGGTCCTCTCCCCGATTCTCTTTCCAATGCATTCTCTATTTCCCAAAGCTCTGAAAAAGACCCAGATATCTCTAATTTATCAGCAGAACTCAAATCAAAACTATCCATTGTCAATTTGAACGTTCAAAGTCTGATTTCTAAGATCGACATTTTACAAACGAAACTTAGCGATATATTTAGCTTTACTGAAACCTGGATTCAGTCTTCCACCTGCACAGAAGATTTCTTATACCATAACTATAACAAGCCGTATAACTACGTTAGACCCGGTCAGATAGGCGGTGGTATCTCGGTATACGTAAAACCACATATTAATTCCCGACGCAGAGAAAATCTCGAAATAATTAATTGCGAGTGTGTGTGGTTAGAAATCAACATTAATCATCGAATTATCTTACTTGGTACATTTTACAGGCCCCCAGCTCACCTCATGAAAAATGGGACCTCATCAAACACTCAATAGAAAATGCACTTCTATCTAAACATGATTACATCTAGGTTTAACTCCTACTCACTTGAACGACCTCGTCCCGCATAGCGTCCATGATATCCACGGCAGAAACACGCGAAATCAGTCTCGCCTCATTGCACCACATTGCAACACGTCGTCTTATGGTAATTCCTTCTTACCTTCTGTTATTTCCGCTTGGAACGAACTACCTTCAGACATCCGAAATAATCCATCGAATTCGCTTTCAAAAGGTACCTAAACAATGACCCGAAACCTACACCTCCCCATTATGTTATTGGTAACAGGAAAAGTCAAATATTGCACGCTAGATTACGAACAGAATGTAGCTCACTCAACGCACATCTATACAAAAAGAATGTCTTCGCTAGTCCTCTGTGTGTCTGTGGTGCAATTGAAAGTACTCGCCACTACCTCCTCATGACCTCAGTATGATAAAGCACTCGCCACTACCTCCTCATGCCCTCAGTATGATAAAGTACTCGCCACTACCTCCTCGAATGCCCTCAGTATGATAAAGTACTCGCCACTACCTCCTCATGCCCTCAGTATGATAATGTTCGATCCCGGACTATTAATCTTGTACAAGATCGAACCATTGATACTTTACTGTATGGAAACGAATTTGCGTCTTATAATACTAACGAAACTACATTTAAAATTGTCCATGATTATCTCAAAAAGACTAAACGATTTTTATAAGTCCATCATCTTTACATCCAATATGCTGCAGCCCTTTGTCATAACCACTTATACTCATGTAATGTGTCGTCGCATCATATTATATATATGTCCCTTTCTGGTCTCGCATCACTTTGTGACATTTTCACGTAGTAAAGCACGTCCTCTGACTTATCATTATATATTTATCAACTGCACAATTGCTCATGTACATATCTATCTATCTATGCAAACTTTTCCCCTTTCAATTTCCCTTGATTTCCTTTCTATAACACCCCATTTTTACTTTTCTTGCATTGTTTATTGTATTACTTGTAAATGTGAAATAGCGGCTTCTTATTTAGCTCTACCAACAGAGAGATGAATTAATATAAGTATTTAATTACTTGTTTTCAAATCTCTGCATATATTGTGTATGTATATATACTAGCATTTGCTTTGCATTTGCATGATTTGTATCTTCATGAAAAAATAAAGTTTAAGGTAAATGATGACAGTGATCTATGACAAATACAGCGATAAAACTATTGTTTAATTTTCGTAAGGAAAAACCCTTATAAAGATATAAATTGCTGTGAAATTTTATAAAACACATAAGTTATAAATTGTAAATTTACATGTCAGTGGTACAACATACGAGTTTTATTGTAAGTAATGACTACTGTGATATATATGGCGTAAAATGTAAAATATTGAGGGTTTCACACAAATTGGAATGGACCTGACGTAACTCGAATAGTCGATATGAAAAGTAAACAGTATTCAACTTGCTGCACTGGTTTGGATTTTCACGTTATCTGATATCGATAAGTTAATGGTTTATATAGTCATACATATGGGTGCAGTCCTAACATAACATGCATGTTAACACGCTAAGAGGTCACGAGGACTGCTTTAGCACACATGCTAGGACTGCTCGACCGGACGCGCGTGCGCTCCTCGCGTTAACGCAGGATGAAATTCGCGTTAACGCGGTTTATTTCCGCGTGCACTCGGTCCAGTCGCATGTTCACATGCTTACATGTGTAATTCCCTATGCAGTGGTACTGATGGAGGGAATAAAAGCGATCTAATTAAATTACCGTTAATGTCGCCATATATATACGTGTATTAAATGTAATGTTAAAATGACACCCCGCATTAAGGGTTTGATATGTAATATGATAATGGAAATAACCGCGTAGACATGCGCTAAGGTATTTATGAAAAATTTTGACAGTATATACTATAAAGAATCTAGGATAATTACATTCTTATTCTATTTCATTTATTTATTTTCAATTAATTAAAATATATATTTATTTCTTATTTGTTATTTATTTATAGTTTAGTTATGTATTTATTCTTATTTATGTATTTATTATTATATTTTTTTAATTTAGCTATTTTTCATAATATATGAATATCGTCATTATTATTATTTTTATTAATTTTTTTATTATTATTATTATTATTATTATTATTATTATTATTATTATTATTATAATTATTATCCTGAAATACGAATAAATTTCCTTATATATTCAATGTTCGGATATTGTATTAAATATTTTTAAAATTCATCCCTTAACTCGTAAGAATTTTATAATTTTATTTAATTCTAAATATTTACTTACATGTACACAATAATATGTTTTATATTTAAATATACAATGTATAAATCGAATCTCCTTCATATCCTTCTCTATGTACATGTTTATGTAAGTTTTAAGTTGAAAGCAAGCGAACGTGGCTGTCAAGCACGTTCACGCGGCAGCCAAGTGCGTTAACGCGGTCTCGAAACGCGTGTGCTCAGCAGTCCTGAGCGCACGAGGAAAGCAAACATCACCTTAACGCGACGTTAACATAATGTTGTGTTAGGACTGCACCCCCACTGTACATCATACCTCTGCGCACTCTTTTGTGGTACAAAGCCAACTAGCATATATTAAGTAGAAGTCAATAACCAGTTGTACATATTCAGATTAGCCGATAGCTACTGAATGCTAAATCATCTAAGGCTACTTCGTATTTGACCATTTTGTACTGTGCTCAGAACGTTTTCTAAACAGATAATTTTATGGACAGATTCTCATGTTATCTATAAACACTAAGCCTATATATCACAGAAACTCGAAGCATGTGGTACTTTGTATCACTTTTACATAAATTGTTAAGATGCCGATCGGTGATTAGAAAAAATTTCTTTCACTATACAAAACAGAAAAAGAGATACTGGCTATCATGGAAGTACCAGAGATGGGATCAGCTGCCATGGAGTAGTAAGCATCCCTGCCAGCCAGTCACATATAAAAATATGCAAAAAGTTTTCTATAGTTAAAGCACTGTTCATATTTATCACCCATACACTGAACGAGGGTTGTTATTGAAAATTATGTTAACATGTATCCTAATATCTTTATTGGAACTTTAAATTCTAAATGTTGCGCATGCGTACTGTTGCTGATGAGTGTCCCGGTGCAAAGATCATATCTTGCAGTATAAAGATAGCTGTTGACGAAAAGACTACTTCAAATATGTGGGGATTTGCCATATATGCACTTACCTTCATTCTTGCTTCATTCATAGCTGTCATATACCTGTACCATGTAAGTACCTGAAGTTCATCCTATGCTTTCTTCTGTGGTAAATGCTATTAGATAAAGAGTTTTATATAACTTAAATGCAAATATTGCATATACATTAAAACTTATTTTGCTGTAAACACTAGATATTGCATAGTTATCATAACACTTTGTGAGTTGCACATATTTGTGATACTGGTATTTGAAAGTTTATTAATCTTTTTTTTTTTCTAAACGAAGTAGTATCTTCCTCATGCATAGCCCTTACCTGAAATGGTTTCTCTGACCGTTATACGTCAAATTTGTTAATGAATTTACTCTTCAACTATTTATACTTTCGATTTCCACAGTTTAAAGGTCTTACGCGTCACCTAAAAACCAAATTGTGTTTGCGAAACACTGTGCCCCCTGTTCAACAAAGTCAGAAAAAGTAAAGTAACGGCCAAGGTTAATGTTGAAAACAAACAACAAACAGACAGACAAAGAGACAGACAGACAGAACAAGAAAAAAAAAAGGGAAAGGTCATCTACTTGAGTGTTATTTGAAAGGACTTCATTAATTGAGTACGCAAATAAAATATGAAGTGTCTATTCCTCACGGTTCATAAGTTATCGCCAAGAATAAAATTGTCAGACAGGATGATAAAGAAACAAAGAAACAAATCGACAGACAGACAGACAGGATAAAAACAATACGCATATGGTGTACTATAATTGATACCCATAGTAAACGTGTTATGATATTTATTTTCCATTATAAGTCAAAGGGCTGCAATAGACATCACACAATGTCGTGCCAGAAAGGCGTAAACGCGTTCTGTTGTGACTCAAACAGTCACTAAGTTTGTAATCTAAAAGTTAATTATAAGTTCAGTATTAGTTTTGTTTTCTTGTACAATTTACTGCTGATTTAGTGACTGCCTTTTTACGGATTTAATGTGGTAATCATATTATGCTTCAATTTCTACCAGTATGTGTTGTATTGTATTACTGATCGATTTAATGTGCTGCAAATCTAACACTGATGACATGTACTGCAATTTACCTGTAAACTCATGTATTGCATTGTCTTTCACAACTTCATAGTGCTATAATGTAAAACTTATCTAATGTGTTGTAATATAACACCTTGCATACAATGAACTATGTAAGTGTTTGTCTTCTAGATTATTAGACATCATAGCGGGCGGAGCTATTCAGTTATATAATAATATATACTGATTGATTGATTGATTGATTTTGTTTAATGTCACACCACGGATATTCCACGTAAATGGTGGCAGCATCTACCTGATACGGGACATACAAATTTTGACCTTTGCAACGGACCCAACCAAAGCAGCGAGGATCTTAAACGTGCCATGCATACCACGACACGGGGCCTCAGTATTTACCGTCTCATCCGAAAGACAGGACACCGGCATGACCAGAGCGGGAGCGATCAGGAGGCGAGCGCGACACCACTAGGCCACGCCGGCTTTATAATACTTTATATTAGTATACAATCTTCAACTCATCATTTTTCAAAGAGGACAAGAATGATCATGTATTGCTGATGTAATGTATATGAAGTTATGTATTCTATATTCACACGGCCTGGGAATGAATGTGAGATAACCTGTGTTCAATAAATAGGGAGATTTCAACTTCCTGTACTCGTGGAACTCCGAGGTTATCTGATGTTGATAAAACAGTTGATGTTCCTATTGCTATACATTACTTTAAGCAGTACTCTGATATGTTACAAAATGATCTACAGAAGAACAATTGGGTACATAAACAGGATAGTTTAATTGTTCATCACACGAATTTATTCTGTAAAAATATGAAATGACGAAGTATATGCATTTCGACAAGTCTCGTTTTTTGTTCTTTAATTGAACCCTAACTAGCCTAAGTTTTAGATCGTCTTTGGTCATTCTCACCTGAGGTCATAGCAATTGAAAATGAAAAATTGAATATTATAGCCAGATTGGTATGTTACTGTACACAACCTACACAGATCAGTCGCAAATCCAGACGTGAAATAACAGCAAAACAGTCTTGTCCACCACTTTTCTGCCCCTTGGCCTTAATCAAATGAAACAATTGTCTTTCATTTGATAAAGACCATAGGTCTGATTTATGGACAAGAATGCATGCTTTTGATATTATGTTTTACTAACTTCCCATTGGATGCCTCATTACATATATCGGTGTATACTTCAAATACATGGGATTCATTCATTTGCAGCAATTTACCCGGAGTTACCTCCCGTTGTCGGTCATGTTTGTGGTCAAACATGAGTTTTTACCTCATATTCATATTAAGTTATTTTTAATTTTTGAGTTTTTAATATTTATACTTTTTAGGAACTTTTTTTTACATTGTCTAATACATCAAAATTTGCACGATAAATGCAAAAACACGGGAAGTATTCCTAGTTTAGAAAAATTACCTATATGGTTTTGGTGATTTATGAACAAATATTCAATTATATACCTCAATGACAGCGGACAAACTGTCACAAGAGAAGTAACTATAATAGACGTTTATGCTAATGAATGTAAAGATGATGGATAAGTCCAAACTATAAGTCCGAAAATCATGAAACCAGAGGACATACAAAATCAGTTAAAATTAAAACCAAGTGAAAAATAACAAAATATGTCCACTTGAACAGCATGTGTGAACAGCTATGATGGAGTGAGATTAGGTGCCCGGGGAGAGTCAGCATCTCCTGCTCGCTAGCAACACCCGTCACATATACTCAGTAGAAAGAGTCGAATCGTGTAAATTCCATATATATGGAGAAGTCGAAGAAGGTAACCTTCTAGTATAGAAGGTGTCAAATCTGTGTGAAATGATCGGAATAGGTCTCAGTCCAGAATATCATTTAAAAGTCTGGATAACGAGAAATCATATAGAGTTATAATAGACTCGTAACGACCATAGAATTTCCTCAGTGACGTTGCTAGTCTTGCACATATATAACCCTGGTTGAATAGATTATCTGAAAGTCCTCACAACAAAGTCATTGTAATTTGAACATGCTCTGGAATAACGTATTAACTGAGATATGAATACGCCGTATGCGGGCAATGATAGAATGTTGCTACTTCTGAAAGGAAAGTTTCTGATAGTGAAATTGAAATCGTCACGTTTGTCATAGAGGGAGGTGTTCAATTGACCATTAATGTCGAAGTACAACATAATATCTAAATACGAAGTAGAATTACTACTTTCTGTGGTATCTTTGACCTCCAGTTCACTTGGATAGATGATGCTAAGGTAATCCGTGAATGAGGGATTATTAACTGAAAGCAAGTCATTTATATATTTGTAAGTGAAATTGAAGGCAAAGTAAAAGTAAAAAATAAAAGCGAAAGTAAAGACTGAATGATTTAAGCTTTGTGTGAGTAAAGAAATATGTCAGCCAGAGGCGGGGCACAGTTAGTGCCCATTGGAATGCTGACAATTTGTTGAAAAACATTTCCTCCAAACACCACAAAAATGTTATCGATAAGAAATCTGGATGACATTTGTTTCAGTGTATTTATTTATTGAATCAGAATTTTCCCTAAAAAAGGAATTTTATCATGACCTATAACTATATATTTAAATTTGCGGCTTCCGTTTTTACTAGTAAATGCATTTTGAATAATTTTCGTTAATCTGCTTTTTAACTTCTGATGAGGGATCATTGTGTAAAGAGTTGAAAGGTCAAAAGACGTGATTCGTGATTAAGTGAATTTTAATAAAACTTTTTTTATATGTTCTAACAACTCTATTAAATTTTTAAGGATCCACTTTTGCTTAATTGTTCTTCTGGGATATACTGTTTCGCAATACCTATGAAGGCCAGATTTAATTTCTGATAATATTTTTGTGAGTAGCATCGATATAGATTTTGTGGAACACTTCGAGGAACCAGCGATAAAACGTTGTTTGTAAGGATTTTTGTGCATTTTTGGAATGCAGTACGAATATGGAATTTCTAAATTTAATTTATTTGTGTCAACACCAAACGTATTGAGTACAGATTTATGATTCTTCGGAAACCGAAAAGTTCGATACAGTATAAGTAGGATTTCCTGGATCTGAATTTAATCCTAATTCTTTCACTAGGCTGTCAAAGAAATATTTCTTACAGGTAAATGTATAACTATTAGACGCTTTATCTGTTGGTGTAATGATATAATGTTCTTGGAGGAAGGTAAGTTCTCTGACAACATTAAGATCTTTAAAAATAGATTCGAATCTGGTGTTTACAGAGCCTTGTAATTTCTAATTTTTTTTATCTCAGCAGTAGAGACATATCTACACCACATATACCCCAAAAACACAGTGTATATGATTGATCTATAGTACCAGAAATACATACCGCTGCTTCTGCAAGCATTTTGCAAAATAACAATTGTATAAGTCGTATTGGTTTCATGAGCACAAAAAAATGTTATTATACGTACTTCCCTTGTGACAATTTGTCCGTTATCAATGAGGTATATACAACGTAATATTTATTCATAAATAAACCAAATCATATAGGTAATTTTCCGAAACTAGGGACACTTCCCTTGTTTTTGGTTCACTTTTCGGTCAAATGTAGTTTCAACATTGCTGTTTAAATACTTATATATTATGAGAATTCCAATCATCCGGTCCCGAACATCACTGAAGAGACATAACTTGTTCGAAATGCCCATTTGGTGCAAAAATTTAAAAGGTATATATGTTCTATATTTATTTATCAAATAAGCATGGGACATATAAACCATTTATACTTCAATAACCGTGCAAAACAAAGAAGTATTAATTCAGAATAAACCATATATACAACTTAAATCTCAAGCATTGCTCCAAATTACCGTTTATAGATTTAGTCAGGGCAAATATACTGCTTATACCCCAGGCACTATGTCAATTAATCATTTATATACTATGCACTGATCATAAAACCACTTGTGCCTCACGAATCATGCAAGAAGGATCTTTTGACTGAGCACTTGTCATATAAACTGCTTATACCTAAAGTTCCGCTCAATATAACCATCTACAGGCTAATTGATCTCGTGTGTTTAAATCTACCTCAGATCTAAGTCTTGCAATCCACCAATGCTGTTATTTACCTCTAATTAATACCCTGATATCTACTGCTGATTCTGTGTTCTACTGTCTACCTTTCCATTTTTAAACGATTGTTAAGAACATATGACTTTGTTACAGGGTTCAAGGAAACAAAGTTCTATTCCTGGAATGGAGCCTTGCAGTGAACTGTGAGTAAAATGACATCAGGTTTATTTAAATATGTAGTAAACTTGATACACATTGAAATACTTGAAACACCTTGATTTTAAATTAACTTCCAAGTAATACATATTTCTTATTGTTATTATGTTTCAACTCTGTCATTTCTGTCCGCATTGACAGGGAAGGGAATTTGCCAGATATCTCCAGAGCCGGAAGCTTACATCAGTTTCTTCTCAATTTACATAAAACCTATGGTGACATAGCTTCTTTCTGGATGGGACGCCAGTTCATTGTTAGTATCTGCTCACCTGAATTGTTCAAGGAACATCAAAATGTGTTTGATAGACCACGTAAGTACCGAATGAAAGATTAAGATGACTGGTTCAGTAACAATTCCCTCATGATATTTATGTGTATCTCTATGGTAAGAGTTGGGATTAAAGATCTAAGATAGTAAAAAAAAAAAAAAAAAAAAAAAATCAGTCACCGGTTGCACAACACTTAAGCACTTATTGTCAGTTGGTCCTTCTAACGGATAAAAATGTCACGCAAACATGGTGAATCCAGCGCCATGTAAACAAATATCCTATATCCACAATACAGAAACATTTTCCATTATTTTAACAGCAACAACTACAACAAAGGATCTTACCTTTCTACGTCTATTTCAGCTGAATTATTCCGATTGTTTGAGCCTTTCCTTGGACCAAAATCACTCCAGTATACCAATAAAGGTGATGCAAGAAAACGTAGAAATAATCATGATAGAATACTGGCACATGACAAATTGAAAGGCCACTACAGTACTTTTCAAGAGGTTTGCCTTTGAATGATTTTTCTTTTTTCTTCCATTCTCTTCTGTTCCATCTCTTACTGTTCTTCTGCATTGACAGTTGAAGTGACGATTCTAATCCTTTATGTATAAATCGAAGAGAGAACAAACGTTTTACAGTCTATTTTTTGTCTGTCCATATGATATTCACACCACAACGGTTCCATACAACTTCTATATATTTTTAATTTATCTATTTATTTATTTATTTATTTATTGTACTAACACTTAATATATATGACTACAGAGAAGGCAAATAAACAGTGTACCAAGTATCAGATAGAAATAAACGTCTGTCATAGATGAACTTTTTCGTCGGGGTTATCGTGTTTTCTCAGACAGGGCAGTACAAAGCAATATTATTAAAACGCGACTTGTATTTCGCTCCTCTACGATACTCTCCATGTACAAGATCTTACAACTGCCGATTCGAGGTCATCTCAGGATGACCTTTCAGAACAGCCAATCAGAATTGGAGTTAGAGATCTTTCGGTGTCATATTACATACATACAATACCGAAAGATCTCTAACTCAAATTCTGACTGGCTGTACTGAAAGGTCATCCTGAGATGACCTCGAATCGGCAGTCTGAATTTACAACTATTGAAAAGAAAAATTTGTGTGTAAATATCAGACAATATTCACGCTTAAAGCATATTAGATATGGAGAGAGGTAGTTTTGGTTTATAGCCTAAGAATGATAACTCCTGTATGTGTGTGTAAATTGTACATGTGCAATCACATGTATGTATGTTTCTAATAAAAGGCGACATTCAATGACTGTATCATGCTGGTCCTCGACTCTTCTTGGAAACAGGTTAGATCCTCAAGGATGAAACATGCTTACATTATAAGTTAAAGAAGTCTTAAAGTTCCTGTATCTTAAGGTTCAAACATACACCACAAAATAGTAATGATTAAATTCATTTTCATTTTATACAATACTTACACTTGATTATAGACATTAATTATGTTGCGAGCGAGTTCCAGGAAAAGCAAAAATCCCGTATGCTCGATGCAGAGTTCCATCCCCATCTACCACCAGGTCAACAGGTTCTAGAGAAAGGGCCAATTCTCAATCACAGTAGTTCTAAGCACGCGGAAGCATATACGAGTACTCTTATTGTTCTTGAGTATTTATTGATCTCCCAAAATCCGTCTATGTTCAACACAGTGGATACAGGTTTTACTGAAGTACATTAGTACCATTGCTTTAGGGGCATGGCTTACATCATCTGTAAGTTAGAGGAATTGTGACACAGAGTTTTGATTTAATGATAAAAAATGAAAAAAGAGAACCCAACTAAATTGGGGAGTGGCAGAAGTAGGATTATATTTGCTGGAAATGAATGTTGTTAGTAACAGTAACCTTATTACAAGACTGTGAACTGCTTTGATTTCAACATTAAAGCATAAGGTGCAAAGGAAAACATACAAGCATCTGATTCAGCTGTATGACAGAAATCACCATGGGAATTCACTGTTTATAATATAAGAATTAGAAAACAAATACGTAAGAACATCACAAAAACTTTCGATTAAATTTCATTTACGATACCGAATTAGAACGTTGAATTGATATGACAGTAGTCAATTAATTGGTGTGGTCAACCCATTTACGAACACATCTTCTCACTCACCACAAAAGCAGTATAATCAAAGGACACACATTTGATAATGTACAAATAATCCTCCATATATAGGGCAAGGATCTACATTTTTTCATGTTGAGGGTTCAAAAATATAAGTATGTATACTATAGTAATGTAGAGTAAGACCTATATATCAAAATATATAAATTGACATAAACATGAATAAACTGTGTTCTGCCGATTAGAGAGCGAGCTCAGACCCTTCATCTGTAGGAGTTTCGACTTACAGTCAGAGGAGACAAGGTTCAGGAGATCATGTCTTCTCTGAAAAAAGGTTTCAATAAGTCTCTTCTTCAGATAGTCCCCACAGTGTGCAAAGGTCTAGGGATAGGGTTGGTTGGTTGATTAGTGTTTTACATCGCTTTCAACAATTTTTCAGTTATACCTTGACATTGAAACAGGAGGTAACAAACCTCTTAGACATAGTGGTGCAACAAAGGAAATCGAGCCCGGATTGTCGGTGCTGCAACCCAAGCACTTAACCACTACACCAAGCCCGCCCCTCTAAGGAAAGGGACATATAAGTAACAGTATATGTTTTCAAAGCACTGTTTAACTATATACGGCTGTAGAAGGGCCCAATACAAGAGTTATTATCTTTTTATGATCTATTTGTCATATTGTTGATGACACAGGCGTTTCACTAATTTGGAACCTGACGGGATAGAATTATCGGAACCCCTGTCCCTTGTACGTTTGTACACAAGTTCACTGTAAACATTAGGATGGAAATTTCGAATGAATACATACTGTTCAAAAGCAACATTTCCGAATTTTGAAAAAGTTTTGAATAAGACCTGAACAATTTTCCAAATGTTTTTCTAAGTTTGTTATACCTGTAAATCTTAATTTAAAGTTTCATGTGTATTTGTATTTTTTAATGAAAGTTCAAAACGTCAGTACAGGATTTGGCAAGTCGAACCACCTGAAATATACAAATAGCATAGGATGATACTATTTCCTGCTTTATCAGCCGATACAAAGATATATGTAGTTTGTAAGTCGGTCATTTTTTATATATTATGTCCAGTGTGGTATATTGTTTTAGTGCTATAGTCATGTGACATCAGTTGCTTTCGTATTTTATATGAATGTCGAATATATTAGAATTTCATTTTCCCAATCATTGATTTCGATATTCAGAAATGTTACAAGAGCATTAAGATGGAATAGAGCCAAGGATATTAGAATTAGATGTCACTACATTGTAATTGAAAATAAGGTGTTTGATAGGTTGTTTTGTATTGATAACAGACGAGTGGATTTTCTAGGTTCTGGTGTTGGTGTAGAAGTTTTGATATGATTCTCTAATCACAGAAAATGTTCGAAATATTAAGTAAATCTAGACCTTTATTAATAAATCTGATTTAGTAAATTGTGACTTAGGTGGCAGAGATGTGGAATACGAGGAATATCTTTGTTATGTGAAAATGAAATAATCATTTTATTTCTAAATCATTCCTAAATATTTAATTTATCAGATTAGTCTCGTTCGGGATTGGTTTCAATTTAGTAACCAGAATTGATGATAGTGCGTGTAAGAGTTCGTGACGGCCGTTGTTGCTGGCTATCCGCCGAAGATATAATGATCTATTTAATAGATTTTGTTTTCTGCGGTTGTTATTACGGCGACGACTGTGTGATTTTTTTTTCATATCTGGAATTTGTGATAAGACATTAATATTGTTATGGTTGGATGAAATGTTTTCTTGTTGATATACACGGTCGTTGAAAAGAAGGGAATATGGACCAACGTTATGGCTGTATTATGGATTCCGTGCACCCGCTCTTTCTACTTCTGTGTACTTAAGTTAGCAGAAATTAGCAAGAAAACTAGTTATGGTAGAGTACGGTTTTCTCCAGATCCTTTAGTATTGTGATGGTTAAAACAGGAAAAATCATGCTATAATGCCACTACATGTGGACAAATCCTTACCTAATTTTATTGTACATCTCCTTGGTAACTGTTGCCCTACAGCTACGTCAGATGTATTTCCCTTTCCCTTCCCTTTTGTTGATTTATATGTAGGGCGGAAGTCATGAAGGAGATGTATATTATTAATTATGAGTATTCATAATAAGATACTTGCACGTTTTCCTAGTGGTATGAAGGTGACCAATTTAAAATTGTGTATCACCCTGTTCTGTCAATACAATTTAGTATACAATATTTCATAAGAAAAAAAAATAGTTCTCGAAAAAAGTAATTTTAATTTGAAAAGCGGTTAAAAACTATTATCTGGAATTTTAATTTATGCTGTTATATATTTACGTCATTGGAATAACCTATACTGAAACGAATAAGAAACGCAACTTCAAATTGTAGGTTTTATAAAATAATACTTGCGAGCATAATGTCTAAATTTAATATGTAATAGTTAATATTGAATATTGATGTAACATCCTTATAAATGTTTGGAGATTTTTCAGAACAGGTCACTTCGCTAGAAGGTCATGATTGGTAGTACCCTACGTGTATCCAAGTTGAAATGGCAGCAGTTTTGAAACCGTGCCCTAATATCGTGTGTGTCCTCCTCAAACAGCTATAGCATCTCTAATTCGTCGTTGCATCGAGTTCATCAGGGCATTGACTGTCCGTATTGGAATGTTATTCCATTCTTGGACGAGTGCATTTGCTAACTGGGGGAGGGTATTTGGGGGATAACGGCGATTGCGAATTCTTCTGTCTAGTTCATCCCACAAATGCTCGATTGGGGACAAATCGGGGCTGTATGGAGGCCAATCTATAGGAACGATGTTCTGTGTCGCAAGAAAGTCTCTACAGACTCTTGCAACGTGTGGTCTCGCGTTATCTTGCTGCAAGGTTAGATTATGCTGCCTAACAAACGGCACAACATGGGGTCTAAGGATTTCATCCCGATAGCGTACGGCCGTTAAATTCCCATTGACTATCACCAAAGGTGTCTTCAAACCATGGGAGATTCCCGCCCAAACCATAACTGACCCACCCCCAAATCGGTCATGCTCCAAAACACAGGCGTCAGCAAAACGTTCGCCTCGACGCCGGTACACACGTTGACGGCCATCTGATCGAAATAACGTGAATCGAGATTCATCGGTGAAGAGCATGAACCTCCAACGTCTCATAGGAAAACGTCTGGGCATATGTGCAGTCAACCATTGCATACGACGTGCTCGACGTTGCGGTGTTAGTGGTAAACTAACGTACTGTCGCCTTGCACGCAAATTAGCCTCACGCAGTCTGTTGATCACTGTTTGGGGATGAATCCGATGGTTATGATTACCAATCGTATTCCTTGCCGTTTCAGCAGCCGTTAACCTCCTGTTACGCAGGTGTGCCAGCCTAACAACCCGGTCTTGACGTCGCGACGTTACACGTGGACGTCCTGATCTCGGCCGGTCATCGACTCTTCCTGTGGCGTTAAGACGTGAAATTAATCGACTAATAGTCGATTTGTGAACTCTAAAGTTTTGAGCGACGTGAAGTTGCGTGCTCCCTGCCATAAGCATCGCGATAGCACGTCCTCTATCAACCTGTGATAACCGTGGCATAATTGTAAAGGGAATTGTTTGCAAAAGTACTGGCGATGATGTGTCCCGATGTTATTGATAAATTGATACTGGTTTGAATGAAAAAAGATCGCACGTGTTTGTACAGGCACGTGTTTAATGTTTTTACCGCGCCGGATGTGCATAGGTTTCTCGTCACACCTGGTTGATTTTGAACATTGGATAGGGTGATAGGCAGGGTGCACTTTTATTTTCGCGATTTTCGTACAGCTATGTATATTTAATACAAAATTAGTAACAATTTCCCAAGTTGCGTTTTTTTTTTTTCGTTTCAGTATATTTTGGGGTTGTCTCCTTGGTTTGATGTTATATGCGACATGATTTGTAGGTTAGGTGAAGCCGCCATACGGGTTAAGAAACTGTTTGCCCTACTTTCATTATATATATGCCTATTAATTTTGTGCACCAGAGGCGCATTTCGACAACTAATGTCTCTTCAGTCATGCCCGTGGTCGCATGATAGGAAATCTCATAATATATTAATATTTGAAGAGTAGTGGTGAAACCAAAATTACCGAAAAGTGAACCAAAGAATCTTCTATGGACAGAGCTATTCATTAGGGAAATACTTCTCTGTTTTAGAGCGAATTCCTTAATTCGATGACTGAAAATTTGAGGTATATATTTCATGTCAGTACAAAAGCACTTTAAACTAGACTTATGGTGCCCTCGTGGGTACCAACAGTGACACCGGTCTAGTGGTTATAATGAATATAGAACATATATACATTTACCTTTTAATTTTGTGCACCAGATGCACATTTCGGCAATTTATGATTGAGTGATGCACGTTGCCGAATGATAGGAATTCTCATATTATGTAAATATTTGAAGAACAGTGTTGAAACCAAAATTATATCAAAGTGCGCTAATCCTATCCTATATCCACTCTTAAAAATAGTGAGAGAAACGTTGCTAACAAATTTCAACAACATACATCTGTCTGTTACAGTGTAAAGATGATGGATTAATCCAAATCATAAGTCTAAAAATAATGAAACCAGAGGACCTACAAAATCAGTGAAAATGTTGGTTGGTTGGTTGATTGGTGTTTTACGTCGCTTTCAACAATATTTCAGTTATATCGCGACATGGAAGCAGGATGTTACCAACCTCTTAAAAATAGTGGCGCAACCCGGGAATCGAACCCGGATCGTCGGCGCCGCAAGCCAAGCGCTTAACCACTACACCAAGCCTGCCCCTCAGTGAAAATGAAAAACAAGTGGAAAATAACAAAATATGTCTACTTAAAGAGCATATGTGAACCCCTGTGATGGAGTGAGATCAAGTGCCCGGGGAGAGTGAGCATCTCCTGCTTGCTAGCAATATGCGTCACATATACCCAGTAGAAAGAGTCAAATCATGTAAATTCCATATTTAATTTGAATATGCTCTGGAATAACGTATTAACTGAGATATGAATACGCCGTATGCGGGCGATGATGGAATGTTGCTACTTATGAAAGAAGAGTTTGTGATAGCGAAATTGAAATCGTCACGTTTGTCATAGAGTGAGGTGTTCAATTGACCATTAATGAAGAAAAACAACATAATATCTAAATACGAAGTAGAATTACTACTTTCTGTGGTATCTTTGACCTCCAGTTCACTTGGATAGATGATGCTAAGGTAATCCGCGAATGAAGGATTATTAATTGAAAGCAAGTCATTCATATATCTGTAAGTAAAATTGAAGCCAAGAGGCAATTGTTTTTTTCCTTGCGAAGGCAAAGTCTGAATGAATTCAGCTTCGTATGAGTAAAGGAATATGTCAGCCAGAAACGGAGCACAGTTAGTGCCGACAATATGTTGAAAAACATTTCCTCCAAACACCACAAAAATGTTATCGATAAGAAAGTTCAACATCTGGATGACAGCTGTTTCAGTATTTTTATTTTTAGAATCAGAATTTTCCCTAACAAAGTGAGTTTTATTATGGCCTATAAGTATATATTTGAATTTGCGGTTTCCGTTTTTACTAGTAAATGCATTTTGAATAATTTCTGCTAATCTGTCTTTTAATTTCTGATGAGGGATCGTTGTGTAAAGAGCCGAAACGTCAAAACACTTGATGGAGTGAATTTTAGTAAAACTTTTTTGATTTTAGATGTTCTAATAACTCTTTTGAATTTTTAAGGATCCACATTTGATTAATTCCACTTCTGGAATATACTGTTTCGCAATATCTATGAAGACCAGATTTAATTTCTGAAAATATTTTTGTGAGTAGCATCGATACATATTTTGTGGAACACTTCGAGGAACCAGCGATAAAGCGTTGTTTGTAAGGATTTTGTGCATGTTTGGAATGCAGTACAAATATGGAAGTTCTAAATCTAATTTCTTTGTGTCAATACCAAACGTATTCAGGACAGCTTTATGATTCTCAAGTACTTTCGAAACCAAAAAGTTCGTGAGAGTATAAATAGATTTTCCTGGAGCTGAATTTAATCCTAATTCTTTCACTAGGCTGTCAAAGTAATATTTCTTACAAGTAAATGTATAATTGATGGATGTTTTATCTGCTGGTGTAATGATATAATGTTCTTGGAGGAAGGTGAGTTCTCTGACAACATCAGGATCTTTAAAAATAGATTCGAATCTGGTGTTTACAGAGCCTTGTAATCTTTTTATTTTTTTATCTCAGCGGTAATGCAATAGATTTTCTCCATTCCGAAAGAGTGTCGACCTGTACTTCCTCTCTTTTTGCCCATCGTGTGGCATATTCCTCACAGCAGTTCATAATATTCTCAAAATTTTGGCTCCATGTGAATGATCTGGGTTCTCTGTATTTTGGACCTTTAAGTAAAAGTTCTCTTAATTTAGTGTTTTTAACAATATCAAGACCACCAGTAATGACATGGCCAAAAGGAGAATATACAAAATTAGATGAGGAACATGCACACGGTTGAAGATGGCATGCATAGTTGCTAAGATTAAGACACTGTACAAACTCTTTGTAATTATAAATTTTGGATGCAACTGATGGTGTGTAGCTATCGGAAATACATGGCGGATCTTTGTTTTTGAAATATGGAGGTATTTTCTCTAAAACAGACTTATGATTTCAAATTTGGCCAAAATTTAAATAATCAATGCCTTTATTTGCAAATTTAATTTTGATAAAAGGGCGATTAGATTTTTCCATAGATATATCTGACTTGACGGGACCAAAAAGAACATGATTTCAGACTTGACGGGACGAAAAAGAACATGATTTCAGACGGATAGCGCCATAGCACTAAAACATACAGGCTATAAAAAGCGTTTATAAAAATGCAAGTAACAGTTACAATGATATTTTATAGATTGCAGATAGTCTTGAGAAGAAGTGGTCACAGCTAGGTGTAAATGAGCATATTCCGTTAGGACAAGATATGAAGGCTTATATACTAAGAATCGTCCTTTTGACATTTTTTGGGGACCATTTCAAAACAGAAAAAGAAGTTATAGAGTTTAGAAGACTTCACGACATTGTAAGTATAAAACCCGATTTCAAATACAGTCGACCCTCGGTAGCTCGAACTCAAATACAAATCCAGTTAAGGGAAGGACATACGTCTATATATACAGAAATAAGATCAAGTTTTGTATCAAACTTCTCAAATTGAGTTTTTCCTCAAATATGAACATTTTCCTCAAATATCTGAGGGATTCATCAATTTAATTTGTATGAAATTCCTCATAGTGAGGTGTTCTTAAAATCTGCGCTTTTTCCCTAAGAGATGACTTTTTCTTGAAGTTTATCTTGTACGAAGAAATTATTGAGATGATCATCATTTCGGTACATCGCAATGGCTAGAATAAGATGTCTTGATAAAATGCAGTGTAAGAAACGAATTCGGGAGTTAATTTAGACCACGATTTATTCTAAATTTATATAGTATCACAGAAAGGGAGTACATTCAGGGTTTTCAGTGTAAACAAGCCGGAGGCAATTTTTTAAGAAGATTTTTTGAAAAAAGCGAGTAGGAAGCAGTCAATTGCTAAGTATATATACCAATCTAATTTCATCAAACGTCCAGCATTTTAACGCAAAATACAACGCTGATGACGTCACGCAAAATTGGAAACTGATTATGAACGAAAAAAACCCACTAATTGCTTTATGTATGACGTCATAAAGAAATATACCACGCATATGTTAGATAATGTTATCAAAATACAAAATTAAGGTTTGTTGAAAGTGGATGTTGCATGTCTCGCCTTTAGATAAAATATGGCAGATTAAGAAGGTGTGTATTACACTCGCCCACCCAATTCCTGCGCAAGTTTGCAGATAGTAATGTACTTTCATATTAATGACAAATTCACTGAAAGATAAGCCACTTCTTTTCTATATAATACAAATGAACTGTAACAGACATATTGTCTAGTCAGTCAGGACAATAGAAATGAGCAATTATTAGATATAAGATTTTTTCTTGCAGTATATTTTTGAATCGTTATTGGTCAGTTACCATGGTTATGATAAGCGCTGTCCTTAAAAAATTCCCTTATTTGAGGAGCACCTCAAATAATTTGACGAAATTAAATTACAGGAATACTCAGCAGAGAAAATCCTCAAGCAGATCTGAGGTTGAGGAAATTCTCTTTTTATGAATTTTTTATATAAGGCAGGCCAAGACTTAGTTTGAGCGGACTAAAATTCGAGATATAGAAGTTCGAAAAGAGAGCAACTGAATGTTCAATATGCAAAGTCCAGACAAAACAATGCAAATTTGACGATCTTTATCGCAGCAAGAACTATTACAAATTGTTCGATAAGATTAGTTGTCCTAATATTCTTTAGCGAGAGTCAATAGTATGTATTTTATAAGTTAACTCTTATTCAAAATTTGAATGTCCGATAATGATATTAGTGTTTGATAAGGCATATTAAAAATTCTTCAAAACATTCATTAATCGCGCTAGCCTAGACTGCTAGAATGTTTAGAAGATCAAGATTAAATTTAGAAATAAGAATGTTTTATGCTGTTAGAATAACGTACTTTTCAATAGAGCGTATAACAAATATTTGTTATATCCAAAATGGGGTCTCTTTCTAACTTTTCCTTTTTTTCATCTTTTTCTCTTATTTTTTTTTTCTTCTTTTGTCTTCGTCTTTTTTCCCTTTCTTTTTATCATTTTGTAGAATCACTTACATTAATAAGCAATCAACTTATTGTCAGCTCAATAACTAATTCTTTTTGACACTAACTTCTCCCAGGCACCTGGACTCACTTCTGAATTTCAGGCGTCCGTAAATGTCAACTGTGATACATTGTTGTTAGTGCCATAGTCGTGTGACACCAGTTATTTTCGTATTTTATTTAAGACAACTGGTTTCTCTATGTAGATGACGTCAGATGCAAGGTACAAACTTAGGAAAATGAACTTTTAGTCTTAGACACTCAATAATCACAGTACCAGTTTTAAACCTCTTTAGGTTGGAATATGTATAACTATTTTGTAGTGTTGGAGCGAAATGGAAAGAAGACTTACTGATCCTGAGACAGACTGTAACTCTCCCCAACAGAAGGTGTTGGATGAAGGTACATGTATATATTTGATAAATCCAAACTTATAATGTATGACAAGAATTTGTAGCGTGCCACTCCTTACAGTATCTTCCACTGACAAGGGCAATCCAGGCGGTCCTGCTTTAATTTCCATTTTGTGTCAATGTGTCTAAGAGGCTGCGTATAAAAAATCCATTTAAACATTGTAGTATGTGACAAATCCGTAATGGACCAGTAGTAAACTACACCTTGTTTTTAATCTACAGTCGAACTTCGAATGTTGGTACGTTCGAGGATTTGAACATTCCCAGTATCAGTTAATTTCATAAGTTAAAAAGATTGTCGGGACGGCATGATTTTTAAAAATTTTCGTGCTTTTTCGAGTTTTCGACATTCGTCGGCAACAAGAACACATAGGTTCGGAAAAGTTATTTTCATTTCAGAGAGAGGTTAGATCCGTAATATACGTTTTAAGTGTCTAACCTGATAAGACTATCAAACTGTACGTAATTTGTTGTGAATTTGGAATTTGTTTGAACATGAGAGATAAATGTTAGAAAGCTCGAATGACAGAGGAAAAATAATTGTTATATTGATAGATTGAATATTGTTTTACGTCACCCCACGATTATTTCACGTATATGGTGACAGCATCTGCCTAATGCATTGCATAGGCCTTTGCAACGCACCTATCTGAAGCAATGAAGGATCTTTTACGTTCCACGCCTACCGTGAAACGGGACTTCGGTTTTTACTGTCTCATCCGAAAGACAGAACACCGATGCACCAAGGCAGGGGTCGAACCCAGGACTTCTCGATCAAGAGCCGAGCACCTTATCCACTAGACCACACCGGCTTTAAAAGAAAATAAAGGTCTGACGTTAGCTTTATAACTTGTCAGGACACTCACCTGAACACATACATTGCAAATCTAAGTGATTTTTAATACTTAACTTCAAACGTAATAATCTGGAAAATTTTAGGATTAGAATTCATCCTCGATTCAACTGAGCTTATTATATACTGCAAGTGCTATTTAATGGGAATCTTCTTTCATATATAACATTAAAGAGAAAAGAGGAGTTACTGACTCAGTTATGTGGCAGAAGTCACCATGGAGCTATACAATACATGAATATAAATAATGCACTAGCATATATCACACATTACAAAAATATTTGATTGTAGTGCAATTACGATACCGGCTTAGGACGGTCATTTAATTTGACAAAAGCGAAATACACGGTGTGGTTAACCGATTTACGGGCCCACCTACCCACAAAAGCAGAACAATCAAAGGACGTACATTTAAAAATTTATAAATAATCCTCTATGTAAAAAACAAGGGTCAACAGGTATCGCATATTGAGAGGTCATAAAAATATAAACACGTAAGGTATTGTAAAACACAGAATGATATTAAAATATATGCGACATCAACATGATAAACCGTGCTCTGCCAGTCTGAAAACGAGCTAAGATCCTAGATCTGTAGGAGTCCCGACTAACAGTCAGAGGGGACGAGGTTCAGGACCATGTCTCCTCTCAAAGAGATTTGGACAAGGCCCGTCATATAGTCCCCACCGCCCTGTTATTCAGCGTGCAACGTTCAAGTAAAAGTCTGCATAAAGCTGTAGAGGCCAAATACAAGACCTATAGTCTTTTTGATGATCTCAATGTCATATTGTCTATTCAGAGGACGTTTGACTATTTTATTACATGATAAAATAACGTTATCAGAGCCTTTTACTTTTCTTAGTTTATATACGAGATCACCGTAAAGATTAGGATAGGAAATTCCATTGGATACATACAGTTGAAAAGAAATATTTTCAAATTTTGATAGAAGTTCTGAATAAGATCTGAAGAATTTGCCGAATGTTTTTCTTAGCTAGTGATATCTGTGACCCTGAGTTAAAAGTTTAGTAGTAATTTGTAAATTTCGTTTATGAAAGTCCAGAACATCGGTGCAGCATCTGACAAATCGAACAAATTGAGATATATAGATATCATATGATGCGAGTCGAGGGACATCGCCATCCAAGTAAGGAAAATTTACAATAGGAAATCCAAAATCCTCACGTTTATCATAAATATTAGTATGTATAAGGTGGTTGATAATTTTGATGTTCAAATCTAAGAAATGGTGTAGATTTATCTCAAGTATTAGCTTTATTCAATGTGAGCTCTGGTAAATATATTTCTGTTATAAATTGTTCGAATTCAGGGTTGTCGATAACCAAAATATCATCAAGATATCTGCAAGTATTATTAAATTTGTCAATGAGGTCAAAACGTTTTGCTTTTTGAATAGAAACCATAAAATCCCTCTCATAACAATAAAGAAATAAATCTGCTATCAGAGGCGCGCAGTTAGTACCCATAGGAATGCAAATTATTTGTTGATATATCTTACCATCAAATTGCACAAAAATATTAGTCATGAAAAAATCTAGTGCTTTACATAATTCTTTGCAAGTCCAGTATTTATATGAAGTATATTGTTTGTTGGAAAAGAATCCGGAATTAATTACCTTAACTGTAACATGGATCTGTTTCATACCATTGCTACAAACACCCCGTATTACGACTTTCACAGAAAACTTCAGCAGGCCTCTGACCAAATTTACCTTCTACAACTTAGCGGTTTTAAGGTATTTGCCTTGTTAAGAATACTTCCTTTGAACTACTCATTGTTAAACATCATAGCGTTTTGCATTATGTCGGTCACTGTGGCGCTCAAAAAAATGTACCCGGGTGGACACCTATAACATTTTGGAAACCAAAGGTGAGGATAAAAGCCTCTAGAAGCGTCTCATATCTTGTTAACACTTAATCAAGTGTAATTTTGTTTTGTTGGAAGAGTTAATTACTAAATATTACATTTCAGCTGTAGAGAAACTGAGGAGTTTCATTAAAAGGGTAGTTGATGCAAGAAAAAGGACTCCACCAAACCAAGAATCGGAACTGTTGATAGACAATTTGATTGATAACGCAACCGATGAAGAGGAACTGTTGAGTGATAGTGTAACGTATTTTGAAGGAGGATTCAATTCAACAAACAATAGTAAGAACAAGGAAAAATTAAACTTAACACTAATGGTTACAATAAAGTAATTTGCGAAATACGAGCCGATCAAAAAATTCTCGACCCGAGATACTTTGATACGAAATACAAGTGTAAACTCCCAATTAAACTATCATTCAATCATATTGAACGTTTAAGAAGAGAAAATTGTATTTCATATCTTGTAAATTTCGTTTATGAAAGTCCAGAACATCGGTGCAGCATCTGACAAATCGAACAAATTGAGATATATAGATATCAAATGATGCGAGACAGATTAGCGGAAATTATTCAAAATGCATTTACTAGTAAAAACGGAAGCCGCAAATTCAAATATATAGTAATAGGCCACGATAAAACTTACTTTGTTAGGGAAAATTCTGATTCCAAAAATAAATACACTGAAACAGCTGTCATTCAGATGTTGAACTTTCTTATCGATAACATTTTTGTGGTGTTTGGAGGTAAGGTTTTTCAACAAATTGTCGGCATTCCAATGGGCACCAACTGTGCTCCGCTTCTGGCTGACATATTCCTTTATTCATACGAAGCTGAGTTCATTCGGTCTTTGCTTTCGCAAGGGAAAAAAACAATTGGCTCTTGGCTTCAATTTTACTTACAGATATATAGATGACTTGCTTTCAATTAATAATCCTTCATTCGCGGATTACCTTAGCATCATCTATCCAAGTGAACTGGAGGTCAATGAAACCACAGAAACTAGTAATTCTACTTCGTATTTAGATGTTATGTTGTCTTTCGACATTAATGGTCAATTGAACACCTCACTCTATGACAAACGTGACGATTTCAATTTCGCTATCACAAACTTTCCTTTCATAAGTAGCAACATTCCATCATCGCCCGCATACGGCGTATTCATATCTCAGTTAATACGTTATTCCAGATCATGTTCAAATTACAATGACTTTGGTCTGAGGGCTAGGCGACTTTCAGTTAAGCTGCTCAACCAGGGTTATATATGTGCTAGACTAGCATCGTCACTGAGGAAGTTCTACGGTCGTTACGAGACTCTTATTACTCCATATGATATCTCGTTATCCAGACTTTTAAATGATATTCTGGACTGAGACCGATTCCGATCACTTTACACAGATTTGACACCTTCTATACTAGAAGGTTACCTACTTCGACTTCTCCATATATAGATACATATGGAATTCACACGATTTGACTCTCTCTACGGGGTATATGTGACGGGTGTTGCTAGCAAACAGGAGATGCTCACTCTCCCCGGGCACCTGATCTCACTCCATCACAGGGGTTCACATATGCTCTTTTAGTAGACATATTTTGTTATTTTCCATTTGTTTTTCATTTTCACTGATTTTGTATGTCCTATGGTTTCATGATTTTTGGACTTGTGGTTTGGATTTATCCATCATCTTTACATTTTGATTATACATGGGATTTGCTTTTAAAGATCAAGGTATAGTAACCCCACTCTACCCCGTTGTGTCCGATATTACATTATAAACTTCCAGCAAGATTTGCACGACATTTGTTATCTTAGCCTTATATAAACCATATATCAAAATGTTCGTGACTCCCTCCTATTCGAAATTGAACACTTTACGATGGGTAATCTACTTTAATTTCGAGAAATCTGGCTAAAAACGGTTCAAGCCAAGCCCAACCCCACATTACCCTATTTGGTAATGTAAACAACAACCCTCTTTTCATATCTATATTAGGGAAATGAGATTGATTTTCATGATTTTACTGCACAACCAATATTTATTTATAGATTTATCAACTTTTTTCCCCAATCAGTGGCCCTTATTCATCAAACAGTAGTTCCTCTCTCTCTCGATAGAAGATTCCCCAATCAGACGTTTCGTTATTTTCCATTTTGACCTATAAGTTTAAGGCTTAGATAAGCTGCCAAAATGGAGAAAACGTAAGTAAGAAAAGTGATTAGTTTCTATATCTGATTGGGATTACTCCTACGCAGAGGGGTTAAGGGGACGGCCATTTGATGCTATGCTGGCAAATTTGGTTGAGTCAGAATATTCATTTTTTAGATCTTTGAATGATGGAATACTTATTGCTTGATGTCCTGGATGAAATCATATATTTTCTTCACATTTAATACTTCTTAGAATTTGAATCAGTAAATATATACCATTATTCCAACACAAGCGAATATAAAGTAAACTCAACATATACAATGCAATCGCTACTTTGATCGCATTGGTCATGGGTCTTTATACTACTAGTCCTTATAGTGAAGTGCATAGTCTCTTTCAGTTTCTGGTATCCAGAGGTAGAAATTCCATTTTTTACTATAGAAGGAATGTATGAAGAAGTGTTGCTGTTCTTGGTTCCTCTCCGAATCATAATATTGTATTCGTGTTTTACTTAGTTTGAACTATACCATTTTAATGCAAAAAGAAGTATTTTTGATATACATTAACTTTTCACATTTTCAACGTTTTCTTCAATTTTTGTCGGTTGAATTTGAGGAAACTTGGTAGATATTAAGCAATGATTGTCCTGTGCAGTTTTATATGTCTTAAAAACGAATTAAACTCCACTCATACCTATGTGGAAAGCCCTACCTCAAAAGACAGCACCTTGCACGATCACCTCATGACCATGTCCGACTTCAAAATTAAAACTGATAAATCTGATCTACCAACCATATATTGGCTCCCAAAACTACATAAAAGTCCATATAAATCACGTTTCATATCTAATTCTAGCCACTGCTCTACTACGGTACTATCGAAGCATATTACGTCTGCTCTAACTGCTATAAAAGATCATATTATCAAATATTGTGATGTCGCATCTCATAATAGTAACATCAATTACTTTTGGTCGATTAAAAATTCTCATGAAGTTATAGACAAACTTCTTTCGCTAAATTTCAAAGCGACTCAAATTTCTACATTTGATTTTTCTACACTTTATACATCTCTGCCTCATGATTTGATTAAAAGCAAGTTGCTGTCTCTTATACAATGGTGTTTTCACAGAGAATCTAAAACGTACATATGTACTTCCAATAACTCCGGATTCTTTTCCAACAAACAATATACTTCATATAAATACTGGACTTGCAAGGAATTATGTAAAGCACTAGATTTTCTCATGAATAATATTTTTGTGCAATTTGATGGCAAGATATATCAACAAATAGTTGGAATTCCTATGGGTACTAACTGCGCGCCTCTGATAGCAGATTTATTTCTTTATTGTTATGAGAGAGATTTTATGGTTTCTCTTCAAAAATCAAAACGTTTTGACCTCATTGACAAATTCAATAATACTTGTAGATATCTGGATGATATTTTGGTTATCGACAACCCTGAATTCGAACATTTATCCACCAGAGCTCACATTGAATAAAGCTAATACTTGAGATAAATATACACCTTTCTTAGATTTAAACATCAAAATTATCAACAACCTAATATATACTAATATTTATGATAAACGTGAGGATTTTGGATTTCCTATTGTAAATTTTCCTTACTTGGATGGCGATGTCCCTCGACTCCCATCATATGGTATCTATATATCTCAATTAGTTCGATTTGTCAGAGGCTGCACCGATGTTTTGGACTTTCATAAACGAAATTTACAAATTACTACTAAACTTTTAACTCAGGGTTACAGATATCACAAGCTAAGAAAAACATTCGGCAAATTCTTCAGATCTTATTCAGAACTTCTATCTAAATTTGGAAATATTTCCTTTCAACAGTATGTATCCAATGGAATTTCCCATCCTTATTTTTACGGTGATCTCGTATATAAACTAAGGAAAGTAAAAGGTTCCGATAACGTTATTTTATCATGTAATAAAATAATCAAACGTCTTATAAATAGACAATATGATATTGAGATCATCAAAAAGACTATAGGTCTTGTATTTGGCCCCTCTACAGCCTTATGCAGACTTTTACTTGAACTTTGCACGCTGACTAACAGGGCGGTGGGGACTATATGACGGGCCTTGTCCAAACATCTTTTAGAGGAGACATGGTCCTGAACCTCGTCCCCTCTGACTGTTAGTCGGGACTCCTACAGATCTAGGGTCTTAGCTCGCTTTCAGACTGGCAGAGCACGGTTTATCATGTTGATGTCGCATATATTTTTATACCATTATGTATTTTACAATACCTTACGTGTTTTTTTATGACCTCTCAATATGCGATACCTGTTGACCCTTGTTCTTTATATGGAGGATTATTTATAAATTTTTAAATGTAAGTCCTTTGATTGTTCTGCTGTTACGGTGAGTGGGAAGGTGGGCCCGTAAACCGGTTAACCACACCATTTGTTTGGCTTTTGTCAAATTAAATGACCGTCCTAAGTCGGTATCATAATTGCACTACAATCAAATATTTTTGTAATGTGATATATGTTCTAGTATATTATTTATATTCATGTACTGTATAGTTCTATGGTGACTTCTGCCACATAACTGAGCCAGTAACTCCTCTTTTTTCTTAAATGTTTTAAAGAAACTAAAGAATTATGGCCACCTACAAGTATTGTACGATATCAATGTGCTATGTTTATTATGTCTCAGGTGCAAGAAAAAGGCCAACGTGGGCCTCTTGCTACTTTTGTTATCATGTATGTTAACTGAAGATACATGTTCATTTTAAAGTTATGTTTGTTTTTATCTTACATTTGAATAAATGTGTTAAAATCATTTGACGTGTTTTCTATAAAAACATTCAACTTTATATTTGTATGATCTGGTATTTCTACATGCCAGGGTATTTATTTTAGTTTCAGTCAAAGCCATTATTTCCAGTATTTTCATGGTCATGATATTTGTTTCTAAAGTGCCAATCCCCTTCCCCCTTTCAGAATCAAATGTTCGTCCCCTAACAATTGGACAAAGTGGTCCGACAGGTTGGACAGGAGAGTTTTGGTAATAAAAGATTGAGACACAACTTTACCGATATATGAAATATGAAAAAATCTGCGAATGTGGAAACCTTATGAAAATTCTACCTCACAGAGCAATATTTTTGTTGCGTGTGTAAGATCTTGTTTCAATCAAAGTATTTAATTCTTTTTTCTGTTTCGACCTCCTTTAACAATTACATGTAATGTAAGCTGATATAACTAGGGTAAAACCTTCATGAGAGTTCATGCGTTGTTTTCAGTTTTAACATGGGGATTCTACTTCCTTGCTACACATCAAGATGTCCAGGATAAGGTAGTACAGGAGATTAAAAGGGTTCTAGGCAACGATGACGTGGATGCAAGTAACATAAGTGAACTCGTGTGAGTACAATTTTCCAAAACACAGACAGCTGAATCTATTTAATTTTACATTGCTGTAAAGTTCAAAATAAATTTTCGTTTTATTGTTGTATTTGCGCCATGTAACTATTCATATTTATGATGGTTAGAGAAAATAATTGGTAAATAATCTTCAAATTTGAAAGTATACATTAATCTTCAAATATGGCATTCATAAGTAGAATGTGAGAAGTTTGCAGTCAGCAAACAGTAGCGAAGGCATAAGGGATGATGTGTGAAATAGCAAAAAAGGCAACACAAAAGAGTAAGCTCGCAGTTTGCAAATATCTTTCTCCAATAATGAGGTTTAACGATAATATAAAATGTTTTACAAGAACACAAAATTAAACAAGGAAATCAACATTACCATTTGTATTAGCCTTGGATTAAAACAGTAACAGTAACAATAAGAGACGTACTTTGTTTTACCCTAGGTCCTTTGTCTACCTTCATTCATATTGATAAAAAAGAAAAGAAAAATAAAATGAGTGCACCATATGCGCGTGTCGTCAATTTCTCTCTCCCCAGCCACGCTCAAGGCCAAATTGTGTGGAATATGTTATTATTTGGTATGAAAGGCTAGTGTACATGTAGTAACACCATATGTCCTCTGACTGTTGGAAACTTTGGTAGGGCTGAGGACATAATCTTCATCGTTAAAATTTTGTGTAACACCTTCATCCGCACCATTACGAATGCTTTTGTGAGAGGAATGGCTAAACTAAAATGATACATTTTGAAACAGAACTTTATCAGACTGGGTGTTCAATAAAAATCTGTGAACAAATAGTAAATTGATCTTCAGGGCCCAAAATTAAAAATGTAGGCCACCAAACGAATTATCCGTCCTAGAGAGCTGTTAGTTTCTAAATTTTAAAACTATAGCTCTAAGAATCTTTTTTTTTTTAATTCTTGTATCAGTACATTATCTTATGGTATATAATGATATTCCTCTTTAGATATCTTCGACAAGTCATAGATGAGATATTGAGATGTGCCGTTATAGCACCTTGGGCTGCCAGATTCCAGGACATTGATTCTCAACTTGGTGGCTATACTATACCGAAATATGTATGTCGTACATTGCTTTTATTTGATACTAGTTTTGAAGTTGATTATTTGCAAGCATGAACATTGGTTTTTACTTATTTTATATTATAGTAGACTATAATGCTACTCTCTGCATATTGAATTTCAACATTCTTTTTAAATGAAAGAAGACATCAATGAATAAAACGTAAGAAATTTCTTACGTGCTTTTCCAGTTATGGCCATTGAGTAAAATCAGTTCGAAGAGTTGCCAGATTCCAGGACACTGATTTTCAACTTGGTGGCCATACTATACCGAAATATGTATGTCGTACATTGCTTTTATTTGATACTAGTTTTGAAAATGATTTTTTGCAAGCATGAACATTGGTTTTTACTTATTTTATATTATAGTAGACTATAATGCTACTCTCTGCATATTGAATTTCAATATTCCTTTTAAATGAAAGTAGACATCAATGAATAAAACGTAAGAAATTTCTTACGCGCTTTTCCAGTTATGGCCATTGAGTAAAATCATTTCGAAGAGTTTGAAACAAAATATTCCAACTTATTTTTTAGGGATTATTTCTTCTTATAGGTCTCATACATAAATTGGAATAGAATGTAGACATACATAAATGATCTGTACTAGAGAACGTTATAAATATGCTGAAAAAGGAAACAAACATCTGATTCAGCTTTATGGGGAATGTCGACAAGGACATGCAAATAATAATAGTATAATGTGTAAGCTCGCAAAAAGACATCGCAAATATTGTACTTCAGTTTTAGTACTTATTATACAGCATCACCGCACAGGTGAAATATTTCTCTTTAACATAAGAAAGCTTAGTTGTGTATTCTTTATTTTAGACTCCAGTTATTCATGCTCTAGGAGTAAGTTTTCAGAATGAGAAATATTGGCCTATGCCGAACCAGTAAGTCATTACACCATAAACCTTTATCGTGTTCTATCGAAGATACTCCTTTATGCCATGGAAATATTATTACCTTAGACATACGACAAGTGTTCCGTCAAACGATAGATGTAATTCACCCTTCCACAAACGCATTTTTTCATTGTGATGACGGCATCTGATATCCGAAAAAAACTCCTACAAACAGCACATTTGTTCATGATAGAATAAATAGAATTGAAAATCGTCTACATGTCAAGTTCTTAACGAAACGTAGAGGGTACACTTACGCTTGTACTGTTGATTTGTTAAAGGAAGAAAGAAAAGTTTCTGATAAAATGTATAAAACGTTCTAATTTTAGATTTGATCCAGATAGATTCAGTGAAGAAAATGTGAAAAACCGTCCTACATTAGCTTTTCAACCCTTTGGCTTTGCTGGCAAAAGAATATGTCCTGGATACAGATTTGCGTATGCAGAAACCACAGTTTGTTTTGTCACCTTACTTAGGAAGTTCAAGATTAAAATGGTGGAAGGACAAGTAGTGACCCCTGTATATGGTTTTGTGACACAACCTAAGGAAGAAATATTGATCACAATAGAGAAACGATAATTTCAAAGAAATGTTGGGGATACTGTGTGGGGTACACACTAGTTTGCCGATTATGATTATATATATACATTGCTCTCTTCCTGTAAATGTACAGCATAATGGATCTAAGTCTTGGCGATATTGGCTCTTTGAAGAAACTAAGAAAATTTGACGTTTTACGGAAAGAAAAATATATACTATTCCCTTAAACCTTTATAATTGAACGAGTCATTCATATTCCAAATTATGTATCGTGAACAAAGGCGATAAAAATTATACTTACCACCTCTTTATATGATATGGGCGTAATATGCATTTAAGGGGACAACTATGATCCTCGAATACTGGAGGATAATCAATAAAATTGAAAGTGCTGCTCCTTCAAAAAAGACCATCATACCAATCAACAATCAATACTTCCTGTTAGATAACTGTATCATCCAAAGAAAGTACAGCGATGGTCATATAGTCAAGTCAAAACATTGGATGAAGAGAAGATTTTATACTCTCAAGAACTATGCAGTGCAGTTCAGTGAAATTTGAATTGATCGTATTCTATAATCTCTTCAATATTCTATATAAATTGTTCAGAAAACAGAATAAAAATTTCCACTTTTTGTTAAAGATATATCAATAAAATAAATGACAGAGTTTAGATTTCAATATTTTATACAAACATTTATAATATATAGACATACGTCCTGACAATATAGAGCTTTAATAAATGTATACCACCTGTCTTTACCCTCTGACGTACATAAGATGTCATTCGTACCTGTACCTTGGTAACAGTGTTAGATATTACCCTGAAGTATATTTAGACGTAGAAATACAAATTATCTCTAAGAATAACTCACAAAATAGTCAATAGCCAAGTCAATGCTGGTAACGATGTACATTCAGTAACACACCAAACTCATATAAAACGATGCACTAATCTATCCAAATCTTACACATATAATATAACATAATTGCAATTATTCCTTGATTTCACTTCTTGGCGATGTCTAATGGTTTAGTAGTAGTTAAAAAAAGTAGCGTTCTTTTTAGAAAAATCTATGTTATTGATTATCTATTCACAATAATGTTATAATAGTATAAAAATTGAGGTTTCATAAGTAAAATTTAGGTAGTTTTTATTTCTTCACTATAATATTACAATAATATAAAAAGTAGTGGTTTCTGTATTAAAAATCTCGGTAATTGATTATCTAATGACAATAATAATATTACATCCAAAATGTTTACAACGAAAAAGAAAAAGCATACATAGATATATGATTACATACAAACAAACAAACCAAAGACGGATTTCTGATTTAAATTCAGTGAACTAATGTCAAATTCAATGTATATGCAATTAAAAATATATAATATCTCTGAAGTTTGATGGTTGGTTGATTGGTCTTTTCCGTCGATTTTAACCTTTTCAATTTAACGTAGTTGCGCAATCCGTGAACCAAATCCGAATCGTTTGCATCGGAATTCACGTGCTTAACGATTCTACCAAACATGTTAATATCTGTTGAAATAGGTGAGTGTAATATGATCAATGGGACTATTTCACTGTACGTTTCCTTTTTGAGTTTTACATATTGCAGCATTCTTTTATGAGTAAAGGCGGGAAAGATCCCGAATGCATGAGGGGGTAACTCTTTGGTTTTATCCTAGGCCATAATGCAATTTTTCAGTAATTTTTTACAAGTCCTTTTATGAATATTTTGAAATCCACATTTGAATTCAATGAAGAAGTATACATAGATTATATATATTTCATTATTTTCTCTTTTAAGGTAATAATCATGGTAAAACAAAAGATTAAAAAATAAGAGCTTACTTAGAAATTGAAGATAAATCTCGAGGAGTATACCTCATAACAAATCACGAATCTTGATCATCTAAGCGTTTGTGAAAATTCCCCATTACAAAATACTTTGGTTATTATGGTTACTTACTATCAGAGATATTTGACTTGAATTACAACACAGGTACAAAATGTATAAGAAAACGTTTCCTTTGCTTGATTGATTCATCGATTTTCCAAACCAATTAACTTTCTATAAAATTGTTTAAGACGTTTAAGGTTTCACATGAAAGTTAAGCAATTATTCTATTTCAAAGAAATTTACCAGAAAGTTCACAATAACAGAGAAACCACATTATATAATATTTGATTGATATACTTGAATTATCGATTTATATATTTCGTTTGTAATAGATTTTTATGACCTATCTTCTTAAGAAACCTGTTGATCAATGTTCTCTATATAGAGATTATTTATAAATTTCTGAATGTGTGTCCTTTGATTGTGCTAATTTTGCGGTGAATTAATTCAATTTCCAAAACCGAGTGAAATAGATGGAGAAAATATCACACTAATAATTCATATGTATGTCCAATAAATGTTTTAAGACAGAAACAATGTGACAAAGAATACGGTATTTTACTTAAATAGTGGTGAGGATAAAACCATAATATCACAAAAACGCAGATAAGGAAACAGATCAATAAACGGTAATTAGATAGGTGCCTATGAAGAGTAAATAATTTAATATCCACTACCTCTGCTGCCAATATAACAAAAGATTGAAGACACAAGCGGTAATCAATTGGCAACATTTATTGAACTAGCAACGATATATATATATATATATATATATATATATATATATATATATATATATATATATATATATATATATATATATATATATAATATTATATATATATATATATATATATATATATATATATATATATATATATATATATATATATATATATATATATATATATATATATATATATATATATATATATATATATATATATATATATATATATATATATATATATATATATATATATATATATATATGACCTCTTGATTGACAACACCTATGTATATTATGTGACCGAGTAATCCAACAAACAATTGGCTTTCCAAGGGACACTAACTCTGCACTATTACAAGCACATGTTCCTTTTATTCTTAAATTTTCGTAATTTCAAGCAAGCATTTCCTTGTCAATGTACCACTATCCCCTTTCGGCTTAACATTCAGACATTGTCGCTTTAGAACCGTAATATTTTACTGCCAAATTTTCAATTTTGAGAAAATCGAGTTTAAAATTATGGATAGCGTTGTTAGTTTCTACATGATTTCTAAGATAGGAAATATATATTGATAAAATGCATCAGGGCTCAAAGATTCAATTTGAATCCTTCTTTATTAGAACTCATGATCAAATTTCTTTAAATTTGAAGTAAAACATTTCTTGAGGTTTTCATATGAATTTGAGTAAATCCACAATGCCCATTTTGACCATTGGGAATAGGTGAAATATTATGACATTCGGCGATAAAACAGAATGGTGCTTTTATCATCTATAAATGTGATACAAATTATTTCCACAGAATACAATATAATTTATGGAGATAAAACGGGATGGGATTTGACACCTACCAAGCATAATTTCTGAAAAGATACGCAACTGAAAAACCAATTGGTAGTCAGAATAGTCTGGTACCAAGGCGACGATATATTGATTTATTTTCAATAAATACTGTAAACTTTTCGCATTACAATTACATCGGGGAAAAAAAGAAGGCAATGTCTAACTTTACTTGACAGCACTAAGTGGAATTAACTTTTCAGTGGTACTGAGCAAAGATAAAAATTATCCACTTTTCAATGTTGAATAAATCGAATCAATATTGAAGAAGTACCAAACTGTTAATCATTCTCTAAATCCAAGTACAGATACAAAATCGTGTAAGTTTCAAAAAGGAACTGTTGTGAACCCCGAAATACTGAAAAATTCCGAGGTGAGACCAGGTGCTCGGGGAGAGTAAACGTTTCCTGTCTGCATGCATCACCCTTCTCAGCAGTTCTCATGAAACATGTCAAAATCAAGAGTTTTGGTTTCCTAATTGTACATACGAAAGTACGAAACTGGTATACAAAGTTATATTTGGTGTTCACTGAACAGGTCATATAGTCGCATTCCAGAATATTATCAATCATTTATATATGATGACGAAGATTGACACCGTTATGTATGTGCAATAGTGGCGTATAACTCTACCGGACAAGCCCAGTTACATATGTGCATATGTCAGCCGTAAATGGATACTTTTGCAGTCGGTTGTCTTTACATTTGACTCACACAGATGCACCATGTATAAAATTTATCTAAATGTTTGCATTGCAAGCAATCTTAGACGCCTTGCAGTTACGAATATCACAAAAGTTTTGAATTAAAACATACCAAGGCTGACACAGAACCATCGTAACCAGGCAATTGGCATGTTGAACGCTGGTCAAACAGTGAACACTGTTAGTAGGGCATTCGGTTGCACTAGACGGACCATAACTTTATTTGTTCGTCGTTTAAGACTGACTGGCAGCGTTGAGGATCGTCCTCCAAAGAGCAGACCACGTGTAACTACGGTCCGCGATGACCGTTACATAGCGTTGGCGTATCTCCATCAACGTCATTTGATAGTAACTATTACTGCTAGACGTTATTGCATCAACACACAGACTATCCATAACAGATTAAGCGCTAGACATAGGCCAATACGAATTTACAAGCCATCTTTCGGACAGATTCTGACGCCTGCTCATCGCAATGCTCGTGTTAACTGGTGTAGCCGTTATTTACGTTTTACGAGGAATGACTGGAATAACGTTTTGTTTACTGACGAATCAAGGTTCAAGATTAGTCACAGTGATGGTCCAGCCAGGATTTACCGTCGACAGGGAGAACGATATTCTGATGCATGTGTCCTTCATTGAAACGGGTTTGGCGGTGGCAGCGGCGGGAAAACGCGTGTTGTAGTAGTAAATGGTATTTTAATTGCACAGGCCTATATTAATCAGATTCTAGCTCCAGAAGTTGTTCCGTTCATCCAGAGACATGTTCTAGGGGACACATTGCAACACGACAATGCTCGTCGGCATACCGCGTGACTTACTCAACGCTACCTTCAACGAAATAACGTTAACGTCCTCCCGTAATCCGATCGAGCACGTATGGAATTTATTGGGTAGAAGAGCGTATATGCGATATCCATCGACCACGCAGGAGCTATAAAATGCGCGCATAGCAGAATGCAATGATCTAGCCCTTAACATTAAACGTTACGTCAAGAGCATGCTAAGCAGAATTCGTGCTGTTTTATAAAACAAGGGTGGTCATACCCGATATTAAGCAATTATGGATAGATTTGACAATGAAATGTTAACTTTTGATTCCAATCCGAATTCTATGATTTTCTGAAATGACCCATTACACCTTTCTCTGCCTGTTATCAATGAAATGCTTATTAAATTTTGACAAGATTGTTAATTGTTATCATAAGATGTCTACATTTCTTATAAAATCAATTTGAAAAAGATAGCATTTACAGTTTAGAAAATAACTCAAATTGTATACAGTGGATACTTTCTCTCTCTCTCTCTCTCTTATTTATTTATTTTTTTTTATTTTGCTCTGTATACTTAAAAGGTAGCACATGCTATACACAGTGGGTACTCATTGGAGGATTTGTATACTCTTGTGTATGTCAAGTGTAATCCGTTACTCCTCTTGTCAAGATGCAGATTTAATCACACCAATTGATTGACATTTGTCATATCAAATGACCGTACTAAATCGGTATCGCAACTGCACTATAATCGAATATTTTTGTGATGTACTGTGTGATTTTTTCATATCATTACTTTAAATACTGTATATTTCTGTGATGAATCTTGTCATACGTTTGAGTCGGTAACTTTTCTTTCTTCCTTTACACATATGTCACATTTATCATAAAGGCCCCCATGCTAGAGACATTAAATTATGCCAAAATTTTACTTATGACATCAATGCTGAGATTATTACATCCCAACTTTCAAAAATGGAATTCAATTGGCAAGTTACAAACAAATTAGTTGTTTAAGAACCAAGTTTGGTGAGGTCAAAGCAGTTACTTGTAGCATAGTTAGTGAAAATAGCACATTTACTCATTTTAACCATTTATTTCACAGGGAATATCAATTCAATTTCATTATAAAATTGACTAATAACCTTTTATGTTTTTGTTCTTTTCGTTTTCTTTTTTCAAATTTTATATGAATTGATAACAAAATGAGTAAGACAGATAATTTGACAACGGTATAGATCATTGCATTTTTTAACGACAACCAACGGCAGAGCGTGTGCCCAATCACCTGTAGTAGTTGAATACCTACTTTCATACTCGATATGAAAAACAATAACATTGGCGATGTGCGCACAGATTTTTAGATATTGTCCAATCAATTGAGGTTTTAAAAATAGATATTACCTTCACATGTTTAAAGTTGTTAAATCGATAACTGACGAAGTCACAGGTTCGTTTGTGTCATTCTAAACACAGGTATCTGCAGTTATGCATTTTGGGTCTTTATTGTAAGAAATATCACTAATAAAGTCATTACAACTCGCTAACGAGCTGCGAATTTAATTGAAACATCAATATGTAACTACAAAGGGGGGACACTCCCTGGGCCCAAAATCGATTTCTTGGATTCTCGAACGAATGCAACCAAACCTACCTCAGCAATCCTTCTCAGGTAAGTTAATTTTATGATTTATGCTTTTCTTTACCAACATAACTTCCTTCAACAACTTCGAAAGCACGATGTCTACATTTACTTACTCCATTCAAATCTTTACCAGTTAACTTCCGGTTTCACGTGCAGCAAATAAGAGCTGTCACCTGATTGGTCAAAATTAATTGGTAAATAAATAATAATACTAAAGAATTGATAAATAATTGAGTCTATTGTAAAACCCATGTTAAATAGGCCCTCCATCCCCTTTGGAAAAGTGCAACCGGGGGATATATTCTTCTCATTCCACAATTCGACAATTCTATGCTAGAAGTTTCTGTTTCTGTTAATCAGTTATGTAGCACAGTTTTGGAAAATGAAGGGGCTTTAACTAGCATGAAAGGGCTTGAAAACTGAATATAGGATATTATATATCCATGGACGCACTACGTAGAGAGAATACGAACGTGAGATGGTCAATTGAATTAAGGGATCTTAAGAAAAGAGAAATGAATTTCGGTGCAGAGACTGGGAGCGTAGACAAAATAGAATTTATATTGGAAGTCCTCTATCACGTCAGAATGCCAATTCAACACCGAATAAGTACACGTGTATTCCTCGTTAGCTTGCACATGGATGACCTGTTTTTGAATTCTGCAGTTATTGTTACCACGTGGAATATATTCCGACGTTACCAATTGAACTAAATCTCTATCAAGTATAGACCAAAGTATGTAAATTATCTTAAAAATATCAACCTTACTGTTAATTGAAAGGACTTCATTAGTTGAGTACGCATGTGAAATATAAAGTGTCTATGCCTCACGATTCATACGTTATCACCAATGTTAAAACTGTCAGACAGGAAGACAAACAAACAAACAAAGAAACAGACAATTAGGATAAAAACAATACAAATATCGTGTACCATAATTGATACCCATAGTATACGTGTTGTGATATTTATTTTCCATTATAAGTCACCGGGCTGCAATTGACATCACACAAAGTGGTACCAGAAAGACGTAAACGTGGTTTCTTTTGACTCAAACAGTCACTAAGTTTGTATTCTAAAAGTTAATTATAAGTTCAGTATTAATTTTGTTTTCTTGTACAATTTACTGCTGATTTAGTGATTGCTTTTATGCTGATTTAATGTGGTAATCATGTTATGCTTCAATTTCTACCAGTATCACTAATCATAATGTGTTGTAATGTAGTACTGATCGATTCAATGTGCTGAAAATGTAACACTGATCACATGTACTGCAAATTTATCTCTAAACGCATGTATTGCATTGTCTTTCACAACTTCATAGTGCAATAATTAAAAACTTATCTAAGGTGTTGTAATATAACATCTTGCATACAATGTACTATGTAAGTAGTAGTCTTCTAGATTATTAGACATCATGGTAACGGGCGGAGTTATTCAATTATATAATACTATATACTGATTGATTGATTAATTGATTGATTAATTGATTTTTGTTTAACGTCACACCAAGAATAACTCCCTTAAATGGTGACGGCATCTGTCTGATACGGGGCATACAAATTTTTACCTTTGCAACGGACCCAACCGAAGCAGCGAGGATTTTAAACGTGTCATGCATACAACGACACGGGGCCTCGGTTTCTGCAGTCTCATCTGAAAGACAGGACACCGGCATGACCAGAAAGGGACTCGAACTCCGGCCTTCCGATCAGGAGGCGAGCGCGATACCACTAGGATACGACGTCTTTAAAATTCTATATACTAGTCTACAATCTTGAACTCATCATTTTTCAAAGAGGACAATAATAATCATGTATTTCTGACGTAATTTATATGAAGTTATGTAGTCTACATTCACACGACATGGGAATGAATATGAGATAACCTGTGTTCAATAAATAGGGAGTTTTCAACTTCCTGTATTTGTTGGAACTCCGGGGTTATCCGATGTTGATAGGACAGTTGATGTTCCTATTGCTATACCTTACTTTAAGCAGTACATTGTTATGTAACAACGTTATCTAGTGAGGAACAATTCTAAATGTTGCGCATGTGTACTATTGCTGGTGGGTGTCCCGGTGCATAGATCATATCTTGCACTATAAAGATACCTGCTGACGAAAAGACCATTAAATATGTGGGAATTTGCCATATATGCATTTACCTTCATTCTTGCTTTATTCATAGCGGTCATATACCTGTACCATGTAAGTACCCAAAGTTTATCCTATGCTTTCTTCTTTGGTAAATGCAATTTGATAAAGAGTTTTTACTTAATTAAAATGCAAATATTGCATATACATTAAAACTTATTTTGCTGTAAACACTAGATATTGCATAGTTATCATAACACTTTGTGAGTTGCACATAGTTGTGATACTGGTATTTGAAAGCTGTAAGTTTATTTATCTTTTTTTTTTCTAAACGAAGTAGTATCTTCCTCATGCATAGCCTTTACCTGAAATGGTTTCTTTGACCGTTTTACGTCAATTTGTTAATGAATGTGCTCCTCAACTATTTATACTTTCGATTTCCACAGTTTAAAGGTCTTGAGCGTCACCTAAAAACCAAAATGTGTTTGCGAAACACTGTGACCCCGGTTGCAACAAAGTCAGAAAAAGTAAAATAACGGCCAATGTTAATGTTGACAACAGACAAACAAACAAACAGACAGACAAAGAGAGAGACAGACAGAACAAAAAAAAAGGGGGGGGGAGGTCATCTACTTGACTGTTATTTGAAAAGACTGCATTAGTTGTGTATGCAAGTAAAATATTTTGTTTAACGCCACACCGCGAATATTTCACGTAAATAGTGGCGGCATCTGCCTGATGCGGGGCATACAAATTTTGACCTTTGCAACAGACCCAACCAAAGCAGCGAGGATCTTAAACGTGCCATGCATACCACGACACGGGGCCTCGGTATTTACCGTCTCATCCGAAAGACAGGACACCGGCATGTCCAGAGCGGGAGCGATCAGGAAGCGAGCGCGATACCACTAGGCCACGCCGGCTTTATAATGCTTTATACTAGTCTGCAATCTTCAACTCATCATAAGCCGGCGTGGCCTAGTGGTATCGCGCTGGACTCCTGATCGGGAGGCCGGGGTCCGATTCCCGCTCTGGTCATGCCGGTGTCCTGTCTTTCGGATGAGACAGTAAAAACCGAGGCCCCGTGTCGTGGTATGCATGGCGCGTTAAAGATCCCTCACTGCTTCGGGTGGGTCCGTTGCAAAGGTCAAAATTTGTATGCCCCGCATCAGGCAGATGCCGTCACCATATACGTGAAATATTCGTGGTGTGACGTTAAACAAAAATCAATCAATCAATCAAGCAACTCACTATTTTTCAAAGAGGGCAATAATAATCATGTATTACTGATGTAATATGTATATGAAGTTATGTATTCTATATTCACACGACCTGGGAATGAATGTGAGATAACCTGTGTTCAATAAATAGGGAGTTTTCAACTTTCTGTACTCGTAGAACTTCGAGGTTATCTGATGTTGATAAAACAGTTGATGTTCCTATTGCTATACATTACTTTAAGCAGTACTCTGATATGTTACAAAATTATCTAGTGAAGAACAATTGGGTACATAAACAGGATAGTTTAATTGTTCATCACACGAATTTATTCTGTAAAAATATCAAATGACGAACTATATGCATTTTGACAAGTCTCGTTTTTTGTTCTTTAATTGAACCCTAACTAGCCTAAGTTTTAGATCGTCTTTGGTCATTCTCACCTGAGGTCATAGCAATTGAAAATGAAAAATTGAATATTATGGCCAGATTGGTACGTTACTGTACACAACCTACACAGATCAGTCGCAAATCCAAACATGAAATAGCAACAAAATAATCTTGTCCACCACTTTTCGGCCCCTTGGCCTTAATCGAGTGGAAACAATTGTCTTTCATTTGATAAAGACCATAGGTCTCATTTATGGACAGGAATGCATGATTTTGTTATTATTTTGGACTAACTTCCCATTGGACGACTCATTACATATATCATTGTATATTTCAAATACATGGGATTCATTTATTCGCAGCAATTAAATCAGAGTTACCTCCCGTTGTCGGTCATGTTTGTGGTCAAACATGAGTTTTTACCTCATATTCATATTAAGTTATTTTTATTTTTTCATTTTTTAATATTCATACTTTTTTCGAAACTTTTTTACATTGTCTAATACATCAGAATTTGTATGATAACCGCAAAACCACGGGAAGTATTCCTAATTTAGAAAAATTATCTATATGATTTGGTTGATTTATGAACAAATATTCAATTATATACCTCAATGATAGCTCATAAATTCTCACAAGAGAAGTCACTATAATAAAAATTTATGCTAATGTAAAGATGATGGATAAATCCAAACCATAAGTCCGAAAATCATAAAACCAGAGGACATACAAAATCAGTGACAATTAAAACCAAGTGGAAAATAACGAAATATGTCCACTTGAAGAGCATATGTGAACCGCTATGATGGAGTGAGATTAGGTGCTCGGTTCCCTAAGAAAGTAAGTTTTATCATGGCCTATAACTATATATTTGAATTTGCAGCTTCCGTTTTTACTGGTAAATGCATTTTGAATAATTTTCGCTAATCTGCTTTTTAATTTCTGATGAGGGATCTTTGTGCAGAGTCGAAAAGTCAAAAGACTTGATTGAGTGAGTTTTAGTAAAACTTTTTTTATATGTTCTAACAACTCTTTTGAATTTTTAAGGATCCACATTTGATTAAATCCACTTCTGGAAAGTACTGTTTGGCAATACCTATGAAGGCCAGATTTAATTTCTGATAATATTTTTGTGAGTAGCAGCGATACAGATTTTGTGGAACACTTCGAGGAACCAGCGATAAGGCGTTGTTTGTTAGGATATTTGTGCACTTTTGGAATGCAGTACAAATATGAAAGTTCTAAATTTAATTTATTTGTGTCAATACCAAACGTATTGAGGACAGATTTATGATTCTCAAGTACTTCCGAAACCGAAAAGTTCGTGAGAGTATAAGTAGGATTTCCTGAACCTGAATTTAATCCTAATTCTTTCACTAGGCTGTCAAAGAAATATTTCTTACGAGTAAATATATAATTATTAGACGTTTTATCTGCTGGTGTAATGATATAATGTTCTTGGAGGAAGGTAAGTTCTCTGACAACATCAGGATCTTTAGAAATAGATTCGAATCTGGTGTTTTCAGAGCCTTGTATTTTTTTTTAAATTTTTTATCTCACTAGTAGAGACCTAACTATACCACTGATACCCCCAAACACCTTGTATATGATTGATATATAGTGCCAGATATACATATGGCTGATTCCGCAAGCATTTTGCAAAATAAAAATTGTATAAATCGTATAGGTATCAATAGCAAAAAAAGTTATTATAGTTACTTCCCTTGTGACAATTTGTCCGTTATCATTGAGGTATATATAACTGAATATTTACTCATAAATAACCCAAATCATATAGGTAATTTTCCGAAACTAGAGATACTTCCCGTGTTTTGGGTTCACTTTTCGGTCAAATTTGGTTTCAACACTGCTGTTTAAATACTTATATATCATGAGAATCCAATCATCCGGTCCCGAGCATCACTGAAGAGATATAACAAATTGAAAAGGTATATATGTTCTATATTCATTTATCAAGTAAGCATGGGACATGTAAATCATTTATACTTCAAAAACCGTGCAAAACAAAGAACTATTAATTCAGAACAAACCTTATATACAACTTTTAAAAATGTCAAGCATTGCTCCAAATTACCGTTTATAGATTTAGTCTGGGCAATTATACTGCTTATACCCCAAGCACTATGCCAATTAACCATTTATATACTATGCACTGATCATAAAACCACATGCCTCACGAATCATGCAAGAAGGATCTTTTGACTGAGCACTGGTCATATAAACTGCTTAAACCTAAAGTTCCGCCCAATATAACCATCTACAGGCTAATTGATCTCGTGTGTTTAAATCTACCTCAGATCTAAGTCTTGCAGTCTACCAATGCTGTTATTTACCTCTAATTAATACCCTGATATCTACTACTGATTCTGTGTTCTACTGTCTACTTTGCCATTTTAAAACTATTGTTAAGAACATATTACTTTGTTACAGGGTTCAAGGAAACAAAGTTCTATTCCTGGAATGGAACCTTGCAGTGAACTGTGAGTAAAATGATATCAGGTTTATTTAAATATGTAGTAAACTTGATATACATTGAAACACTTGAAACACCTTGATTTTAAATTAACTTCCAAGTAATACATATTTCTTATTGTTATTATGTTTCAACTCTGTCATTTCTGTCCGCATTGACAGGGATGGGAATTTGCCAGATATCTCCAGAGCCGGAAGCTTACATCAGTTTCTTCTCAATTTACATAAAACCTATGGTGACATAGCTTCTTTCTGGATGGGACGCCAGTTCATTGTTAGTATCTGCTCACCTGAATTGTTCAAGGAACATAAAAATGTGTTTGATAGACCACGTAAGTAGCAAATGAAAGGTTAACATGACTGGTTCAGTAACAATTCCCTCATGATATTTATGTGTATCTCTATTGTAAGAGTTGGGATTAAAGATCTAAGATAGTAAAAAATCAGTCACCGGTTCCACAACACTTAAGTACTTATTGTCAGTTGGTCCTTCTAACGGATAAAAATGTCACGCAAACAGGGTGAATCCAGCGCCATGTAAACAAATATCTTAGAGTGGTGTAACACAATACAGAAACATTTTCCATTATTTTAACAGCAGCAACAACAAGAGATTTTACCTTTCTCCGTTTATTTCAGCTGAATTATTCCGATTGTTTGAGCCTTTACTTGGACCAAAATCAATCCAGTTTGCCAATAAAGGTGATGCAAGAAAACGTAGAAATAATCATGATAAAATACTGGCACATGCAAAATTGAAAGGCCACTACAGTACTTTTCAAGAGGTTTGTCCTTGAATGATTTTTCTTTTTTCTTTGTTCCATCTCTTACTGTTTTTTCTGCATTAAAAGTTGAAGTGACGATTCTAAACATTTATGTGTAAATCTAAGAGAGAACACACGTTTCACAGTTTATTTGTCTGTCCATATGATATTCACACCACAAGGGTTCCATACAACTTCTATATATTCTTCATTTATCTATTTATTTATCTATTGTGCTATCACTTAAGATATATGACTGAAGAAAAGGCGAATAAATAGTGTACCAAATATCAGATAGATATAAACGTCTGTCATGTATGAACTTTTTCGTCGGGGTTATCAAAAGAAAAACAAATACAATCCACATAACTTGGATTCCATAACTGCACCACGGTTTTTAACAAGGAGTAGTCTCTTGCTTTTGACGGAAAATATCTAAATGGCACAACACATTGTCAATCAAACAGCTAAGAATAAAATCGCATTACTCGAAAATTTAGTGTGAAAAAAGCAAAAAGAATGATGTTAGTACATATTAACCACAGTGCTTTTCAGAACATATTTCATCTATTCAGAACACTAAGGTGGGCGCCCGTAAAACGGTTAACCACACCAATAGACGATCTTTATATTTTACATGATATAAGGGGGCCAAGACCCGACATGTTACTTATTGCCGGGGTTTTCATTTTGTCGTAAAGAAATAGACAGTGACGTCACAAGCGACGACGTCTAAATAAAAATCCCGGCAAAGTGTTGCATGTCGGGTCTTGGGCCGCTTATATCATGTAAAATATGAAGATCTTCTATTGAGTAACGTTTGTTACTTCATTTGGCCGTCCCAAGTTAGTATCCTAACGGCAACACAATCGAACATTTTTGTAACGTCGTTTTCCGTGTATTTTCTACTATTATCAACTTTTCTGTACATGTCCATTGTGATTTTTGTCAAACAGCTTTGTCAGATGTCCACTGTTTTCTCTTCTAGATTGAGTTAGATAAAAGAGTAATAATATGAAATACATTTATTTTGTAACACACAGAGGAGAGGAAGTAGGAAAGTTTTGTATTAAGAAGGAAATATGGATGACTTGGAATAACCACACAGAAAGCCCAAAGTGCATTCAAATATTTTGAAGTAAAAGACAAAATATAAATGAATCCTCATGAAGAAATAAATGTAGTAATTTGGATTTCATATACTAAAGAAGGGGAAAATGGCAGATATTTGATTTCACAATAAGCATAGTATTGACTTCGTAGCCCGATTAATTGATACCGACATTAGGTGTTGTAAACCAGTTTTTGAGCTTTATATTTCCACTTACAGTGAACAATAGTGTAATCATAGGGAAATACTCGTTAAGATTTTAATATCGGTGAATAACATTCATGAAGAAAACTTATGTTCAAAATAATGATATATGTGAGGTGTGACAGAAATAGATTTATACTATGATTGGTTGGTTTTGTGTAGCTGTGAATAACTTTTCTGTTATATCAAAACTCTTCCAGATAGTGGCATATTTCAGAAACCGAACCGTGTCCTAGTGACAAGAATAAATCCTATGTTTTATAACACTTAAGTCATTTAATTAAAAAAAGAACTTTCTACAAATAGCAAAAATTAAGCAGTGCTTAAAGAGACACTATCCCCCACAGTCTAAATTTACAGCCATTGAAAAGAAAATCAATTATTTACTATTTTATTAAGATTCCCAAATATATACACTTAATACAAAAACTTTACTTCAGCAAAGATCACTTATAAATTTATTTATAAATTTATAAAACGAAAGGAATTTTTGTGAGGTGCACATAAATTGTCCATATTTGCCGAAAGCGCCACCTTCGCCAATGCGCAATAATATGTTCCGAAGCAAGATGTAAAGAAAATCATCAACAACCTGAAAAGGAAACGGGGAAAAGAGAATTCACTCAGGAATTCGGAGATGAAAAATAGAAAAACAGATGTGAATAAAAGATCTTTGTCTTTTAATGCTGTGACATGATTGATGGCTCATGAAAATTTATGACCTAAGCGTGAAATTGCAGGGAATAGCACGACATTTCCAACCCTTGCATCTCGTCAGTGATACAAAACTTTCAAAACATTTTTATGTAAATCTTCGAAGGAGTGTCTAATATATATATACATGTGTGTGTGTGTGTGTGTGTGTGTGTGTGTGTGTGTGTGTGTGTGTGTGTGTGCTTAAAAGCTTATAGTAATTTCCAAAACTTATAAATCCGTTGAGGGATATAGTTTCTTTAAGTGCTGTTTAGTGCTATCGAACAATAATATGCTGCAAAACTGTATTTTTATTTCAGGAAGCTAATGAATGCGTTTCAGGGCAGCATCTGTTTTCATAACTAGAAATCGTTCGGAAAACTGTTTCACACAATTTTATTTCTAAAGTAACTCGCGGGGAACGACTCTAGCTGAAATGCAAATTGAACTTATAATTCTTCGATAGAAAATTGTGTGTAAATAACAGGCAATATTCACGCTGAAAGCATATTAGATATGGAAAGAGGTAGTTTTGGTTTATAGCCTAAAAATGATAACTCCTGTATGTGTGTGTTTAAATTTTCTATGAAAAGGCGACATTCAATGACTGTATCATACTGGTCCTCGACTCTTCTTGGGAACAGGTTAGACTCTCAAGAATGAAACATGCTTACATTATAAGTAACAGAAGTCTAAAATTTACTGTATGTTAAGGTTCATACATACACCATAAACAGTAATAATTAACTTCATTTTCATTTTATACAATACATACACTTTATCATACACATTAATTATGTTGCGAGCGAGTTTCAGGAAAAGCAAAAATCCCTTATGCTCGACCCAGAGTTCCAGCCCCATCTACCACAAGGTCAACAGGTTCTAGAGAAAGGGCCCATTCTCCATCACAGTAGTTCTAAGCATGCGGAAGCATATACGAGTAATCTTGTTGTTCTTGAGTATCTATTGATCTCCCCAAATCCGTCTATGTTCAACACAGTGGATACAGGTTTTACTGAAGTACGTTAATACCATTGCTTTAGGGGCATGGCTTACATCATCTAATGTTGTTAGTAACAGTAACCTTATTACAAGACTGTGAACTGCTTTGATTAAAACTTTAAAGAATAATGTGCGAAGGACAGCTGTATGACAGAAATCACAATGGAAATTCACTGTTTATAATATAAGAATTAGAAAACAAATACGTAAGAACATCACAAAAACTTTCCATTAAATTGCATTTAAGATACCGACTTAGAACGTTGAATTGATATGACGGTAGTCAATTAATTGGTGCGGTCAACCCATTTAAAAACACATCTTCCCACTCACCACAAAAGCAGTATCATCAAAGGACACACAATTAATAATGTACAAATAATCCTCCATATGAAGGGCAAAAGTTTTTCATGTTGAGAGTTAAAAAATATAAGAATGTATACTATAGTAATGTAGAGTAAGACCTATATATCAAAATATATAAATTGAAATAAACTGTGCTCTGCCGAACCCTTGTTCTGTAGGAGTTTCGACTTACAGTCAGAGGAGACAGGGTTTCGTAGATCATGTCTTCTGTGAAAAGGTTTCAATAAGTCTCTTCTTCAGATAGTCCCCAAAGCACAGTGTGCAAAGTTCTAGGGATAAGGTTGGTTGGTTTATTTTACGTCGCTATCAACAATTTTTCAGTTATATCTTGACATTGAAGCAGAAGGTAACAAACATCTTGAACATAGTGGTGCAACAAAGGGAATCGAACCCGGATTGTCGGTGCTGCAACCCAAGCCCTTAACCACTACACGAAGCCCGCCCCTCTAGGGAAAGGGACATATAAGTCACTGTATCTGTGTTCAAAGCACTGTTTAACTGTATAAGGCTGTAGGAAAGGCCCGATACTAGAGTTATTGTCTTTTTATGATCTCTTTGTCATATTGTTGATGACACAGGCGTTTCACTAATTTGGAACCTGACGAGACAGAATTATCGGAACCCCTGTCCCTTGTACGTTTGTACACAAGATCACTGTAAACATTAGGATGGGAATTTCCAATTGATATATACTGTTCAAAAGTAACATTTCCGAATTTTGAAAAAGTTGTGAATAAGACCTGAAAAATCTTCCAAAGGTTTTTTTTATTATACCAGTAAATCTTAATTAAAAGTTTCAAGTGTATTTGTATTTTTAATGAAAGTTCAAAACGTCAGTACAGGATTTGGCAAGTCGAACCAACTGAGATATACAAATAGCATAGGGTGATAATATTTTCTACTTTATCAGCCGATACAAAGATGTATGTGGTTTGAAAGTCGGTCATTTTTATATAGACTTATTTGATAGTTTATTTGGCTCTTTGAATAAATGTTGATGTTCCGTAAAATTGTTTGTGTCCAGTGTGGTGCATTGGTTTGGTGCCATAGTCATGCGACAGCAGTTGCTTTCGTTTTTTATATGTATGTCGATTATTTTAGAATTTCATTTTTCCAATCATTGATTTCTATATTCAGAAATGTTACAAGAGCATTAAGATGGCATAGAGTCAAGAATATTAGAATTAGATGTCACTATATTGTAATTGAAAATAAGGTGTTTGATAGGTTGATTTGTATTGATAACAGACGAATGGATTTTCTAGGTTCTGAAAATGGTGTAGAAGTTTTGATATGATTCTCTAATCACAGAAAATGTTAGAAATATTAAGTAAATCTAGACCTTTATTAATAAATCTGATTTAGTAAATTGTGACTTAGGTGGCAGAGATGTGGAATACGAGGAATATCTTTGTTATGTGAAAATGAAATAATCATTTTATTTCTAAATCATTCATAAATATTATTATATATAGATAAATACTCATCATGGTGGCCCATATAGTTTCACATATCGGTAAGCAGTGGGTTCGATTGCTATACCACCAAATACCTTGTTGTCCGTTCAATGGCTTTCATCTGTACAGCGTACTAGGTTCGAATCTATGACTCCATATGTATTTTTTTTAATTGCTCTTGTTCGAAATAGTCTGGGTTCGAATCTCTAGTGCCAAATATCTATACCAGTGATCTTCGCACACCCTAAACGGGTCGAATCAATTACCACAAAACTGTCTTTCCTTCAATTCCTGCATACATGTAACTGAGGATTCGTGGGTAATTTTATCCAATTGAAAACTACTGACTACATAAGTTGTTGTGCATTGCCACTGAAGTGACTGTTTATTGGCTAAGTACAGCAGATAAAAATCTACTGTTATGATTCTCTAATTATTCAACATTACATAAATTTATGTAATAGATAGTAACACGAAGCAAAGACTTATCAATACATATTAGAATAAAAAGGGGAGATAATCCATATAAAATTGACTGCTATATTGATATAATTATCTTTGTGGTCTGAAACCGCCAAAAATCAATAAGAGTACAAAGAATATAAGATCACAAAATTGATTAATGCATGCACCTTAATTCAACTCTTGAGAACAAAAAATATAATAACCATACCCTATATAAAACAATTGTGGAGGATGGGGAGGTGGTGGTTCAAACTTAAAATTTTCCAGTAAAATAAAGCACTACCGAATCTTTAGACGAGCCAAGCGAAAGTGCCGAAAGCCCGGGCTTGGCCCTATGTCTTAAGCAGGAAAGTGTTTGATTGGATGTTGCAACCAGTTTCATCGCATCCTCCTAATATGGTCCGACCATGCCACACTCATGGTCATCGCGCATGAGAGACAACTCTAATTCAACAAATAAAATAAGCAAAGGAAATACACATATCTCTAAATATAAAACTCGTTAAGTTATTCTACTTAAAGATTATAATTTATCAGATTAGTCTCGTTCAGGATTGGTTTCAATTTAGTAACCAGAATTAATGATAGTGCGTGTAACAGTTCGTGACCGCCGTTCTTGCTGGCTATCCGCTGAAGATATAATGATCTATTTAATAGATTTTGTTTTCTACGGTTGTTATTACGGCGACGACCGTGCGATTTTTTTCATATCTGGAATTTGTGATAAGATATTAATATTGTTATGGTTGGATGAAATGTTTTCTTGTTGATATACAAGGTATTTGAAAAGAAGGGAATATGAACCATCGTTATGGCTGTATTATGGATTCCGTGCACCTGCTCGTTCTACTTCTGTGTACTTAAGTTTGCAGAATTTTGCAAGAAAACTAGTTACTGTAGAGTACGGTTTTCTCCAGATCCTTAAGTAGTGTGATGGTTACAACATGAACAATCATGGTATAATGCCAATACATGTGACAAATCGTTACCTAATTTTTATAGTACATCTCCTTGGTAACTTTTGCCCTACAGCTACGTTAGATGTATTTCCTTTTCCCTTCCCTTTTGTTGATTTATATGTAGGGCGGAAGTCATGAAGGAGATGTATATTATTAATTATGTTAATTATGAGTATTCATAACAAGATACTTGCACGTTTTTCTACTGGTATGAAGGTGACCAATTTAAAATTGTGTATCACCCTGTTCTGTCAGTACAATTTAGTATACAATGTTTCGTAGGAAAAAAACTTCTCGAAATAAGTAATTTGAATTTGAAAAGCGGTTAAAAACTATTATCTGGAAATTATATTTTATGCTGTAATATACTTACTTCATTGGAACAACCTATTTTGGGGTTGTCTCCGTGGCGTGACGTTATATAGTGAGGCCCATCGCAAATGTTCAAATTAATCAAAATGCGTTGTTTGCAATGTTCGCAGCAATAATTTATCGGGAAATATTTTTAACATGTAAAGCAAAATCATATCATTAGAATATTCATTTTGTTTTCTTCTCATTTCTTAAATTTCATCTCATTTGGAGTAGAAATAAAGAAATTAGGGCAATTTGAAAATAGCTAAAATCATTAAAATATCTAACGATACCGCGGCGGTACAGCGAGATGTTTATTTTGCCTTATAATTGACGGCGCGCTTAGAATCAATGAGCATAAAAGCGATATGTTCACTGGCGTTGTTCGGGGTCACGAATGTATCAAATCCAGTGAAGTGAGGTTTTTCAGGTAGATACGTCCATTACCTGTAAACAGCTGATCGCCGAAGCGAAAACGATGTACGATGCGGGCACACATAAGTTTTTTAAATATATAATTTTCAGTTTTTAATTTATTCTACCGGCCCATAATATGCGATAAGTATGTTTCCCCCGATTCATTTGATACCATTTTTATGAAAATATACCTAGAAATGACTACAAACATTTAAAAATAAAAAGATAGCGTCTTCCTCTTTGCCAAAACAACGGTCCGCCATATTGTTTCACGAGTCATTTGATTACATCGATATACATATTAAACAATCGTACATTATAAAGTTCTCAAGATTATCCGGTTTGTGAAAAAATTACCCCGTACCTATTATTTACAAAGTTTTATTTCTCAAAAGTTTCCTTTCATCATTCATGATGTAATTTGAAGAACGGCGTAGGCGCGTGGGTTAATACTTACCGTGAACGATTTTTACATTCGAATTGATAATTATTGGTATTTACATCAATTAAATATTTGACGATTTCATATCGTTTATTGAAATTTTGTAGCTCTATTAATACGATTTTACACGAGTTTCCTCTGACTCGGGGCGACCTCCGCGTATTGTCGTATAGAATTATGTACAGAAATACAAATTTCAATGTAATAAATACCAAGACATATATTGTGCGATAAAAGAAGACATCATTTCATCATTTAGTTTACATTGACCCCACTATTTACAACTTCAGACTTACATTTTAATTGCAGATAAGTCTAGACCTCTGCAAAAGGAAGGTGGGGGGGGGGGGGGTTAATTTATTCATATTTAAGGAAGACATTTTTTGTTAAAGGAAAAATGACGAGACTAAGAGCCTATTTTGATTCAAATGATTTGGTTTTAATCCTCTTTAATTAATTTTGGTATTTATATCAGTGGCAAATCCAGAATTTCCGAAATGGGAGGGGACAAGTGAAAGTCCAATATAAACCAAAATACTCTGCCAATTTAGGGGCGAAATCTGAAGATTTGCTCATAATTGTGGCAAAAAGGGGGAGCGATCCCTATAAATCCGCCACTGTAGATATTAAAATGAGAGAACAAGTATATAACAATGAGAGAACAAGTTATGTTAAGGTACTACGAAACGCCAATCGTCGCGTGACCTAAGATTCACGAAAAAAAAAAAAAAAAAAAAGAAAGAAAGGTTTTAAAGTTGTAATTTTTTATTTAGATAACTGTGTATTGAAGACTTTATAGAAAATAATTCTAATTTTAATATTCCCGATATACCTGTAATTGGCACTCGCAAAAGTGTGTTTTTCAGTACAGCTCGCACGAAAACACCAGCGACAGCGTTGACTCTTCCTCATGTGCAATCAGATGGCCAGTCCCAAGACGAATTCTATAATATCTTTAATAGTAGACTTACTAATCAAGTTGCAATATTTTCAATATATCGAGGGTATATCGAGGTAACGCCGTCTAGGGCGATCACCTGTCACCTGTGCGACTAAATTATTACGTAATATGACCTCTACCGGCTGTTTGACCAAGCAAATATCAACCTTCATTTCGTACATTTCAACAGCTTTCAAGATATTAATTAGCGATCTTAATAAACTTGGTATTCATATTAATAAAAGACAATGACTAATTATCAGGTTTCCTGTTAATTGTGAAGGATTATCATGGAGGAGACATAAAGAACAGGAATTGTAATCAACCAAACTTTACGACAGTTTGTATTCATGAAGAGTTTATATTTGAGATTTTAACACTTTTAATAATAGTTTTTATGTTTTTAAAATAATGAATATAATACATATAGTAGATTAATATAAAACATTAAGCTATATTATGATAAATTAAAAGGTATGTGATATTTTTCACATTTTTAAAAAGACTTATCCGCCCCTGATTTAGGTAAAAATGTTTTTGCTTATACAGAGCTTATTTTTTGTCATACAATCTAAATTCCTTCAAATATCCTCATAAGTAACCATTTTAAATAAGTTTTTACATTATTATGAATCCTTGTATAAGTTTTTAGAAAAATGACCTTGGACATTTGGACGTCATTTTCATCAAAGTAAAAAAACCATTCTTCGTCAAGTTTAAGAGATTATATTTGAGATAATAAGACTTACAACCAATGTTTTTATCTTTTCCCGTAATACCTGTAGTACATAAAGTAGATTAATATAAATAAATCACAAATTTTATGCATAACTGATTAAGTTATACGCTCATACAATTGCGAGGTTGTGCATTTTCATTTGCTTGAAAAAGGTGTAAAAATGCAATATTGTCCATTTTCAAATCCTCATATCTTGTAAAGTACTCGAGATAAACCCGTGAAATTTTCAGAGTTTGTTGACTATAAAACATGCTTTCTAACTTACTTATTCTCTGGTATATTGTAATACAAATAAATTATTTAAAGGTATCTAAAAAGTGTATCTCATGTGTTTTTAAGGAAAGAGTTTGGGCCTCCCTACGTTATATGCGACATCCTTTGTAGGCTAGGTGAAGCCGCCATACGGGTTAAGAAACTGTTTGTCCTACTTTCATTACTAACAGATATAGAACATATATGCCTTTTAATTTTGTGCACTAGAAGCGCATTTCGAAAACTTATGTCTCTTCAGTCATGCTCGTGGCCGCATGATAGGAAATCTCATAATATATTAATATTTGAAGAGCAGTGTTGAAACCAAAATGACGGAAAAGTGAACCAAAGAATCTTCTATGAACAGAGCTATGCATGAGGAAAATACTCCTCTGTTTAGAGCGATTTACTTAATTTGATGACTGAAAACTTGAGGTATATATTTCATGTCAGTACATAAGCACTTTAAACTAGACTTATGATGCCCTCTTGGACTACCAGTCCACCAGCAGTGACACCGGCCTAGTGGTTATAATGAATATAGAACATATATACATGTACCTTTTAATATTGTGCACCAGATGCACATTTCGGCAACTTATGTCTCTTCAGTGATGCACGTTGCCGAATGATTGTATTTCTCATAATATATAAATATTTGAAGTACAATGTTGAAACCAAAATTATGTCCAAAAAATTATGAAACCAAAAAAAGTGTGCTAATTCAATTGAAATGCAAACCCACTCTTAAAAATAGTGAGAAAAAGATTGTGAACAAATTTCAACAATATACATGTTTTTCTTAAAGAACATGATTTCAGACGGATAGCGCCATAACACTAAAACATACAAGCTATAAAAAGCGTTTATAAAACTGCAAGTAACAGTTACAATGATATTTCATAGATTGCAGATAGTCTTGAGAAGAAGTGGTCACAGCTAGGTGTAAATGAGCATATTCCGTTAGGACAAGATATGAAGGCTTATATACTAAGAATCGTCCTTTTGACATTTTTTGGGGACCATTTCAAAACAGAAAAAGAAGTTATTGAGTTTGGAAGACTTCACGACACTGTAAGTATAAAACTCGATTTCAAATACAGTCGACCTTCGGTAACTCGAACTAAAAACAAATCGAGTTAAGAGAAGTATATGTGCTAGTATATTAATGATATTCATGTATTGTATAGCTCCATGGTGACTTCTGCCACATAACTGAGCCAGTAACTCCTCTTTTTTCTTTCTATAGAGGGCCATACGTCCATACATACAGAATTAAGATCAAGCTTTGTATCAGACTTCTCAAATGGAGTTTTTCCTCAAATTTGAACATTTTCCTCAAATATCTGAGGGATTCGTCAATTTAATTTGTATGAAATTTCTCATAGTGATGTGTTCTTAAAAACTGCGCTTTTTTTCCTCAGAGATGACTTTCGCTTGAAGTTTATCTTGTATGAAAAAAATATTTGAGATTTTCCTAATTTCGGGTACATTGCAATGGCTAGATGTCTTGTTAAGATGCAGTGTAGAAAACGAATTCGGGAGTTAATTTAGACCACGATTTATTATAAATCTATATAGTATCACAGAAAGGGAGTGTATTCAGAGTTTTCAGTGTAAACAAGCCGGAGGCAATTTTTTTAGAATATTTTATTGAAAAAAAGCGAGTACGAAGCAGTCAATAGTTAAGTATATACCCATCTACTTTCATCAAACGTCCAGCATTTTAGCGCAAAATACAACTCTGATGACGTCACGCAAAGTGGGAAACTGACTATGACATCATAAGCATAACAGTCAAAAACCAGAAAAATATCGCTCTATGTTGAAAAGTGATGATCAGTCAATGTGATTTACAGTCATTTACTGTAGTCCTATTATAAAGGTAGGAAATATAACGTTTTTTTCCACAAAACCCCCCCCCCCCCCAAACAAAACAAAAAAAAAAAAAAAAAAAAAAAAAACATCAATTGACGTCATGAAAAAATATACCACGTTTTGGCAGATCTTAGATTATGTTATAAAAATACAAAATTAAGGTTTTTTGAAAGTGGATGTTGCATGTCTTGCCTTTAGATAAAATATAGCAGATTAAGGTGTGTATTCCACTCGCCCACCCAATTCCTGCACAGGTTTGCAGATAATAATTTACTTTCATATTAATGACAAATTCACTGAAAGATAAACCACCTCTTTTCTATACAATATAAATCAACTGTAACAGACATATTTTCTAGTCAGTCAGGACAATAAAAATGAGCAATTATTAGATATGAGATTTATTATTGAAAATTTTCTTTCAGTATTTCTTTTGAATCGTTATTGGTCAGTTACCATGGTTATGATAAGCGCTGTCCTCAACAACTTCCCCTTTATTGTGGAGCCCCTCAAATAATTTGAGGAAATTAGATTTGAGGAATATTCAGCAGAGAAAATCCTCAAGCAGATCTGAGGTTGAGGAAATACTCTTTTTATGAAGTTTGACATCAGACAAGCCAAGACTTAAAAATTAGTTTAAGCGGACTAAAATTCGAGATATAGAATCATTATTAACCTTATGAGTTCGAAGAGAGCAACTGAATGTCCAATATGCAAAGTCCGGACAAAACAATACAAATTTGATGATCTTTATCGCAGCAAGAACTATTACAAATCCCTTGTTCGATAAGATTAGTTGTCCTAATATTCTTTAGCGAGAGTCAATAGTATGTATTTTATAAGTTAACTTTTATTCAAAATTTGTATGTCCGATATTGATATCAGTGTTTGATATGGCATATTTGAAATTCTTCAAAACATTCATTAATCGCCCCAGCCTAGACTGCTAGAATGTTTAGAAGATCAAGATTAAATTTAGAAATAAGAATGTTTTATGCTGATAGAATAACGTATATAAATAAGAGCGTATACCAGATATTCGTTAATATCCAAAATGGGCCTCTTTCTAACATTTTCTTTTCTCTCTCTCTCTCTCTCTTTTCTTATTTTTTCTTCTTTTTCTTTCTTCCCTTTCTTTTTATCATTTTGTAGAATAACTTATATAAATAAGCAATCAACTTATTGTCAGCTCAATAACTAATTCTCTTTGACACTAACTTCTTCCAGGCACCTGGTCTCACTTCTGAATTTCAGGCTTGCATGAATGTCAACTGTGGTACATTGTTGTTAGTGCCATAGTCATGTGACATCACTTATTTTCGTATTTTATTTGAGACAACTGTTTTCTGTATGTAGATGACGTCAGATGCAAGGCACAAACGTAGGAAAATGAACTTTCAGTCTTAGATACTCAATACACCGATCCACTTTTCAGCATAGAAAGCGATGTTTGGAGGACTTTTGATTGTTATACTTATGACGTCATAGTCAAATGTCCGACTTGTCCAACCTTGCGTAACGTCATCATAGTCATATTTTGCGATAAAATGCTTAACATTTGACGAAAGTATTACATAGTACCAGTTTTAAACCTCTTTAGGTTGGAATAAGTATAAATATTTTGTAGTGTTGGAGCGAAATTGGAAGTAGACTTACTGATCCTGAGACAGACTGTAACTCACCCCAACAGAAGGTGCTGGATGAAGGTACATGTATATATTTGATAAATCCAAACTTATAATGTACGACAAGAGTTTGTAGCGTGCCACTCATTGCGGTATCTTCCACTGACAAGAGCAATTCAGGCGGTCCTGATTTAATTTCCATTTTGTGTCAATGTGTTTAAGAGGCTGCGTATAAAAAATCCATTTAAACATTGTAGTATGTGACAAATCCCTAATAGACCAATAGTAAACCTGCACCTTGTTTTAAATCTACAGTCGACATTCGAATGTCGGTACGGTCGAGGATTTTAACATTCCCAGTATCAATTAATTTCAAAAGTTAAAAAGATTGTCGGGACGGCATGATTTCTTCAAACTTTGGTGCTTTTTCGAGTTTTCGACATTCGGCAACAAGAACACGTAGGTTGGGAAAGGTTATTTTCATTTCAGAGAGAGGTTAGATCCGTAATCTAGGTTTTAAGTGTCTAACCTGAGAAGATTATCAAACTGTACTTAATTTGTTGTGAATTTGGAATTTGTTTGAACATGAGAGATAAATGTTAGAAAGCTCGAATGACAAAGGAAAAATAATTGTTTGATTGATAGATTGAATATTGTTATACGTCACCCCACGATTATTTCACGTATATGCTGACAGCATCTGCCTGATGCATTGCATAGGCCTTTGCAATGGACCTATCCGAAGCAATGAAGGATCTTTTACGTTCCACGCCTACCGTGACACGGGACCTCGGTTTTTTCTGTCTCATCCGAAAGACAGAACACCGATGCAACAAGGCAGGAGTCGAACCCGGGATTTTTCTATCTAGAGCCGAGCACCTTATCCACTAGGCCACACCGGCTTTAAAAGAAAATAAAGGTCTGTCGTTATCTTTATAACTGTCAGAACACTTACCTGAACATATACATAGAAAATCTAAGTGATTTTTTAATACTAATAATCTGGTAAATTTTAGGATTAGAATTTCACTGGATGCTATTCCATGCTGAGCTTATTATATACTGCAACTGCTATTTAATGGGAATCTTCTTTAATATGTCACATTAATTACCTTAACTGTAATATGGATCTGTTTCATACCATTGCTACAAACACCCCGTATTACGACTTTCACAAAAAACTTCAGCAGGCCTCTGACCAAATTTACCTTCTACAACTTACCGGTTTTAAGGTATTTGCCTTCTTAAGAATACTTCCTTTGAACTACTCATTGTTAAATACCATAGCGTTTTGCATTATGTCGGTCACTGTGGCACTCAAAAAAATGTACCCGGGTGGACACCTATAACATTTTGGAAACCAAAGGTGAGGATAAAAGCCTCTAGAAGCGTCTCATATCTTGTTAACACTTAATCAAATGTAATTTTGTTTTGTTGGAAGAGTTAATTACTAAATATTACATTTCAGCTGTAGAGAAACTGAGGAGTTTCATTAAAAGGGTAGTTGATGCAAGAAAAAGGACTCCACCAAACCAAGAATCGGAACTGTTGATAGACCTTTTGATAGATAACGCAGCTGATGAAGAGGAACTGTTGAGTGATAGTGTAACGTATTTTGCAGGAGGATTCTATTCCACAAGCAATAGTAAGAACAAGAAAAAACTTAATACTAATGATTACAATAAAGTAATCCGCGAAATACGAGCCGAAAAGTTCTGGACCCGAGATACTTTGATACAATATATAACTGTAAACTCCCAATCAAACTATCATTCAATCATATTGAAGGTTTCAGTTGAGATAATTCTACTTTATTTCTTCTGATTATACATGGAATTTGCTTTTAAAGATCAAGGTATAGTAACCCCACCCTACATTACATTATAAACTTCCAGCAAGATTTACACGACATTTGTTATCTTAGCCTTATATAAACCATATCTTAAAATGTTCATGACTCCCTCCTATTCGAAATTGAACACTTTACGATGGGTAATCTACTTTAATTTCGAGAAATCTGGCTGAAAACGGTTCAAGCCAACCTCAACTTCTCCTTTCCCTATTTTTAAATGTAAACAGCAACCCTCTTTTCATACCTATATTAGGGAAATGAGATTGATATTCATGATTTTACTGCACAGCCAATACTTATTTATAGATTTATGAACTTTTTTCCCAATCAGTCGCCCTTATTCATCAAACAGTAGTCCCTCTCTCTCTCGATAGAAGATCCGACAATCAGACGTTTCGTTATTTAACATATTGACCTATAAGTTTAAGGCTTAGTTAAGCTGATAAAATGAAGAAAACGTAAGTTAGAAAAGTGACTAGTATCTATATCTGAAGGGGATTACTCCTACACAGAGGGGTTAAGGGTACGGCTATTTAATGCTATGCTGGCAAATTTGGTCGAGTCAGTATATTTTGTTTTAGATCTTTGAATGATGGAATACTTATTCCTTGATATCCTGGAAGAAATAATTTATTTTCTTCACATTTAATACTTGAATTGAATTAATTTGAATTAGTAAATGTATACCATTATTTCAACACATGCGAATATAAAGTAAACTCGACAAATACCATGCAATCGCTACTTTGATGGCATTGGACATGGGCCTTTATACTATTAGTCCTTATAGTGAAGTGCATAGTCTCTTTCAGTTTCTGGTATCCAGAGATAGAAATTCCATTTAATACTATAGAAGGAATGTATGAAGAAGTGTTGCTGTTCTTGGTTCCTCTCCGAATCATAATATTGTATTCGTGTTTTACTTAGTTTGAACTATACCATTTTAATGCAAAAAAAAAAAAAAAAAAGATTGCAAAAGTATTTTTCATATACATTAACTTTTCACATTTTCAACGTTTTCTTCAATTCTTGTCGGTTGAATCTGAGGAAACTTGGTAGATGTAAAGATGATGGATAAATCCAAAGCACAAGTCCAAAAATCATGAAACCATAGGACATACAAAATCAGTGAAAATGAAAAACAAATGGAAAATAACAAAATATGTCTAATTGAAGAGCATATGTTAACCCCTGTGATGGAGTGAGATCAGATGCCCGGGGAGAGTGAGCATCTCCTGCTTGCTAGCAACACCCGTCACATATACCCCGTAGAAAGAGTCAAATCGTGTGAATTCCATATGTATCTATATATGGAGAAGTCGAAGTAGGTAACCTTCTAGTATAGAAGGTGTCAAATCTGTGTAAAGTGATCGGAATCGGTCTCAGTCCAGAATATCATTTAAAAGTCTGGATAACGAGATATCATATGGAGTAATAAGAGTCTCGTAACGACCGTAGAACTTCCTCAGTGACGATGCTAGTCTAGCACATATATAACCCTGGTTGAGCAGCTTAACTGAAAGTCGCCTAGCCCTCAGAACAAAGTCATTGTAATTTGAACATGCTCTGGAATAACGTATTAACTGAGATATGAATACGCCGTATGCGGGCGATGATGGAATGTTGCTACTTATGAAAGGAAAGTTTGTGATAGCGAAATTGAAATCGTCACGTTTGTCATAGAGTGAGGTGTTCAATTGACCATTAATGTCGAAAGACAACATAATATCTAAATACAAGTAGAATTACTAGTTTCTGTGGTTTCTTTGACCTCCAGTTCACTTGGATAGATGATGCTAAGGTAATCCGCGAATGAAGGATTATTAATTGAAAGCAAGTCATCTATATATCTGTAAGTAAAAATGAAGCCAAGAGCCAATTGTTTTTTTCCTTGCGAAAGCAAAGACTGAATGAACTCAGCTTCGTATGAATAAAGGAATATGTCAGCCAGAAGCGGAGCACAGTTAGTGCCCATTGGAATGCCGACAATTTGTTGAAAAACCTTACCTCCAAACACCACAAAAATGTTATCGATAAGAAAGTTCAACATCTGAATGACAGCTGTTTCAGTGTATTTATTTTTGGAATCAGAATTTTCCCTAACAAAGTAAGTTTTATCGTGGCCTATTACTATATATTTGAATTTGCGGCTTCCGTTTTTACTAGTAAATGCATTTTGAATAATTTCCGCTAATCTGTCTTTTAATTTCTGATGAGGGATCGTTGTGTACAGAGTCGAAAAGTCAAAAGACTTGATGGAGTGAATTTTAGTAAAACTTTTTGATTTTAGATGTTCTAACAACTCTTTTGAATTTTTAAGGATCCACATTTGATTTATTCCACTTCTGGAATATACTGTTTCGCAATATCTATGAAGGCCAGATTTAATTTCTGATAATATTTTTGTGAGTAGCATCGATACAGATTTTGTGGAACACTTCGAGGAACCAGCGATAAAGCGTTGTTTGTACGGAGTTTTGTGCATTTTTGGAATACAGTACAAATATGGAAGTTCAAAATTCAATTTATTTGAGTCAATACCAAACGTATTGAGGACAGATTTATGATTCTCGAGTACTTCCGAAACCGAAAAGTTCGTGAGAGTATAAGTAGGATTTCCTGGAGCTGAATTTAATCCTAATTCTTTCACTAGGCTGTCAAAGTAATATTTCTTACAAGTAAATGTATAATTATTAGATGCTTTATCTGCTGGTGTAATGATATAATGTTGTTGGAGGAAGGTAAGTTCTCTGACAACATCAGGATCTTTAAAAATAGATTCGAATCTGGTGTTTACAGAACCTTGTAATTTTCTAATTTTTGATCTCAGCAGTACTGCAATAGATTTTATCCATTCCGAAAGAGTGTCGACTTGTACTTCCTCTCTTTTTGCCCATCGTGTGGCATATTCCTCGCAGCAGTTCATAATATTCTCAAAATTTTGGCTCCATGTGAATGATCTGGGTTCTCTGTATTTTGGACCTTTAAGTAAAAGTTCTCTTAATTTAGTGTTTTGAACTATATCGAGATCACCAGTAATGACATGGCCACAAGGAGAATATACGAAATTAGATGAGGAACATGCACACGGTTGAGAATGGCATGCAGAGTTGCTAAGATCAAGACACTGTAGAAACCCTTTGTAATTATAAATTTTGGATGCAACTGATGGCGTGTAGCTATAGGAAATACATGGCGGATCTTTGTTTTTGAAATATGGAGGTATTTTCTCTAAAACAGACTTATGATTTAAAATTTGGCCGAAATTTAAATAATCAATGCCTTTATTTGCAAATTTAATTTTGATGAAAGGGTGATTAGATTTTTCCATAGAAATATCGGACTTGACGGGACGAAAAAGTTTAGCGGTCGATATGTCCATAATAATGCCATCTAGTCTATACTCTGCAGAGCTTATATCAGTAAATATACGGTGTCTGGACGATACGTACAACTCGTGTAATTTTCTGAGTGAAATAGAATAAAGTTTTGTACGAATGTGATGAAGGCCCAAAGGTTTATTTATAAATGGCAAAAGAGCATCAAAGGAAATATTATGTATTTCAGGTTTGTTGTATTTGCGTGTACCATGACTTCGATGCCTCCTCTGGCTTTTGTTGAATAAACCGAGTACGTTAACTGATTGACACGCAGGACTAGTGAGATTACCAATACTACTAATATTGTCATTGCATCCATAGGGCGAAGCAGTGCCGAGACGTCTTATCCAGTATTCTTCTCTTTTCCGACGAAAAGGAGTGCTCAAATTGGTATTGTTTGTGGGGTGATATATTTTTTCTATAATTCTAATTTTCATTGAGAGAATAGAGTGGTCAGGCTGGTTGAAGTGGCGATAGAGTAATTGGTTTCCACCACAATTTATTTTGGACCTGTGACCTGATACTCTTGTACGGAGTTGTCCCTTTGTCTCTCCAACATATATTAACCCACAGAGTGAACACTCAATACCGTACACAATATTTGAACTCTTACAATTCAAATGGTCAAAACTATGCGTATGAAAGGTATGTTTGGTTAAATTACTCGTAAAAGAATTGTCTGTAATTAAGATGTTGCAAGTTTTGCAATTTTTGGTCCCGCACTTAGATATTTCACAATCATAAGGGGAGAATTGGTAATCTTTAATTACGTCAACTAGTTTAACCTTACAGGGCTTGATGTTTATGAAGCTATCCGCATGTTGATACCAGAGTTCATTATTAGTGCTTACCACAAATGTTTGATTTCTAATGTCATTTAAGATAATATTGGGGACACCGAAGTTAACTATTAAGCGATGATTGTCCTGTGCAGTTTTATATGTCTTAAACGTTTTAAAGAAACTAAAGAATTATGGCCACCTACAAGTATTGTACAATATCAATGTGCAATGTTTACTATGTCTCAGGTGCAAGACAAAGGCCAACGATGGCCTCTTGCTACTTTTCTTATCATGTATGTTAACTGAAGATACATGTTCATTTTGAAGTTATGTTTGTTTTTATTTTACATTTGAATAAATGTGTTAAAATCATTTGACGTGTTTTCTATAAAACATTCAACTTTATATTTGTATGATCTGGTATTTCTGCATGCCAGGATATTTATTTTCGTTTCAGTCAAACCAATTATTTCCAGCAAGATTGAGACACAATTTTACCGATGTATGTAATATGAAAAAAATCTGCAAATAAGGAAACCTTATGAAAATTCTACCTTACAGTGCAATATTTTTGTTGCGTGTGCAAGATCTTGTTTCAATCAAAGTATTTAAATCTTTCTTCTGTTTCCACCTCCTGTAACAATTACATGTAATGTAAGCTGATATAAATAGGGTAAAACCTTTATGAGAGTTCATGTGTTGTTTTCAGTTTTAACATGGGGATTCTACTTCCTTGCTACACATCAAGATGTCCAGGATAAGGTAGTACAGGAGATTAAAAAGGTTCTAGGCAAAGATGACGTGGATGCAAGTAACATAAGTGAACTCGTGTGAGTACAATTTTCCAAAACACAGACAGCTGGATCTATTTAATTTTACATTGCTGTAAAGTTCAAGATAAATTTTCGTTTCATTGTTGTAGTTGCGCCATGTAACTATTAATATTTATGATGATTAGAGAAAAAAAATGGTAAATAATCTTCAAATTTGAAACAATACATTAATCTTCAAATATGGCATTCCTAAGTAGAATGTGAGAAGTTTGCAAGCAGTAAACGGTAGCAAAGGCATAAAGGATCATGTGAAATAGAAAAAACAAAAGCAACACTAAAGAGTAAGCTTCGCAGTTTGCAGTTATCTTGCTCCCATAAGGAGGTTTAACTAAACTATACAATGTCTTACATGAACACAAAATTAAACGAGCAAACCAACATTACCATTTGTATTAGCCTAGGATTAAAACAGTAACAGTAACAATAAGAGACGTACTTAGTTTTACCCTAGGTCCTTTGTCTACCTTCATTCATATTGATAAAAAAGAAAAGAAAAATAAAATGAGTGCACCATATGTGCATGTCGTCAATTTATCTCTCCCCAGCCACGCTCAACGCCAAATTGTGTGGAATATGGTATTATTTGGTATGAAAGGCTAGTGTATATGTAGTAACACAATATATCATCTGACTGTTGGAAACTTTGGTAGGGCTGAGGACATCATCTTCATTGTAAAAATTTTGTGTAACACCTTCATCCCCTCCATTACGAATTCTTTTGTGAGAGGAATGGCTTAAATAAAATGATACATTTTGAAACAGAACTTTCTCAGACTGGGTGCTAAATAAAAATCTGTGCCCAAATAGTAAATTGATCTTAAGGGCCCAAAATTAAAAATTTAGGACACCAAGCGAATTATACGTCTTAGAGAGATGTTAATTTCTAAATTTCAGAACTTTTTATATAGCTCTAACAATCATTTTTTTTTTCAATTGTTGTGTCAGTACATTATCTTATGGTATATAATGTTATTCCTCTTTAGATATCTTCGACAAGTCATAGATGAGACATTGAGATGTGCCGTTATAGCACCTTGGGTTGCCAGATTCCAGGACATTGATTCTCAACTTGGTGGCCATACTATACCGAAATATGTATGTCGTACATTGCTTTTATTTGATACTAGTTTTGAAGTTGATTATTTGCAAGCATGAACATTGGTTTTTACTTATTTTATATTATAGTAGACTATAATGCTACTCTCTGCATATTGAATTTCAATATTCCTTTTCAATGAAAGAAGACCTCAATGAATAAAACGTAAGAAATTCCTTACGCGTTATGGCCATTGAGTAAAATCAATTCGAAGAGTTTGAAACAAATTATTCCAACTTACTTTTAAGGTTTCATTTCTTGTTATAGGTCTCATACTTAAATTGGAATAGAATGTAGACACATATAAATGATTTGTACTAGAAAACGTTATCAGTATGTTGAAAAAGGAAAGAAAACATCTGATTCAGCTTTATGGGGAATGTCGACGAGGACATACAAATAATAATAGTATAATGCACCAGCTCGCAAAAAGACATCGCAAATACATGTACATGTAGACATGTGAACGTGCGACTGGACCGAGCGCACGCAGCGAGCAGTCCTAACACGTGTGCTAAAGCAGTCCTCGTAACCGCTTTTTGCGTTAACGTGCATGTTATTTTAGGACTGCACCCATCTGTATAATCTATTGTACTTCAGTTTTAGTACTTATTATAGAGCATCACCTTACAGGTGAAATATTTCTCTTTAACATAAGTATGTTTAGTTATGTATTCTTTATTTTAGACTCCAGTTATTTATGCTCTAGGAGTAGGTTTTCAGAATGAGAAATATTGGCCTATGCCGAACCAGTAAGTCATTACACCATAAATCTTTATCGTGTTCTAATATAGATACTCCTGTATGTCATGGAAACATTATTGCCTTATACAAACGACAAGTGTTCCGTCAAACGATAGGTGTAATTCACCCTTCCACAAACGCAATTTTTCATTGTGATGACCGCATCCGATATCCGAAAAAAACTCCTACAAATAGAACATTTGTTCATGACTTCATAAATAGAACAATTGCAAATCGTCTACATGTCAAGTTTTTAACGAAACATGGAGGGTAAATTTACGCTTGTGCTGTTGATTTGTTTAAGGAAGAAAGAAAAGTTACTGACAAAATTTATAAAACGTTCTAATTTTAGATTTGATCCAGATAGATTCAGTGAAGAAAATGTAAAAAACCGTCCTACATTAGCTTTTCAACCCTTTGGCTTTGCTGGCAAAAGGATTTGTCCTGGATACAGATTTGCGTATGCAGACACCACAGTTTGTTTTGTCACCTTACTTAGGAAGTTCAAGGTTAAAATGGTGGAAGGACAAGTGGTGACACCTGTATATGGTTTTATTACACGACCTAAGGAAGAAATATTGATCACAATAGAGAAACGATAATTTCAAACAAATGTTGGGGATATTGTGTGGGATAATGTCTTGGCGATATTCGCTGCGTGAAGAAGCTTAGAAAATTTGACGTTTTACGGAAATAAAAATATATACTATTCCCTTAAACCTTTTTATTTGAACGAGTCATTCATATTCCAAATTATGTATCGTGAACAAAGTGATATAAACTCTACTTACCACCTCTTTATATGATATGGGCGTAATATGCATTTAAGGGGACAACTATGATCCTGGAATACGGGAGGATAATCAATAAAATTGAAAGTGCTGCTCCTTCAAAAAAGACCATCATACCAATCAACAATCAATACTTCCAGTTAGATAACTGTATCATTCAAAGAAAGTACAGCGATGGTCATATAGTCAAGTCAAAACATTGGATGAAGAGAAGATTTTATACTCTCAAGAACTATGCAGTGCAGTTCAGTGAAATTTGAATTGATCTAATTTTATAATCTATCCAATGTTCTGTACAAATTCTTCAGAAAACCGAATAAAAATTTCCACTTTTTGTTAAAAATATAAATAAATCAGAGAGTTTAGGTTTCAATATTTTATACAAACATTTATAACATATAGATATATGTCCTGACAATATAGTGCTTTAATAAATGTATACCATCTGTCTTTACCCCCTGACGTACATTAGATGTCATCCGTACTTATACCTGGGTAACAGTCAATCATATCTAACAATGCATCACAAAAAAGTCAACAGCCAAGTCAATGCTGGTAACGATGTACATTCAGTAACACACCAAACTCATTTTAAACGACGTACTAATCTACCCCAGTATTACCTTAGTATTAGCTTAGTACTGGTATAAAAAGTAATAGTTTCCTTACTTAAATCTAGGTAATTGATTATTTAAACGTAATAATGTTACAATCGTATAAAAAGCAATGTTTCCGTACTAAATTCTCGGTAATTGATTATTTATTCGCAATAGTATTGCAATACTTTACACAATAGTGATTCTTTAGTAACATCTAGGGTACTGGTTATCTACAATAATGTTACAATAGTATAAAAATTGTGGATTCGTTGGATTAGTGTAATTTAGGTACTTTTTATCTTCAGAAATGTTTTACAAATTCTGTTATAAATATTTTGAAATCCACATTTGAATTCAATGAAGAAGTATACATAGATTATATATATTTCATTATTTTCTCATTAAAGATAACAATCATGGTAAAACAAAAGATTGGAAAATAAGATTTTACTTAGAAATTGAAGATAAATCCCGAGGAGTATACCTCATAACAAATCACGAATCTGGATCATCTAAGCGTTTGTGGAAATTCCCCATTGATTGGTGTAGAATTAGATTTAGATTCAATCGAAAATATATAAGAAGAATGTATCTCTAGTGTCTTTGAAGTTTTATTGTTGGTTGTTTGGTGTTTTACATTTTACTTATAACGTAGTTGCGCAATCCGTAAATCGAATCGGAATCGTTTGCATCGCAATTCAAGTACTTAACTACTCTATCAAACATGTCCTTATCTCTTGAAAGAAGAGTTTGTAATATGATTCATTGCAAAATACTTGTGTTATTGTTATTTATTATCAGAAATATTTGAATTCAAATCACAACACAGGTACAAAATGTATTAGAAACTGTTTTCTTTGCTTGATTGATTCATTGATATTCCGAACCAATTAACTTTCTATAAATTTGTTCAAAACGTACAAGTTTTCACATGAAAGTCAAACAATTGATTAATTTTCAAATAAATTTACCGGGAAGTTCACAATACCGATTTATATATTTAATGATTTTTACGAATTTTTAAAATAAAAGGAAGTAGAGGTAAAAAAAAACAACAGAAAAAAAGGCAAACAAACAAACACAAAAAAAAAAAACGCCAAAAAACCCCCCAAAAAACCCAAAAACCCCACCAAAATCAAAAACAAACAAAGAGACAATACTATGCGAACATTACAACAAATGCCGAATAAGACTATACATACATATACACCAACCATTCATTTGAATAAAAACAGGTATACTTTTTGTATGACATTAAATTCAATCCACCTTTCGATATTTATATCAAATCTTCATTTCTCTTCAGTTGACCAGTTTCTTTTGTGGACCACCACGCAGAATCGTTTTGATGAGTTGACCCACTCCTAACATGTCTTCTGCGAGGTCGTTGTCATCTATGGCATTTTTGGGAAATATTTTAATTTTTACTTCCCAACTCTGTAGATATAAAATTAAATACTCAGTCGGTCATAGCATAATGAGAAGGAATGATTAGACATTTGCTGCGAGAGAAAGGCGTATATATTTATAAGCACGTGAAAGACATTACAAAATTGTTCGGAAGGAATATGTGTCACCTTGCAAGTGGCGTGGGCTTACAGACAGCAAAATAAAGGGTCGTGTGGTATATTTAGAATGTGAATTAATTTAGTTAGGGATCAGTTACCACCGTTTTATACTCTTCAAAACTCGCATTATCAGCTGTTATGAAATAAGGCAAAACGAAACATGGTCGGTTTCGCCTTCTAGACATAAAAATTGGTCTGGAAAAGTCATTACAGTCACATCAAAACTGAATAGGTATTCAGGTTTAAATTTAATAATAGATACTGAAGACACATCTTTAAAAGAGCGGGAAACACCGATTTGCGTATGACTTCATAAATGTAAATCATGATGTATGTACTAAAACTGTAATGAAAGGAAAAAGAGGAGTTACTGGCTCATTTATGTGGCAGACGTCACCATGGAGCTATATAATACATGAATATAAATAATGTACTAGTACATATAACACATTACAAACATATTTGATTGTAGTGCAATTACGATACCGACGTAACAGGGTCATTTAATTTGACAAAAGCCAAACAAATGGTGTAGTTAACCGGTTTACGTGCCCGCCTTCCTACTCACCGTAACAGCAGAACAATCAGAGGACGTACATTTAAAAATTTATAAATAATCCTCCATGCAAAGAACAAGGGTCAACAGGTATCGCATATTGAGAGGTCATAAAAATATAAACACGTAAGGTATTGTAAAACACATAATGATATAAAAATATATGCGACATCAACATGGTAAACCGTGCTCTGCCAGTCTGAAAGCAAGCTAAGACCCTTGATCCCGATTAACAGTCAGAGGGGACGACGTTCAGGACCATGTCTCCTCTGAAAGAGGTTTGGACAAGGCCCGTCATATCGTCCCCATCGCCCCGTTAGTCAGCGCGCATCGTTCAAGTAAAAGTCTGCATAAGGCTGTAGAGGGGCCAAATACAAAACCTATAGCCTTTTTTGATGATCTCAATGTCATATTGTCTATTTTATTACATGATAAGATAACGTTATCGGAGCCTTTTACTTTCCTTGGTTTATATACGAGATCACCGTAACAATTAGGATGGGAAATTCCATTGGATACATAGTGTTGAAAAGAAATATTTCCAAATTTAGATAGAAGTTCTGAATAAGATCGGAAGAATTTGCCGAATGTTTTTCTTAGCTTGTGATATCTGTAACCCGGAGTTAAAAGTTTAGTAGTAATTTGTAAATTTCGTTTATGAAAGTCCAAAACATCGGTGCAGCCTCTGACAAATCGAACTAATTGAGATATATAGATACCTTATGATGGGAGTCGAGGGACATTGCCATCCAAGTGAGGAAAATTTACAATAGGAAATCCAAAATCCTCACGTTTATCATAAATATTAGTATATATTAGGTGGTTGATAATTTTGATGTTCAAAACTAAGAAAGGTGTAGATTTATCTCAAGTATTAGCTTTATTCAATTTGAGCTCTGATGTATATATTTCTGATATAAATTGTTCGAATTCAGGGTTGTCGATAAACAAAATGTCATCCAGACATCTGCAAGTATTATTAAATTTGTCAATTAGGTCGAAACGTTTTGATTTTTAAAGAGAAACCATAAAGTCCCTCTCATAACAATAAAGACAAAGGTGTCAAATCAGGAAATCAGATGCATAAGGTTACAGGGACGCAGCAAGGAGCGGGCCTCTGAGAATGTATATTCAAAACACATTCATATCCGAGACGTTGGCAGAACCATTCAATTTCCTTAAAATATTCATTAAATGTGTTGAGACCAATGCAAACAATATATCCTGACATCGAAATGGAACCTGTTACTCCTTGGAATAAGTTGGCTTACAATACATATTATTGTAATAAATTCCAAGTGGAAATTAACAAAATATGTCAACTTGAAGAGCATATGTGAACCCCTATGATGGAGTGAGATCGGGTGCCCGGGGAGAGTGAGCATCTCCTGTTTGCTAGCAACATCCGTCACATATACCCAGTAGAAAGAGTGTATATCTTAATTGATTTAACTGATATCACTTACAATGTATCGTACATAGCATATACACCTATAGTGACATTCGAATTGATATGTTACTATTTTTTTCCCCACAGAAATTAATAAGTAGCCTTAAACTGCTCATCTTTTGACTCTTTTACTTTTTATTAAGTATGAGATATTGTATATTTTCTATTTATTATTTTGTTGTTTACTTTGTAGCGAAATATTTCCAGCTTCATTTGTTTTAATAATAATTTGCTGAATTGTGTTGATTACAAAATATCTGAAACTAATACGTTCATCATTTATAAAAATGGAAATTTTCATATAAATCACGTGAGCAGCATTTCATTTCTCTGACCAAAGACAAACACTCCATGTCTTAATAGGATGAATCCTTTTCAAAAACATTTCTTCCATTACATACAGGTACACGTCTTATGAATATCGCTTACCGCTTTTGTGTATTCGAGGACAATGTCATCAAGTTGAAATGGTCCATGAACAATATCCCGTTCGTGAAGAAATGCCATCTCAGATACAACAGCCTTAATCGTTGATGACATTTGCTCCACAGATAATCCATCGTTTTCCAAGTGATCAGAAGGTGTGTAGAACTTTTCACTTCGTTTACCAATAATGAATTTGTCATTGGATATCAATTCCTCCCAGGCTCTTTGTGTAGGAGTTAAATCCCTTCCTGAATAATTTTCAGTTTAAAAGATAAAGGGGTTTTTTTTTCAATGAAATCAATTTTATTTTTTACAGTGTAAATTTTAGGAAAGGTATGAAAAGAATATTCTTCATAATGCGTTGAGCCGACGATCCGGGTTCGATTCCCGGGTCGCGCCACTATGTTTAAGAGGTTGGTAACCTCCTGCTTCCATGTCGCGATATAACTGAAATATTGTTGAAAGCGACGTAAAACACCAATCAACCAACCAACCAACCAATCATAATGCGTTGAGAAAAGATAAACAATGTTATCTAACACAGCTTGAAATTTTGAAAGTGATTTATTAAAATTCCTAACTCAAACTACGTTCAACATATCGGATAAACAGTGAAAATTGTGTATACACTATAATATATTGTGTGTGACATATTCTAAATTTTCGCAGTATTATTATCTTTTTTCATTATTTGTACAAAAGGATAACTACTTATTAATCTATTTAATACTACAAATTTTCTGTTTTTAATTCCAGGTGTACAATAAACAGAAAGAGAATTGATCAAAACTCAGCCGTAGTGTGTGAAAAACATTTCAACAAGGCCTTGTTTTAAACAAATAAACATATTCAATAATTTCATATGGGTGTTGTGTACCTTAAATGAAGTACTCGTTTTGATTTTAAAGAACACACTTGATACTGTATATGGCATTGAAAAATAAAGAAATTCTGAAATATGTTCCTTGAACGGAAACATTTTAAATAAATATATCATATAAAACTCCTAGAGAAGATTTCGCAATTTAGCGCACGACCTTCCCTTGTCTCCGTTGGCTCAGGTGAGGTTAAAATTCATAACCATGTGTATTACTTACTTGACGATGATGTACCTCCTTTCTTTCTTAATTTCTCTCTAATCTTTGAAATATAAAGTAAACATATTTACACGAAAGTGTAACAAATTTTATAACATGAATTCTCAGTCTTTAATAAATTCCAGTCAGTACTGGCTCTACGTTCAATTTATTAAAGAATGCTGCAAAATATCACTTACCTTTCCCTTTTTGAGAGAAGAAAATGTATACAAAAAAGGATTGAGGGCCGAGTTAACAGGTAAAATAAACACTGTTGTGAATGCATACACTTCTCCAGGAATTACGTTGCCGGACAGAGCCATCAAACCTGCGATCAACATTGGACAATTTATAGCCAAGACATGTTTTATGAATAAGATATTCTTCTTATGATAAATTTTCAATAACAATGAAAAAGTAATTACAGATAAACTTTAAAAATACTTGTGAGTGTGTGATACAATTAAGAATTTTACCAAATAACGTCTTGTATATTAAAAGATGCGAAATAAAGGTGTTGAAAGAGGTTTGATAATATCAGATACATTAAAAAAAAAACTCAAATGAGCAAAATGACTAATAATATTTAGATCTACATTGTTATGAAAGTATTGGATATTGTAAATGAAATTCACCGATAGCAACGGCTACCCTTGTCCTTTCATCATAAGTATAAAATAGTGAGTTGGAATAAAAAGGACGTATTTTGATTTATGTTATGTATAATCCACCTTTCAAGTATTTCCGAACACAGTCATTCAATGTTAAAAGAGGACACATTATCGTAAGAATGAAAGCGCCAGAATACTTGTTAGCTAGGTAGGATTAAAACTGTCCTTGTTTCAAGTCTCCCCACCCGCGGGGTGCCTGTCCCGATACTATAAAAAATCAATGCTACTTGGTAACCCTAACCTTTATCAAAAATGTAATCCAGTTGATAATGCACAGGGTAAAGGGATGAATAATAGGTTAATAATAGTAATAATAATAATAGTAGTAGTAATAATAATACATGTAGTTATAAACTTGATAACAAAAGAAGGGAAACAAGCCATTGTACAAAGCTTTAAATAAATGTGTGTCAAGGACGTGAAAACATAAAGGAATAAGCATACAGAAAGGCGTTGTCAGGTAAAAGGTATATACAACGGACGGTAAAGTTAATTAACAATCGTCATTCATTTGGAATTGTCAACCGGCTTCTGAGCTCTACATTTCCACTCATCAAAAAGCAATAGAGAAATCCTAGAACTACTTTTAAAAAAGCCAAATTGTCGTTACAAATTAAATGACCGTCCTAAGTCGGTATCGTAATTGCACTACAATCAAATATTTTTGTAATGTGTTAAATGTTCTATCATATTATTTATATTCATGTATTGTATAGCTCCATGGTGACTTCTGCCACATAACTGAGCCGGTAACTCCTCTTTTTTCTTACATTCAAATGTTGTTCGCAAAGAAAAGAAAATTACATGGGACTCTTTACAACTTTATGAAAACTTGTCTTTTAGCACTGCAATCTGATTAAAAGGGCAGAAAGAAGTAAAATCTCACCCATTACTCCTATAGGGAACCAACAAGTAAAGTCTGTAAAGATCACAAGGAATAACCGCCTGGCAATAACCAAGTCTTGTTGTTTTCTCTGTGTTTTTATTCTTGTATCGGCATCCATGACCGCTTCTTTGTAAATGACCAGTTGCCCAACCGCAATTACCATAAAATTGCAAAATTGAAAAATATGAAAATTGCTGTTCCGTACTCCCAGCCAGATGGTTTATTTCTGGTAAGAGGAAGAGCCAAACACACCGCAGACCGCGAATAGAATTCATCATTGAAATAACCCTTTAGAAACAAAGGCGCAACTGCGATGAATGTTACAACAATCCATGCTATTATTGTTGCATATATAGTTTTCCTTTGTGTAAAGCGATATTGTCCAAAGGGAAACTTCACAAGTAATATTCTATCAATGGTAATGAGACACAAAAATATTACAGAGCACTCGCTCGATATTATTGATATTACACCAGCAAATTTACACAAACCTCCTTGCCGCCATGCATAGTCGTTCCAGACGTAACGTCCTCGGAAGTGCATATCAGCTGATGGAATAATAAGGAGGTATATACCCATACAAAAGTCAGAAATGCTTAAATTTGTAATTAATATACCATGTCCTTTTTTCAAACTCTGCCTGTCGAACACGAATTTATAGAGAAATACTGCTAAGTTGCCCAGTAGAGCAAATACTCCTATGATCCACAAGAACCAACGTAACATGTCATTTCTCATTAGATCATCGCACGAAAAAAATTCGTCCTGTTGAGGAAAACAGTTTTCAGATGATACTGAAGAAGGCCTCAGACAGCAGAAAACATAATCGTCAGTTTGCAGTATATGTAAGGAATCTAATCCTCTGAATATTTGACTGGAAAAGTCATTAATGCTATTGTGTTTTAAATCAAGTTTCACTAAAGATCCCAGAAAAATGAAAGCGTCGTTATCTACTTTCCGGATGTCGTTGTTACTTAGATTGATATATTTTGCATTACTTAATCCGTCGAATGCATTTTTCATTAAATACAGTGACTTTGTATTAGTGATTTCTAAAGAAGGCAATTTTTGCAAACCGAAAAATGTCATTGGTTCTATATTAATGAGATTAATATTTCCATGTAGTAGCAGATTTTGTAGATTTCCCATTCCATCAAATGCATGTTCGACCAGTGTTTCAAGCATGTTAAATCTCAAATCCAATATTAAAAGATTGCCAAGGCCTTGAAAATGGCCTGCCATAATGTTTCGAATTTTGCAAAAGCTTATATTGAGTTCCGCAAGTGTTGCAAAATCGTCAAAAGCGGGCAATTCATTTTCAAAATCTAAAGAAGACAATTCAAGTTTTCTTGTGTCTGCAGAGATACCACTTATATTGAATTGTTTGTTTCGAGTACACGTAACTATGCGATCGGTGCAATTGCAGTTCAATGGGCATTGTTCGAAACAAAGAAGTTCATCGTCAAATGTCGGACAATCCGAGAATCCATCGCAAACTTTACTGGGTTCAAGGCAGATGTTGCTTTTTCTGCATTTAAAGAGTCCTGGGCATGTTACATCATCTGCAAAACAATAAATTAATACACACATGACAGTACGTATGATAGTAAAATTTTGAATTCTTTCATAAGTCTAGTTTTCAGTGCGTTTGTACTGACGGTCTACTTTTGAGTCATGAAAAGTGTAAATCACTCTAAAACTAGGGAGTATCTACCCTAAGCATAGCTCCGTCCTTAGACTGATTCTTTGTTTGTGCCTTTAAATTTCAGGCATGCGATCAGTGATTTACAGGTCTCAAATTGAGGTTTTGAACCGTTAGCGGAGTCCAAATACGGATATTTGCAACATGTAAATTACCGATTTGAAAACACAAGCATGTTATCCCAATTCTAATGCAAAGTGTTACATTGCAATACAGAATCAACAGATCTGATTGTACAGATTTACTTTTATGAATATTATGCATGCCCATTACAAAGTTCTTCGCAGTTTGATCCCAATGTCTTACATAAACAATTAAAAACAATATCATTCATTTTGAAAGCAATGCTCATCGATATAATGCTCTTCGTAACATTTGTGATGTCTGCACGCGCGCGTCATAATCTATGTCTACAGTAGTCTACCTAGGATAAAACTCATTGTCCATCTCAGAATCTACTGTATGTTTGAATAGTCCCCTTTTCTAATATTTCATGTATACTATATATCCACAAACTTTTGGTATGGCAAAAATAATATGGTGGATCCACTAGAGTTTGAACAAGCGTGTCTCGAGATCCGCCATATTATTTACATTTGCAACACTCATTTATGCAAATTTAAAACTTTGCAGAGTGTAATCGAGAATTTATATGCCTCCGTTTCATCATCCAATGAAATTTCGTGTTACTTATATGTTGCATTAGAATAACACTTTATAGATGAATCGGTTTAAAAGATTACTTTGAAATTATATTTCTTCAAACTCAGTTTGTAAAGAACAATGAACCAACAATTTGACATACAAATATCTCAAAGTTCGTCAATTTGCTTTCATGTAGTCAATACAGGCGGAGGCGAATTTAATTCTCTTTCTTAAGAATGAGTTGTTCACACATGTCCACTAATGGCGCATGTTTTCTCAAAAATATAAATATTCACGACGAGATAACAATAGAAGAGCGATGCTGAGATATGGTCTGATTTCTATCAAAAATTAAAATGTCTCATCTTCTACAATTTGACGATATACATATATTAAAATCAAGCTTCTCTCTTCTCTCTCCTATTTACAGGGAGGGGATGTTTCTGGTTTTTAGTATTACTATTTTTATTTAATATCTATAACTATATTATATTTAAAATACCACAATATTGTTCGTCTTCTCCTTTTGAACAATGGGCCTTAGAATCACACATCAGGCGTATCGGGATACAAAAACTGTCCTTGCACTTCACAAATCCAAGTGGGCATATGAAGGTTTCTATTATCAAACATAAATAAACATATAGTAGAATATTGTCAGAAAAATGAAATGTGATAATACATTATTTCCAAAATGTTACAAAACTACATATTTGGAGAGAGAAAAAAAAAATAAATAAATAAAAACCATGCTACAAATACAATAATTCTCAATATCAATAAATTACAATAACTTAAAACGTTAAGAAAGTTATAAGCAGTTAGTTGAAACACAGTTCAATAAATCAATTAGCTAAAATTATTACGTCATTACACAGAAAACCACGAAACAGATAAAAGCACCTGACTCAATCGCATGGCAAAAGTCATCACGGTAATGCACTACTGATAATGTAATAATTCAAAAACAAATCACAAAAAGACTAATATTTCCTATAGATACACACCATTACTTGCATCCAAAATTTATAATTACAAAGGGTTTCTACAGTGTCTTGATCTTTTACAACTCTTAATGCCATCCTCAACCGTGTGTATGTTTCTCATCTAATTTTGTATATTCCCCTTGTGGCCATGTCCTTACTGGTGATCTTGATATTGTTAAAACACTAAATTAAGAGACCTTTTACTTAAAGGTCCAAAATACAGAGAACCCAGATCATACACATGGAACCACAATTTTTGGAATATTATGAACTGCTGCGAGGAATATGCCACACGATGGGCAAAATGAGAGGAAGAACAGGTCGACACTCTTTCGGAATGGATAAAATCTATTACAGTACTGCCGAGATCAAAAATTTTAAAATTACAAGGCTCTGTAGACACCAGATTCGAATCTATTTTTAAAGACCCTGATGCTGTCAGAGAACTTACCTTCCTCCAAGAACATTATACCATTACACCAGGAGATAAAGCATCTAATAATTATACATTTACTTGTAAAAAATATTACTTTGACAGCCTGGTGAAAGAATTAGGATTAAATTCAGCTCCAGGAAATCCTACTTATACTCTCACGAATATCCGGTTTCGGAAGTACTTGAGAATCATAAATCTGTCCTCAATACGTTTGATTTTGACACAAATAAAAATTAAATTTAGAACTTCCATATGTGTACTGCATTGCAAAAATGCACAAAAATCCTTACAAACAATGCTTTATCGCTTTATACAGTTTCGCAATACCTATGAAGGCCAGATTTAATTTCTGATAATATTTTTGAGTAGCATCGATACAGATTTTGTGGAACATTTCGAGGAACCAGCGATAGAGCGGCATTTGTAAGGATTTTTGGAATGCAGTAAAAATATGGAAGTTCTAAATTTAATTTCTTTGTGTCAATACCAAACGTATTAAGGACAGATTTATGATTCTCGAGTACTTCCGAAACCGAAAAGTTCGTGAGAGTATAAGTAGGATTTCCTGGAGCTGAATTTAATCCTGATTCTTTCACTAGACCGTCAAAGTAATATTTCTTACAAGTAAATGTACAATAATTAGACGCTTTATCTGCTGGTGTAATGATATAATGTTCTTGGAGGAAGGTAATTTCTCCTCTGACAACATCTGTTTTAGAATTGAAAGGAGACTAAGTGTACCTGTATGACATTACTTTATCAATTAACTAAAGGCACTTTCTTTCGTAATAATAGAAATTAGAAAAGGAGTGAACAAAATGTCATGAGGTGCAATAATGGGAAACATTTTAAGGCAGATTACTTCATCTCTAATATACAGAAGTCAACAGTTATACGTTGTTTTTGTGACAAAACCGCTTACCATTTGCACTTGCACTGTCTACATCATTAGAATCATAATCATTCGGCCGTGGGCATTACTGAAGAGACATAAGTTGTCGAACTGAGCATCTGGTGCATAACATTATTACATATATATGAGCTGATATTTATCTTTCTTATTTCAGTACATACCACAATCATCGAGATGAGACAAGTCTCTGCATCCAATAATCTCTCCATACCTATCGTAATCAAGTAGACATCGCATGGTAGCAGGAGTAGTAACACCGTTTCTACAAAGGAAACTGACGGACTGCACGAACAGAGCTACAAAAAGAATAAACGAGCACTAATAGAGACTGCAATTTTATGTTTGTGGTGCACATAATATTATGTGTTGACGATTGTCCATTCCATTGGGCGTCCGCAATTGTTTAACGATCGAATATATTTGTGACGTATTTTCACGTGCTTATCATTTCTTTTAGATTTTTGTAGCAATTTGTGTTTCATACAGTTAGTTCTCAAATTTCCATACTTCTAGTTACCACTATATCAAAGAAAGTATGTACGGTGATTTTCTTAACAACATGATCCTACCCATCACTGGCAATGTTTTAAAACGTGTGGATACAAACAGACGTAGATCGAAATGAAAATATCCCATTGAAAGACAACATCATTATCTTTAGTATGTCAAAAGATATGCATAATTCAATTTTAAAAAGCGAGTGAAACAGATGGAGAAAATATCACACTAGTAATTCATATGTATGCCCAATAAATTTCTCTTTCTCTTTCAATAAAAGACAGAAACAATTTGACAAAGAATATGGTATTTTACTTAAATAGTGGTGAGGATAAAACCATAATATCACTAAAACGCAGATAAAGAAAGAGATCAATAAACGGTAATTAGATATGTGCCTATGAAGAGTAAACAATTTAACATCCACTACCTCTGCTGCTAATATAGAAAAGATTAGATTAAAGACACAAGCCGTAATGAATTAGCAACATCTATTGAACTAGCAACAATATATATATACTATAGCTGGAAGAACCAGAGGTGGTATCTGGTACCATGGATGAGTATGCATCCTCTGCTGACAGAATCACATCCGCCATGATGCAATAAGAATATTTCAGCTAGTATAACTCGTCGTTATATTGGACGGTTACCGTAAAACCGTAGTCACAATCGGTAAAACGTCATGATTAGAAAAAAAAAAAATATATTGTGCATTTGTAATATTACTGTACAAACGGTTTCATAGAAAACTACATTCAAGTAAGGAAGTTAACTTGTCAGTCAATGAGTTTGGATAACTGAAAATATGAACTTTAGAGCGATAGAAAAATTTGTCGAATGTATACGTCAAACATGTTTATCGTATATTATTATTACACACAGTAGCTTGCCTACGTAAACAAAAGGACTGTAGCATGAAGAAGCTCTAGCAAATCGGATCAGACAGATGAGACATATAGACACCATAAGGTTTAACCATGAGCATAAAAACATCTGACTCAGTCGTACGACAAATGTCTTCACGATCAAAAAGTAAACAATAAAGAAGCAAACAAATCTGTTTCTTTTGTTGTACAATTAATGTCCATATAAGTACACATGGTTTGTTGAAACATATTTTATTCATTGTTAATAGACAAACCATCCGTTTATTATTAACACCATTATTGTGCTTTATTTGTGTTCTGTTTGTTTGTTTGTTTGCCTTTTTGTTTGTTTTTGTTTCTAGTTTTTTTTATGTTATTATTATTTTTTCAATTTTATTATCTACTTATTAATTATTATTATTATTATTTTTTTGTTTTGTTTTGTTTTGTTTTGTTTTGTTTTGTTTTGTTTTACTATTTCTAACGTCTCTCGATATTAAATTGAAGAACAACACTTCTCAAGGAGATAATATCTTAGTACTTCTGAAGCGTTTCCGTAACTGAAGACAGTATTTGAAAAGGATAATTGGTACAAGTTTGGTGGAACATTTACTGGAGCGTCTACTAGATCCTGCATATATATGTCATTGTCTTTCCACCATACTTTAAATATACAGAAACACCATCTATATCCTACAGCTATACACCTACCATTGCTTCTAAACTGTTTAATTACAAACAAACTTTCAAGTGCCTAGATATCAAACATCTTGCACAAAACCATACCGCGTGTTCATGCTCCTTATCCAAATTTACATATAGTCCTGTTGGTCACATCATCACTGGCGATGTCAACGTCGTGAACAATATAACTCTTCGTCAGCTAATTACCCGGGGTCCAACAGTTAGAGAGCCTAAAACATTTAATTGGAGAACCAACTTCCGTATTGTTATGGATTCGGTAGACGACCATGCTCGTAGACGTGAAGAAGTTGAGCCAGATATATGGAACGCCATAACTGCCTTAAGGACATTGTCTATGTAATAATCAGTTAAATATACATGATGTGTGGTGACAACTTTATGTTATTTTATGACAATGTCATGTCATGTTTTCAATGTTTCACATTATGGTGTAGAATGGGCATGTTATGTAGTGCTCCGCTCTTGTTATGTTGTGCATGTATTATGTTATGTTGAGCATGTTTTATGTTATGTTGAGCATGTTTTATGTTATGTTGTTCGTGTTCTACGTTATGTTAAACACGCATTATGTTATGTTGTGCGTGTATTATGTTATGTTGTGTATGTATTGTGTTATGTTGTAATGTATTGTGTTATGTTGTGCATGTATCATGTTATGTTATGCATGTTTTATGCTGTTTCGTGCATGTATTATGTTATGTTGTGCATGTATTATGTTAAGTTGTGCATGTATCATATTATGCTGTGCATGTTTTATGCTGTGTTGTGCATGTATTATGTTATTTTGTCCATATATTATGTTATGTTGTCCATGTTTTACGTTATGTTATGAGTATTTTGTGTTATGTTGTTAATGTTTAACGTTATGTAGTGTTCAGCTTTTATTATCTTGTTTATGTTTTATGTTATGTTGTGCAGGCTTCATGTTATGGTGTTGAACTGTTGTTTTTTTTTTTTGTGATGATGACTACAAGTTTTTGTGCACATTTCTTAAGTGGCAATCAATCCGATTACAACAAAGTTTATGGCATAATCCAATGGCGCTAAACATTGAGTCTATTTTGATAAACCTGGAACTAGAGGATTTAATCACAGCTTTCCACAGGGAGAATATATCGCCAGACATTGTATGCTTATTGTCCACCCAAGAAATGAGCATTTTAGGGGTAACGAACAAGTCAGATATGGTGAGGCTTAGATCTGAATGTGCTAGATATGGTTCCAAATTTCCTCCAAAGGTAAACAAGGGATGTGGCCCGGCGGAATACCACATACCAGAAAGGTTTCTACGCAATCTCGTTGAAGACGATTTCTCGGTCGGCGACATTTCAAAACTTTTGTCAATGTCTAAGAGAACAGTTTATCGAAGACTACAGAAATATGACATCTCTCTACTAAATTTTATTGATCTGGATGACAATGAAATAGATGCTCAGGTATCCGTCTTGATAAAAGATTTCCCCTTCTGTGGTGAAAAAAATGCTGCGGCAGATGCTGGAGCGGAAAGGAATACATATACAGAGGTGGAGACTCAGAGAAAGTTTGTGGCGTCTCGACGAAGGTGGATTTAAAGAAAGGAAAAAGGGTTGCCTAAAACGTAGGGTATACGATGTGAAAGGACCAAACCATCTTTGGCACGTGGACACCAATCATAAGTTGATTCGCTGGCGTATTGTGATAGCAGGAGGTATAGACGGATTTAGCCGGATGATTACATTTCTTTTTTGCTTGGATAACAACAAGGCTGAAACACTTCTGTCGTGTTTCCGTGACGGTGTTAACCAATATGGTCTTCCGCACAGAGTCCGGTCAGATAAAGGACTAGAAAATAGCTTAATTGCTGATTACATGATCATGCATAGAGGAGTAGGAAGAGGAAGTATGCTTACGGGAAAAAGTGTACACAACCAACGAATCGAACGATTATGGAGAAACGTGTTTATACTATAATCTGTTTTATTTCATGGAAGATGAGGGGATTTTGGATCCCCTGAATGACTTGCATATAGCAGCAGTGTACTACACATTTGTTCCAAAGATAAACGAGAAACTGCAAATTTGGAGGGAAGCTTGGGCAGGCCACAGGATAAGGACCGCTAAATCTTCACCAAAAATAATGTGGGTATCTGGACAATTTCAGAATCCTGTAGGAATAGACTTTGTAGACGAGGAACTGTATGGCACTGAGGAATTTGTCGACAGCAGCGGAGAAGATTCTTCAACGGACAGACTAATCATCAGCTCTGTTATGGCCACTTTACTGAGTGACGAGTGTAAACGACAACTAGACAGAGAAGTAAACACCACATGGAATTCATCAAATCATGGAATGGACATTTACTCAAAAGTTCTAAATATTATAGAAAATCATATGAATTAGTCGTCATAAAATTATGTACCAGATTTTAGTCGGAGAGGAAATCTTGTCTACCAACAATAGAAGTGAACTTTCCGAAAGCTTACAAGTACATTCAATGTGTTTCTATTCTGTAAAATTTGATCAAGTGACCGTTTCATTTTGCTATTGTACACGGTCATACTTATTAGTATCAGAGTACTTTCATCTGTGTACGCTTTTATTTCTACGGAAACGTATAAAAAGAAATTTACGCCTATCACTTAGGGAAAGTTAAAACCAGTCTCTGTGTTGAAAATTTGCTGAGAAAGAAAAGTGGTTACGGCAGACATAAGGACAGACGATGGCCAAAGTAATTTGCTTTTGTAAATTTGCCTATCATTCCCAGATACGACCTTAGACCTATTGACCTTGTATCCTCAGTTGTGACCTTGATCCGTGACCTGAAAATCGATGCAAGCCATGTACCGGTTATAGCCAGTATCTTCGTAAAATTAGAACACTTTGTAAGAATGCATTATAAAGTTATCGTGTCTGTAATTTCCCGCTGTGACTTTGACCTAGAGACCATCTAATGGTCTTGACCAATGCATCTACCAAGTTTGACAACTTTGTATCTGCGTATTCTTAAGTCATTATCAAAATGTTTTTTCTATCATTTCTTGCTGTGACCTTGGCCTACTGACCTTAAAATTAACAGGGGTCATCTGCTAGTCATGACCCATATGTCTATTTAGTTTGACTGCTATAAAGCAATATGGGTAATCTAAAAGTATTCACCAACAATTCTACTGAGTTTGACAATTATGACCTGGGCAAGTTGTGGTCCCTTGTTCAATGCTGAGACTTTGAACTTTCACCTTTTGATAGGAAATAAATAGGGATCATCTACAAAAGTCACGAACAATGTGCTTGAGTGACCTTTTTCCCAAGCCCTGTTCGTGTGAAATATGATCAATCACTGATGAACGGTTTCAGAGATATGTCTAACGACACATAAACTAAGCCATTTTTGGGACCTTGACCTTGAGTGACCTTGTTCCCAAGCCCTCATCCTCAATGACAATTGCGGGAAGTATGGTTGATTTCTGATGAACTGTTTAAGAGAAATGGCTTCAACACAACAGCAACTATTATGCTGCCCCGAACTTTTTCAAGGAGCATAACAAGAGGCCCAAAATGGGCCTATATCACTCCCCTGAGCTCCATATGACATTCATGTTGAATATATGATCTTGAATCAAGGTCATGAAACACTGTCCATGATATCATGAGAAACATTTGTGTCATGTTTGAAGCAAGTAAGAAAGTCTTGTCAAACAAGAAAATTTGATCAAAGTCTACAGTGACCTTGACATCGAACATGTGACATGGGTCAGTGTCATGGCACATCATCTCATCATGACGAACATGTATGTGAAGTATGAAGCTGTTCCACTGAGGCATATAGGAATACAGACTAGACAAAAATTTTATCGAAATCTACCATGACCTCTTGCTCTTGATGTTGAAAGCATGACCTTGGCGCTGGGTCATAGAACACTGTCTCATCATGAAGAACAATCATGCCAAAAATGAAGTTGTTAACTGAAGTTGTGTAGAAAATATGGTCTGGACAGTACAAGGTCATCAAAATCCACATGTCCTTTACATTGAAAGTATAACCTTGGGTCAAGGTTGTGACACACTGACTCTTCACAAGGAACATCACATACGAAATATGGCACGGACAATATAATTTCAAAGAAGTCTGCAGTGACCATGACAGTGAATGTATGACCTTGGGGCATGTTCATGAAACACCGCCTTACCATGAGCAACATTTGTGCCATGAATAAAGTTGTTAACTTAAGTTGTGTATGAAATGTGTGTATGAAACATTTGTTGTCAGTTGTTAACTTACATCACATACGAAATATGGCACGGACAAGATAATTTCAAAGAAGTCTGCAGTGACCATGACAGTGAATATATGACCTTGGGGCATGTTCATGAAACACCGCCTTACCATGAGCAACATTTGTGCCAAGAATAAAGTTGTTAACTTAAGTTGTGTATGAAATATGGCCTGGACAATAAAATTTATTTAAGTCTAGAGTAAGACCTGTGACAGAGGTAAAACATGTGCTTCAGTTATACAAAATACAATCCCCCCCTTTCCTTTGACAATCTAAGGAAATTCATAAAAATTCAAAGAAAGAATTATTAGTCTCAGACCTTTTAACACAGCAGTCAGCTTCAAATATTCTTACTTTAAACACAATTTAGAACACTTAAAAGCAAGCTAAAGTTACTGTAAAGGTGAAATGTGCCCCCTACCCCATTCCTTTGATAGTCTAAAAAAATTTGACAAAAAATGTCTCAAACCCTCTGGCATAGCATTGAGTTTCATATATTCTTACTGTATGCACAATTAAGACAAGTTACATGCAAGCAAAAGTTAAATATTAGTAGAAATTGCCTAAAAATGAGCTAAAATGACAAAGTCCAAAAAGACGGCCAAAACGCACCATTTTTGAGATTTCGGAATGGAACAAAAAGTAAGAATGCTTCTTATCACATGCCTCTAGAACCATAACCACTTAGTTTTTCATTCCAAGCATAGCACCTGAAGAAGTTTCTCAAAGAGGGATACCCTTTTGACCTATTTTCATGCATTGCGGCACCATCTTCCACAAGGTGTCAGCTTCAAATTTTGAAAAATAGCACAACTTCAGTCCTCTTTTAATATGTATTTCAGAAAAATTCATGCAATAGTATTGGAAAGACAGTCTGGATAAATTCTGTCCAATGGAGACTGACAAGCTTATTCCAGTATACCCTCCTTGACCTTGACCTTAAACTAGCTGGCCTGAATAATGATAGGCTACTGTTAATCTGTTTATTTTTACTGCAAAGAGACATGAACTTACAACACTGCACAATATCCTAGGACATATGTATGAACAAGTTTAGCCAATTTTTGGCTACCACTGCAGCAATTCTTTTTTTGTTCAGAGGAAAACATTATAATAACTCTTAAATCTCATGCTAAAATGTGTAAAGTAATTCTTGTGAGGATTCATCAGTGTACATATATTATAATACACAATTTTGTGACAGATACATAAGGTACATGTATAAAAAGTTTAGCCAATCCTTGGCTACTTCTTTCGCAAATACTTTTTCGCTCAGGATAACAATTATAACACTTTAACCTCATGCTATAAAATGTCTAAATTCATCAATGCAAAGAACTGTCAGTGTACATGTATAATAAACACAAACGTGTGTGATAGTAAAGCAGATACATACAACGTGAATAAGTTAAGCCAATCTCTGGCTTCTTCCTTCACATACTTATCACTAAGAGGAAAAATTTATAGCAACTCTAAAGCCTAAAATGTCTGAAATCAAGGAAACATCAATGTATATAATAAACACAATTTTCCCAATTTTTCATGATTTGTCACAGATAGTTCAGCAGATATATACAGCAAAGAAGTGTTGACCTTTAATAAATGAAGAGCAGGATGACCTATTTCAAACCAAAGTATGTGTTCAAAAATGCATAGTCGTACAAATTAAACAGTGTGGAATCTTCTGGAAGATTTAAGATGTATGTAGGTCTCGGTAGTCTCAAACAATTTATACAGCTGTTTGCCGTTGGTAAGAATGTATTTTCTGCTCCATGAAACACAATTGATGGATGAATCTTGAATCCTAGTACAGGCTCCTCGTCCGCACACGTAGCAAACTGGAAAACTTTCACTAGTGTCACATTATTTCTCCGTCCACCTGCAAAATGTTACATTTCAATGCACAGATGCTACTTGGTTTGATTACTGACTGGATGAAGTAAAATGCATATGCTGATGTATAGTACTGGAACAACAAGAAATGTTTGTAAAACATATATGCCCCTTTCATCCATCATTCTCTGCTGTGACATTAACTTTTGACCTTGAAATCTATAAGAGTCATTTACTATTCATGATCAATGTGCACAAAAAATTTGATGACTATAAAGTATTTATCAAGTTATCATTAGGACAAGCTTTCGTCTATCGAATGACCAACCAACCAACAGGTGAAAAGCAATATGCTCTCTTCTTCAAAGGAGAACATGATAACAAAAGGCCCAAGTCGGCATACATCACTCACTTAAGCTTCAAGATAAAACTTTGTTCCAAGTATGAACATGCAATCATGAATTTCTATTACATTATTTACAAATGAATGAATCCAAATTGAAAAAGGAAATTTTGCATCAAGTTTGGTTCAAATTGGCCCAGTGGTTCAAGAGAAGACTTTTACATGTAAATGAAATTTTTGATTTCTTTCACTATTTCTAAATTATCTACTTTGGAAAAGGGCATGGCCCTTATTTGTACAAACTTGAATCCCATTCCCATATATCAATATATTAATAAACTTACTTGCAACTTCTCTTAGGTATTTAAGAAAAGCTGAGTACACTGCTTTCTCATACGTGTAGGTATTGCTACCAGGTCCATCCTCTGAAAATTTTGGAGTTAAGAGATTTGTAACTCTTCTGAATGTGAGTGTCACATGAGTGTTCTGGAATAGATGCACAAAAGTGGGTAGCTCCTTACACACCTGTTGAAATAAAGAACACATACATGTACAATGCATTACTCCAATTTTTAAGGAATTGGTATATTATTAGAAGAGTTGAAACAAAAATCCGACTATTCGCAAAAGTAATCAAAATTTGTAAGCAGCAAAGTCATCCAAATTTTCGAGATCAAAGGGCCATAACTCTACTAAAATTTAAATCTAACACATGCCTGCCATGCACATCTGATCCATGTACATGAAGCTAAAGTTGCAGCTGACTAACAGTAGGATACATTATGTGGTACACTTCAAACTAGAATATGCTTCATGTTCTAAATCATATTAAGCAATTTGTCCTGACCTTTCTACCCTCAAAAAGACTAGGTTCCTTCTTTGGCCATAGACATTCCAAGTGTTAAGTATAATCACTCTAGATCAAAAGCTATATAAGACACAGTTCGGAAATGCTTTGTCCTCGGACAGATGAACAGACATGGTGACAACAGTATATTACCCCCAACTTCATTGTGGGGGTATAATAAATGCAAACTGTTCAGGCCCTTATGTCTGACTTTTCATACTTACTGTGTACACTCCAAGTGCATCCAGACCGTTCCGAAGGTAAAGTATGCATTTGGACTCCGAAGAACCAAGTACATCCCTTAAAATATCTGGTCCCAAAAAAGAGGGAATTTTACCATTTTGAAGCATACTAAGAGCTGAAAAATATCATTAATTTATATAACATAAATAGGTTCACCTGGTAACTTTCTTCAAATAAGTGTTCCTAGGAAAATGTGTGTTGCCTGTGGGTGACTTTTTCAAAAGTGTGACTGACCGACAGACACACCAGCCAATAGAGGAATAGATGGACTGATCACTAGGTGTCTGCCTGCTATGCAAGCAACACAAAAAGAAACTCAAGTGGGCCTGTATCACTCACGTGAGCACTAAGAGCATTATGAGAGAGTCAAAACTTGTAAAGTGTGCTTTAGTATAAGTTACCTGTCAAGCATATATCAATGGAGTGTGTGTGGTGGAGTTCAAATTGTGTCAGCCACTCAGATGCCAGGGCTGTCATGTTTCTTGACGGAACTATGCCTGGGGCACAATTTTGGTAGATAATTCCTGTCATGTTTCATTGAAATTCCAGCAATGATTGCATCTTTGGCTAAGTGGGATGTCCCAAGTCCTATCACTATAGCTCGCTGGACTTTGGCTCAAGTGACTTTTAGTCAAATGAGCTGACAAGAGTGTTCCAAGGAACCCGTGTGTCGTCTTTTGTGACCTTGACCTTGCAATGACTTTGAGAAATTGGAACCAATAGGAAGGGCTTGTCATATTTAAACATGGGAGCCAAATCATGCATGGTTAGCAAGATATTCCCCATAATGGACAGACTGAAAGTGTGACAGATGACGGACAAAGTGATCCCTATGTGTCTCCCTGCTACGCAGGCGACACAAGAACCAAAGTCTGCACTGAATTCAATGATGAAACTCTTTTTCTTAAGCATTGTTTTAGTAAATCACAGGCAGTAACCAGAAAAGACAAGATGTGTTTGTGAAACACGAAGTATGCCCCCCCCCCCCCCCCTTTCCCCAAATGGCAACAAAGTTTGAAAAGCTATTTTGAGCATAAAGGTTGCAGTCAAGGTAACAATGTCATTGATCTTGGTGTTATTTGAAAGAGCTTTATTCATACCAAATATGAAGTCTCTATAATCTCGTGGTTCAAAGATTATGGCAAAAGGTCAAAGCTGACAACAGAAAGACACACAGAAAAAAACAATGTGACCCCAATCTTTTGATCAGGGGCATACAAAGTGCATCATTCCTTGATTATGAATATATGACCTTCAACTAATGACCTCTCACATTGCTATTCCTAATAGAACAAGAGAATGAGTAGTAAACAGGATCATGAGGATGAAGTAAGTCTTAAAAAGAATGCTTGAATTGTAGCAGAGATAATAATTCTTGAAGACAAACATATCTACCCAAATATTTTTCCCACCATCTCATAATCCATGAAAAGTAGGTCTCGTAAGCCATTGTCAAAATATTTCTTCTTGATAGCCAACAATATCAGTCTTAGAAACTCCTTCCTCGGTCCTCCAAAATCTGCTGCAACCTTGTAAAAAGAAAGATATGAATCAATCTGAGTTTTCTGTTCAAAATGTAGAATTAGAAAACATGTACCTGTATATCAACGTCTGACAGATTTCAGCATAACTTTTTGAAGATGTTTGTGCATCAGCTTCAACAATTTTATTTCAATCTTGCACATCTGCTCATTTATAACAACCAAGAGGCTACAAGACCTTGCATTCAAATGAAAATAAAAGGTTTCCCATCCAGAACGACTTTGACCTTTAACTTTATATAATGTAGTGCACTTTAATGACTCAAGATTTTACAATCCTGAGCCCCAAACATATTTGAAGGTTAAAAGTGTGTTCATAGGAACATGTGTGTCACCTACATGTAACCTTGGCATGACCTAGAGAAATTAGTACTAGAAAGGGCTTCAGCCTTGTCATAAACAATATTCATGTGAAATACTTTGTATGAAAATAGAGGGTAGCAGATCCAACCCAACCACCAGGGGAGCAGCTCCTCCGTCAAGAGAAGTCAGTGAAAAATTTAGTGCAACATGCAAGCCTTGTTTCCAATACTTAATTCTCATCAGCGATGCTTATGACCAAAAATATCAAAATTTATATTACTGAATTTAGAAATAACACTAAAAACTAGCACAAGATAGATAAACATGCCCAATGAATGCCCTATCATGTATTGTTAAGAAGATGTATGTATAACTAGGAGTCATATGCACATATAGGGCCTTATCATTCAGACTATGCATCCAGAATTTTGCATCTTTAAATTTAAACAACAAGAATGTTCCAAGAAACAGGTGTGTCGCCTGTTGTAGCCTTGAGAAATCCCTGCCAATACAAAGGGCTTGTCATAAATAATATTCACGTGAAATATGAATGCTGTACCAAGTATGACCAACAAGATATGCTAATGAAATTGTAATGTTCAGACAGGCATACAGTCAGACAGACAGATGACTGACAAAGTGATCCCTACATGTATGTGTCTCCCTGCTATGCAGACGACACAAAAACTAATCATACTGACATTTGAAGGAAAATTACATCTTATAAAACTGTAAATCAAATATTTAATATTACCTCATCATAAAATTGCACCTCCAGCGTCTTCCTTATATCTGTTAAAGCTGACATTTCATTAAATCCAGTCGTTAGTACTTCATCCCTGTCTATGTATATGAAGTTGGTGTCACCCTCTATCAAATTTGATTCATCATCAATTTCCAAGGGTCTTCCAGTGACCATTTCACACTGCAATTTCCTGAGGATTTCAACTGGATCTGTTGTATGATGTACCCTACAGTACCTTACCACTTCATTTGCAATTTCAATGGGACTTTTAGACAATGTTGGACCTAAATCTTCTTCATTTATTTCATTTGATTGGGAATTTTCACTGGAAGTTTGAATGTGTTGAACACTGTCTTCATAAAACATATTATGATTAATGGCAGCAGTTGCTGTTGTTCCATTCTTCCCAGTGCTTGTAGGTATAGTAGCAGGACTAGTATCAGTAATAACAAAGATAACAGTCTCATTTTCACTTGGTGCCTGGGCATTTACTGGTGCATTATGTACTCCATCTTCTGTATCAATGGAAGTTCCTTGGTTTGTGCATAGTTGAACATGCTCTCTTAGTTCTCTCATGGAGAACTCTTGACCACAGCCTGTACACAGAGTTTTGTACTCAATACTTACATTATCACTGGTACTTTTACTTTCTATTGGTTTTGTCGACAGATTTTTCTGAATTGGGCGTATATATATTGTTGCTTGTGCATTTACATTTCCTTGTAGCTCTTTTGCTGACCAACTACAGTCTATGACTTTTAGTTCCTTTCTATTTTGTACACTTCTAAGCAATTCAAAACCCCCGGCATTGGCAAGTTGAGGGAAACCTACACTTTCGTTTTCTTCATTCAGTTCATGCGACATTATTCTTTCGCAGACTTGTTTTTGTGTATCACCTTTATACAGTCGTATTTTCTTTCTACCAAGACCAGCATTGTTTAGAATTTCTTTCTCTTCAGAGTTTGGTACGCCTTTCTGATATTTAGAGGACAGACAGAAAAACTGTAACGTAAAACCTGCCTTGAGTGCCTTTCCTCCAACTGATTTCGTTCCGCAGCCACGTTTTCGACCAACATAGCTAAACAAACGAGACCGTTCGTTCGATATTTCACGTGCAAGGCTGCTACCGGCACTTGACCCACTCTGACTTTCAACTTGGTGATTTTCTAGGCGCCGATTTTCTACCTTCGTTTTCACCATCTGTTTCAATCGGTGACGATCACCAATAGTACTTACGCCCAAACGAGTTAAATCAGAATCGGATAAGGATTCGATCACATCTGCGTCGATATGTTCCCTTTTGAACTTATCCAAAAGGCTTGGAATTCCTAATTCAGTAAGGCATTCTGCCAAAATTCTCTCGCTCGCGCTCACCTCTGTATTCCCCGCCATTTTGTACGATTCCGAAAGGAAAGAGAAGTTCCGAACGTTCTACATAACATGAAACATTCACTATATAACGTAGGATGAATACCACATAATATAGCATTTCAACTACTTAACACAAAACAGAACCACAAATCGTAAACCATTCAAAACATGACATAAGGTCTGTACAACATAACAAGAAATTACCATTTGATTACATAACAATTCGGTAACATAAAATGTCATGTGAACAACATAACATAAAACACGAGCAACATATTATAAGACAAGAAGAGAATAAAATAAAACATGCACAACATAACATAAAACATGCACAACATAACACAGGCCATGAACAAATAACATAAACATTAACAACATAACATAAAACATGCACAACATAACGCAAAATTTGAACAGCATGATACAAAACATGAATAACCTAACTTAAAACATAAACAACATAGAACAAAACACTCGTAACATAACATAAAACATACATAACATAACGTAAAACAAGAACAACATAACAAGAGCTGAGCACTACATAACAGACCCATTAGAAAACATGACATGACATTGTCATAACATAACATAAAGTTGTCACCACACATCATGTATATTCTATTGATCATTATAGAGATATTAACCTTAAGGCAGCTATGGCGTTCCATACAGATACGTTGTCAGAATGGATTAAGTGTATAAGAGGTTTGATACTCACACGTGTTAATAATTTAAAAAGGAACACGAAGACCAGTCATCCATCTGTCTTCGACGACCCAAGAATCAGAGAAGAACTCGAAAGAATACATGACAAGTATGTGTTAGCACATGCTGATAAAGCCTCGAACAATATCGTTTTTATTTGCAATGTAAAGATGATGGATAAATTTAAACCACAAGTCCAAAAATCATGAAACCAGAGGACATACAAATCAAAATGAAAAACAAATGGAAAATAACAAAACATATCTACTTGAAGAGCATATGTGAACCCCTGTGATGGAGTGAGATCAGGTGTCCGGAGAGAGTGAGCATCTCCTGCTTGCTAGCAACACCCGTCACATATACCCAGTAGAAAGAGTCAAATCGTGTAAATTCCATATGTATTTATATATGGAGAAGTCGAAGTAGGTAACCGTCTAGTATAGAAGGTGTCAAATCTGTGTAAAATGATCGGAATCGGTCTCAGTCCAGAATATCATTTAAAAGTCTGGATAACGAGATATCATATGGAGTAATAAGAGTCTCGTAACGACCGTAGAACTTCCTCAGTGACGTTGCTAGTCTAGCACATATATAACCCTGGTTGAGCAGCTTAACTAAAAGTCGCCTAGCCCTCAGAACAAAGGCGTTTTATTTAAATTGTCTTTTAGAGGAACTTGGCATTAACAAATTTACTAGAAACTCCACTTACACTAGCTCTACACTCTCATTGGATGAAATTATTAATACCCACAAGCCAGTGTTGAGTACCTTTAACTTATGTACTAAGAATAGTGAGTTCGAGTTACCCTATTTATATTGGATCCCTAAATTACACAAAGATCCATAGGTTCTTTGCAGGATCCAGTAAATGCTCCACCAAACCTCTATCAGCCCTTCTTACCAGAATATTATCTGCAAATAAGGAGAAACTTCAGACGTACTCCGATGTGATTTACTCTCGAAGTGGTGTCAATCAGTTTTGGATACTAGAAAAACTCCAAAGAATTATTGGAAAACTTAAAATCTCAAAATCTGACAACTATTAAATTCATTAAAACTTTTTTCTACACTTTTTACCAGCATACTTTATGATAAATCGAAAAAAAACAGGCTCTTTAGAATTATTGATAACTGGTTTTTTTTCACTAAACAGGGTTCACGCAGATATAAACTTATTGTTTTAGGATATCCAGATACATATTTTGTGAAAAACCACTCTGAATCTAAATAAAAGTACTCTGAAGATGACATCAAAAACATGCTGGACTTTCTGATAGACAACATTTATGATGTGATCGGTGACCAGAACAAACCATCGCAATCCCTATGGGGACTAACTGTGCTCCTTTGGTAGCCGATTTGTTCCTTTCGTCGTACGAAATTGACTAAATACAAAATCTTTTAAGTCAAAATAAGAAGTAATTGGCCTTGTCCTTTAATTTTACATTCAGATATATTGATGAAGTACTATCTATAAATAACAAAAACTTTGATACATACGTATAAACGATATATCCGAAGGAACTTGAAATTAAGGACACTACAATATCCAATTCATGTGCTTCATATTTAGATCTACTTATTGATGTCGACTGAGATGGAAAAGTTACTACTCACTTTATTACAAACGTGATGACTTTAGTTTCCCCATTGTTAATCCATATATTCCATATACTAGCAGCAACATTCCTTTATCACCTGCGTACGGTGTTTATGTATCCCAATTGATTCGATATGCGCGAGCGTCATCTGAGTTTTGCTCTTTAATTTATCGAAGCCAATTACTAGGAGAAAAGTTACTCAAAAACGATACGAGATATCACAACTTATAACAGCATTCCACAAATTTTACGGTCGTTATTTGCTCATATGATGTAGCGTTGTCTAACATGTTGACTTCCTTATTTCATAGAAACTAAACCATCTGTATTACCTATACTATACAGCAGTATTCTTACTGCTTATGACATATACCTATTTTGACTACGGCTGTGCCGTTTCCTAATCCTGTGACAGCGAACAATACTATTTCGCTTATACTTATGGCATCACGACGGGTGTGACCGGTCGGCAGGGGATGCTTACTCCTCCATGGCAACTGATCCCACCTCTGTTTGTACAGAGGTTCTTGATTGTTTATATTATATCTACATATCTATTGTCGTGTTTCTTGGACTTAGAATTGTGGATTTCGGAACAATATCTTGGATTTGTACTTTCAGAGTTTTATTAAATATAGGAATCCAATATAACGAAGATAACTCGAGCTCACTGTCATCGGTACATATACTATATTCACTCAATACCGATTTATAGTTCTCAAGTATTTTTCCATAGACAATGTGCAACTAAATTATGTAAGATTACAAGTTTCTATATTTATTCCAAATTTTTCTAAATGGTAATTGTAATAGTGAACCTTGCATACACAAACAATATTATTTGCTGATTTCTGAGTCGGTACTTATACACGATAATTTGTATATTTCATCTAGTTCTGCCATTACATATGGGCCTTGAAATGAAGAAACTATGAGGGATCTCCATACTCCTCTTTCTAAATTATTATAAAGTAATGTTATCAAACAAACAAACCTTTAAACTCCTTTTGACAACGTATCCAATACGACGTCTTGCCCATTTTCTGGCATAATACTCTTTCGAATTCATCGAGATTTAACAACAATGAAATTATTTTGGGTTCTCTACATTTAAGGCCTCTAGTAATCAATTGATAAGTGGTTTACAATGTTGAAATATTAAGTAACGCGATATCCAAAGAGATTATAATGGAATTTACTTGAAGACAGTTTGATATCTAAATACTGCAAAGTCTGTTTGTAATTGAATAGTTTGAAAGCAATGTTTGGGATATAGCAAAAGCAACCCCTGTGATTTATGTCTAATATGCTTGGTAATTCAATACTTCTTTAATGACTGCGAATGTTCATGGTATCAATATATTAATTGAATGAAAAGTAAGGAAAGTCGATACAAGTATATTCAGTTTAGATAATAAGAGAAGACAATAAACAATTAACCAGGCTGCAAGACACAAATCACAAAGGACATCCACATAAAACATGAAAATGGTCACAGAAAACATTAAACAAGTGTTCGATTGTACTGCAATTATGATACAGATTTAGGGTGGTCAATTAAAGTAACAAAGGTCACTCGGTTGGTTAACCAGTTTACCGGTGCCCGCTTACCTACTCACCGCAAAAGCAGCACAATCAATTGACTAACATTAAAACATTCATAAAAATCCGACATATATAGCACAAGGACCAACGTTTAACATATAGGTTTGTGTGGATATTATTGATAATGATTTTTTAAATATTTAAGTCCAAGAAATGTGTTTTCTTATCAAAAGTGCCGGTATTGCTTAATTTAAGTTCAGTTGGATAAATGTCAGCAATATATTTGTCAAACAGGCTTATCGATGACTAAAATATATTCAGAATATCTATAGGTGTCAATGAACTGTAAAAATCTAATGGTCGAAACTTTTGAAGGTTTGACAAAATTGCAGGAGGTCCCTCTCATAAAAATATGAAAATAGATATGCTAAAAGAGAAGAACACCTGGTGTCGGTAAGAATACAAATAATTTCCATATATTTTGTTTGATAAAAACAATCAAGATGTAACTGAAGTCCAGTGGTATGATTTAGACTCTGCTAAAACACGAGCATGTGAGAGACAACAACTTGATTTTGATTAAGTCATGAAGTAAAGAGGTAGACATTGTCTAAAAATCAAAATTAGAAACTTGATTAGCTTCAACATTTCTCAAACTGATTCTTTATATGAATGACTTCGCCAGAATTTTAATAATTGCCACTAAAGCCTTCTCCGTATATCTTATAGAAATTCGGAGACGAAGAAGCTGTTCATGACACGTTTTATGATATAAAGGTTTCCTTCAGATATAGACATATGGTGTGGTGCTTTCCAGACACATATTTTCTAAACAAGAAAGATATTTGAAAAGTAAGTACTCTGAAGATAAAATAAAGGAAAGGCTTGACCTCTTGATTGACAACACCTATGTATATTATGCGAGTAATCCAACAAACCATTGGCTTTCTAAGAGATACTAACTCTGCACTATTACAATCACATGTTTCTTTTATTCTTAAATTTTGGTAATTTCATGCACGCCTTTCCATGTCAATGTACCACCATCCCCTTTTGGCTTAACATTCAGACATTGTCGCTTTAGAACCGTAACATTTTACTGCCAAATTTTTCAACTTCGAGGAAATCGAGTTTAAAATCATGGATACGTTGTTGGTTTCTACATGATTTCTAAGATAGGAAATATATCTTAATAAAATGCATCAGGGCTCAAAGATTCATTTTGAATCCTTCTTTATCACAATTCATAATCAACTGCCTTTAAATTTGAAGTAAAACATTTCTTGAAGTTTTCATATGAATTTGAGTAAATCCACTATGCCCATTTTGACCATTGGGGATAGGTGAAATATTATGACATTCGGCGATAAAACAGAATGGTGCTTTTATCATCTATAAATGTGATACAAATGATTTCCACAGAATACAATATAATTTATGGAGATAAAACGGGATGGAATTTGACACCTACCAAGCATAATTTCTGAAAAGATACGCAACTGAAAAACCAATTGGTAGTCAGAATATTCTGGTACTAAGGCGACGATATATTGATGATTTATTTTCAACAAATACTGTAAACTTTTATACATATGTACACGTGTTTTACGATACCTTACGTGTTTATATCTTTATGACCTCTTAATATGCACTACCTGTTGACCCTTGTTCTTTACATGGAGAATTATTTATAAATTTTTAATTAAAACACAAGTTTACCTATGACGACTTTTTACCAATTGTGACTTTAGATATACCGTTGTCTAGCATAATGGATGTTCATTTCTGACTACCGCTTGGTGTGTTAGCAATTTACTAAACAATATTTGTAGCATGATACTCAAACATCTTACTTTCCTTGCACTCTAATGGTCCAATTTCTATTGCAAAGAATGTATGTGTTTTAGAATATATTGTATTTATTCTTTTTATTGGCACTTGGGCTTCATTTGTTAGTATCCCACTGTCTTCTAATGTGTCGGTGTCCTCTAATTGTTGCCAGTCCGATAGAGTCGCACTACAATTACATCTGGAAAAAAGAACACAATGTCTAACTTTACTTGACATCACGAAGTGCAATTAACTTTTCAGTGGTACTGAGCAAACATAAAAAGTATCCACTTTTGAATGTTGAATAAATCGAATATATAATGACGAAGATTGACACAGTTATGCATGTGCAATAGTGGCATATAACTTTACCGGACAAGCCCAATTACCTATGTGCTGTCAACCGTAACTGGATACTTTTGCAATCGGTTGTCTATACATTTGACTCACACAGATGCACCATGTGTAAAATTTATCTAAATGTTTGCATTGCAAGCAATCTTAGACTCCTTGCAGTTACAAATATCACAAAATTTTGAATTCAAACATGCCAAGGCTGACCCAGAACCATCGTAACCAGGCAAATGGCATGTTGAACGCTAGTAAAACAGTGACCGCTGTTAGTAGGGCATATGGTTCCACGAGACGGACCATAACTTTATTTGTTCGTCGTTTAAGACTGACTGGCAGCGTTGAAGATCGTCCTCCAAAGAGTAGACCACGTGTAACTTCGGTCCACGATGACCGTTACATAGCGTTGGCGTATCTCCATCAACGTCATTTGCCAGCAACGGTTACTGCTAGACGTTATTGCGTCAGCGCACAGACTATCCATAACAGATTAAGTGCTAGAAATAGGCCAATACGAACTTACAAGCCATATTTCGGACAGATTCTGACGCCTGCTCATCGCAATGTTCGTGTTAACTAGTGGAGACGTTATTTACATTTTACGAGGAATAACTGGAATAGCGTTTTGTTTGCTGACGAATCAAAGTTCAACCTTAGTCATAGTGATGATCGAGCCAGGATTTACCGTTGACAGGGAGAACGATATACTGATGTATGTGTCCTTAATAGAAACAGGTTTGGCGGTGGCAGCGGCGGGAAAACGCGCCTTGTAGTAGTAAATGGTACTTTAAGTGCACATGCCTATATTAATCAGATTCTAGCTCCAGAAGGAGTTCCCTTCATCCAGAGACATGCTTTAGGGGTCACATTGCAACACGACAATGCTGGTCGGCATACCGCGTGACTTACTCAACGCTACCTTCAACGAAATAACGTTAAAGTCCTGCCATGATCAGCAAATAACTCTGATCATATTCCGATCGAGCACATTGACAATGAAATGTTTTCTTTTGATTCCACTCCGAATTCTATGATGTTCTGAAATGAGCCATTACACCTTTTTCTGCCTGTTATCAATGAAATGCTTATTAAATTTTGACAAGATTGTAAATTGTTATCATAAGATGTCTACATTTCTTATAAAAACAATTTGGAAAAGATAGCATTTACAGTTAAGAAAATAATTGTATACAGTGGATATTTCTCTGTCTCTCTCTTTTTTTTTTTTTCTATTTATCTTTTATTTTGCTCTGTATACTTAAAAGGTTGCACATGCTATACACAGTGGGTGCTCAATGGAGGATTTGTATCCTCTTGTGTATGTCAAGTGTAATCCGTTACTCCTCTTGTCAAGATGCAGATTTATAATGTTTATGATATGTTTTTCTGCATTACCATACGTGTTTATATATTTCTATGACCTCTCAACTAAAGACTGTTGTTGGACCTTGAGCTCTATATGGACGAATATTTATATTTTTAAATGTGTGTGCTTTGATTTTTTTGTCGTGGGTCCGTAAATTGGTTAATCACACCAATTGATTGACATTTGTCATATCAAATGACCGTACTAAATCGGTATCGCAACTGCTTTATAATCGAATATTTTTGTGATGTACTGTGTGATTTTTTCATATCATTACATTAAATACTGTATATTTCTGTGATGAATCTTGTCATGCGGGTGAGTCAGTAACTTTTTCTATCTTCCTTTTCATAGATGTCTCATTTAACATAAGGGCCCCCATGCTAGAGACATTAAATTATGCCAATTTTTTACCTATGACACCAATGCTGAGGTTATTACATCACAATAGAATGACTGAACTTTCAAAAATGGAATTCAATTGGCAAGTTACAAACAAGTAAGTGGTTCAAGAACCAAGTTTGGCGAGGTCAAAGCAGTTACTTGTAGCATAGTTAGTGAAAATAGCATATTTACTCATTTTCAACCATATATTTCACAGGGAAATATCAATTCAATTTAAGTAGAAAATAGACTAATAACTAATAATCGATAACTGACTAAGTCACAGTTTCGTTTGTTCATTGTAATCACAGGGATCTGCAGTTATGCATTTTGGGTTTTTATGGTAAGAAATATCACCAATAAAATCATCACAACTCGCTAACAAGCCGCAAATTTAATCAAAACATCAATATGTAACCATAAATGGGGGGTGTGGGGGGATACTCCCTGGACCCAAAATCGACTTCCTGGATTCTCGAACGATTGCGACCAAAACTAACCTCAGCAATACTTCTCAGGTAATTTAATTTTATGATTTATGCTGTTCTTTACCAACATAACTTCTTTCAACAACTTCAAAAGCACGATCTCTACATTTTACGAACTCCATTCAAATCTTTACCTGTCTTTACCTATGTTTATTTCCGGTTTCAAGTGCAGCAAATAAGAGCTGTCGCCTGATTGGTCAAAATTAATTAATTAATTGATTAATAATAATAAATAATCGATAAATAATTCAGTCTATTGTGAAATCCATGTCAAATAGGCCCTCCATCCCCTATGGAAAAGTACAATGGGTGATTTATTATTCTCACTTCACACGACAATTCTATGCTAGAAGTTTGTGCTCTTTTTATAAATGGGAAACATTTAAAAATTTTTTGTTTGGGGTTTTTTAATGGTTTTACGTCACATTCAGAGATATTTCATTTATATAATGATTGTACATAGTCATCCACACTCCGAATTTTGAATAAAGACCAAAAGTGTTCTATAAGACAATTAATATAATATGTCATACATACGAACGGGTAGTTGTTAGCATTTTTGACAGCAGGAACACTGATGAGAAATAGTTTATAATCAGTTATCTAGCACAGTTTTTGGAAAATGAAGGGGCTTTGTCGTTTTTACTAGCATGAAAAAGGTTTGAATACTGAATATAAGAAAATATATATCCACGGACGCACTACGTACAGAAAGTAATTTCGGTGCAGAGACAAGGAGCGTAGACAAAATAGAATCTATATTGGAAGTAACCTATCCCGTCAGAATGCCAATTCAACACCGAAGAAGTACACGTGTATTCCTCGTTAGCTTGTGAGTACATGGATGGCCTGTTTTTGAATTCTGCAGTTATTGTTAACACGTAGAATATATTCCGACATTATCAATTGAACTAAATCTCTATCAAGTATAGACCAAAATATGTATATTATCTTAAAAATATCGATAAGAAAACGTGAAGGCAGTGTAGTTTTCCGTTTTGTTTTCTTCATAAATAGTCGAAAATCGGAAGATAGATATTGCACTAAAACTAAGGAGTATCACTCTAAAACTAAGGAGTATCTCCCTCATGCATAACTCTGTCCTTAGATAGATACTTTGGTTCACGTTTCGATCATTTTGGCTTCAGCACTGCTCTTCATATTTTTACATATTTTGAGAATTCCTATCATTCGGCCACGAGCATCACTGAAGAGACACAACTTTTCGAAATGCGCATAGGGTGCACAAAATTAAAAGGTATATATGTTCTATGTTTATTATAACCACTAGGCCGATGTCACTCCTGGTGGACTGAGAGTTCCCGAGGGCATCATAAGTCTAGTTTTCAGTGCTTTTGCACTCACATTAAATATATATACTTCAAGTTTTCAGTCAACAAATTAAGTAAACCACTCTAAAACTAAGGAGTATCTCCCTCATGCATAGCTCTGTCCTTAGACAGATACTTTGGTTCACGTTTCGGTCATTTTGGCTTCAAAACTGCTCTTCATATTTTTACATGTTTTGAGAATTCCAATGATTCGGCCACGAGCATCACTAAAGAGACATAACTTGTCGAAATGCGCATATGGTGCACAAAATGAAAAGGTATATATGTTTTATCTTTATTGCAATAACGTAATTTGGAGAGAGACTGTGTTGATCAATGGAGGGGTGGGTCTGCCGATACAGAGACTTGGTTTGCTTTGCGCACTATGTAAAGTCGATGCAGAGGAAATATTCATTTTTCTTAAGGTATGAGTCATTTAGTTAAAAGAATATATTATAAATCTTGATGTCAATAAATCTTACCTATCGGAATCAGCTGCACAGTTATTAACGAAAGGACATGAACAATTTACATCTGATGATCGTAAATCAAATATGTCACCATTAAAAGCAGTCCTATGTAATGTTGTGTCGTCGCCAATGTACCGACATCGTATATGTATAGCTTAAGAGCAATCAGTGGATTCTTTCAGGGAAGATAACTGTGTCAACAACACTGTAAATTAAGTCAATCTGTATTTCCTTTTCAGTGTTGTCTATCATGTCCCCATTGAAATGGTGTACACGTGTTTTCACGATCACATTGCCGGACATTTGTTCAAATTGACATTCCACCAAAACAGGGCTAATATCTGCAAACACAAAATATCCAGAGTTACCATAACTTTTTACACGAGCATGGATGTAGAGTGATGTGGGTATTATAAGGCTTGCTTTTCTCATAAAGTCGCTTCTGTTCATGTAAAAGAGTGTAAAATAATAGAAAAATAGTATACATGAAACACAATACTGACACTATGCGACTAACAAAAATGCAAAGTGTTTTGTCAAAAAAACATCTATGTTATCAGATATAGGCTAGCACTAACCCCTGAAAAAAAAAAACAGAAGTAGGATCCGATGCCATGGAGGAATAATCACCCCTTGCTGACTAGTCACACCTGCCGCAATGCCATAAATAACACTTAAGTTGGATCTACGACATGAGCATATTTTTGAAAAAAAGATTAACATGATATTTAATGTGAAACTGATATTTTGCCACAGAGGCAATGGCAATAATGAACAATGTACAACGTTGGTTGGAAATTCGTATACAAATAAAAAAAAAAAGAAAAAAACACCCCCCCCCCCAAAAAAAAAATATTTAAAGTCCATTTCTACACTTATGTCTCTTCAGTGGTGTATATGTGCTGCTAGAGGATACAGAGGAGATCCAGAATATTTGTAAAACAAACTTGCCTAAAATGGACGTGGGGGCTAGCATGAAGAAGGATACTCCTTATTTGTAGGGAAACTTACACACTTTCATCGACTTCAATCTCAAAAGCCAAAGTATGGGAAATAAAATGTATTAAACGATGAAGGAATGTCCCCAGAGTGTTCCCAAAAGAGTTTCAATGTTTTCATGTACATACATATGTACAATTACTTCGTGTTCTTGATATATTTAGAAACTACGAAGAAAAGCTTTCTTTTCTGCATATATCCCTATATGCTTATTTTCCTCCTCTTTTTAAGGCCATTTTTCTCTTTATCATTTTTATTATTATTATTATTACTATAATTACTTTTATTATTATGATATTTATTACATTTCTTTATCTATTTGAATTATTTTCAAAAATCTGAGTTGTGAGCATTATTATCAAAATCTAGAGTACTGAATTAAAAGTAACGTTGCAAAATTTTGTATCATCGTAAAAGTGAACGAGTGTTTTATCAAATATTCTAAATAATTAGTTACGTACATGAAGCTCTGTCGTGGATAGCCATTGTAAATGGCTGATCTAGGTATTTGTGCTTATGATTTGTGCATTTGTGTTTAATTTAATTCTATTCTCATTAAATGCAATCATATTACTGATTATTAATTTCATCTCTAATTCCCCTCCTCATAATAGTCCCTAATCATCAATTGCTTGTGGAGTTGTTATATATCTATTGTATAAAATGTTTTTCAATTAATATTTATTACTGCTCATATATCTAAACTGTTATTAGTCACTTGCTGAGATATTATACTGAATCCATCTTTATCGGAGAGTCATTAGACAGTTCTTAGGAAATCAGGAGGATTTGATGTTGAATAGTAAACTTCTTTATATAGCCGAATACCTGTACCTTATAGTCGATTTTATCCCACTCACAAGCTTTACTTAACATTACCATATTTTCTGTATTCATAGCTTATACATTCCTTAGTATTCTTTATGATGCTTGCGTGTTTGTGTGCGTGTGTTTGTGTGTGTTAACAGGTATCATTCGATAATATTCGTATTATAAATTCATTTGTCTAATCACAAACAAGTGTGAAATAGTTATAATTGGATGAGAGACATATTTCATCTATATGAAAGCATAGTATTTATTATTGGAAACGCAGATAGTTAAATCAGTGTTAAATCACAGTAAGATTTTGATATCAGTGTCACACTTCATACTGCATCATGTTACGTGTATGAATAAATTTAACATGTTTATATTATATCTTACCGCTTCGTCCCACATTAATAAAATATTCTCCATTTGTTCTTTTCCCAAGAGACCACCACTCCGAGCATGAACGTTCAACGTTGTTCTGGCAGTTATTTCTCTCATCTTCATTAAAGCTACCTTTACAGTCGGCGAAACCATCACACACCAGAGAAAGTGGCAGACATTGTTCATCATAACACTGGAAACTGTACTCACTACACTCCGCTAAATTTGAGAAAATAATGTTACACTGTACATGAAACCCGTGTAAATTCCAAATGTAAAAATGTAACTGATGGAATATCACTGTGATACTCATCTCAATATGTACCGATTTGATATGCTTGGGTACCTCGACAGTAGAGTTAATGCTACAACTTTTGTCAAAATACGGTAAATAGAACATATATATCGAAAATCTGAATTATGAATTACATGTTATTTTGATGTTATTTACAATAATGAAAATACTGACCACACATCGTTTCGTCGCTTCCGTCTATACAGTGTTTTTGTAAGTCACATCGTTGCTTTTTGGGAATACATTGTTTGTTTGAGCATTGCCATTCATTCATGGAACAGAGTGCCCGTACTGTAAATATATTTGGAAATAACATCTCTATGATCAAACAAAATCTAAAACAAGAGGCCCAAATTGGCCTATATCGCTCACCTGGGCACAAATTGCTTATTTACAATAAAATGACAGCTCATTTCAGTAGAAAAATTTGCTTTTTTTCTACAAGACTTTTTGTAAGGTTTGGTGATATTTTCTGCAGTCGTTTTGAAGAAGTCAAAAATGTGTCAATCAATCAGAGCCAATGGCGGCCATATTGGATTACGGATCGGCACGAAAAACACAAACTTGGTAGAGAACCTCGAATACTTACTTCCTATGAGGTTTGGTGAAATTCTGTGCAGCGCTTCTGGAGGAGAAGTCCAAAATGTGTCAACAAATCAGAGCCAATGGCGGCCATCTTGGATAACGTATCGGCACGAAAAACACAAACTGGGTAGACGACCTTGAGTTCTTACTTCCTATGAGGTTTAATGGAATTCTGTGCAGCCGCTCTGGAGAAGAAGTCGAAAATGTGTCAACCAATCAGATCCAATGGCAGCCATCTTAGATAACAGATCGGCACGAAAAACACAAACTTGGCAGTGGATCTCGAGTGCTTACTTCCTATGAAGTTTGGTGAAATTCTGTGCAGCGGTTCTGGAGAAGAAGTCGAAAATGCGTCAACCAATCAGATCCGATGGCGGCCATCTTCAATTACGTGTGGGCACGAAAACCAGAAACTTGGCAGAGGACCTCGAGTAGGTACTTCCTATGAAGTTTAGTGAAATTTTGTGCAGCGGTTCTGGAGTAGAAGTCGAAAATGTGTCAACCAATCAGAGCCAATGGCGGCTATCTTCGATAACGGATCGGTACAAAAAGCACAAACTTGGTAGACGACCTTAAGTTCGTACTTCCTATGAGGTTTGGTGGAATTCTGTGCAGCCGTTCTGGAGAAGAAGTCGAAAATGTGCCAACCAATCAGAGTCAATGGCAGCCATCTTGGATTACGGATGGGCACGAAAAATAGATCACGTTCATCATGGCAATTGTGACTAAGACTACAGGCGGAAATAAAATTTATAGATCAATTGTTGAAGATAATTGGATAAGAAAGTTGGAAACACTTACGCCCAATGAATGCAATGTTAAAACTAATTAATATATGACTTTATATTTATATTTCATGATCAACCTGTTTCATAGTGTTATTCAATGTCAGGATTTCTTTACATGATTATTATATACATTTCTTCTAATATAATTATTACAATTTATATAATGTCATGTAGACATAAGTAGGTTTCCGGGTTGTATTCGGAGAGTGGGCGCTGCATACTTTGGTGATATTTTACAATAATGGCGTCAAAAATAAGGTACCGTCGGGTATGCTAGGCATGCAGTTTGGAGGTGACTTGGAGTATATATGTTTAATACTGTATATAGATATATTTTAGCACACTTATTTTTCTAACTGTATATCTACCATTTTATATAATACTTCCTATTATTATTCTAAATAATTTTATATAGTTGTTAATTTAAACGCGGTTTTGGTTTAGATACGAGTTTTCGACATGTATTTTAACATTAACATCAGTCAATTTTAACGCTATACTTAAGCGCATAATAATGACCTTATGACATCATTGTGTATCTTGGTTTAGAAGCTTGTGTAACTTTGAAACGTAAACATGGATTTTACTTTGTATTTGTCATCTGAAAAATTGCTTGATAAAGGTCGTGAGGCCGAAAATTTGCAATACAGAGTGTTTGTGTTCCTTTACTTTTTTAATCAATTCAACAGTTTTACCCTTTTCTCGCTTAAATGAGCCGGTCTAGCCTAATCGGTGAGGTACGTGCTATGTAACGAAAAGGTACAACCTGTATTTTGTTATTGTCCTGTCCTGTAGATAAAAAAGTCAAAAACCATTTTACCCGTAAAGATGCCTCACTGCCTCGAAAAGCTTTCGAGTTAAAAGTATCAATGTTTCCACTGCTTCGCACTATTGCTGTCATACAAGAAAATAATCATATTGTTTTTAAAGACAAAACAGAGCAAACAAAATTCGCATAATTACCCAAAGGGAAAATATTTCTTTGTAATGTCCTGTACACTTAGAATCATTTAAAAATAGTGTAATTGTAAGATATCTTATAAACCTTGAATATATCAGATTAATATATCTTCGTTCCTTTAAGAAATAGAATTATCAAATGCGGCTTTAACCGTCACATCCTTTTATAATGCGAATTCATTGATTGTTGTTTGACGTCATTTCACGGTTATTTCATGTATATGGTGACATTTTTATCTCACTCTAAGAGCTGAACTGTCTCCGTAAATTATAAATTTCACAATTCTGATATAAGATTTTATTCACGTTTTATCCATGTATTCAGATTTCTTCACATGATTGAAATAGGGAGGGTTTTATCAAAGACCAAGTACATTATAACTACAGGCTCATTTTGATACTTTTCTCATGTATCAAATATATAGTTCCTTTAAAATGTAACAAAGGAGATATTTTGCTCTGGAAAGAATGAGCAGTTCCAGTGGTTTTTTTTTTCTTTTAATTTCTAACTCATCTAAAAACCAGAGCTAGATCATGAGGATGTTTATCCCTCTATTGTAAGTTGTTTATGGTATTATATCTATCTTTCGGATGAGACAAAATCGTAGTGTAAGGGCTGGAAAAGCATGCTCCAGAATATGTCCGAATATTAATGACAAAGTCCAAGACTTTCTTCACCCAATATTTGTAAAACCCACCGCATTGAGATTCACCCGTGCCATCATCACAGTGTGGTACAAAGTCACAGTAAAGAGCCAAACTTATACATGCACCGTTACCACATTTAAACTGGTTCTCGTTACACTGTAGATCTGCAAAAAATCAAATTATCATAATTAGTGTTATGTGAGTTTCGCATTAATAACTATGGGTTGCTGAGGATCTTTATACAGGTTCATACAGGTATTTAGTGTAGCTGGGATAGCTGTCAGTTTAGTGGGCACCTGATCTCACTCCATTACAGGGGTTCACTTATGCTCTTCAAGTAGACATATTTTGTTATTTTCATTTGTTTTTCATTTTCACTGATTTTGTATGTCCTCTGGTTTTATGATTTTTGGACTTGTGGTTTGGATTTATCCATCATCTTTACATAGTTACGTAGTATGTATATCATAACATTGGTGAATATCTTCAGTAAAATCAACATTTTTTTGGTATAAATATTTGAAACGTAATGTTATATTCTGTGGTGTGAGCTTTGATATTCATAATCTATGACTGTGCGCTGTTCAAGAGGGGTGAAACTGTGTTCTGAGATTGGTCGAAAGTGTTTTTTTCTGTTTATTTTGTTGTTATGGTCTTTGTGAAAGAGAAAACAGAAGACATCTGACAAAGCTGTATGACACAAATCACCTAGGACATGCACAAAAAAGTACATTTTACAGCCCTTATGGTTAGACCCTGACTTCGGAAATTCAAATGGGTTGATCCCACCTAGATGCGCACCCAGTAAATTATAAATGGTAAATACCACTGTTGCATTGTATTATTTTCTTTTCTATTCAAATTTACATAAACATGATTTTTGCAATGGTAATAACAACAGTGTACCATGATAGACATTCACGGACTCTTGAAATTCAGAGGTGAGACTAGGTGCCCGGGAGGAGTGAGCGCCTCCTGTTTGGCTAGCCACACCGGCCGCGAACGCCCTTACAGACTTAACATATATAATTCAGCAATGCATATACATGAATGTGAACAAATATTGAGTAGAAAGTGCCAATGTCACATAACATCAGAAAAAAGGTTATAATAACACTTAAGTCAAACCCTCCATCGGTAACTTTTTTACGAGCTCCACACTGCAAAGTGAATAAGTGTAACATTAATGTAAAACACGTAACTGGTGTTACATGACAGTGGCACTTTTACAAATAAATGATAATAATTATAAATAAATCTTAATGCATTATTAGTCAGGCCAAACTTTGTCTACGGATTGTCAGATAACATTCAGAAAACTGGATAGATTTTAATCGAAAAACAATTTCTCAGCCAAACTTTGAAGGCATTTAAAAGGTAAGGTAAAGCGAAATATAAATCACACAAATGCGATGTTTTTCTATCGCTATTTAACGACTTTTTATACGCTGCCGTCAGCCTCAGAACATTTGATAGCGATGTAATACTAATATGACGAGAGATACAACACGATGCATTATTCTAAATTCCACCGAAGCTTTTCATGAAATTCCCATGTGTATATCAAATAGAATATCATTATTTGATATCAAAGCATTAATATTTACTAACACAATATTCTATAATATAATATTCAAAATCAATATATAAATAGAGATAATTTTAAAATAAAACAAATAAAAGAAATTGAAAACAAAAGTAACTGGTGCTGAAATCAGGGTTGTGTTCACGAAAACCAAATTTGTCATTGTTTAACATTCTCAGTAGTTAGCAAGTACATGTATCACACGATTGTTTCGCAGATTGGATTTATACAGCGTTAGATACCAATAAATGGAATATATTATGGTAAACACTAAAGAGATACTACAAATTATACCCAAAACTAAATGCCCAGGAGTTGTATAACTTTCTGTTTTGTTAGCCGTATCTGCCATGAAAATGAATTGTGTAAAAAGTGTCAACACCACAAAACCAGGACAGGGGTATTATAACACTAATATTAAATTTTCGCGGGCAATGGTTTATAAAGCCGGTGTTACACGTACCACAATCTAATTCATCACTTCCATCTCCACAATCGTTTTTCCATCGCACATAAAAAGTCTTGAAATAAGATTATTGTTTTCACATTTGAAATGAATTCTGATATCTACGTTCTGTGTACTATACTTGTCCAGCAGCTGGTCATGCAAGTCTCCTACAATAAAAAGGATTATAGTCATTGGTAAACACATTAATTATCTTAATTATATATCGGATACAATATGAAGGCAAATTTGATATATATAAGTTTCACATTAAAGTGATTCCATGAAGGATAGTTGTCGGTATAAGTGATTCCTTTACGGACAGTTGTCGGTATAAGTGATTCCTTTAAAGATGTTTGTGGATTTAAGTGATTCCTTTTCGGTAGTTGTCGGTATAAGTGATTCCTTTTCGGTAGTTGTCGGTATAAGTGAAGAGCTTATATTACGCTCATCAGTATCCTGTATGAAACAATAAAAAGCAATACCTTGCGTCATGGAAGACGTAGGATGTTTTTGTTCCACCCAAATGTCTAAATTTAAAATCCTGTTTGAAAATGAATTTACTGCCTTGAGAAATTGTGATTAGCATTTACGAGGAATTATGCATGGATATTTTAAACACTATTGATTTATTTAAAAAAACCTTTTGCAGGGGATGACTGCGAGAAGATAATGGTCAATAATTTCGAAATGTGAGATTTAAGATTTTCATTCTATACTTTGCACCGATCGCGATATGACATTCTCCATATACTTTTACTCATTTATTTCGAATTAATATAGGTTGTCCGTTACAATTCGGAAAACTGAACAGAAGATGATAGGGATCCTTAAGTCATCAATTGGACTAAACATTATTAAATAAGATAAAAGATTAAGTCGATGAATGGTTTCGGAAACTGTTGTAGAGAATTAATTATAAAAATATGTTATTGTAAAGAAGAGAAAATTTCCGGCGTTCTTTTATGTAGTGAAAACAAATACAATGTTTATACTCATGGCATACCTTCAACTGACGTTTCAATTTTTTTCTCGCATATGTAGCTATAAATCTGGTCAAATGCACATGGAATGTCCCTCCAATTATCAGTTGCGTGTATACTCTCTAAAATAAGACTTGTACATTGTTCATTAGCAAAGCCATCAGGTTGTGAAATCTTTGTATTTGCGTCTACATACCTGTTATGATAAAAATAATACGATTATTCGTTGCCATGTTTTAAATTGGAGAATTTATATGAAAATATTGCCTAAAGAGAGGTAATTTCAGTAACATAGCAAATAAGTTTCACATAAGGACAGTAACTCCAGTAAAATGTTGTGCTATGAAAACTATGTATAATAACATTTAGATATAGACAATAGATAATCTCGAAAGAGACCCAATGTCACGGCTTAAGTGAATGGAAGCAAATATTTATATATTAACATTCATTATAAATTAAAATGCGAATGGAAGTGTTGAGTTAAAAGTGTATGAGTTACAGCATCGCTTGTACCCACGTGTAGTGACATCACACTGTCTTACCACTCACCGTGGCATAAACAACTTATGTCAGAATATATAAGACGTAGACATATATATGTAATATCAATAAATGTAATATTAGATTTGTCTTGATTTGTAGATGAGCTGAAAACCTTAATCTGAATGAATGCAATGTAATGTACAGTGACCTCCAGGGTCATATTGCATGTAAAAGTTTCGGCCAGGGCAGATCAGGTGCTTCTATCCTCTGTCAGTCAGATCGAAACATGACAATGTCTGTATAAAGCTATCGAGGGATTCAATTTTCTTTCACTCTTGTTATTCGGTAATTTAAATCATGGGAAACATGAAGATTGAAGATTGCTTTGAACACACACTTGTAACGTTACAGCATCAGGTTATGGTGATTCTTAATAAAACTGAATAATTAAATATCACTATGACTAGTAAACTGCAGACGATAAACTGCCTGAATTTAGATGCAGTCATTACCTAATTTTGACGGAAACGTGTGAAATAAAACTGATACTATTTTATATGCTTTTATACTGCTATATTAGCTCATGATGACGGGAATTGTACAGAGATGTCAATATATGTAAGCTCATGATTACGGCATTTGTACGGGGATTTCTACCTGTATTAACTCATGATGGCGGTACTTGTACAGAGAGTTTTACCTATATGCAATCCGAACAAGTTTGGGATATTTAATTTCAAGTCACAGCTATCATAACATGTTACTTTCTGTTTCAGTATCTTATTCAAAAGAACGCAAGGAGTCACCTGTTGAGCTCGAACCCTACAACTTACACATTTAATTGATTTATATGAAATGAAGAGATTTGGTGATGCAACATTTTCCCGTCTTCTTTATTCACATTCATGTATTAAACTTCATTTTAACCTCGTAAAATACGACAGTAATTGGTGATACATGTCTATGGCAACGATGTACCACCGTAAACAGTCACAGACCCCTGAGTTTCAGAGGTGAAACTAGGTGAGTGTCTCCTGTTTGGTTAGTTATACCCCCCCCCGTGGATATGAGAAGACAAAACATCATTCTGATAAACAATTAAAAAAGTTGGCTTCATGTGGAGTTGTGTATTCATTTACCTACAAAAGCATTTATTGTAAAATCCAAAATAGAGACAGAATAACATGTTTGCTACAACCCTACCCTTTTTTCATTTTGTACATCTAAATGTAGTTATAAGTACATTTAGCTTAATATGAAGCTAAATGCTTTTCTGCATAGTTTTCTGAAAATTAAGAACACGCATCCGATTTTCGGAAACTGAGCTAAAGTTAGTGTCTTCATCATCTAAATGTGAAACCATTAATGTGATTGCATTTGTAAACAAGATTGCTCTATCTTCTGACTCCACGATATGAATTTACTTCTAATTGAAGTTCTTGACTAGCCAAGCTTAATATCGTAAATGTTTACCAGGCTTTAGGTCAAACAATCGGTCGTGTTAACGCGTTTGCTCAACAGAAGATAATGCTATATTTGAACTACAGCAACTTTTCTAATGAACTATTCTTAGCAGTTCAGAGAACTAGTTTTATATTGTTAATATACTGCAACATGTTATTACTGACAATTTTTAATATTATTACCATGCTGTGTATGTCAACGGTGATAGATCCGTCCAGGTAAATGAGCCATCTTCCTTGCTTTTATACAAACTTGTAAAAGAAAGAAAGTAATTAGTGATATATACTAATTATGAAAATCTATAGGAACATATATATATCAATGTTCATTTCGAGATATAAAGGCTGCCAATGTGTCTCCGAAGTATTTCTAAAGTAAGTTTATTACATATGTGATCTGGATGAGAGAGCCAAAATTCATCTAAAGTCAAAGCTATACATGTGTGAGATATTTGCGAATTTTAAGGTAAAAAAAACGAAGAAGTACCGAAGGGTAAACCATATCTCATAGCCCATGGAATAAAGGGGACAATATCGTGTTTAGTGTCATATTCAGACAAATGCGAACCCCAATAAAATCGAGGTGAGGCCAGGTGCCCAGGAGGAGTAAGCGTCCCCTGGTTACCAACAACACTCGTCGCAAAAGTCCTGCAACAACCTTTCAAGTCGAGGAGGTAAATACATAAATATGCACGCATAGCAAGACAAGATAACATAAAAATGATAACAATAATTTATTCTATTTGAAATCAATTTGCTTGGAATATATATTCAGTAAAATTATATCACATTGCTTAAAGGAGATGTTATACACAATAGTAAATGCTAACAAACAGTGATGTTTGTTTTCACCTCAGAGAAAAATATTTCAACCCGATTTGTAAAATATACACAAGTAATGTGAATAATTGTTCAAGAAATATGATTTCCGTCACTGCATAAGTGTATTTTAAAATAACAACAATAATAGTGATAATAATACCGATAATAATATTCATCATCATCATCATCATCATCATCATCATCATCATAACGAGAAACTTCATTTTAAAGTAGAGACATATAAATTAATACCTATGTAGAATTTAGTACTGTCTTTAACATCCCAAACTGTGGTCAACAGTGAATTGATTATATGCTGACAAGATGACTGCCATGTTCATTACACAACTTTTCAGATGTGACCCATGTTAGTCCGCTAGATGCAGTTTTATTATCATCATCAGCGAATCCAAGTTTATAACAACTGTCTCTCTCTCTATACCAACCCATTTCACACCCTGAAATAGAGGAAGATGTAGTAATCTGCATTAAAACATTGTTAAGGAGTTCATTGAGCCACATAGAACCAAGGAAATTTCTTAGATTTAAACATCAAATTTATCAACCACCTAATATATACTAATATTTATGATAAACGTGAGGATTTTGGATTTCCTATTGTAAATTTCCCTTACTTGGATGGCGATGTCCCTCGACTCCCATCATATGGTATCTATATATCTCAATTAGTTCGATTTGTCGGAGGCTGCACTGATGTTTTGGACTTTCATTAACGAAATTTACAAATTACTACTAAACTTTTAACTCAGGGTTACAGATATCACAAGCTTAGAAAAACATTCGGCAAATTCTTTAGATCTTATTCAGAACTTCTATCTAAATTTGGAAATATTTCTTTTCAACAGTATGTATCCAATGGAATTTCCCATCCTAATTTTTACGGTGATCTCGTATATAAACTAAGGAAAGTAAAAGGCTCCGATAACGTTATTTTATCATGTAATAAAATAGTCAAACGTCTTCTAAATAGACAATATGATATTGAGATCATCAAAAAGACTATAGGTCTTGTATTTGGCCCCTCTACAGCCTTATGCAGACTTTTACTTGAACGTTGCACGCTGAGTAACAGGGCGGTGGGAACTATATGACGGGCCTTGTCCAAACCTCTTTCAGAGGGGACATGGTCCTGAACCTCGTCCCCTCTGACTGTTAGTCGGGACTCCTACAGATCTAGGGTCTTAGCCCGCTTTCAGACTGGCAGAGCACGGTTTAACATTTTGATGTCGGATATATTTTTACACCATTATGTGTTTTACAATACCTTACGTGTTTATATTTTTATGACCTCTCAATATGCGATACCTGTTGACCCTTGTTCTTTACATGGAGGATTATTTATAAATTTTTAAATGTACGTCCTTTGATTGTTCTGCTGTTACGGTTAGTGGGAAGGTGGGCCCGTAAACCGGATAACCACACCAATTGTTTGGCTTTTGTCAAATTAAATGACCGTCCTAAGTCGGTGTCGTAATTGCACTACAATCAAATATTTTTGTAATGTGTTATAGGTTCTAGTATATTATTTGTATTCATGTATTGTATAGCTCCATGGTGACCTCTGCCACATAATTGAGCCAGTAACTCCTCTTTTTTCTTTGAAATGATTAAAGATCATTATTTGATCAGAAACAATACATATTCAGAAGGGACACATAAACCGGTTAACCACACCAACTGATTGATGTTTCTTATATTGTTTAAAAGTCACATTCCCGAATTTAGATAAATGTTTGAATAAGATCTATTAAATTAAACAAAACTCTTTCGAAGTTTACTATATATATATATATCCAAATCAGAAGTTTGAAAGTGATTTTTTTTTTGTTTTTGTTTTTTTTTTTTTTGTTTTGTTTTTTTTTTTTTTTTTTTAGCGTTTGTACAGACTCTATCAAACTGAGCCATCTACTTATAAGAATTTAAAATAAAAGAGGGGGAATAAGCGATTGGTATCAATAATACAAAGATGAAAATCGAAATTGAAAATAATTGGTATAGATATAGGGAGTGTTTTTATATAACATTAAGGATATATTTTTCATATATGAATTATAGAACTTTTTCATGTGGGCGAATTTTACAGTGTTTCTTCAGCGAACATTTTATATATAACAGAAAAAGTGGAACACGATCGTGTATAATGACGTCCTATTATTGACCATACAAATTACGAATATCACTTTGCCGCCAAACAAGACAAGTTTCTAAAGTTTGCGATGGGCGCTGAGTACTAGCAGGAAACGCTCACTACTGTTAGACATCTGATCGCATCAAATTTGTGATTAACTATTACTTTTACTTAAATAAACATCACCGAATTTGCAGTGTTTATATTAAATTTGAATGTCGGATATTCACTGGCACTCTTTTGAAGTCATCCTTCTGTAATTTCATTGCGGACAAATGCTGTTAGTATCAAAATGCTATTGCATCGGTTAAAGGATCGATTAAGCGAATACGATTCATATCGTATACCTGTACATTCTTACCTTGAATGTCGATATTTTGATATCTGTTTGCGTAATCAATCAAAGAATATTTTCCTAGAAAACCACGTCCACGTTTGCTTAAATCTGACCTGAATTCAATACGCATCTTGTGCAATTTTGAAAATATTTTAGAATACGGTCTGTTCACGTAACAGTGTCGATCGATAAGATGTTCTTCCCCCATAAAATTTGTGTCGTAGATGGCGATATTTGACTTGCTACACATGCCATCTAAATCAGAGACGTCCAAGACTATGAACTCGAACTGTCCAAAGACTCCATCGATTTTCCATATTTCCACACTTTCTGTATATTTAACTGGAAATCCGTTATTTGCTATATAAGCTGTTGGTGCAACACATCTGACAATATATTCAGTGTCTACCATGCCGCATCCAGGAGCGTCTAATTTCAAATAAAATTTGCATTTTAATATTTGTAGATGTAATGCCTTAGTATAATATTTCAATTAATATGTATTTTCTTTAAAACTATAAACAGCTAGTTGCATTTAATTAGTACAGGCCAGGAATTGATATTGCTTACTGGATTCGCTACACAAAATTGATTTTCTCATAGACGTAATAATGGTAACAAAACTCGAAAAAAAAAGTGATAATATTAACATACCATAATTTTTGAATCAATATTAATGATCTGAATATACATACGTACTGACAGAGGAAACTTTAATTTTGAAGTAATTTTGTTCCTGAAGAGATGACTGGAAACAGGAGAGAAAGTTTACCGTCAGTGTATTACTAGACGAGATGAAAATAGAGTTCTTATTGTCTAGTTCATTATCATTTGCAATCACTGCTTTTTTACCAAGGGATTTGTCAATCAGATTTATCGTATCGTTGCACGTTCCAGGATTGATGTCTTAGTAACCAATCTAAAAGAGAAAACAGAACACATGATAAAACACAACAAAATGAAAAAGAAAACCCCTCCAGATATATATACAACAAAACATGTTATAAAATTACATCTTTAAATTCTGGAATAAAAATATCAATGGGAATAATAAATCAATTCCAGACTATTTGTATATTCATTATAAAAACAATGAACAACTATATCCTGCTTGAATCATTCTTTAAATGAAATCTTCTAATATGATTATGTAAAGATGATGGATAAATCCAAACCACAAATCCAAAAATCATGAAACCATAGGACATACAAAATCAGTGAAAATGAAAAACAAATGGAAAATAACAAAATATGTCTACTTGAAGAGCATATGTGAACCCCTGTGATGGAGTGAGATCAGGTGCCCGGGGAGAGTGAGCATCTCCTGCTTGCTAGCAACACCCGTCACATATACCCCGTAGAAAGTGTCAAATCGTGTGAATTCCATATGTATCTATATATGGAGAAGTCGAAGTAGGTAACCTTCTAGTATAGAAGGTGTCAAATCTGTGTAAAGTGATCGGAATCGGTCTCAGTCCAGAATATCATTTAAAAGTCTGGATAACGAGATATCATGTGGAGTAATAAGAGTCTCGTAACGACCGTAGAACTTCCTCAGTGACGATGCTAGTCTAGCACATATATAACCCTGGTTGAGCAGCTTAACTGAAAGTCGCCTAGCCCTCAGAACAAAGTCATTGTAATTTGAACATGCTCTGGAATAACGTATTAACTGAGATATGAATACGCCGTATGCGGGCGATGATGGAATGTTGCTACATATGAAAGGAAAGTTTGTGATAGCGAAATTGAAATCGTCACGTTTGTCATAGAGTGAGGTGTTCAATTGACCATTAATGTCGAAAGACAACATAATATCTAAATACGAAGTAGAATTACTAGTTTCTGTGGTTTCTTTGACCTCCAGTTCACTTGGATAGATGATGCTAAGGTAATCCGCGAATGAAGGATTATTAATTGAAAGCAAGTCATCTATATATCTGTAAGTAAAATTGAAGCCAAGAGCCAATTGTTTTTTTTCCTTGCGAAAGCAAAGACTGAATGAACTCAGCTTCGTATGAATAAAGGAATATGTCAGCCAGAAGCGGAGCACAGTTAGTGCCCATTGGAATGCCGACAATTTGTTGAAAAACCTTACCTCCAAACACCATTTACTACTAATATACTATTTAATGTCTTTGTTACAAACGTGTTTACAATCAAGCAGGGCAAAAAGAATAGGCATATACACCATCAAAAAGTAGTAGAATATTTACATATCGACTGCATTTACCTTATATGCACGTTAGTAGAGCAACTACACTGTATTTCTCAATGTTTGCGGTAGCTGTCACGTGACCAAACACATGTTTCCTCATCCCAGTGAAAGAATACGTACATGCGCATGTTTATTAATACTCTGGGATCACCTTTTCTATTGTTTATAAAATTATGACAAATAATGCATTTCTTCAAAACCAAACAAAAAGTTAAACACTTGTGTTTTAGAAAATTGGAGTTGAATCGAGAACTACTGTGTAACTGTAGAGTTATTTGAACATCCCCTCCCCCTTTGAATTAAGATTTTGTCAGAGGAAGTTCTGCACAGAGAATTCTTTCCAAGACCGACTGCTAACATATCTCCATTGCTTCGAAAGAAAGAGAAAATCAGTCCTTAATTGGTGTGGTAATTCGGATGACGGGTTTAACTTCCCACTCACTACAGTACCAGTATATTTGTAAACAAATATATATATATACGTAATGCTCCATATAGAGAACAAGAATCAACAAATTACCCGAGTTGATGGGTCATCAAAATATAAACAAGAATAGAATCATTATATGTTAATATCAAAAAGATATCGTGACATCAACATGGACCTACTAAGCTTTACACGTTTAAGGTCCATGATATGTCGGAATCCTGGTTTAGATTCAGGGAGACAAGGTTTCGGACCTTATTTCCCTAATACTTTTAGTCAAGGCCCGTCATAGATTCTCAACTGCCATGTTAGTCAGGGTACAACTATTAGACAAAAATTTGCATAAGACAGTAATAGGTCCCAATACAATTTATGGCCTTTGTGGTGATCGCAGTGCCACCATGTCGAAAGCATGAAACTATTTTTGAGTCTGATGAGATGAAATTATCTAGCAAATCAACCCGCTGAAAAAATATCAATATATTCAACATATGATGGGGATTTAAGGATATTATACGACATTACGCCTGTTATAAGTTGGTCATAGCTATAAATATTATTAATAGGCTTCCTCCATTTACTATTTACAACAAACGTTGATCACCAAATTGGGCAACATACCCCTGCGCTTGTCTAATATTTGTTGTTAAAACTACATATGCTATATATAGCAATCCCGTGATTGCGAACAGCCAGGAATAAAAACTTACATGTGTAAGTAAAGATTTTTTTTCTATGCTTTTTACTGTTTATGCATAATTAACATTCACTCAATTATTTATGCAGTTTTCAGTAGACTATGATATCAATGACCTCAAGAAGTGCCTAAACGTTACTGCATATCACGTCTTTAATACAGAACCCTAGGTACATGTTCAAGAGAAAACAGAGGACATCTGACCGCATTTATGATACAAATCACCAAGGACATGCATGTGAGTATCATTTAATATAGTACCTCATTATATTTCACTTAAATAAATCATGAAACATATACGTTCATCTTACTTACCATTTAGAACTTACAATACCTTCTGATGGGGATTGGTCACTTTATATTTAGCCTGGTCATTGCAACACAAGGTGTTTTCACATAATAAATAATGCATGTGAAAACCCCATCATGTATACAATTGCCTTTGATCGCCTAATATAAATGATCTAGTACATTTGCACATGAAATGCTACATCTGTATGAAGGGATACCTTATTTCTTTCATTTTAGACGAGAAAAAAATAGAAAGAAAAATAAAAAGATAAACACAGCATCCATTGAATCAATAACAAAATTGTAAATAACTTATTTGGTTGATATCCTTTTCCATTTTGGGAAGTTTAGAAAATGGGTCTCAAAGTGGGAACAGTTCCCCTCAATTATTCTACCTTCACTTTCTATCACTCGTATGTTTAGATATGTGTTGAGTTTGTTCACATATATCTCCAGGCATTAAATGTGTAAGAATTTTTTTCTAATATAAGTCCTTTCTTATATAATAGTATGGTTTTATGATTTTTGGACTTGTGGTTTGGATTTATCCATCATCTTTACATGATAAATTTCACGATTAAACATTAGTTCGAAAAGCAGCCTAAGTTATGAAAAAGCACACTTTCTGTCACTTTTCCGCAAAAGTTTTGGCCGAAAGAAATGACTACCAATACCCGGTTTCATTACAAACTAATTTGAGATGCTACTTTGATTCTGCTTTTAATCAAGTACAACCAAGAATTGAAATACAGACTTAATATAAATTAACTGTTCCACAAACAATAACAATAATAATGTTACTATTATCATTATTATTATCAATAGTAATAAAAACCCCACAGGTAAAAGTATAAAACAATAAACCTTCACGCATGAGGGCGATATTCTTTACTTTTAGCATATTGTTACATATTTTTGATAGCAACATATTATTCTATAATTGTTTCGTGTGTAATATATTTTTATGACCTCTCTCCTTGAGAAACCTATTGATCCGTGTTCTCTATATGGACGATTATTTATAAATGTATGTCCTTTGATTGTGCTGCTTTTGCGGTTAGTGGGAAGGTGGTTAACCACACCAATTTAGTGACGTTTGTTACTTCGACTGACCGTCCTAAGTCTGTATCGTAACCGCGGCACAATCGATTATTTTTGTAATGTAGTTCAGTGTATATTATTCTATTGTCATTTTATGTGCACAGGTCCTTGGTGATTTGTGTCATACAGCTTGCCAGATGTCTCTTTTGCATTAAAGAACCATTGGTATAGAATGGCTAGTTTATCGTAGACAATCACAAATGATTTTTACATGTTTGCCTTTATGTCACATTAAGTACCTTTCTGCAATAAGGTCATGTCAAAAATATATTCAGACCTCTGGGAGATTATAAAAAGAATATTTACCTTAATCAAATTTATCAATGATACGGTTTTTGCAAGATTGATGTGTATCATCTCTAGCTTCACAAATCTGTTATTATCTGTACTTATATCCCATGTACAGTTCAGTCCTTGCTCGTACATCAGAGGTGATCCGGGAGATTTGATGAAAGTAGTTGAATTACCGAGTATTTGAAATGTTCGACCGCAGGCGTCTATCGGAGCAAATTCTGAAACATTTAACGAATATAGCAAGTACTTTTGTATATTTTTATGATCAAACGTCTGAAGACATTGAAATAAATATTGCATATGGAAGATAAACAAACGTACTCGTCAGTGAAAACAAGTTTTATTAATTATTTCTACTATTTCATTAAGCCTCTGGATACCGTGTTATTAGCACAAAATCTAATGATGAATATTAGAACTTATATACGCTTTATAATGTTGTGCACAAGATGCGCATTTCGACAACTTGTGACTCTTCATATATAAATATTTTGAGAGCAGAGTTAAAACCAAAATGACCGAAAAAGTGACCCAAAGAAGCAATTTAAGGACAGAGCCATGCAGGCGAAAGATACTTATTAGTGTATACATGATTAACAAAATTTCATGATTGAAGTATTTAAGTATATCTATATTTCATGTAAGTACAAAAGCACTAAACACTACACTCAAGAAGTGAAACTGACCTGGTGGGTATAATAAATATTGGAACATATATGCTTTATAAACCAGCTTATGTGTTTCATGATTTGAAGATGATACATTCTCTGTGTTGTGCACAAAATGATTTAGTAAATTCAAACAGAACATGTTCACAAGCAATATATAAAACTCTTATATCAAAATTTAGAAAATGAATACTTGAGTATAAAATGACACTTATTATTCCTTTGATGGATTACAAAACGATATTATTGCATTTATACGGTGACGTCGACTGCCTGTTGCAATTGCTAAGAAATATAAACCTATGCATCCGATCAATTAGATATATCTTACCTACCACGCCTTCACTGACATTGGGCCTCGGATTTAATTATTGGGCCTCGGATTTAATTATCTCTTTCAAAAGACATGATACCAAGGAATCACTGGCGGGACTCGAACCCGGAACCTTTCGTTCTTGATTCGAGCACCTAACTAAAAAGGCGGAGCCGTCTCCATAAAATGATGGTTTTGGATACATACATACATACCTTTAAAACACAATCTGTGTGATGCTCTTGTTGAATAGAAAGAAGATGGCAACCACCAGTCGTAAAATACAGTTTTATGTCTGTGGCTTCTATATATTGAACATTCTAGTAAATCATTCTTTATTTTCTCATGGGTGCTGACGCAGTCCTTTTGTAAACAGAGCTTGTTACATGTTTTGGTGTCGTTCAAAGGCAGATAGGTAAAATAGATTGGAGCACGCAACCACCACGACCGATAGTGTTCTACTGCAAATCCGAAGTCTACATTACCACTGTCTTGGCGACAGAACAAGTCGCGCACAGCTTAAAGATAAATCCATTTTCTTAACAATTATGATTCAATAATATGTTGATACTGACTAAGCGACAATGGTTCGAAATAAATTGATATAAACACAAAACGTTTTTTATTAAATTGTAATAACCGTAACACCTTTGGTAAAGTTGGTGTAGTCAACCAATGAACAGATAATATTGACCAAAAAGATAACGTAGAGTGGACTTAAATAGTATACGTATATTTATTGTACAGATTTCAATAAATAGGTCAGGGTTATCAAGCATCCTGACGTGTCATCTTGTTAATTTGATTATTGATTGATTTATTATTACCTGGAATCTTAACAAATGAGGTTTGAATTGAAATCAATATCTTAACTAGGAAAAATAGCGAATTAGTCATGAATATTTAATAAAAAAAACCAAACTTAATTCCAAATTTTAGGATTAAATGTGGTATTCAGAAAATAAAATTTCTTTATATCCTCATGCGAAGAAAGGGGATGCTTCCAGTCTTTTTCCTCCTAACGGAGGATAAAAGCATTACCCTAAGGATTTGTACCACAGTGCGACTAGGGATGGGTGCAGTCCTAACCTAACACATGCGTCCTGAGGACCGCTCAAGTTAACGTGGCAGGACCGGTCGCGTGCGCTCCTCACGTTCACTTGGACCTGTCCCCGGGTTCACTTGTTCAATTTTTGGTGACAGCCTAGGAGTAGTACATGTACATGCACTTGTGAATGTTGAAATATGATATAACCATGGATCTTATAAAATCACCGAGAATATCATATTATATACGAGAACGGATTTTACGATTGAGAAATCATTGTATGACAGATAGAGCCAGAGATAATTCAAATAAGTGGGAAAACTATAATAGCTTTTTTGAAACGACATGTAGATAATGATACGATTATGGATTTGCGGAACATTAACTGCAAGCAGAAAATATGATGTCACTGGTCACGTTTTAACCTTGTCATACATTAATTTGAAGCCACTTAAATAACATGCTATATGACACCTGTATTCTTCTTACACAGCTTCTAATAGCAAATAAAACACCGAGTTGCACATTGTTGGGTAAACATGGCTTGCAAACAACATATGTTTCTGATACAGATGTGAATTAGTTCATGTATCTATACCATATACATCTATTTCATTTTTGAACATTTTTGTCAATTTAATTCTATTTATTTATTTACTTAGCGTACTTATTTATTTAGTACAAAAGTACATAAAATCATGCCATGTGTTAACTAGTGAGACATAATCGAATACTACATGTATATCAAAGATAAATTTGTAAACGTGTTAATGTATCGTGACTAAGTTATACATGTATGTACATGTACGTAACTCTCTATACTGTGTATAAAATATATAATTTTGTTTTGGATTGTATCTTAAACAGCGCTCGTAAATGAGTTTTACGTATTTATTATTTATGAAAACTTAATTTATACACTGTAGGTTTTTTAAACATAAATAAACATACTTATCAAATGAATTAAATTGGCTGAAAGATCAAATTAATATGAGATGGTAAGTTAACGTAGACGCGTTTGGTCAGCAGCCCTAAGTGAAGGCGGGAAGCGCACTTGAAGTTAATGCCTCGTCCACATAATATTAGGTTAGGACTGCACCAAACTGTAGGTCTATATGAGATGTAATTTATTCGCAAACCGACTAAAACTGTGATAAGAATATGGATTATACCCACAATACTGTTATTTTCATACAATTTGTAGGGAATACACATTACCATACAAAAGTTGTAAGGATATAAAAATACTTCAGGATAATACAGCCTTAAATATCCCTTTATATGTTAAAGTTGCACTGGCTATCATTTTCCGTATTAAAAACGAAAGCTGTAATTTTAACCCTGGACTCTCTGAAGTTAAGCCTTTATACGAAATTACAATGTTATATAAGTTCGGTTAGTAGTGGAAAAAATCATTAAAATATAATTAAATAATTACGACCTACCCGCACAAATTCTGTAATATTTTCCCCACCCGGCATGCTCAGTGTAACAGTGTCCTAGCCAACTAACGCGAGATTAGGACACTTTCACTAAAAACAACAATACTGGTGGCGTAGACAAAGCTATCGGAGATGATCCGTCCTCGATTAAAGACAGAATTCGATAACATCAGGGATGAAAAAAGTCTGCGACGAAACATTTTTAGAACAACAACGAAAAAGAAGTTGCACTAGAGCGATGGGAACGCGGGAGTGTTGTCAGTTTACACAAAATACTTCGCACGAGTCTTTAACGTTTACATTTTTCAATACCACGTCAGCACGAGGCCTTGATATTCCATTGTATTGATTACTTGCATGTTTGTATTATGAAAGCAGTCCGATATTTATTGCCATTAGGTAAGGTATAATCTCTTAAAATTAACTGTTGATAATAATGTGTAAAGTGGACGCCATGAAGAAACGTAAGTGCATTTCGTAAAATTCTTTTAAAAATTGTTTTAAGAGTCCCTTTTTGGGGCTCCTCGATCAAATCATGTGGGACTATTTTGTGACATAAAGCTTTACAATGTTCGTTGTATATAACCAAATTACTATTGGCAGTATTACTAATGACATTTTTTCTTTTCTTCTGTGCATTTAGTGTGCGCCTATATATATTTGAGTTAACAAATCTAGATAAAACATGTTTTTACGAAGATATACTCAGCGACACACTTTAGTACATTGTTTTTATTACGTGCTTTTCTGATCCGATCTACATACGTGTCAAATGTTCTGTACATGGTGAATGTAACGGACATTTCTCAATTTTTCCGGTTTATAAAAACGTGTCAATGTCGTCAAAAGAGTTGACTTTCGATGTAGTATAACTTTGTTTTGTAGTCTGATTGTATGTAATTTCAGATAATTAAATGAAACTTAACATTCTTGTTATACCAATTTTGACCGCTAATGCAACTTTAATAACTAGCTCCCGTAATACACAAGATCATAGATATTTATTCCGGAAATGTTTTGTATTTTAGGTACCTACTAAATCTATCCTTCTTAGCTTTGGCAGAATCCCCCCCCCCCCCCCCTAGAGAACAAAATAATGGTATGTATAAAAGCAGGATTCAAAACGATCAATCAGTAATCACGATCTTGTGTGTTACCTATTAAAGATGCAATGGATGAGGAAGAGCGAAACGGGTATGAGTTAGTACCGCACCCTGCCTACTTCCCAGACCTAGCACCCAGAGACTTCTTCCTGTTCCCAAACTTGATGTCCGTGGATGTCATTTTCGGCCTGAAGAAGATATCGTCAGTGCATTCGAGGAGTGGGTAAATGGACTGAAGGCGCTTGAGCACCGTTTGTCTAAGTACATCACACTAGAGGGAAATCACATCGAAAATAAGGTGGTGAATCTCAACCGGTAATAAGGTAGATTGGTTACTTTTTAACTCACCCTCGTAGTATGAAAACGTATTCGTCAAATATTAACCTTTGTCATTTGTAATTCAATCTGGATTAATTTAGGTTAGTGAAATACCTGAAGAACAGATAATTTCATGTCATTGCGTAGTCACAACACCAACTCGGTACAGTGTTACAGAAGTTGTAATGTCAGAACGGTGTTATTGATACTTACCTTGGCGAGGACAACCTATGACCTCTAGTTTAAGACAAGCCCTTTCTCCAGCCTCAACCACATGGTTAATCTGTATCCATCTAGCCAAGATATCGTTTGAAAACATTATAAGTTGAATCGCAGACACTTGCATGACAGAGTCCAACCGAAATACCTAAAATCATAACATTGATATTAGTACACTTACTATTCAGAACTTTTGTTTTGGGATGGGGTATGTTAGAATTAAAATAACTGCACGAATGTTGTTCTAGAATGCTGTAGGATATGTTGATTAGGTTCAATTCCGAAAATAAAATAATGCACGGATCTTATATCTGTTCAGACTTACCCTGTGATTTTCATCAATGACGGTTATTATTTAAGTATAATGTTTGTAATCATTTGTTTGATTTTTGACCAAATTTATTGCAGTTGGTGATCATACATTGCACAGGAGTTTAACATGGCACTTAAATTTTATTTTGACAGGGAGGGACCGGACACAGTTATATAACACGTTTTATTGGTAAAATAAGAACACATAGATATTACAAATGTTTTGATTGTTATGTAATTGAGGTACATTATGAAGAAGATAGATTGAAGTGAGGATAAGTTGTGAGCTTGATCTGTTTAACTCAGTTTTCAAAAGACGAATCCCGCTAACTACATCGCCCAATGATTGATAAATACATATGCGAAGTAGCATTAGTCGCACCTTTTGTATACCAATAGGATCCTCCAGAGCTCTGAACTGATTTCTGCGAACACCGTATGAAATCGTGAATTTCCTGATAAACCTAGGTATTGAACCTTCTTACCAACCCTGCATCAATAATCCCTGCAATCTCGTTGGTGCGATCAAATCCACCTAGAAAAATGAGATTTGAATTAAAGGTTAAACAGAAAGCGACATTTAAAATATAGATTGACAGTTAGGTGCAGTCCTGCATGATATTCACCTAAACGTTAAAAGCGGTCAAGAAAAGTCGTAAAGCACTCAGCCCAGTTCTACGTTATCTTTCTTTATTCTATGAAAATGTAAATTGCACAGATGATTCTAGGGTGATTGTTGTAAATTGTACATGTATTTATGCAATAGTTTATTTTCTAAAACTGATTTTAAAATCCTACATTTTCAAGACGGCGGCTACTGTGGCAGTAAATTACTAAGACACCTTGCAGATGTCAAGAAGGAGCATCTAGTATGAACGATAAAATATACATTTTGGCTATCATAGACCACTGGAAGAACTATATCAGGTGACATGGATGAACCAGCATCCCTCGCTGACCGCTGGCACCAGCCTTGATGTCAAATGATTAGATACCTCTAAAGCCTAGATGAGGTAATTCCCTTAAACGGCCTTTTTGTGACAATGGTTCGACACCCATCTTATATAGATTATATTCGGGAATTACCTTTTCAAAAGTGCTTTCTTTGCATTCCCATAGTTATTTTACTTGTCTTAAGTATCACTGAAGAGACATAATGCACGTATTAATGTTCTCATTATTATTATTACAACTGGATCGGTACCATTGTAGGTGCACTGCTAGTTTTCAGTACTTCTCTACTTACCCGAAATACATACTTCAAATAATCATAATTTCGTAATGGGTCTTATTTTTAACTTTTTGTACTTTCGATTTGCACAGTTAAGGTATTGAGCACCACTGAAGAGGCATAAGTTGTAGAAACGGGCATATTGTACATAAAAATTAATACATATATATCTTTTTATATCATTTTATACATATTGGATGGACGAGTAGCGACAAAACACTTTAAGATTGTAATCATATTTCTTACATAAAAAAACCAACACTCTCATTGAAAAAAAGTAACTAAACTTAAAATAGATTAGAACTCAACTTTAAAGTTCTAATCTGTATCCAACACTTGATTTCGTAATGGAACTACCAGAAACAACACTTCCTGATTTCAAATAGTCAATATAAAGACGTTTTTTAAAGAAGGGTTGGGGTTACACATTTTTTACCCCGCCCATGGACACAACCCAAAGGAGATCATCCCTAAATACCAGTCACTGGGAACGATAAATTTTAATACCTACAAAGATTTACCAAAATTTCTATATAAGGCTGTAGAAGAAGAGCTAGTAACGTGAATTGTTGAATCCTTGAGAAACGGGAGGTTATTGTAGCTGGTCATTTCAGCCTTTGGCATACCGAGGTTTACCATGACAGGGGTCTCGGTTTCATTTGACGGACAAATAAGGGGTTAGAATATCATAAACCGCCTTGACACTTCTAACGGCAATTCAACCTATAATGTCAAAAGAAAGCCATTGTAAACTTGATACCTACAGAAAACCAGGGCTGTGTGTCTGTATCCGGATCGGAACACCATCCAACACCAGGACTTAATAATCTTCCTTTGTCAGAAGTGTACACTGTATTCTGCTCATTCAAAACACTAGATGCATCGATCTGATATGAGTATATGTTCCCTGTTATCATACCTAGGGGTCGTCCACAGTTCGTTTCTACAAAACAGAGATAGATGTTTCACTTACATATATAGCTCTATTTGAAAACGAAAGTTCCAAATGGGACAATATTACTCATCTCCATATTCTGTGCACACGCTAAAATGAGAAAATATGAAACCAAAGTAAAATCTTGTCTTCAAAGCCTATTAAAAACAATATCCAACCTTGTGTTTGGAATACTGACAAACATTTAGTGTTTTATTTTATGCGGCTTATCTGAAGTTTTTCTCTCACAGAAGAAAGTAGTGTACGTGGATTGAGCTCGACTTATCCCAGAATAGATCGACGTAAGATACATAAAAAGACTTATTCGAATTACTTTATATTTTATTGATATTGGGATTCTTCAAAATGTTGTTGTAAGTCTTGAAGAAATCCCCCACAGCTTAATATAACGTATATCCATTTTTTTTTTCAATTTGTAAAATTAATTTTTCAATCCTAATTTTTACATTGACATTCATTCATCTGCCGCTTAGCGGTCATAATACTCTTTGGATTGACCGCGCCGATAGCCGAGTGATTAAGGCGTTTGTCTGTATATCACGACAATTAACAAGGTCAAACCGTCCCACCACTTAAGAAATTTTATCTTTTTCTTTTAATTATGGTTACTTTTCTTAGCATTTTACCTATTCAAAGTAAACGTCTTTTGAACACGACGTTTCTTTTCATTTCGTCAAAGACAAAAAACCAGCTTCAGTTAAGGTGAATGCCAGGTAAAGCTTCTTCGGTTTACACCTCTTATTACCAGGTGTTTCTTTAAGCATTTTAAAACACCATCGGCTGGCCGATTTCAGCCTTAATTAGTGTTTATTTAACAATTAAGATTAAAAAAAAAATTAAAAAAAAAATAAAATAAAAAAAAAAAATTGCCGTCATTTCCACAGCCGATGTGATCCGACAATGTGGGACTTTTTACACTGGGGCAGTGATTTCCAATTTTATCAAATCAATTCAAGAGGAAAGAAACCTAATTATCTGCTAAAATTCTTTTGACATTTTTGTTTTGTTTGTTTTAGGTAATTCTCTCAAAGAGGATTGCCCATGTAACACACACCCCACTTTATTTACTATGGTTTAGGAATAAATACCCCGAACCGGTCCCTTATGTTACGTTAAATGTAAACAGGCAATTTCATTACAGAAAATAAAATTTAAGATAAATAGCATGCCAAATGTGCCACATCATATAATAATTTTACTGTAAGCAGTAGAGAATTGGGTTATATGACCACTGAAGATGCACCTTAAAAGGTGTTAAATAATAAATTACTGCTTTGTTTTCTCCCAGTGTAACCACGTGTTGTCTTTCCCTTATCAATTACTGAAACTATTTCAAATGGTGTATAATGAAATTTCTCTTCAAAAATAATATAAAAAGGTATGAAATATAAGGATATCACTTTTCTTGTCAAAATCAGAAATAGCAACTTGTATGAAATTAAAGATAATAAAAATTCATTTATATACCGCATATCATACTTATAATGACGAAAAAGCAAATATCAATAAACTAATTACCTTATAAATATGATACTGTACTTATTGAATTATTCGGTGTTGTTTTAACATCTATATGCATAAGGTCAACGACAGCGAAAAATGTCGCCAATATACCCGCTTTACTAGGCGCGTGGTACAATATGTACAACAAGCTGATCAATAAAAAATACACAGACCGTTTAATTGAATATTTATAACCCTGCAAACAAAACATTGTCGAGTGAATTACGACGAGTCAGTAGAAAATGCTGTGACAATGACGCTGTCGAGTGCTTGTTTGTATACACCATGCCGTGGAAATGGCGTCTTTTTATGGGAGGTCATTTGCTATTAAAATTATAGTTGATCAAGGATTTCAAGCGTCAGATCATATTTTCATTACTTAATCGTCTTATCTGAGACATTCTTTGGTCGATTTTTTTAAAACATTGCGATATTATGGCTATATTGTCTCCAAGTGGAGATTCATTTAGAATAATATTGCGGACGGCCATTGTTCACATCCGGGCCAGTATATTACTAAGGGTCGAGAAGGAATTCCCAGTCTTTGAAAGCATTCTCTGATAACAAGCGATATTCGATGAAGAAATAAGTAAAAAAGGACGAGAAATCTGGTTTAAAATAACATTTCAAAATGATGTAAAAGTGTATCATCTTTACACACCCTCCACGATCAATCTAAGGCATTCGGTGAGTCGTTTTGTGTAACCAGTGTGAAAAAGACATTTGTCAAGCAGAACACTCTTTAGGCATTATGTCACCCGGTCTAGATGCAACCCTTGACAGATCTGGTCGAAAAACCTCAATAAATATTGGTGAAAAATCCGTTGAACAGAGGAGGTGCAAATGTGAAAAAAATTGCGGACTATCACGAACACACGACGGACGTCACGCGATCATAACAGTTTAGACTTTGACTGAGGTAAAACTAAAAAAAAAAAAAACAACGCCTAGCGTGGTATAATACGCATTCCGCTTAATTTGACGGGAAAGTTTTAAAGTGTGGAGCATCCCGCCCTCTACACTAAATAAGGACTCAAGATAGCACATGCTTTGGCCTAGGGCAAAAACTCTGTGTAATATTATTGAGAATCCATAACGGCAGTAAAAAGGTATGACCAAGAAAAGAATTTAACCCCTTTCCCCCTTTTTTTCTACATCAAAAAGAATACTGAAGAAATAAATGCATTCACATATATTTATATTACAGTTCTTATACAAATTTAGCACAAATTAGAATTTGAAAGAGATTGAGTGAGGAAAGAATTTTTAATAATATATTGATTTTTTCTTTTTTTTTCAAAATAAAAAAGATCAAAGACCAATAACTCTGTACTGACAAAGGGAATACTTTCGAGATTGAAAGACATATTCTTTTATTTTATCAGAGTATTCTGTATTAATTTTATGAAAATCAATTCATGATTACTGAAGTTATTATATCCCAAAGAAACTGCCATTATGCTATCAATGAAAAAAATTCTAAGTTAAAGGACCATGAGTCTGGCAAAACCAAGTCAATCATACCGAAATGCGAACTGGTACTTATCCTCACTGATATAAGATTAAATGTTTAAAAGTGTCACTCCAATACCTTGAAAGACTGCAGAAGAAAAACAAAATCCGAAAACATGATCTTGGACGAACCCATGTACGGACACCATAACATAACACGCCCAGTCTGTGACGGGCAAATAAAAACTGAAGAATGTACATGTATAAGCATGTTTTACTAAGAGCTTACATATGCCATAAACAAGCACGTGTAAAATAGATTTCATATTTTTGTTGTTGGTTGATATTGATTTATAGAGAGCAAGGTTCATGACACATGCAGCTAGACTAAAACACAATAACTTCTCCCCAGTACTTAGTCTTCTGGTGTCTTGAGTTCAAGAAATATCCACCTTGGTATGTCTTTGTGAGTAGCATTACATTTTTATTTTTAACGTTTGTATATAGCTGGTAAAGTACATGTAGTATAGTAATCAAATGTCCAGTTTTCAATACCTCTGACCCGAAAAATATCATTCTAAACTTACTGGGAAAAACGTTTGTAAATTAATCTAAAAGAAACATAAAGGCATCTAACTAAGCCGTTTGACAAGAGGCATCAGACAAACAATAAAAACATAGAGAAGCAACGACTTGTGAAAAAGCAATTCAAAATAACGCTAGTTACTTAATTGGTGTTGTTAACCGGTTTACAGGCCCACCTTCCCACTAACCACAACGACAAAATAATTAAACCACATACATTAAAAAATTTATAAGTTCTATGTATCAAGATCAACATGCTGCTCGGTTTAAGAGGTTTCAAACATGTACACAAGAAATATATAATTGATAAAATTCCTATTTAAACTATACAAGTAACGTCAAATTGAGTTAACCGTGTTCTGCTCTTTTTAAACCAAGCTAAAGTCTTCTTCCAACACAGTCCCGACTTACAGTCAGAGGGACAGGGTTCAAGTCCTTATCTCCTTTGAGTAGGTTTAGGTAAGGCCAGTTATAGAGTCCACATCGCCCTGTTCTTCCAATGGCAACGCTCCAGAAAAGGTCTGTAAAGGGTTGTAGAAGGCTCGAGAACAAGACTTATTGTCTTGGTGATGATCTTGCGGTCATACTGACGATTTTGAAGGCGTTTGACTACTTAAAAACCTGATGCAATGAAGTCATCAAAGCTTTCGACCCATCTATGTTTATATACAAGATCACCGTTGAACTGTGGGTGGGAGACATTCGACACATAATTTTGAAAAGTAATATTTCCAAATTTTGATAAAAGCTCTGAATAAGGTTATAGTATCTGTAGATTTAACCATTAAAAACGGAGTCAATCATTTCGAAATAGTCTTTATCAGATGTTTTGCTGTTTATCTATGAAATATCGCTGTGTCATAAATTAATTAATGGCATAGGTGGCGTCATAGTCAAGCTGGTGTTTGATGAAATAAACATACAGTATTTATAAAACTCCTTTCATAAATACCGTACGAAATGAAAATTCATTTCAGATCCTATATGTAAAATACGAAAATAACTGGTGTCACATGACTATGACACTAACAACAATGTATCACAGTGGACATTCACGGGAATGCCCTGATATACTGACGAAACAATATACTTCAGCACTATAAATAATTTTTATGAGCTCCACACTGCAAAGGGAATAAGTGTAATGTACATTTTTGTTATAAAAAACAGAAACTTGAGTACAGGTTTTAGCAAATCGAATCATATCAGAGATGTAAATTACATATGATGGGTGTCTAGGATCATCTCCATCTAAGCATTGAAATTAACAATAAGAAATCCTTAGTCTTCAAATTTATCGTAAATACAAGTCAATATATAGTTTTATAATTGATCTTGATATTGCGGCCCATAAAGGTGAATCTTTTAACAGATTTGCAGGATTTATTGAGTTGAAGTTTCAGAAAATACATGTCTTTAATATATTTTTCAAAATCAGGGTTATCGATGGTAAGTATATGGTCCAGATATCTAGATACTTATCAATAAGTTCTAAACGCTTAGAGATTTTGAAGTTGAATCATGAAGTTTCTCTCATTACAAAACAAAACCAGGTTTGCCACAAGACGGACTCTGTTAGTAAAACACCAATGGATGCGGATGCAATATGCCCGAGTGTTGACTAAAATACAAAACGTCTCAAAGTTGTAAGTACCTTGTACCGTGTGTATGGAAAAGAGAGCAAACAGCTACAAAACCTTTGCTGTAGGTGGAATGGCAATCCCCGAGAGTATGTACTGATCCTAATAGACACTTCAACATTTACAGTGAGGAATATTATTTTAAACAATGAAGTATCTCCCCCACTGCCTCATACCAAATACAGACCCTAGAACTCTTTAAAGACATTGGAGATTCAATGGTACTCTTTCGATATAATACTTCTTCATAAATTTTCGTGCGATCATTCCACGTGTCTTGGCAGAAAGGCTTTCAATATTATCTCTTCAATTTGTATCAAAATTGAAGCACATTTCTTAGAAATTGTATCAAAAATATCTCGGCACTATTTTAAAGTAGAAATCTCATAAATATGCAATTATGTTTCTAATGAGCAGTAGATATATTTCGAAATATTATCTGTCTGGAATCTTCATATAGTCCAGTGCAAAATACAAAAGTAACTGGTGTCACATGGCTATGGCACTAACAACAATCAAATCAAAATGTTGATATCTATTCATAATGACTTACTTGCAGTTCTGTATGTGTGGATGTTATACACACGTATATGTTCCTGCAAATCTATCTGGAACCAGGGTTTTATAGCTGGTCTGGATGAGAAAAATCTCGGTTTCGTCACTGCGTTTGAAACAAAACGTCCGAAATATAGTGTGTCATTCAACAGTTAAACTTAATACAAAATATAACTTTGAACACCTCTCTGTATGACAAACGTGACGATTTTAACTTCCAAATAACTAATTTTCCGTGTCTTTGCAGCAATATCCCGTCCTCACCTGCCTATGGAGTTTTTATATCTCAACTTATAAGGTACGCAAGAGCTTGTTCTCTACACAACGGTTTTATTCCAAGGGCCAAACGACTGGCCACTAAGTTGCTCATGCAGGGATATGTTAAAGAACGTCTAAAATCGTCACTGTGGAAGTTCTACGGTCGCTATGGGGATCTTCTACGAAAATATGATGTTCTTCTTTCTAGAATGATTGATAATATTCTGGAATGCGACTAAATGACCTGTTCAGTGAACACTAAATATGACTTTGTATACCAGTTTGTACTTTCGTAATTAGGAAACCAAAACTCTTGATTTTGACATGTTTCTCAAGAACTGCTGTGACGGGTGATGCATACAAAGAGGAGACGCTTACTCTCCCCGGGCTCCTGGCCTCACCTCGGAATTTTTCGGGTTATCGGGGTTCACAGCAGTTCCTTTTTGAAACTTACACGATTTTGTATCTGTCCTTGGACTATGAAAATGATTAACTGTTTGGTACTTCTTCGATATTGTTTTCAATTGTACCAATATTTACAAAGATCTAGTTTGCATATGATGGGAAACGAGTTGCAATCTGAAAAACACTGCATGTCTAAGAAATACATAATGTAGTAATTTGAGTATGTACATACATCACATCTAGTCTTATGCGAAGTATACATCTAAATCAGTTCAAAATATTACTCGAATAGACCACTCGCCAATCTGGATAATGGCTGTCTTGTCCTAACGAACACGTTTTAGCGGTGTTTTTCATAGTGACGTCATAATGCATGATATGAATTTCTTCTGACGTCGGCACAACGAATAACAACACTAAAATAATAGCATATCCCTGCATGAAAAATAACATCAAAAGGTTTTAGCTCCGACAAAACGACAGCCATTATCAAGATCGACCAGAGGTCAATGGAACTCATTGTTGTTAGGACTGGACATTTCTGTTATGTAAATCTATAGTAAATAATGACGATGTGTTATTTTTAAAAGTGTTGTCACGTACAGAAAATTCCGTCCAAAGCAAACTTTCCATCTAAGCCTGGTGCATGATAAAAAGGTTTATGTGTTCCAAACGTCTGCAAATCTGGGTCGTCATCTGAAATTCCATAAGACATTAAAGAGATTCTGAGATGCTTACTAAAATAACATTATAAAAGCCATAAGGGTACGACCATTTAAGTCTGAGGAAGGGAAGAGGCTTGCACTTTTTGGAAATAAATTTTCTGATCCTGAAAATATATATATCAATGGCATATCAATTTTCAGGGGCGGGCAGTAGGAAAGACTTTACCATCTGATTTCTGAGAGATTGTCTTCAGGTTCTTGTTCAGAACGATGCTGTTCATGTCCCCTTGCCGCTAATTTCCGACTCTTTCCTAGACTCACTCTCGTATTACCTGCCCCTCATTTATACACCGGGCACACCGATATGTTAACGTTAAAACGAGTGGCTAAATGGGTCTTAATATTGAATTGGCCTCATCTCGCACATGAGTAGATAAGCGAAGTCGAAGTTAATATTAAATCATCTGTATCTCAAGATTTCTGACGGTCATATTTTTGACAGTGTTTCATTCCTCTTAAGTTTCATTCAAATCAGTGCAATAAGACATTTGTCAATGATTTTAACACATTTATTCAATTAATTGATTGACTGATTTTTGTTTAACGTCATACCACGAATATTTCACGTATATGGTGACGGCATCTGCCTGATGCGGGGCATACAAAGTTTGACCTTTGCAACGGACCCACCCGAAGCAGTGAGGGATCTTTAACGTGCCATGCATACCAGGACACGGGGCCTCGATTTTTACTGTCTCATCCGAAAGACAGGACACCGGTATAAACAGAGCGGGAATCGAACCCCGGCCTCCCGATTAGTCCCGGCTTCACTTTAATTCAAATGTAAAATAAAAACAAACATAGATTTAAAATGAGAATAAAGAAGAAAAAACGTGTATCTTGAAGTCGCATACATGAAAACTAAAGTAGCAAGAGGCCCATGTAGGAATTTAGCGTTCACCCGGGATATAGAAAACTTTGTACAATGATATTCAACAATGCTTGTAGATGACAATAAGTCTAATTTCTGTAAACCTTTCAAAATACTTAAAAATTACAGGTTCAACTTTGTTCAATACCTACCAAGTTTTCTCATATTCTGTCCAGATGTAGTGAAGAACAAAATTGAAAATGTGAAAAATAAATATATCTAAGTATTTGTTGACAGAAAAAATAATAATCTGTCCCAGGATATGAAGGAACTAAATATTTCATTATTCAAAGGTCTGAAAATAAATAATCCGACTCGACCAAATTTAATCCCACCTCCCTTTCCTCCACCCTCAGAATCGAATGGCCATCAACTAAGAAATGATAAAATATATGTTATAGGCAACGTTATCTAACCCAGATTACACAATTAGAAATCAACCTCTTTTCGATAAATACAATAATAAGATTTTCTTAATTTGATAATCTATTTATATTTGAATGCAGTATGGTTTCAATAAATATTGAGGATCATAAGAATGCGATATTTGTCCTTCTTGACTATTTTCCACATTTATTTTCCACAATGAAAACAATTCCATTCATAATATTATGCCCTTATATCATATTCATTTTCAATTTGAGGAGAAAGGCTGGTAGATAATTTGAGGAGAAAAGGCTGGTAGATACATAGTATATAAATCATTCGAATACCTATTAAGAGCAATTCTCTGTATCTACCAAAATTTTAATATGGGGGTCCGGCACGCATAATCTTAGATTTTTAAAATTTTGTATCAATAAGAATCAGCGACCCGTAAATATAAAAAAATGAAATATGTTTGTCAGAAATATAGCATGGTTGCCATGGAAACAGGCAATGCAATTCCCCGCCATTTTATGGTTAGTGTTTTGCTTTAAAATGTGTAAAATTAACTAATTTTCAAACAAATATTCAAATAAACGTGTCAAAGACATAAACATTATATATAGCAATCAAAATATTAAGCTTTTATCTTTCAAAAAACATTTTATTTGATTTTGTACTCACAACCATTTTTTTATTGAAAGGTGGATAAAATGGTTGGATTTTGACAATGTAAACAATGTGAAAATCTTGAAATATTCAGCTATTTTGAGGAGTGGTTGAAGGAAACTGCAGCATCTCTGAAATTGATGATTAGTGTATATATTTAAGTTGGATGAAACTCTAAATAAAAATGTAAAAATTTGGTTGGGCATATTAAGAACTTTTTACAAATTGAAATTTAAAAAAAGCTAAAAAATAGACAATTTCTCTATTTTCATTAAATACAATGTAATGAATATCTTGAATTTTTTCAAATACATATATATACATACTCAGTAAACAATATACTAATATAACATCTGAGATTACTCTATACAAATCGTTGACAATGTAATCAATAAAATTTAATTCAAATGGTTACCATGGCAACATAATTGCCTATTATTTAAGCAAGTTCCAAACTGAGATTTTGATAAAACTTTTATGCTTCTTTTTAAAAATCATAAACCAAATAATGATTATTGATTGAATGTAAAAGCAAACTTGACTTTACAATGAGTTTATAAAGATACATAAGATAGAAAAATTTAAATTTCAAAGTAGCAATGAATTATGAATGAAGGAAGAGCTAATGTGATAGTCCTTGTGTTCACCTCATTCATTGTATGGACAAAACTTTAACCTGGGCTTTAACTTGTCAACCATAAAAGATAGGACATAGATACCTTTTGTTTGGATATCTCATGACAATACCTTTCATTTAATACCTTGACTTTTGACATAATGACCTTGATCTTAGAATTTGACCTTCTCTTTAAAACTTCAATTATAGCCATATCATTTGGAGCATAATAGATAGGACTCAGATTTTTCACATTTGGATGCCTTATGACAAAACCTTTCATTTGGGACCTTTACTTTTGACCTTGTGACATTGACTTTTGACCTTGACCTTAAAGTTTGACCTAATTTGCTCAAACTTTAACCTTGACCATACCTTTCCAACAGAAATTGAGAAGGTTTTGATAATTCAAATATGGATACTCTTGGTATGACTTTTCATTTGGGATCTTGACTTTTAACCAAGTGACCTTCATCTTGAACATTTACATATTTATAAATAGGCTATCTTACAATCAACAACCCCTTAACCTCTTTTTTGTACCCCGCTTTCGCTAAAGCGCAGGGACGTTAAATCTCGTTCGTCCGTCTCTCTGTCACAAAAACTTTAACCTTGGTCCTAACTTCTACATGGTTGATGATAGGGCTCTAATATTTAGCATAGGTATTCACAATAACAAGACATTTGAAAACTCTTTAAAATTACAATGAATTATCTAATATAACACACGAACATATAGTATAGTTGATTTCTCTCATATCTGCATATATATGTTACAGAATAGGTCTAAGAAATACAGCTATATGTGATACATAAATTTTACATTACTAAGTTTCAAGTTTTTCTAGAATTTTCATTTTAAGCTTTGATTTTCTTTCTTCCTCATTTGCTGCCCTCAAGTCAAATCTGTCTAATTTCCTGTCTTTTCGCGATAGTCTGGAGAAAAAGCTAGAAATCTGTTGTGCAGTAAGAAATTCTTCTTTTGTAAAGTTATATGATGGTAATCGCATCTCTTCTGCAGCTGTATATGGATCAATTTTACTGCCTGTTCTCTTTCCAACATCAAATTTTTCCTGCATGTAATCTTTTTGTCTTTTATTAAAAGTTGTTTTCTTTTTTTTTTATTTTTTTTTTTTTTTTTGATTTGAGTGCCCATCCTTTTGAATTTGTGTTGACATGATCCTGAATGGTAGAATTTGAGCAAACAGTTGGACAAGTATAGGATAATTTTGCGAGCTTATTAGCATATGTTATTTTAGCTTTATCTGACAGCGTTTCTTTTTCTAGTTGGTAGCTGCAACTGCCTGTCAACAAATGGTGATCAAGAGCTTTGAACTCTCTAACACATCCCTGCATTGGACAGATCAAAATAGGCATTGTTTGTTTTTGGATATTTTCAAATTCTAGAAGAGAAAAGCAGAAATCATATAATGCTAGTAAATAATAAGTGCTATTTTCACACCGGCATGACCATGGCGAGACTCGAACCGGCAACTAGTCGGAAGTTGAGCGCTCTACCACTGAGCCACACTGGTCTATTGGTGTTCAACTAACAAAATATCTCTTTGTCTATAATCATGATAATAAGATGAATTAGAATTTTTTTTTTATCTGTAGTGTTTACTTACTCTTTTCCTCCCTATTTCCTCTGTCAGTTCAATATTGGACTCAGAATACTGAAAATTTTTATATAGAAAAGCATTCGAAGTGCTAATAATTTTTGGATTAGAAAACAAATCTAATTTTCATGTGTTAAATTATTCGCCATAAAAGTTCAAAATACAAAATAAATACCTTAGTTTGAAATGATTCAAAACTTGTTTCTTCATACTTTTGCTGAGCATCATTAATAATAATGATTTCATTTTGGCCAAATCTATCTCTACATTGTCTCCAAATTGCTGAAAAGTATAAATTGGAATCTAACAATTTTATTACATGTATATTATGTTATTTTTTATCCTTGAACTCAATATATTAAATGAGAATATACATGCCATATATCATTAACAGTGCCCCCCCTTTTTTTTGTCACATATTTACTAGTAAAAATCAAGATTTGGGACCAACAATGGCTGAGTAATTTGGCTAATTCAAATGTGGACCCCCTTTTCAGAAATCCTGGATCCGCCAATGATTAAATTATCATTGATCTGTTCATTAATCATAACACTGAAATCTTATCTATCCATGATGTACAAGTAATTGTTTTAATAATGTATATGATTATCCTCCAGGTTAAAAGTACACACATTTAAGTAAAATTTGAAAACATGATATATATATGATGGAATTTTGAAGCATTCAGTTGACTTGAACAATATATTTAATTTATGAATTTGAAAAAAGAAAAATGGATTCAATTTTAATCACAGTGTATAATTAACATGTATTGTTTTAAGCCTCGGGATAAAAGTACAAGTTATAATGCAAATTTAAATGTTCTTATTGCTCATTGCTGATATTTCTTTTTAAACATAGCAATCTTTATACAAATGTAATAACTAAAGAACAATATATAAACTTGTATGAATTTATCTATTGTGTGTAATTAAACAAAATTGGCATAGATTAATCTGTATGTTAACTTTTAATCTGGACTAACTTCCTGATGTACATGTAAACTTCTAAACTTCACTAATATAAACCATTTGAAATATGAAATTTATAACTATAAGACTCCGTTGTGATATTGATGAGAATTTTAAAAAAAACAGTAAACTTACCTGTTCCAACTGGAATAAGAATGCCGGTGTTCTTTGCAATGTTGATGAACATGTGGGTAGTGACATGGCGTTCACCAGATCTTTTTGTCTCATGTAAGGGTATGCATTTGTTGTATGATGAAACATCACATATTTTTCTTCTTTTTCTTTTTTGAAAATTGGCTTGCAATAAGTTTCTATGTGACTCACAAATTGTTAGCTCGTCAGCTAATTCTGATGGTATCAACTAAACTTAAGAAAAAATAGTTATTCTTTCATCATAATCAAGAGTCTTACAAACGAGTGTTTCGCCATTACAGTCTGCGGAATCAAACGCTAATAAATCTTTAATTCTGCACATCATTTGATGGTCCTTTAACTCCTTTTATACATATCTTCTGCAAGTTTATTTATGCTTCATTGTTTATGTTTTTACTAGCCAATGTGTTTTTCAAACAGAAGAATTCCAAATTTTATCAAAGGGAAGTAATCAAAATTACAAATTTGGCATTTAAAATGTACTTAAAAGTTGGTGAATTGCCCAAATGTTTCTCAACAAATTTTACTTTTTAAAAGTCTCTAGTTTTTGGATTATATACCAGAATATACCAGTTTTGCTGCATTTACTTGCAAATCACCACTAAAAAAGGCATAAAATCACCCCTAATTTCACCTTTTTGATGAAATCAAAGCTATTAAAAATGTTAAGAAGCTTGTAAAATGAAGATTAAAATCATCTTTCAAATGTAGTTGATTCCAAATATATAATTAATTCAAAATAAGTTCATTATTTAAGGTATCTTAAGTAATTATGTAATATTATGAAAAAAATGAGGGAAATGCCATTTTGTTGAACTTTAAACCCTGTTACCATGGAAACGGTGCTAAAAAACATATTATTTCCATTTGATTATTTTCTCATCTCAGGCTGATAAACAACAAAACATTGTTGAAAATGATATATATTTTTATGCCTGGCACAATAATTTTGGTGATTACAGAGAATTGCTCTTAATTCCTTTTTAAAGCAAATTCCTTTCAATTAGTCTTCGTTGTGGTTTAGACTTTGTGAGTCATACTGGATCATAGCATCTGATTCTATTGAAGTTTAATTTGGAATTTGAGCATGGATATGAGTATTAATTATGAGGATTAATGATGGATTGTAACCAGAAACATGCATATGTCTTTTATGCATATGTATATGTATTCCAGGTCTTCTTTGTATTTAATGGTGCATGTTTAAATTCTTCTTGCATTAGACTAGTTTTATACAGATAATTGAGTTTACATTTCTTGTAAGGTGCAAAACATTTCATCTATTCTACTTAAAATGAAATTAAACGATGATGTGAAAATTTCTTAAACTTTATTACCCCAAAATGATAAGGTTTTCATTTTTGATTCAATTTCTGTCAATGTGCTCTGATATAACAATTAAGAACTCATGCTTTTGTCTAGTGTTCTGAACTAGGAAAAATTTAAATTTTATTGGACTTTCATTACATTTATGATGCAGATCCAGTAAAACAATGGGGAACAGAAATGACCATTGAGTTCTTACCACACAATGGAATGCTACAGTTCTCCTCTGTACCATTCATGTGCACAATACAAACTGGTTGAGTTGTATATGTTGTATCTCCACTGTATCCACGGCAGTAGTTCTCCTCAAATTCACCAAACCACCTCCAAGAATTGAGATATTTTGAAGACACCTGTCTCCAATTTAAACAAGGTTTTCCTGATCCAAATATGTTCATCCGTCCATTGTAAGAGTTCCCATTATCACTTTCATAATAACAGTTGTTCTTAACTGAAAGTGTAGTGTATAAAACGAAAATAAATTTACTAGTTTTCTTTTAAAGGATCATTTTAATTCTATGAGTGTCTTTTGCAGTACCTTATTGCTACGCTTCTCTAATTTCAAAGTGGGCTCGTATATCGATTTACCACTGTAAGTGAATGACGATTGACATTCAAATGACCATCCAAAGACGTTGCTTCAATTGCAATATATATATATATATATAGCTAATAACATGACACACTTTATTTCACTTATATTCCCCGACCCACGGCCTATGGTACCAAATCACCTAGCTGCCATGCATTCGACCGTCTAACCGATTGAGCTACCCGAGCTCCACAAAAAAAGCTTTAATAGCCAATCATTTGCTAATCGTATGCATGACAACTCGGCCGCGGAAAGTGAAGGGATTTACCCGACGTACAGGCGAATCCTCTTAAAGAATACAATCACTGAAACAGAAATAAACATATAAACCATAAATAGAAATAGTGAGACATCCGAGAGTACAAAGGGCCTTGGATCTCCGAAGAAATACCTATAGAAATAAAGACAATAAATATAGAACATACATATCTTTTAATTTTGTGCACCATAAATTAGACAAACATGTAAAGCACAAAGACACTACAGCTAACAAGGCACCCTATATTTCACTTATATTCGTTCCCCGACGGGGACTCGAACACACACACGCGCACGCGCGCGCGCGAGAGAGAGAGAGAGAGAGAGAGCGCACAGGCAGGCACCCCTGAAAAAGATCACACGCCAAAGGTCCATTATATACACATAGACGTCACGGATCTTGTCTCATAAATGTTAAATGGACGTATCGTTGAAACTTTATAAATTGAATTTTGTGTGTCGTTCAACATGAAAATACATAGGAAGTTGTCACAAGAACAAATGTGTAGAATTAAGAAGTTTTAATAAAGTCGCTTACTGACACACTTATAATAAGTGACATAAGATGGACTAGAAACCAATACGAGACAAATATCTTTAAGGCAAATACACACGACTTCAACAATTACTTCGTTATATGCTAGAACGAAACTGTAATCATGTGATATAACATTCTTACTGTCAATGTAATTGATTTATTATCGTACCAGATCATTTCTAACACTGACGCTCGTTATCAATAAAAATACGTTTCCGTGAAAAACTTATGCCCCCCCCCCCTCCCCGGTGACAACAAAGTCCAAAAAGGCAAATATTGAAATGTCTTATTTTAGTTTTGAAATTTTGTAAATAAACCTATCTACGTAGTGTATCCTTCATACATAGCTCTGTCCTTAGATTGATTCTGTGGCTCACGTTTTCGGCCACTTTGTTTTTAACTCTGCTCTTTGAATATTTATAACACTATTAAAATTTCAATCATTCAGCCATGAGCATGACTGAGGAGACATATATTGTCGAAATGCGTATATGGTGCACATCATTATAACACGTATAAATTTACATATATTTTGTAATCTTGACTACACCCCGCCCCTTGGAAATTCATATATGAAATATCAAATCCCTATCAGTAACAATCAAAAGTTACAATAAATTCAAAAGCTTTTGAAATGAAGATAAAAAGGTCACAGTCAATGTCACTAGGTCAAAAATTACTGTACCGACGGAAAGGTCTCGTGACAAAGAATACTCATCTGAAATTTCCCTATGTCTTACAGTTAAATACTAATGTGGAATTTTAATGTTTGTTGCTTGTTAGAAGTGCATGTATATGCGGACATACCATTTGGCGAATAGTAACAGTATGGAATGCCAATTCTTTGTTCATAAGACACTGTATCTAATGATGGGTACGATCCACTGAAAGACCAACTCTGATCAATGTCCGTCATATAGAAAATATCCTTCTGTACCTCCATACCATTTATTTCCTGACAGCGATCGGTAGATGGCCCCTAGAGAAATTAAGTACAACTTGCAACTGAGACTTTATGAAATAGAACACCACATGAAAAATCTGCTGTGTGCAATTGAGTATTTTATGTACATTATATTGGTGGCCTGTATTAGAAGTTTTACTAGTTTATATGTTTCCCTACTATGGGTAGCAATAAAAAATCAAATACTAACTTTGAAGGCATTTGCTTGCAAAACTGTGTATAAAAGTCCGCAGACCAGATGCAATCACATTTAAATGGGATTCGACCTAATAGGTGATTTACGACTAGCATTGAAACAGTAGACTTCGTCTAGATCATAGTACATTTGATAAACTTAAATATAAGTATTTAAACCAGTGTGTTGATTGTCAACTTGATTAGTAATGGCAGACTTCATTCGGAAAGGAACCCCCCCCCCCCCCCTCTTTCCCTTTCACCTCATCTTTTCCAACATAAATCACATATCTGTATGCTCCTTAAAGTGCTTGAAAAGATTTTTTGATTTATATTGCTTTGTAATCAGTATACAACTTAATTGGTAATTTTTAAAAAGAATCCTGTATCTGTCAATACCACCAAGACATCACCGTCTTATGGCGTACGTGCTAGGACAGTTTCTAATGACTATTAGAAAGAAGCTACAACTTGCGGTGTGATGTGACACATAACACCTTGATTAGTAATGGGAGACTTCATTCGGAAAGTAACTCCTCCCTTCCACCACTCTTCACTTCACCTTTTTCTGAATGAATTGAGTTACAGAGTCTGAAAAGATTTTAACATAAATTAGTGCAAGACATCGCATTTTCTTCCCATATCTTTCTTGTTTTTTTTTTTAAATCTTAATTCAACTGTCTTTATGGACCAATTAAATATACAGACCGCCTGGTTATTTCGATACGATAAACATAGGAAGAATTCTATCAATTAGACTATTCAATGAACACTCTATTTCTGCCCCACCCCACCCCCCACCTCTCTCTCTCTCTCTCTCTCTCTCTCTCTCTCTCTCTCTCTCTCTCTCTCTCTCTCCTCGCTGAATTGCCCAATTGGCTTTTTACTGCCAGCTTACGCCTCCCACCTCTCGCATGAAATCTGCCGACAATTCGATTTATTTTTACTGATTCGAAGGGGCGAAGTTACCGTTATTAACTACATTATTTCAGAGTGCATAAAAAGTGTACCAATAAAGACTGTATTTAATTCAATAAATTCTTAAGTTCAAATAGAAATATATAGAATGATTAAAAATAAAATTTTTCATTGTTCCTGCAAGTGCTGCAGAAGTTTGTCAGATATGCTCTTTGATCAGTTAGGCTGCACCGAATACCGTCTCCCAGTGCTCTAGTCAGAAACAGCAATGATATTTTGAAGTAGATTCAGAATTTAAGTTTTGGTCCGAGAAGAGTCTGATATTTTTGTTATTGTTATTCTTATCGTTGGATAGAGGTTATGTTTATATATGCTGAAGCATTTATAGCATGAGCATGGATTTCATAAATCTTATGAGTGTTAACTCATCAATCATTTTATTTTGATAAAGGCTAAGTAGCCAAACATTCGTGACAAAGTACTCTTCTTATTATTATTGATATTTGTTTGATTTGATAGTAAGTTACCTGGCACTAAAGGGATCGATATATGTTAACCTATTGATAATTGTCACAGTAGTATACCACCAGCAAAGATACAAGAATACGATAGACGAAAACATGTGTTGTTACTATCATTTTCACTGATTTTGTATGTTCTCTGGTTTCATGATTTTTAGACTTATGGTTTGGATTTATCCATTATCTTTACACTGTAACTCTCCCAACACTGTACCACAATAGAAATTCCTGGACCTACGTAAATCAGATTTGAAAACAGGAAGTCGTATGTAAACTTTTAAAAACTAGTTAACTGAATAAACCTTAATTATTGCATTGTACATTTGATTTGGCATGAGGCCACACAAGGTAGTTATTATAAAATATAGGAATTTTCAATATAAAAGCATAATTTAACTAGCCTTGTATTATAAAACGACAATAGTTTACTTTTTCCCGATAGAAATAGTAAGAAAAAGATAGAAATAGATATATTTACTAATTTCCTTCTTTTTTCAAATTTCCCCTTGTGCTTCTTGTCAAGAGGATGTTACTAAGAAAATAGTGAAGTAAGTGATAATAGAGCATGAGCAGAGTTTATGAATTCAGTGAAACTCAAAGTATTCCTGATTTGCTAACAAAGTAATTACTTCATTCTTCTGCAATATTCTCTACCGCATAGATACTTGCTTCCATGTCAATGAGCTCAAGGCGAAACTAAATGTGCTCTTTTTCCACCATCAGGGGACATGCAGAGGACATGCATATAAGTAATGATGTGATTGATTATCGATTAGCTGTTGTCAAGAACATAATATATGGATGTATGGGGAAATGTGTATACTAAATGCATTCTTTTCTTTGGCGAAAAGCAACAGAGATATAGGGGAAACGAGTTTTTATTATATTCAGCACACCCCCCCCCCCTATAAAAAACAAAAAAATCAATTTCGACATGGAACAGCAATGTTGTTTTCCTCGCTTCTTTTGATTGGCCCAGCAGATGGTTATATACGTTCACAGATGGTAATTTATAAGCAAATATCAACTATCTGCTCTAGAAGTCTATGTAGTATAAAATCCAGAATGTTAATATAACACTCACCACAACAACAGTACAACCAAAGAACACATTTTGTAAATCATGACTACATATCCATGTAGAGAACAAGGATCAAACAGATTACTCAAGTAAGATAACTGTGAAATCTAAAATCTAGTATTATGTGTTATTATTACAAGATGACGCTTTTCTGCTACATATTATATACAGTTACTGCTCGTTAGGTTTCGTTGCAACTAGGGGTTACCTTCCGAGTGTTTTACAATCTGCGAATACCTGTCAGAAATTGAGTTTCATTGCGGGGCGTTATCCGAGGGAAATTTCTGACAGGGTATTCGCCGATACCCGGTCAGTTTTTTTAAAACACAAGCATGGCAATCCCATTCTAATGCATTTGATCAAAATAAATGCAATTAGAGGCATTACCGTTTTCTAAACCAAGTCGCTAATCACAGAGATGTCACATCAAATATTGTAGGGTATCATGACGTCACATCAAAAACGTATCGTGAATACCCTTGCAGTTATTAAATCGGACAGCCAATGTGATAGCGCGTTACAAATAAAAAACTGCAGGGTATCATGACGCCATATCAAACATAGTAAATACACTTGCCATTTTTAAATCGGACAGCCAATGAGATCGCGTGTTACAAACACAATGTATTAGAATAAGTATTACTTACCATGTACAAATTGAAAGGAAACGACGTGGGAAGAATCATCGGTTTCAGTATGTCTCCATCATCTCGACAACAAAATTTCAATGTAATAAATGATTTCGATATATCAAGATCGGGTAACTGACCTCCAACATCTTGTGATTGTATGTTATAACCCGTCATGTTTATTGATCCAATTGTAAATCCTTGCAAAATAGAAATAAAATGATAATGTTGAGTATTGAAATTACTAAACAGTTTGTTATATGCTAAGATGATATATGTTGAAGCTTTAAGATTTATACCTATGAAATCTCCACCGTAAAACTTTTCTTTTTATAGTCAGTAGAAACTTAACGGGAAAAGAATTTGGTTTCGTCAGAGAGAGTGAACGAGCAAACGTGAAAATATACTTCAGACCGTTATTTATAAAATTGCTGCTTGGTGCATATATCTGATACGAATCTACTCGTTAAATATAAATTTAAACAACATAAATGGTATTATACAATATATGCACCATGTTTTGAAATTCTGAAAGTAATCGAGAGCGCATATATTTGAAGAACACACTAATTACTAATACTGACAGAAAGTAAAAGACAAAGAACCAATCAAAGGGCATAGCTGTGCAGTAATGATACACTGCTAATTTTAGAATTATTTATAAACATTGTTCAGTGATTTGGAAGTATATGTTTTGGTTGGAACAGAGGCACTGTAAATTGGGTTAGTTATTATACTTACTGTCCGCGCCACTCACCCTGGAATCTGGAAAATCTGGGTTTTCAGTTATTCATCTTCAGAATAATTTCAAAAAGGCAAAACCATTCGATAGGTCTTGTTATATCAATTTTAGATAGGGCGATTTCCATATGTTAAACACCGACTACGTCACGTCAAAATTAACATAGAAAACGCCCTATCTAAAATGATTTTCCCTGTAAAATACGAATGATTTTGGTAAAAACATATAATATACACCAAAAGTTACGACAAAACAATATCTGTCGATTGATATTAATTTTGTAAAACTATTTCAAAGATAAATAAGTGAAAATCCAGATTTTTCGGTTTACAAAGTGAGTGGCGCTGACAGTAGGGATTATCAATCTACCAGCGGTGTCATCGGTCAAGCGATGTCATCGGTCCAGCAGTATTAATAAACATCAAAACATAAACACGTGTATAGGTACAACATATGCATCACATTACTTATCAAAGTGTAACATAAATATATAAATGGAGGTATCATACACATGTAGAACCACTTAATCATATAGACCTATGAAAAACCTTGTTAAACTTCTAGTGTTTCGTATTAGCGTAAAATATTCATTCATACCAGACAAAAGTTATGGGAAAAACATTACACGTCTAAACATGATATCAAAATTAGCATCGGATTTCAAAACATATTTTGATATTGGAGTAACTGTCAACAATCAATTGTAATTGTACTTATGTTGCAATGTACACAAGACAAAGTGTCAATTCTAATTTTCCCATTTCCTCTTTCAAACAGATCCAATATTGCATTAGCTTTAAAGTACTATCGACAAAGATCTGTAAGTGAACCTGATTTATTTTTAGACCAACAGTGTGTATATGGATTGGTTTAGATAATGCACTAGGAAGCAAGTTACTACATACGTACCCAGATGACGTGTCAAATTTTGGGGAACGTATTCTAAGAATATATTCCTACTATCTCCGTTCTAAACAAAATAAAAATCTTAACATCCAGATGCCTATACATGTTAATAAAGGTGCAATTACAATGTCTTCTATCCTCTGCTAAGTTAGCAGTATTTGCAAGTTCTATATCCCTAGGGGAACAATATCCCTATCTTTTCAAGTAATATATTTATCTAAAGAATTGATGTTTTGGGGATAATTTTTGCAATAGATTAAACGTCTTAAAACTGCAATATTCTGATGTTTTTAAACGAACCAGCTATGCATTATTTAGATTATATAACACTGTGACATTAAAAAAGTGTTAGTATTCATATTCATATATTCAAACTAAAATACATGTCCAAGTAGTTCTAAATATGAGATCAGTATGTTTGAAAATTGGAACTTTTATGAAAAGGAAATGGAATAAGAATGAACGTTCTGTTAATGTAAGAAATTTGTACCTTAGTTTCATTACATGAAAATGAAACGAAAGCGGAAAAAAGATTGCACAAAAATATCTTACCATCAGGACAATGAAATCCACTTTTTAGGATGCAGTAATTCCCTTCAGTAAATTCATTCGCATTGATGTCATCTACATAGAAATGGTCAGTTTTGGTGCAGAAATTGAGTTGAATTGAATGTTTATGAAAGGGACCTAGTATGTTAGGTTTGGGATGAATTGATTTATTACTGTAAATATCATCGTGTGTCATGTTGAAGTTCCAAAGATGAATTGGCGCCGTCAACGAATTCGTCATATTGATGTAACCATGTACCCATCCTCTTGTTTTCTCTTCTGGACATCCGAAGGATGACATGGGTATACTAAACTCGGATATAGGCCATTCACTTTGCATAAGTTCTTCAAAAAGATTTGTACGAATTTGTAGGTATAATAAAAATATAGTTAAACCGACAGTATACTATATATGCTAAAACTGTGACAAGAATGTTAATAGCGACGGATATTTATATTATGTGACTCAATATAAAGATTAAAAAACAACAAAGTTATAAATATAAGTGTGAAGATAATATTAATAATGACTGTAAATATCAAATTAAAGAAAAAAGGAAACAACAAACAAACAAACAAAAACCCAAACGGATAAACAAAGAAAAAACCAAAAGAAAACAAAAAGGAGAACATCATCAAAAAGTAAAATAAGAACGCAAACATGTCAAAACAGTTTATATGATATGATAAATTTGCAGAACCGTCATGATTCATCATTTATTGTGGGTTTAACAATGAGTTTCAATACTTTGAAATTTTGGTGTGATTTCGACATGCATGAAAAGGTTTAAATATATGAAGAAGGTAACTGGCAAATAAGATGAATGTGATTTTAGGAAATATATATATATATAGGTTTAATGAATAACCACTGTCCGTTTGAATTGGAGCATACAATAATTCTTGATAATTATCCTTCATACTCATATTTCAGAATGCATCACTGCTGTATGCGAAAATAATCGAAAGGAACTATATATATATATATATATATATATACACTTTTCATAACTATCATATATAGTTTCCAGAATGGATTTAACACAATGTAACATAGTGGCCATGGCTTACTTGTTTCATAGAAGAAACCGGTATGTTCCCAGTCACAAGCACATGTACACGTCTCGTTCTGTAACATTCCACCATTTTCGCATACAACAGTGATGCATTCTGAAATATGAGTATGAAGGATAATTATCAAGAATTATTGTTTGCTCCAATTCAAACGGACAGTGGTTATTCATTAAACCTTTCTCCTTGGTCTTCAGAAATACTGCTCTGCTACTGACTCCAGAAGCAGAATGAATCAAGTGTGGATCGTAAAGAGTTCAAAGCAACTTCTACAACACTAAAAATATTTTATTTTCAATAATGTGGCTAGCATCAAATATTTTGACTTTTTGACTCCTTATACAACCATTCTTCATCAAAACTGAAGAAAAGAATAACATCAATTATTCAAAACGCCTTTTTAACCCCCCCCCCCAAAAAAAAACAAAACAAAACAAAACAAAAAACAAACAAACAAACACCCCCCCCCCCAAATTCGCAGGTATAAATATCTCATTTTAGGCAACAACGTAACATATTTTGTAAGATAACAGTCTGATTCCAGCAGCAAGTATACAGAAAAAAAAGGAGACCTACTAAATGTAAAACATTTTTATTGATTATATTTCTGTGATGTTTTTGTTGATTAACAACCTGTATTTAAGGACCACCTCAACATTATATATCCAAAGGAACTCGAGATAAATGATAGAGATAAATGAGAGCGTATCTTCTGCTTCATACCTTCATATACTTCTATCAATATGGTTCATTAGTAACCTCTCTCTATGACAAACGTGACGATTTCAATTTCATTATTAACAACTTCTCTTTTCTGAGTAGCAACATACCTTCCTCTCCCGTATATGGCTTCTTCATTTCACAACTTATACGCCATGCTAAGGCATGCTCTCTAAATACGAAAGTGTAGTCCTTAGAGCAAGGCTTCTCGCCAAGAAATTACTCTCACAAGAATAAAAAGCCGGTGTGGCCTAGTGGATAAGGTGCTCGGCTCGTGATCGAGAGGTCGCGGGTTTGACTCCCGCCCGGGGCACACCGGTGTTCTGTCTTTCGGATGAGACAGTAAAAACCGAGGTCCCGTGTCACGGTAGGCGCGGCACGTAAAAGATCCGTCACTGCTTCGGGTGGGTCCGTTGCAAAGGTCTAAATTTGTATGCAATGCATCAGGCAGATGCCGTCACCATATACGTGAAATAATCGTGGAGTGACGTAAAACAATAATCAAACAAAACACAAGGATAAATTGAGAAACGTTCGAAATTGTCACTGAAGAAGTTCTGTGGTCAATATGGGGATCTAGTACAATTCTGAAGAAAATTAACTGATATTTCGGGACCTGACCATACAAACTAACCATCTTAACTTTTTGACTATACTTGATTTGACATAATACGTATATAAGATACAGACATTTACTCACGTGCATTTCCGTCGCCGGAATTTGAGTTAAACAACATTTCGTGCCTTAAATAGGAAAGTTTCATTTCGTGATCTTGTCTCCTTTATGTGTTAATACATGTGTATTTATGTATTTACTTCCTCGATTTGTAAAGTTGTTGCAGGACTTTTGCGACGGGTGTTGCTTGCGGCCAGGAGATTACTGTTCACGTGCGTTTCTGACAACGGAATTTCAGTTAGGCAGCATTCCTTGCCTTGAATGGGAAAATTTGACTTCGGGTTTTTTTTTTCTTTGTCCCTTTCGTGTGTTCGTGCGTGTATATTTATGTATTTACTGTTTGTAAATTAAGCAAATGTTAAAGTTAATAGTAAATTTGAATTTCCCGCACTTTTGTATATTTATACTATCCCAGAATGCATTGTGATTAAAATAGTTCGTACATGAAAACTTAACAAGCCAGTCAATTCTCCTTCACGAAACATTAACCTCATTGACTAGAGGCTTTGTTGCACGACTTTTGCGAAGGGTGTTCCATGCAACCAGGTGACGCTTACTACCCCCCCCCCCCCCCCCCCCGGCACCTGGTCTCATGTCGATTTTTGTGGAGTTCGCATGTGTCTGAATATGGCGCTTTACACGAGATTGTCCATTTGTTCCATGGACTATGAGATATGGTTTGCCCTTCGGTGCTTCTTCGCTTTTTACTTTAATATCATCTATCATTTAATACCCGACAGATGATATTTTGTAGCTGAAAGTCATTGTACTGTGACGTAACAATTCAACCATTAGAAGAAAAAAATAATATAATCTTTACAATAAAAATTCCAGTAAAACGTTATATGTCGGGCATGAAGCCCCTTGTATCATGTAGAATTTCAAATTAGGGTATTGATAGACATTCCAGTTGACAGTGGACACCATCCACCTACTTGTTGTTCGTAAAACCTTGTACATTTGTTAAAATACCTATGAAAACTTATATCGCAAGAATTGACTTGAAGAGTCCAAATTTATGAAAAAGACACTAATCCCAGAAATGTAATACAAAGTTTAAAACAAGTGATGTATGATTTTTTTTTATGTTCGTTTTGTACTGTGATGATTTAACATTAATTCATTTTGCTTTTATTGATGTGACTATAGTTATACCATTACAACCAATAACACTACGAGTTTTCTCAAAAAATCGGATGGCGTCTCGGCGGTTACGACCGGTCAGCAAGGGGTACACGATCCGGTATGCTATTGTTTTACCTGTTGAATGTGTAAATACGTATGGATCCTCTATCTGATCATACATGCCATAATTACCTTTGATATCATATTTAGCCTTATATTAATGGGTTTTGGTGTTGAATATATCAATCTACAAATTAATGCATTTGATATTTGCTCTTGTTTTGAATGTGTTGTAATCGTGATAGTGGGGCTGATGAATTGCATAACGATCAAATGTAGAAACATAAAATTAACAATTCCTTGATTTGGGAATTAATATCAAATTATTTCCCAAGTTTAAAGGTCGCAGAAATGTTCAGACGGAAATATCGAATTAAAGTCAAATTTAAAAAATATAATGCAGAAACAACAAACGTCAAACGTTCTGTACCCGTCTAAGAGCGAGTTAAGGTTCATGATCGAAAAGTAGCAGACGTGTATTTGCTCCGAATGCCAGTATAGACGTATAGACGGTCGTTTTTATTTATGACACTTTTATATTTAAAAGGTTTTACTAGAAACGAAAATAACATCTGACTCATTTAACTGACAAAAGTTGTCCGGAAATGAAAACGATGGAGAAGAAAAGACATCACCAAAAATATTCCACTTTGGTATCAACAACGTGTATATTGAAGTAACAATATGACTCAGTGGGTATGGTTAATCAGTCAGCATGCCCAATTTCCCTTCATAGATTCATTTTCTTCTTGTTCGACGGATTGCAAAGCAGATGGAAAAGTTGCATAAAACTATAGAATTGCATTATACAAAACTTGTGATTTTTGTGATAGTCATCGGGGCATTAGCACAAAAATATAACTTAGATGTATTTTTAAATATACATGACACCTCTCACATTTAATTTAAGTACTAATTTCATTTTTAACATTCAGAGTCATTGTACACAATAAGCCCTTATAGTAAAAACAGAAAAAAAAACAATAAATAAACAAACCAAAAACCAGACAAAACAAAACCAAACCCCAAAATAATTAAAATCGATACAAACTGTAATGAAATGCGATGTAAACGAAATAAAACAATGAAGTGTCGACCCTATATATTATCTCATATTATCTATGACATCATGTATATTATTCCTTTCTTGTCTCTGGAAAATTGTATGTTCCCTACTGATTCTATTCTCAGCCGCAATGTCTGCGTGTTTTCTATTGTTCCATAATCACAAACATTATAACCTGTAAGCCTTGGCACAGGTATAAAAATGAAATTATCTCGATATGAAGTTACAAACAATGCCATCATTAGGACATCAAATAAGAAAAGTTTTATTTTGTCGAACTATCTGAATTCAAATAAAAGTATTGCTCGTTAAGGTATTTCTCATGATAATCTCTTGGAAGAAAAATTGAAAACGTATTTCGTTTTGTTAATACCAATTAAAAGGAAGGTTTGAAATGATACGTTCCTATCTGTCTATAAGAAAATGAGGTTTATACATTAGAGTCATCGATAATCATTGGTGAAAAATCCTTTAAAATGTCTTGCATTTTTCAATTTTGTCTTGCATATTTCAATATTTCAAGATATCAAAAAGGTCCAAAGACAACAGTAATAATTTTTTTTTGACATATTCTTTTGAAATATTATTCATTGTAAAAGTAAATCAGAATCGTACTAATCCATGTTTATATGGAAATACATCTTGAAAATGTTTCGTGCGCGTGTGAATGTGTGTTTGTATGTGTGGGTTTGGTTTTTGTTTTTGTTTTTGTTTTTTTTTTTTTGTTTTGTTTTTTTTTAAAGAGGACCAAATATTTTTATACACCTGGCTTGAGCCCAGGTTCTCAGTGGATGTAATGATACACTGCGTTTCGATAGACAGGGTATGGAGTTTTCAGTTCGGGGCACGAGTCATCGCTGTGGCTTCATGAGGAAGATACGGATCCGTTTTTCAGGATGATTACTTTCACGTAACATTGAATTCTTGCGCAAATAACATTGGCCGCCGGAAGATATGAATGAATATATATGGTTTTTACCTACAGGTATGCACGTTTAAAAGAACGGAGAAAAGAAATGCGGCTGTGCAAAGACACTGAAAAACATCTCCAAAATATTTGGTTGTAATGCATTTGAGGTACCAAATTTGGATGATCAATTAAAATGAATGAATTGAAAGAATTTAGGCCCACTTGGGTATTTTTGTGATATATATATATATATATATATATGAGTTCTTTGGTACAGAAAGTATATATCAATATATTTCCAATATATTTCCGTAAGCGCTTTAGCTTTATACAAGCTCTTCAAACGGAATAATTTTAAAGTTTAAGCCGTACTATGACGTCCTGTTGTTTTGACGTCAAGGTGACTATGGAAAGCCTCTTTCGGAATGTTATTTTAGTAAAACGATTATTTTCTATTAAGACTCGGTTTTAAAAGTTCTATGAAATAGTCTTCCTTTGCTCTTCCTAGGCTTTCGTTATCATTCCGTATTTTGTAGAAAGGAAAACTTCTAAATTTTCTCTTGCCACATTTCTCAAACTGTTCTGAACATAAGTTGTTACGTATTGACGGGTCTCTGATTTGTTGTTTATGTACTCGGACCTTGTCAATAAGTTTGCCAGTCTGACCTATGTAAATTTCATTACATCCGGGACACGTTGCACAGTAAATCAAATACAGGGACTTACAGATCATACTTTCATTAGGTATGAGAATTTTACCCGATTTAAGAGTTTTTGAATATCCCTCTACAGTTATATCACAAGTCCCGCACCTTGGATTACCGCATTTGGTTACTTTGTTTTCTTTTGAGTGGTAAATTGTAAAAAAAATTCTTATCGGAAGAAGTTAAATTTTAGATTCACGTCAAAATCCCTTTGTTATATATTCATATTATATTGCTATGTAAATATAATTCTTTTGGGGGTATCTCGCCTGCATACATTTTTAACATAATGTTTTTGCCAATTGAAGTAAAGTTACGCAAGATTAAAGCATTATCAATAGCATACGAGTAATGCAGACTGGATGAAGACTGAATATTGAAATGAAAAATAAACGCAAAACTTACCATGTTCATCTTCAATAGGAAGTACATATGCATCGCAAACTGCCATAACAAAAGTTAACATAAACACCTCGTTTGCCATTGCTTAATGCATTTCTATTGCACACCTTATTGTGGGTTTTAATAGAATGATTCTGTATGATTTGATTACTGATAACTGCGTGGAAAAATAATGTTGCTTTTCATAACATAGGCAAAATTGTTCTCACATAGGGATAAAACAAGATGTTTTATACCTTTTTGTGTATCCATGGAGAAAAAACAAAATCAGAAGAAATCAATGGCTAACCAATCAGGAGTATTGATTTTATAACATATTTTATCTTTTAGGGAAAGCAAGCCGTCAATCAGGAATAATGCGCATGAGATTAATCCCTGTAACTATGCCAGACCAACTCAACGTATAAAATTTTCTTCATTTTTTTAAAGTTAGGAAAGATATTCGTACCAGATGAATTAAGATAATCAAACTTTGTATAGGATTTAATCAATATTCCATCAAAACATAAACCTTACATTTCAATCAAGTATATGTCTATACATGATAATGTAATGTAAATTACTGTAATGTAAATCCAGCCTTAAGAATTGAACACTATTCAAATGTTAAAGTAATATAATAGAATATTCAGTAGGGTATCTCCTGTAATTGTTTTGTATACGACAAACAATACGTATATGTCACATAAATATTTTTAAAAATGAAATAGCACTATTAAGTTTTACTCTTAGCAGTACATAAAGTTTAAATTTAGTTTATATTTCAGCTATCGTGGATATCAAAACGCCTTTAGCATGAAGTGACACTTAGGTGACGGGTGTGGTATCAAGCCGGGGATACTTACCGACCCCAGGCACCTGATGTCACTTTGAAATTTGTAATTTCTTTTCTACTTCTTTGGTTTGATATTTGGACTGCTGGGCGGTTCTTTCTATGACATAAACACATTCGGTCTTGTATATTAATCAAAAGATTCATGTTCTCGAAATCACATTTAGTACTCTAATTAAATTGGTATTTATAGTCTTATAATCATTTATACATATCTATTAGAGTATAAAGGATTCCAAAGTTTTACTTAAAACGCTCAGATTAAAATCATTGCTGCTCTCCAAGTTCACTGAAATTGATTAATTTGGTATCAAAATTTAAATGAAACTCTAAGACTTCCAAAACGGAACTATTATCTTGGACTAATCTTAGGCTAGCATGATGAACTTAATTTATTTCATTTCTCAGTAAAAAGACTTGAATAACAGGAGCTTATGAATAGAAATAATATTATTTCTCTTAGTATTTTTTTTTTTTCATTTTAAAGCTGCATCTGACACGAAAGATCTTAGTTGAAAATAAACTGCATTTAAAAGAATTAATCAGGCATTTACTCGCATCAACGATAAGATACATCTCAGCTATCTACAGACCTATTCCTACTGAAAGATAGCGTCACTTGTCACGGAACACAAGAACACACATTTAAAACTTTATAAATAATCCTCAATCTATAGAACTAGTATCAACAGATTTCAAACCCACAGTGATATCAATAGATATATATGAAAGAGAAAAAAGAAGACATCTGAGAAAGCTGTATGACACAAATCACCAAGGACATGCACTCAAAACATGATAATAGTAAAATATACACGTAAAAACATTACAAAATAAATATAGCACATATATACCTTTAATTTTGTGCACCATATGCGAATTTCGATAAGTTATGTCTCTTCAGTGATGCTCGTTGCCGAATGATTGGAATTCTCAAAATATATAAAAATATGAAGAGCAGTGCTGAAGCCAAACTGACCGAAAAGTGAACCAAAGAATCTATCTAAGTACAGAGCTATGCATGAGGGAGATACTCCTTAGTTTTAGAGTGATTTACTTTATTTGATGACTGAAAATTTGAAGTATATATATCATGTCAGTGCAAAAGCAAAATATTCGATTGTTCTGCGGTTGTGATACCGACTAAGGACGGTCAATTGAAGAGAAAACTGAAGATGTCTGACAAAGCTGTATGAGAAAACTCACGAAGGACATGCACAACAAACGTCACTCAATTGGTATGGTTAACCTTTTTACGGGCGCCCACCTTCCCACTCACCGCAAAAGCAGAGAGAAAAGAACCCCAGATAACATATGTACTTGTACGAGTTGTATTGTAGTGCACCAGATGCGTATAGCCTTGTTTCTTAAAAAAAGACTGTAAAAAGTCTGTAACCTACCTTCTTCCTTGTCTTCTCCGCATTTCGCATTTTGATTTCTCATCTTTTTGTATACAAGGTCATCGTAGATTTTTTTTATTATAATTGTATTCTTGAGTGTTTCTTTCATTCAAGAAATATTTATTCAGATGTTTATTTCGGTCATCTGTTAATAAATGTTGATATAATAATAATGCAATATGACAAGGAATTATTTGCAAATGCAAACTTCAATGGTAAATGCTTGATAATAAAAAGATTATATGTTATTTGAATATTCATCAATTTTCCTTTATTATTTCTAACGTTGATATATCTAAAACAAACATAAATAAATACACTTTTATGCAGAAGAAATATCATTACAACTAGTGACGGATGCAAATGTTGTCGGAATACCTGATCCAAGTCCGACAAGAGCTTTTGTGACCACTTATGTCCCTAGCAGAGCCTTTGTGGGGTGACAAGGGAGGCAATCCCCTTAAAGTTCTGGCAATTTGACGGTTAATGGCCTAATTTCGCGCAGCTCCGTCGTCCTAATTCAGTATCGCTGATGCCGCGTAATCGAAGGTTTTTATGACGTTATTCATGTGTTTTTATACTTTGATATTTGTTATGTGTGGCAAGGCAAAATCCGGCGTCCTCTCTTGCTTTTACTTGCGTACAAAAACTATAGTGAAACGTTCAGAAGAATCTATATAAGTAGTCGAAATGACCCGGGTAAGAGGAGTAGATATACAGTGCTGTAATTAATTTTTAATGAAATAATACAATGCTATATTTACATGCTGTTCAAAAAACTGATGTATTAGTTATTGATCCTTGGTTTACTTTTCGGACATTTTGGTTTTAACACCGCTCTTCAAATATTTATATATTTTGAGAATTCCAATCATTCGGCCACGAGCATCACTGAAGAGACATAAATTGTCGAAATGCGCATCTGGTGCACAAAATTGAAAGGTATATATGTTCTATATTTATTGTTATAAGGATTGATGATTATCTCGTTATGTAAATTGTCGAATTGGCAGATGAGACATCTTTGTACATTACAGTAGAAAATCCCAATGCAGCAGCCAACATGTTAAACTCAGATCTACATAACATCCATGCTTGGTTACTACAATGGCTAGGTAATTTCATCCACCCCCCCCCCCCCCCCAAAAACCGAAGAAATTATACTAAGCCGAAAAAAGAACAAATTTCACACACATCCTTTCATATGAACAACACACCCATTAAGAACGTCACAACACACAAACATTTAGCATAACATTCAACACATCTTGCACATGGCATGAACACATTCATGACATAACATGGGTACAATCTTTTTAGACGAGACAGAACATCTAGTGGCGGAGGCATCCCAGTATTCATGAGATCGGACATTCCAGCCAGGAAACGTACAGACATTGAAAGTCCAGAATTGGAAATAATAGCGTTAGAGACAGTTTTAGGTACCAAATAACTATATCTTTGTATGTATAGACCACCATCTTACTCTGGGCATAATTTTGATATCTCATCAAAAACGTTAGATAAATGTTATATGTCATATGAAAATATTGTCCAGTTAGGTGACCTTAACTTTGATCTTTTGCAAAAAGAAAAGTTTTCTACACTCTCGGAAATCTGTGATATATATAATTTGTCAAATATTGTAAAATCTCCAACATGTTTTAAGAAAACTTGTCATCCCTTAATGTCATACTGACCAATAAACCAACTTCATGTATGAACACAATCAATTTCAATACAGGTACGGTATTAGTGACTGTTACCATACCATTGGTACATATTTCAAGTCTCATTTTAAGCCTGTGTCAAAATCCTTCAAGATATGTCGTAGTTACAAGAATTTTTATCCTGAATTATTTAATAATTATCTTAGAAACATTGTTTTAAATTACAGCACATCTATATATACTGTTAAAACAGTCAATGATAACTATGCTGAATTTGAATCTGAATTTGTGAGGATCTGTGACAAACATACACTACTAAAAAGAGACAAATCGGACAAAAAGCTATGTGCCTTACATGAGTTCAGAACTAAGAAAAAAAAACAATCGTTAAGGGTTAATTTTGAGAAATGTAAGACTGATAAGAACTTGGAGAAATTTAAAAATCAAATATGGCCACCAAACTAAAAAAGAAATCTGCCAAAGCATATTTTCTAGAACGTTGTGTAGTCGGACAAAAGAATACAGACTTTTGGCCTACCATCAAGCCTTTTTTATCGAAGAAACTGTAAATCTGGAGATAATACCATTATATTATGTGAAAACAACAAGATCTTAAACAAGCAAGCTGAGATGTGTTATACTTTTAATGAATTTTATGTAAATGTGGCAAATGAAATTTGAAAAGATGTAGTACTCGATAAAGACAATCACTGCAGTTTAGATGCCATCAAAGAGAATACAATTTCAGCAGATTCAAATTCTGTTTTAAGCCTGTAACCTCTAGTCAGATAAATAAAATTATAAATGATATTCAGCAAGTGAAACTTAATGGAGTCGTAAGTTGATGGGCCGATATAAAAAGGGATCTCCTCAAGGCTCTATACTCCGGTTTTATTAATGACTTCTTTTATTTTCTTAATAAAGGCACTCTCTATAATTTTGCAGATGACAATACATTGTCTTTCAGCCATGCGAATTATGAGAAACTTGTATCAGTACTTCAGGAGGAGAGTGGCATCATAATCAATTGGTTCAAAGATAATTGTATGCAGGCTAATCCTAGCAAGTTTCAAGCTATTGCTGTTGGCAAAAAGACTCATGATAAATCACCTATTTTAATATTAATAATTAATTCTATAGACATCTTATGTGATGATTCTGTTAAACTTTTAAGTTTTGAATTAAATTTTGAACATCATTTAAGTAATATCTGCAGGAAAGCTGCTCAACAACTTAATGTGCTGAAGTGGATAGGCTCAAATTTATCTAAATTAAACAAAATCACTAACTTTCATAGATTTATATTGTCAAATTTTAATTTTTGCCAAATGGCTTGGTATTTCTGCAGCAAAACAAGTAGTAATAAAATGGAAAAACTCCAGGAAAGATCACTAAGATTTAGTTATAGCGATTTAAATAGTTCCCATGAAAATTTGTTACAAAAAGCCAATCTGCCAACACTAGAGCTCAGACGACTCAGAGTCATGGCTCTAGAATGCCTTAAAATTATCCATGGCCTTTCACGCATATATCTATCTAATTTAATTGGTATTAAGGGCAAATCTTATAGTTTTAGATACACAAATCTTGCAAATAAAATGTGAGAACCACTGTTTATGGCAAAAACTCATTTAGATATTCAGCTGCTAAATTTTGGAATGATTTCCTAGTGAATTTTAGATTACAATCATTTTTTTTTTACAGCTTAAGAGCCTGATATCATCTTGGAACGCCAAGGTATGTAATTGTTCTTCCTGTTCAGCATCATAGCTTATTTGATTCTGTTTTTGCTTCTCCCTATAGTTTGCACATTTCATCAGCTCTTGCAGCTTGTTTCATATCAAGATTATGAGCTCATATTATATCATACTATATTTTATTATATTATATAGTTAATTACATTTTGCTATTATTAATCTGCTTCTGCTTTCCCCTTAGTTGGCAGTTGTATATCCCACTTGTTCATGCAGCTTATCTTTACCACCAACTTTAGAGCTTATATTTTCATGTACCTAAAACTGTTGTCTTGCTACAAATCTGCAGTAATATGTAATATATGTATATTCCTATATAATGTTGTCTTTTAGTATGCTGGTGTCAGATATTTATCTCGCTTTTTCTGTGCCACACTTAGTCTGCTTTGCTTTTATTTGTATAGCAATTGTTGGTACTTGGGGATCATTCGACTAGCGAAACGCGAAAAGTGATCCTCCAAGTACTGGCGAAACTAACTACAGATGTGATATTGTCTTTTAATGATAAATACTTCCTTTACTTTATTGTGTTATTATTTTTGCAAAATGATTTTATTTCTAGTTCTATTTGTTTCCTATTTTTAAATCAGATCAAGTCAATTAAGCTTTTAAGTTTTGCATGAATTCGACCTCTTTTAATTAGCGCTGTTTATTATATTGTTAACTGGTAAATTTTAGCTGATTATAATTCTTATAAATCTATTTAAAGCTGTATACCCTATGTTCGCTAGTACAGTGCATATTATATGTAAATTTATTCTATATTGTTTTGATTTTATATATAAGCCTAAAACATATAAAAAAGGAATTGCAAATATATATTAAGTTATTTATACCCCAACTAAATATATTTTGTGCCAATCTAAATTTTCATTTTATCAAAATATATTTTAACATTAATTGTCTTAGATTAGGTTCATTTTTTTTACCTATATGTATATAACTTTCGTACAATCCCGTTAATAATTTGCTCTTAACTTGCACTGTATATATTTGTAATAGTTATTACTATGTGTTGTGTTATTTTATATGCTATTCATGTCGGTCAAAGGCTCGTAGGAGCTTGTGTTGTATTGTTTCTTAAATTACGTACTTTAAATAAATATTCTTATTCTTATTCTAAGTACAAATCAAAATAACAATGATTTTGTATTTATGTATGTGAAAGTTTTTAGTTTCTGCTCTCTCTCTCTCTCTCTCTCTCTCTCTCTCCCGATCGATCGATCGATTTCTATGACGACTGTAAATTGAAACCAATTTACATCGTGTGAAGGGTTGGACGGAAGCAGTATTGGCTGTGATATGCATGCGTACGTATGCGTTACTAAGCTGGATGTTGGCCCTAAGTCTAAAACTTACGACCGATTTCTGTCCTTACACTTAAGTTTAAGACTTGGCTTACGGCACTTTCCGTGAATACAGGTCTTAAGTTTACACCTAAAACTATTCTTAAGTCTAAGTCCAAGAGTAAGTCTTAAGTTTTTTTGTGAATAGCATGACTGAATTGGAATCGAATTTTCATCCGGAGTAACAATTCGATCAATGAAATCCTCGGGACCATCCTCATAGCGAGACAAAAGATGTATATGTAAAATACGAAAGTAACTGGCGCCAGATGCCTATGGCACTAACAACAATGTACCACAGTGGACATTAATTCACGGACCCCTGAAATTCATGGGAGAAATTCATACCTGCTTCTTTTTTTATCTCCAGTCAACATTCTATGGACTCATCGAGCCGAGACCTTAAACATGCCCAAGATGTTGGTTAAATTGATTGAACAGCTCCATAACTTATACCAGCTTCTCTGGCTACATCTCGGAGATTTCGGCTTCTGTCACACATAACCAGCTAGTGCACACAATCAACGGTATCGTATATGGTACCCTCCTCGGAACGTCCGTTCATCATCTTCAGTGCTACCCCCCCCCCTCCCCCCTTTCTAAATTCAAAACCCATTTTAACAGTATAGATTAATCAGACAATCATCAATACTAATCTCATTACTCTAATATATGATTCTATGACCTAAAAACTGGTGCTTTTTACATTTAAACTTTGGCAATTTCAGGGGCTTGGCCCCTTCAAACAAGATTTGCCCGATTACCCATAGTAAAGTGTTCAAATTCTGCATTTTGATTCCCAGTTCTATTTATCATAAACGGAATTTGGATGTAGTTTTTAGTCTTCTGTGATTAACGAGGAACTAAGCAACTATGCGCGTGTTTCTCTTAATCGAAACGGTGCAAAGACTACAGTTCCGTGTAAGAAACATGTACACATTGATTAATCATAACAATTAATGAAACCAATTCCTACAACCACAAAGGCATTTTTATCCAATTTAGCAGAAAGCCAAACGAAATGTACATCTCCTTTCCCATTACAAAATTGGCTAGATCAAACATTTAGTGGCAATTTTAGATTGGGGGACCCATTTCTCCACATATTTATAAATAAGATTAGAAACACTCAAATGATATGAGTATAATCCAGATTTGGCACCCAAAATGACTGAGTATTCTGGTTGATGTTTGACTTTCACGTGTGCCCTCTTTCTTTTTGGAAATCTTTTATCCGTCACTGATGCGTCCCTGATTTCTCCCTGTTTCTTTTATTAATGTATGAAAGAATCTATAGACACACTCATTAAAATGTTATACTGTGAGAGAGAGAGAGAGAGAGAGAGAGAGAGAGAGAGGGAGAGAGAGAGAGAGAGAGCCAAAATATACAGCCATTAATAGCCACATGTTGAGATAGATAGAGATAGATTTGATTATAAGGGGACTTAGGTTCATTCAAAATAGAAATTTAGAAAAATTTGCGATAGAAATATATGTTCTAATTAGTGACTGTAAATACGTTTCACTTTACCCTACATTGGTAACCTCCTGCTTCCATGTCGCGATATAACTGAAATATTGTTGAAAGCGACGTAAAACACCAATCAACCAACCAACCAACCAACCCTACAAGGACAGATTAATACAGTGATATAATACTAAATTTCTAATGCAGAGGACGAACCGTGTTCGATCACAATCGTAGAACTTATATCTGTAAATGTGGATGAAAAGATTATGTAAATCAGAGTGTTGAAGTAAAGGAGTGCTTATATAAAACAGAGTGTTCGAATGAAGCAGGGAGCAGAGTGTAATTATAAGTGTTGGAGTGAAGTAGAATGGTCGTATGTAACAGAGTGTTCGAATGAAACTGTGTTACTAGTGATAAAGATTTAATGACGGTATACATCAAATTACTAGGTAGAAACAAAGCGTTCATGTATGTTTGGTTGCTCAGTTTAAATTTGAAGAATAACTTTATGTAGTTTGTATTTTGAGAAGAATGTTTAAGGAAGCTTTCTTAGGATGAGAAAAAAATTCCATTGACCTTCTTCTGACCTCTGAAAACTAATGCATTTGAAATATTCAAAACTGGAGTTTTGTATGTGACTTTCTTGCATAATTTGAGCTTCACCTTTTGACCCCGCATGCAATAGAGTTTCTACCCTTACAAAACATGTTTTATCATGACATGTATTCATTAAAATAGGAATAAGCCATACACATTTAAATTTAATCATTCACTGTAGTGTTACCATCTCACCACTTGGATCAGCCAGTAGCATGTTAGACTAAAATTCCAGTTTGCTGTATGAGAAATCGCTTGATTTAAAGTTTGAGATCATAAGTTCACTGAACTTGATTTTAAGGGATGAAATTTTAAAGTATAGAAACATTGTCTATTATTCAGGACCCCAAGACATAGGCGGATCTAGAAAATTTTGAAAAAAGGGGGACGAGCGAAACTTTTTAACTAGTTTATATAAAATTTTATTTCGTTCATCTATGGGTTTCACACATTCGACCCCATTTAGAGCATAATGCATTGGAAAGAGGGAGGGGCAATTTGCTTTATTACATGCACATGTACCTGGATATGTTAATAAGTCATAATTTATATTTTATTCATCTTATATACTAGTAAAAACCAGTTTTGAACTGGATGTGTTTGTGACACAACGAGTCCCTGTTGTCACCAAATGTCTTTTGCTTTCAAATACTGAAAGATATTTGGTGTCAAAATAGATGCACATGTAATTCGGGCACAATGTTTTTGGTTTTAAATAAACACGAATGTAGGCAAACACGATGATATATGTGTATCCCTCTCCCAATCTACGATACAGGAGGATAAAAGTGAAGACAGAATCCAGAAACCATAATCGAACTAAGGGGCATATGCATTTGGGAAAAACGGGAAACCAACATAATTTATTGTATACAAATGAAAAGACCATCTTAATGAAGATAAGATCAGGTGCCCGGAATGAGTTAGCATCTCCTGCTTGCCAGTAACATCAATCACTCCTAAAGAAAAAGTTTAAACTCATTGGAAGTTTGAAATGAGCGTAACGAATCGAACGCTTGGCTAGCAAAGATGCCATAGCTATACAAATAGCAACTATATACCAAATCTCTTAGCGCAAATCTTACTGTATCAATCCAACAAAATTTTATCCTCATGATATCATGAATTTTGCATAATTCACCTTTAAAACAAGCATTCTGTTTGCATTGCAAACAGTACAAAGTCCCCTACCTGAAGGACAATATTTTAAAAGACGAAGATAAGTAAAGTTTGGAAAACTTAAATTTACATGTTTTTATTTATAAGTTCAAGGCCAATAACTTTGCTTAGAGTGGGACCAGGGTCAATTTCTACTAAACTCAGACATGACATAATTATTAATACATACTCATGTACCAAAAATCATTTGAATATATCGAAGAATGGCTGAAAAAAGGTCTGGAAAACGGACAGATAGAGAGACGGAGTGTAAACTATAAGTCCCCTTCGGCGGTATAAGGTAATTTATTAAAGGCTACCGTACACGACGACCTATTCGAAGCCACTAAATTACATCCTTGCTATTTTTGTAAAGTAATCCATTAGGAAAGTTTTCGAAAAAGAAAATCGTTGTAATTGTCTAAGGAATGATGGTATGACTTTTAAAAAGGTCCTTAGAAAATAAGACAGTTTACAAGGATGCGTCTCTGTAAGTGTGTCCATTTGTAAAGGGACCGTTATACGTACTTGATCTTTTGTTTTATACATCTGGAAGAAGTTTGTACTTTAACAGAAAAACGAAATCATTTAAAGATTGATTAACCCGAAGTCCCGTAACGACGCTACAATAGGTCAACCAGAATGAAACTCGAAAGAACCTTGAATTCTCCTTTCAAGAGAAAATATGGCGTCATGATAGTCTCCTTTCACAAGACAATATTATGTCTATCTAAGGAAATCCAAGTGGGATCAACATATAAATTACAATAGGATAACTCTGCTGTATTTTCAGATTTGCAGTCGTATCTCGGTGGTTATACTGTCGCAAATAAATGTTTATAAAACTCCGTTTGCGACAGTATAACCACTGATATACGACCGCAAATCTGAAAACACAGCAGGGTTATCCCCTAAATCTAAACTTGAAATTGCAAAGTTTTCAAATTTTACTGAGACCTAATACAATTTCCATCAACTTAATGATAGATTTGAATGCAAGTAATTTTAGAACAGCTGTGTTTGTGAAACACTATACCACCGGCGGCGCCAAAGCCCAAAGTTATTTTTAGCGTGAAGGTCATTATCAAGGTCAAAAGGTCATCGACCTTGGTGTCATTTGAAAGGGCTTCATTAGTTGAGTAAGCATGTCAAATATGAAGTGTCTATCCCACACGGTTCAAAAGTTACAGCCAAGGTTAAAGTTGACAACAGACAAACAAACAAACAAACAAACACACATACAGACAAACAGACAGGACAAAAACAATATGCCCCCGATTTATCGATACGGGGGCATCAAAACAGTTCTGAATACAAGGAGGTTCAAAGAAACATCTATGTTGCTTTCTATCCTTTTCCTCGTATTATGACTTCTACCAGAGAAACAGACAGCTAGATCCCAGACAAAGTGATCCCAATATATTATGTTACTTCTCAGGTGACAAAAAAGAAGTCGAAAATGTGAAAAGTTAACGACGGACGGTGATTGATCACAATAGCTCACTTGAGCCTTTGGCTCAGGTGAGCTAAAAACCCCAAATCATTAATCCACCCCTCCCCATTCTGCCCTATTCTGATAATGAGGCATATAGATCTAGTTTTAATCTGATTAAGATATATTCTTTAAGTAAGGTCCATTGAAAATACAAATATAAATTAAAGAACTCAAGGTCCTAAGACACTCAAATGGATGTAAAAAGTAATATATGTAATCATAAAAAATAAATCAACTGTGTGGTTTCACTGATACTTTACAAAACAGCTTCCTATTGAAATACAGAAAAGATTTCATTGATGAGTAAACAAGTTCAAGTTAGCATGTTCTATATTTGTTAATTTCTTGTTTCATGCCATACCACGATCTATACATTTACATGGAAGACCACATTCACTATACATAATAATCTTAAATGAAGTATTTGGTAAACTTCTAAGAGCAAATACTGCACAGTATGGAATACATACCACCATCTGAAAGTTTGGAGGAGAATGTCCAACACAATCAATATACAAGTTGGAAATGCTTAAGCTTTTATATCACATCTATGATACAGATTAATCATTTGATACAATATTGAATATACATGTATCTTATTTGAATTGTATTAACTTCTCAGCATTCATTTCCACTGTATATATGGGTAATTGCCTGATGTATGCGAGACTACAAAACTTGCATTGTGTATACTGCAAGTACTGTCATCAAACTTTTCAACATTAAATGTAACAAATGGACTATACACAAGCTGAAGACCTAATCAATTTCTTCTTCTGTGTTTATTGCTGTTTTATACAATATATCTTTGAAATCTTGGAAAATATGAAATGATTTAAAATAACACAAAAATTATTATTTGAAAGATCATTGTATAACATGCCTAGTAATATATGATTTTGCACGCAAGAATAAATACAAAAACATCTCATGCAATTCTGACCTTCAACACTTGTTGAAGTATCAATGTTTCTGACACATTTTTGAATATTTTTATACATACATATATGTTTGTATAACTTATTTAGACAGAAACAATCCTTATCAAAAATTTTCCCACAATACCCAACAAAATGGGTTTAGTTTTAAGCGATTAAATACAATAATTCAAAAGCTCAATGATATAGGGTCTTCAAGCAAGTATCTACCAATGTCTGACATTGCCAATGATCTACTATGTGTTTCGAAAAAACAAGATGAAGTTCATGTCTATTTCACTCTTATATTAAAAGATTAACAGAATTCGTAGCATTTTTTCAATATTTTTCACATTAAATACTGGTATAAAACATTTCACATTCATTTACTGTCATACAATCATTTCCTCCCTCTAAATAAATTCTCTGGCATTCGCAGAATTAAAAATTTGCACCTTTAATCATTTTACCAAGGTCTGGATTTTTATGAGAGCCATCACAAAATGGTCGATTGTCTGTTTGTTTACAATTACACAGCCAATATTCCTTTGTTTCTTCTACCATGAATCGATGAGGTTTCAAGTTCTTTGCTTTGTGAGGTGTATTTTGTAGGGCTAGAGTTTTGTGTGATCCATCACAAAATGGCTGAAAAATGAGCATTTTCTGTTTAAACTATATGATTTTTTAAAAAATAAAAGACACTTCCTTCAATGTAAAAGTACACACATCAAATAAAAATTTCCTTAGGGCAGTCCTTGTATAAAAAGAGTTATCAGAAGACAACATAGCTCGCTGTAAGCAACTAAATTGAAGTAGCAAAAGTTTTTTGTAAGTAAATCAATCTTCAAGGTCAAGGTCAAAACGATAAAAACTTTTGATACGTAATGAAAGGTTTTGTCACAAGGAATACACACATATAAAGTAGGGAAGTCCTATCTCTTTCTGTTCATAAGTTATGACCAAGGTTTTTTAAAACTAGGTAAAATTTCAAAGTCAAGGTCACAAGGTAAAAAATTTTGGTACTCAATTAAAGATCTTTGCACAAGGAAAACCAATGTGAAAATTAAAGCCCTGTCTCTAAATTCTACTGGTTCTAAAGTTATTTTCATGGTTGAAGTTTTTGTCTACAGACAACAACATCACTGAAGACAACAAAGACGACAACGCCGGGGGTACAACAAAAGCTCTCAAGACATCAGTCCTGGCAAATTAATAAATAAAACAGACTCTCCTTGTAAAAGAAGTCATACTCAAATGAATGGGTACGAATCTTCCAGAGAATTTGTACCCTACATATAATTTATAAGTATATATTTATAATATATATCGTAGCTTTCGCTGAATTCCATACATTTTATAATTTTGTATTAAATTCTTAAAAAAGACTGTGTATGCATGCTGAATTTTATACTTGACATTTATCATGATTTGGTCCCGAGCAATAAAATTACGTTTCAGCTGATAATGTTTTGATTTCATTTGAAACATTTCTCTGTGTCTTTGCTGTATTTATGTTTGGTACTAAATAAAATGTAAAACACTATAACACTTGATTTTTATGTACATTTGTTACAATTATAAGTGCGTCATATAGTAAAAATTTGTAATAATGCATGAATCAATCGAAATGAAAGAAATAAAGTAAGGGTTACCCCAGCTATGTAGCGAGGTGCACATCCTAGAGTGAAAGCATTTAGATATGGCACATGATTCATAATTCTCCTCAGGCTGTTAATTGATAAAATCAACTCACTCTCGTATTCTGTACTGGGCAGGAGTTATAGTGACCACTTTTAAATACTAGAAAATGTGAAAGTCGACCGGACGCCTGTGTTTTATCTGTCTGTTTGTGTTTCCATCCGTCCAAGGTTATACATTCTACGTACAGTTACATGCAATTGCAACATGCATACGTATATTGCAAATTACTATATAATTTATAAAATGTACAAAGTATTATAAATATATACTTATAAATTATATGTAGGGTACAAATTCTCTGGAAAATTCATACCCAGAGACCATACTCCAGAGATTTCGTACCCATTCATCTGAGTACGAATTCTCTGGGGTACGAATTCTCCGGGGTACGAAATCTCCAGCAATCGCAATATGTAACAAACACTGTTCAAAAACTACCTGTAAAACATGCAAACGCTGGGATGTTAATTTCATGTCTAGGAATTTGTAACCGATCCAATGACCGGGTTTTGCCAGATCTTTATATGCTATGGAACAGAGAGAGAAGCAAAATAAAAATATGGTTTTAATCTGATTGTAAGTACGATAACAGCGTCACTGGCTTGGAAGTGTCCTGTCCTTCAAATGTGACAATGAAAACTGTGGCTTTTGTCACAATGGACAAGACACACTTAACATCCCTCAGTAATACAGGTGGTTTAGTTACAAAGCATAAATTTCTGTATAAAGCATCAAACAAATGCTGTCTTCATACAAGTGTTATAATTTTGGAGCAACGAAATTCTAAAAAACAAAAGCTAAACAAAACAACTTCAAAAATACAGCTAACCTGTGAATGACTATAACCACAGCTGCACCATGCATAACGTTTCCCAGCTTCTAAAGTTATCTTGAAGGGTTTATTACCCCATACCAATCCTTTATCGGGGTTTGTGGCATCCACATATTCCCTGTTTTTTCGTGGTACTTCAGGATGACCTTTTTCTGTTTGCCCTTTTCGCAAAATAGATGCTACGTATTTTGCATCACTCTTACAACGTACGGTTTGCTGAAAATACCAAAAACTACAGAATTAAACTAAAATTACCTACAGTATTGATAGTGAGGTTCAACTATGTGTGAATAGTATTGCAATCAGGAAACATGGATTCCAATGTTACAAGTACTATGAATAAGGCTACTCACTGATTTACAGTTCATTGAAAATACAAAATATTTCAGAATGGAATGCACATGAACAGCAGTGGCGGATTTAGAGGGGGCCCAGGCCCCCCTTTTTGCCACATATTTATAAATAAAAATCCAGATTTTGCACCAAACATGGCTGAGAAGTTAATACACATTTGCCCCCCCCCCCTTTTCGGAAATCCTGGATTTGCCACTGAATAGCATTCAGGTTTATCAACAAAACTCAAAACTAAATGAAAATTGATGACAGTACCACAATAATGGATGGAAGTTAGTATTATTTATAGATATTAATCCTTCATATGTCTCTGTTCTAGATAAATTATTTAGGCAGCATTTTTTCATTTAAACAAGAAACGGTCAAAGACGGTATGACCGGATTGCAAAGCCTACCTGTAGAATCTTATCCAGAAACATGTATCTTTAAGCTTGAAGATGTTTCCAGAAGTTTGAAGTTGGTATCATTAATGGTATGCAAGAAATCAAGCTAAAAGCAAGCAAAGACTGACTGTGTTCACTAAAGTGTAAAATTGAGGTGGAGGTCACTAAATTTTGTCGGTTGGGAAGAACTCATCAATGTCTTTTAAACTGACCAAGATTGAAGTTGGTATCGTTAACAGTATGCAAGAGGTCAAGCTAAATGCAAAACCAGTCTGTGTTCACTGAAGTGTAAAATCGAGATCAAGGTCACCAAATTTTGTGTCTGTCAGGAAGAACCCATCAATGTCTACAAACCAACCAAGTTTTAACTTGTTATCGCTAATAGTATCCAAGAAATCAAGTTAAACACAAAATCAAACTGTGTTCACTGAAGTGTAAACTTAATGTCAAGATCACCAGATTTGATGTCAGTCAGGAAGAACTCATCAACGTCTACAAACTGACTAAGATTGAAGTTGGTATCATTAACAGTATGTTAGAGATTAAGCTAAATGCAAATTGTTGAAGACAGATGGACAGACCGACAGACATCGCTATTTCGTAGACTGGACTTGCTTTGCAATCCGGTTAAGGAGTGGGAACATTTAAATTTTTAGGATTGGTAACTAATTCTACAACTGTACTGGTCACATGATCCATGTGTTGTTATACCTTGAGTCTGTTCTGGTAACCTGTTTTCCACATTTTCCCTAATAATGATATTTAATTTTCAGAATACAGTGTACATTAACTACAACAAATGAACAGCATACCCCTACCCCAACTTGTTGCTTCTATAAGGGTAAACGATTGAAACAGATGGAAAGGACACAAATTGTACTTGCAGAAATACCGGGTAGTAAAGAAATACATCATAAACATTGAATTGAAAATGGAATAGAGAACAATTATTCATGCATTATTTTACAATACACATTTTTTTATGGCAAATACGGAAAATTGTAGAAAATGTTGTGACCAAAAGTTCCCATAGTCAGGTGATAAAATGGTTTAAAATGGAAGTTTCAAAATGGGTGATAGGGGAACAAGTAAATCACGGAAGAATTCACTGGATTAATCACAGGAATAGTAAGATTTATAAAAATACTGATGCCAGTATAGGAAATTTGGAAATTTTATGCTGAATGTGAATCATGTTCATTTTGTGCTGAAGAGCTGAATGTGGTGTTCTTATCATGCTCTAGCCCAAAAACTGAGAACGTTAAAATAAACGTAAAATCCCAGTTAGTGGGATAGGGGCACATTATTGTAGTTATTCCACCTTTTGATTAACGTACATATCACAATACTTTAAAAGAATCTCAAGATGGTTATGACAATTATGACTGGGAAGGGAGTATGGTCATAAAAGTTAATAATTGATTATCATGGTGTACATCAATCTGATTAAAACCATATTTTTAATCTGCTTTATTCCATTGCAGATAAAGATCTGGCGAAACGCCGTAATGGGTCATGTTCTGGTGAACTCTGATGACGTTTTAGTCACTGAAACCGTTATATCCCATAGCCAATAAATGATTTGGCTAGGCACATGATAGTGATGCAATATGTAATATTAAAACACTGATCAAAAACTACTGGTACCCTGTGGGTCATGTACGCTGGGGATCTTAATTTCAATCCTAGAAATTTGTAGCTGATCCACTGATTGGCTGAAAATCAGAGTTCACCAGAACATGACCCCTTATGGGGTTTCGACAGATCTTTATCCAAAATGGGACAAATAGAGAAGCGGAATAAAGATATGGTTTTAATCAGATTAAGTGTACATAGCCACAGAATAACAGGAATGGTAGTGTAATCAACGGAAAATGGCACCAAACATGTTTGACATTGCATCTATAATTTTATATTTCAATGAAACTGATACATAATAACATATATATATAATCGTTAAGAGTTTGATGTCAGTATTGTTTTACAAATACAAAGCATTCAGCTTGAATTTCCTCTCATGACCTTTTCATAGAACTGTATAATTGCATTAAGAAAACATCTTAAATACTGTAATATATGAAACAGAATATACATTTTTATTAGATTAAGTTGAATCATCTGAATAGATAAACATTAAGACCAAACAGATATTCATTACGGTGAAGTGTAACAATAAAAAATAAATGAAATACCATGATCTCTGAATAGTAATTATTAAATTAAGCATTCATTGATGTTTATTCAATATTGATGATTTTTTGTATTAATACTATTATCTATATCAATTCTATTAATTCTATACTATTGTAATAAATTATCGATATTGGTGCCATTCCAGTTATGTTTTCTTTTTACGCCGTTTCCTTTTTTTTTACAGTGTCATTCCAGTTGAAAGATGCTATTTGGGTTATAGACCTATTTAAATTAACTGTGCAGCTGTATCATTTGATGGCAAATTGATTATGGTTCCCTCCAAATGTAAAACCAGTGGGTTTTCTTTTTTTTCAAAGAAGCCTGTACCTTTTTATCTGGGAATTTTTTGTCCCATTTGCATAATGCTAATAGATCAATGTATGAAAAAATTTTAGACAAATTTTGGGAAAAATCACCAAAATTTCCATTGAAGAGTCCTTACTCTCGAAGTTGGTGGGAATATATATATATGAGGCTTAAAAAATAATGTCTTTGTTTCCTGTAACCAGACAGACCCCTCAAAAATGGCGTTGACTCTGATTTTTTTTTCGCCATTTACAAGCGCCGCCATTTCCGTAATCGAAATTCTGGAATAGGTTTTCTGAAGCTTCACATTGTTGTTATTTCCAGTGTTTTTAAAACAAATATGGCCACCCCCCTCGCATCAAGCCTCTTCGCCAATGATGAATTATGTTGAACAATACCTTTTATTATACATTATGTATGTCCATATGAATGTCAAGACATTTTCCATAGAAAAAAAAAAAGCCTACCCACCGACCCTACCTTTTTAGGTCAAATTACAGGAAACAAACATTTTTTTTTTTTTTTGGCCTTATGACAAAATTCTTCTTTAAAGTTATTGCACTATCAGTGAATCTTTTTTTCAACTTCAACAAAAGAAAACAGTAATGTTAAAACAATAACAGGTAAAATTTTCAAGTCAAGTATATACACAACGGTCGTGTACCTAAAGTGATTTGGCTATTTACACGACAGTCGTGTATCTAAAGTGATTTGGCTATTTACACGACAGTCGTGTATCTAAAGTGATTTGGCTATTTAAACGCCGGTACCTAAAGTGATACAGTATGGCTATATACACGACGACACCACCTAAAGTGATGTGGCTATCTACATGACGTGTCATGGTATACCTAAGACTCCCTAATGAGACCCGGCCTTGTGCTCAAACGAATGCTGGGAAGTTTGATACAGAAACTTTGTGTCCTATATATATGCGAAAATCGTAACATAAACTTAGAAAAGATTGTATTTCGATGTATCAAATGCAGATACATATATTATGTCTCTGTCAAATGTAAAGCCAGCAAACAAAATAATTGTTCATTGTCTGTTTACAAGAAGTTACACTTGTGTACATAGGAGGATCTAGAAATTTTTGAAAGGGCGATGGGGTTGCAGTCTCCCATGACAAATGTTTTGCACTATCGGTCTGGAAAGGGGGTAACGTTGCAGTACTAAAATGTGGTCGAAAATTACCTTTTTTGTAGTAAACGTTTCTGAAAAAAAGCGGGGGTTGCAACCCCCTTTCCCCCTCTAATCCGCCTATAGTGTACTTTAAATGATTTGCAACACAAAAGATATTGGAAATGGGGGAGGGGTGCTATTCAAGCTCCCTGTCCTATTTCTGGGTGTTAATTGTATCAAATATTTTCATCTTACTTTATATTATCTAATACGTTATTAAAGTATTTATACTAAGCAGTATTCTTATAAAGAAAATTTCTATTCAAAATAAAATCTCTCATTGAAGAGATTTATTTGTGTATAAAACAATCAAATGAAATAACTGACCGCATACGGGCATCTTCCGCCTTTTACTCTCTAAATCGTTAAGTTTGTGAGAAAAGTGGCGCCTCACAGGTACGGGCTGTACATGTATACCCGTTGTCTACGCAGGCAATGCACATAAGTAACACTGCGATCGTGTTAATAGCCATATCACTTTAAGTGGTTACACTCCGTTACTCCGAAGGTCCGATATTCCAAAGGCCCTTTACTCCGAAGGCCCTTTACTCCGAAGGTCCGATACTCCGAAGGTCCGATACTCCGAAGGCCCGGTTCTCCGAAAATTGTCTTTATTTCTCGACAAAAACAAGGATTTGCTCTGTAATTAGAGCACTCAATGTTCTAAACGGTAAATGTTCTACCATTTCATCAGACATGCCTCCCTTCCTGCACTTGCCCCAGTCTACAGTCAATTTTATTTTGCAAGACTATATATTTTACAGACTTATAACATTTACCGTTTCTATCCTTATATTTCTGGAAACATAGGAACCAAGAAAGGTTCTAAAATCTTCGGACTTGCATGTATAGATAAAGCAATTCAAAATGCAAGTTTAAGAAAACTTTAATGAATTTCATGAAAAAGGACTGATAAATAAAGCAAGAATGGGAAAGGGGGTTTAGACTTTTTATCAGCACTGAGTTTAAACATCAATCAGAAGTCTTGGATTATTTCTACCTGGAATTTCAACAAAACACTACCCGATTTCGAATTTATCAGACTGAGAAGGAAAAAAAAAACGTGATTTCTGTTATGATACACATGTATGTGACTAAAGAACTTGGTTTAGTTGATAATTCATGATAACAGAATAGGGGATTGTGCAAAAATGGCAAGTAAAAACTTTGAAGGTGAGGAAAGCATTAATGTCCTCCCTTCTCTTTTTATACAGGAGCGTGAGTATTAAAGGGGTACATTTTTATATCTTCATGAATAAATTAACACTTTAATTGATCTGATTTTTCAATGGTCAAGGAAGGGGGACCATACCCCATTTTAGGGTTTCATGCTTATGTTCCCGTCCACCTCTTATCCAACCCAAGTTTATATCCTTGATATACGGAAACCTCTCACGATGGTAAGTGGGTTTATTTACTTGGTAGTCTGTCCTTTATAAAATGCATGTTTTGTTTAATTCATATTTTGTTTTCTAGCAAACTATTGATTTTGACAAAAGGGGAGGGGAGTGGCCAGGGAGACTTTGCAAAAAATGAAAGAAAATAAAAAACAAATGCCGGACCGAAGGGCCGGGATCGGCAAAAAATATATATTTTGAATAGCAATATCGGGCCCAATGAGCCGGGAAAAAAATCCCAACTTTGAAAATTGCAATAAAAATATTCCGGCTGACAAAGATCTTCCTGTCCCCTTCCCTCATCCCCCACCCATAAAAATCAAATGGTTGCTCCCTCGGCACAAACTCAACTATGCACAAATATACCGAATGCAAATGATTGTAAACTTTAAAAAACAAGACTCAATTGGAGCATTTAAGACTTGGTATGAGCAGAGTGACAGGAACAAAATGATGTATGATATTACAAATACAGAAATGGAACGTGTTCGATTTCATGAATAAAGGCCTTAAAATGAATAAATTTACAAATAGTAATTTTTCCAGGGGGAATCACCATAAAACAATATTAACTAAGAATGCAATAATTTTATTGCAAACAGGTTGTTACAACATAGCTCTCCATGACAATTTATTAAAAAGTATTGGAAACATCTTGCTATTTTATCGTTAACAATGATTCCTATTCCAAACAAGACTTCAAATGACTGAAATTACATGTACAGTATTGTCTTCATCAATCGAAACTGTCATTTCTCAAAGTAATTTTGTATGTTTTAAAACTGTAACAACGATTTTCTGTTGGTGGGGGCTTCGGTCACTATAACACTCCCCCCTGTTTTTTTTTTTTTTTTTTTTTTTTGATTATATGAAGCATTCTTTTGATCGGAAAGTTCTCCGAGCAGTGGCGTAACTACACGAAATATATTTTGTTTGATTGCAAAAGCATGCATGGCCAAACTGCAATAAAGACCTTCACTGGTATTTTTGTCGAAATAATTCGTTTTTATGGCATGGCAATTGATTCAAATTCCATTGTCCTTCTTGATATGCACAAGTCAATACAGACATAAACCTTTAGAAGGAATATTATGAATGCATGGACTATTAGCCGATGAAATGGCTACATATATTTTTCAAACGAGATGAGGGATTTCAACATTTTTCTTGAACCATTTCCCATGCAAAACACTAAAATTTATTGGGAGGTGTCATTGTTTTCTCTCTCAGAGTACATGAAAAGGTCAATATGATGTACTTCGATAAATGTTTTATCTATATTGTCCCACAGGGCTTCTGAGGTACGGTCATCTGATACGTATCTGAAAACACCCAGACAACAAGTTAACTGGGTTTTTCAGAGTACCGGGTCTTCGGAGTATTGGGCCTTTGGAGTATCGGATATTCGAAGAAGCGTGCCCTCAGAATATCGCGCCTTCGGGTAAGTGGGCTGTCCCCCTTTAAGTACATGACTGTCGTGTAAATAGCCATATCACTTTAAGTACACAACTGTTGTGTAATAGCCATATCGCTTTAGGTACACAACCGTCGTGTACATAGCTGTTTCACTTAGGTACACGACCGTCGAGTAAATAGCCTCTACCTACTGTACCACCTATTAATAATCCAAAGCAAATGCCAAATGTAGGTTTCACCATTACTGCATTAGTTGCATTACTGGCATTAAGGCCACTAATTCAGATAAACAATCATCAATATGTTGCTATTGCATGTACTCATTTATCCTATAACCAGATAATGCGTGGCATCCAGAAATTGTTACAGTTTGATCAAGAACGTAGAGGTGAAATTTAGATGTTTTCTGAATTTTTTCTGACCAATAAAGTATATGTTAAGTGATTCTAAATTTACACCTTCACTGCAAACTTTCTAATGGTATGCAAATTGACAGGTATATCACAACTTTTAAAATCATTCGAATATACTTTACTGTCACAAAATGTTGAATTCTGCACAAGTTTGTCCTTGACGCCTTTGTAAATCCTGTGGACAGCGCCATGTTTCGTAGTTACGCACTGAATAATCAAAAACACTGATTAAAATTTAAACAGCATGATAAATAAATTATTGAAAGAATTGATTAATGTCGTAAGATATATGCTGATAGATATCGTTTAAAGTTTGAATTTATCATCACATATTTTATCATACTATAATTTTACATTAAATGCGAGGCTAATCTGTTTCTATTGTCAATAGCAACTAACCTAGCAGCGAAGTAAAAACCGAAGGCAGTGTGCAGGATTAGTTTTCTGTTAGTTGTTTACGTGAACTCAGAAACGTTGAATATAGCAACAATTTCAAAATGAGTCAACGGCAGGTTTTACAGGGTAAGTAAAGACTGAAGTGAAGCAATAAACGGCAGTTCTGTTTTATATTTAGTTCTCCTCTTCGACGATATTATTATCTATCATATGACTAGTCTATTGACAATAAAATTGAAGCCAGACGGAAAGGTACTTGTAACTGTATTTGAAATTTTCATTTGTTCGCATTCGTGATCTACATATGTACTAACCCACTGTTTAGTGTCATTTACTATCATACAGTCACTGGCACGTCCATATTTAAGCAAAACCTGCCAATGTAACCTAATACAGTAAAAATGGAGAAATACTGAGAGAGGATATCATGATTTGGCATGGATAAAAGTTTAATGCCTTTTTATACATTCATCATACACAATTTGTTTTATATAACTCAGTCCCCTATTCGATCTAAGGTGGTTCGATCAGACTGGTAAATATTTCATAATACTACCCCCACCCACACCCAAATGTAATTTTGACCATGTTATGTTAAAGGTCCTTAACAAATATAAATATAATTTATTTAGTAAGTTATTGGTTTTTTGTGAACATAGATCTATATCTTTACTTTGTAGTGTTTGAGCAGTACCAAAAGGCCAGGACCCAGTTTGTCCAAACTGTGGCAGAGTTAGCCAGCAGGCCACAGAACATTGAAACTCTCCAAAATGCAGGAGTTATGTCACTTCTTCGACCCCTTCTGCTTGACATCGTTCCAACAATTCAGCAGACAGCTGCCTTGGCACTAGGACGTCTGGCTAATTATAATGATGATTTGGCAGAGGCTGTTGTAAAGGGAGATATTCTACCACAACTTGTATACTCCCTGGCAGAACAAAATGTATGTGACTTAATCATCAATGAATGATATCTATAATATATTAGAACATATCAGTTATGACAAATAGATTTAAAGCATGATAGTGAATATAATCAGGGATATGAAATTTTAAATTCATTAGTGTGAATGTATATGTTTTCTTCCAGTGACATTAATTATATATAAATTATATGTAATTAATTTCATTCAGATTGTTATATATCCTTTGATACAAGATTATTTCTTTTACAGATATTGTCTTCTTTCTAAATGATAATGAATTATTATTCTTAATCCTTTATTGTCAAATCTTGTTTTTTTTTTTATAGTTTATTTCCAAAGCATCATGTAACAAACAAATTACTTTCCTTTTTGTTTACAGAGATTCTACAAGAAAGCAGCTGCATTTGTCCTCCGTGCTGTTGCTAAGCATTCACCACAACTAGCACAGTCTGTGGTGGACTGTGGCGCACTTGATGCATTAGTCATTTGTTTAGAAGAGTTTGACCCAGGAGTTAAAGAATCTGCTGCCTGGGCCTTAGGATACATTGCAAGGCATAATGCAGGTACAAAAAATATCTAAATTCCTTAATTCAATTTGAATTTTTTCCTTTAGTCTCAATCACTCAATTTTACTGTATGTAAAAATCAATGAAAAATATTAAGATATATCAGTTAGGATACAAAGAAATATAGAAGATTTATTAAGATCTTATAAAACCTCTAATATGTTGGACAATTTTTACATTAGTGATTAATTGCTAATTGATAATTGTCTTCTTACCATTTTGGAGACAAATATGATTGTAATAAATTTAATTTAGATAATTTTGAGTAGGCCGGGCACATTCAGAATTCTAACAATTGATGCTGAAAATGGAGAAGAATTATAGATTCAAAAACATGTACATGCCTTCCATTTATAGAACTTGCTCAAGCAGTTGTTGATGCTGGTGCAGTTCCCCTACTGGTCTTGTGCATTCAGGAACCAGAACTCTCACTAAAGAGAATTGCAGCTTCTGCTTTGAGTGACATCTGCAAACACTCTCCTGAATTGGCCCAGACAGTTGTTGATGCAGGTGCAATAGCCCATCTTGCTCAAATGATCCTTAATCCTGATGCCAAGCTCAAGGTATTACGACTTAAAAATTCTCTCAATATTTTTCGTTTATTATCATTAAATTATCATTTCCTTTTTATCCAAAGAATTTCTGTATTTTCTATTTCTCTTCAATATCTCAGAGTGTACATTTGACAGGACAGATATGTTAAAAAACTTAAACAAACTATTTTTTTTCCAATTTCATTTTATTTTGGTGTATTTTGTATTAATTAGCATCTTTTTGTTTTTGTTTGTCTGTTTGGATTTTTTTTGTGTGTTTTTTAGTTTAGTTTTGTTTTGTTTTGCTTTGTTTGTTATTGTTTTTGGTTTAATTTCCATATATATTAATTTTTTTTTGGGGGGGGGGGAGGGGGGGAAGAGGTTGCTTTATTACAGTTTTTTATCATTATTATTGCCAGTCATTACTTATGATTGATTTATCCTATCTGTCAACAGCGACAAGTGTTCTCAGCTCTCAGTCAGATTTCCAAACATTCTGTGGACCTTGCAGAGATGGTTGTTGAGGCAGAAATATTCCCTGCAGTTCTTACATGCCTGAAGGACCCAGATGAGTATGTTAAAAAGAATGTGGCTACACTAATCAGAGAAATTGCTAAACATACACCCGAGGTAAGTGTTCTTTATTCACAATTACTATTCTTGATTGGTGAATAGTTGTATTTAGACTATATACATACCTTTTTACAATTTCAAAATTCAATTCTATGTGAAAAGAGGTAATCATATAATTTCGTATCTTTTTTTTAGCTCACCTGAGCCAAAGTCTCAAGTGAGCTATTGGCATCACTCTTCGTCCGTCGTCCGTCCGTCATCCGTCCGTAAACTTTTCACATTTTCAACTTCTTCTTCAGAACCGCTTAAAGGATTTGCATGAAACTTGGTGTGGATGAAGTACTAGGGGTCCTCTACCAAGTTTGTTCATTTCATATAAATCCCTCAATAGGTGGCGCCACCATTGCTAAAAATAGATCTCAGAGGGTACCCCTCTTTGAAAATCTTCTTCTCCAGAACCAGTGTATGGACTATAAAACTAAAGGCATCTGAGTGATCTAGAAGGATGTATGTCTAAAGTTTCTTCATATCGTTGAAATCCGATAAATAATTTTTGACGTTTTTTTGGACTTTGTAATTTTAATGCAGAAAAGAAGTATTTTTGTCTTTTAGTAAACATTGATGCATTAATTTGGTTTAATTTGATCATTTTTATGATGAGAAATACTACTGCGAAGAAATTTTTTCAATATTTCATTTTTTGGATTTTTTATGAATTTTCTAAGACTTTCAAGAAAAAGGGGGGTGGGACAATTGGTGTAAACATTTCACAGTTTGAACTTTTTCTTCAGAACCACTTGCTGGAATTCAATGAAACTTGGCATGCATCAAGTACTCAAGGTCCCCGACAAATGTGGTCATCTTTGTCAGGATCCATCAATAGGTGGCGCCACCACAGGCAAAAGTAGGTCAAAGAGGGTACCCTACTTTGACAAACTTCTTCTTCAGACCGGGGGCATACAGAGACTAACCGAATGCATAGGAATGATCTAGAGGGATGTGTGAAGAAGTGTTGTTATTTTTGGTTCCATTCCGAAATCAAATTTTTGACGTTTTTTCATTTTTATTTTGGACTTTGTTATTTTAATGCATTAAAGAGTTATTATTTTCTTTTAGTAAACATTGATGCATTCATTTGGTTTCATTTAATCATTTCTATGGTAAGGAATGCTGGTGTGAAGGAATTTTTTCAATATCTCGATTTTTGAATTTTTTATGAATTTTTTAAGACTTCCAAGAAAAGGGGGGGGGGGGGGGACAATTTTTCATATCTTCAACTTGATCTACAGAACAACTTGAAGGATTGTGATAAAACTGGGTAGGATGCAAGTACTCATAGTCCTTTTCAAAGGTTTTGTTTTTTGTGCGGATCATCCAAATTGGTTAACAGATAATGCCACCATGTCTAAAAGTAGGTCTCACAATGGTACATATACCACTAGGTAATTGAAATATGGAGAGTAGCGGTTCAAATCCAGCTGTGGTCAAAAAAATTTTTTTTTTTTTACACATCTAAATAAGTTTTTAGATGTTTCTCAACACTCAACATATGAAATTAGGAATTTTACGTTTAAGACTTCCAAAAAAAAAAGGGGGGGGGGGGGGGGGGGGGGGGGTGGCCATTTTTCACATTTTCAACTTTTTCTACAAAACTGTTTGAAGGATTTTAATAAATCTTGGTAGAAATAAGTCACTTATGATCCTCTTCAAATTCTGTTGTTTTCGTCCAGACCTCTTTACAGGTGGCGCCACCATAGTCAAGAGTAGGTCACAAAAGAGTTCCCTCGTTTAACAATATTCTTTTTCATACGGGCTGTATACAGAGACAAACAGAATGCATAGAAATGATCTAGAGGGATGAGTGAAGATGTATTGTCATTTTGGTTCCCTTCCAAAATCAAATTTTAGAATTTTTTTCGACATTTCTTTGGACTTGGTGATTCAATGCAGAAAAAAGTGTCTTATTTCCTAGTTAATTGATAATGATGATTTCTTATGGACTATTGTGATCATAATTATGGTAAGGATTGTTACTTTGAAAGAATTTTGTCAATATCTCAATTTTTGGATTTTCTATGAATTTTTTAAGACTTCCAAATGAGGGTGTATAGGAACAATTCAATCACATTTTTCACTTCTGCTGTTATACCACATGAAAGATTTTAATGAAACATGGAATACATGAAGTACTAAAAGTCCTCTATCAATTTGGTAAATTTCATCCAAATTGGTTAACAGATAATGCCACCATGTCTATAAAGCAGTTCTCACAATAGTACATATACCACTTGGTAATTGAAATATGGAGAGTAGCGGTTCAAATCCAGCTGTGGTCAAAATTTTTTTTTCATTTCTTTACACATCTAAATAAGTTTTTAGATGTTTCTCAACACTCAACATATGAAATTAGGCAATTTTAAGTTAGATCTGGACAATATTTGAAACAATTGTTGTTCATGACCCAGACTTGAAATCAGTCAACAAAAGGCCCCACCTAAAGAAAATGACTAACTTGTTGCCTGAATGACTTCTTGCAGAGACAAAGGAAATGCTTAATATCAAAATCACCTGAATGGATGTGCAAAAAAGTGTTGTTTTTTATTCTAGCCTGAAATAAAATTTGACATATTTTCAACATCTGTGTTGACTTGGTCACATTAATGCAAAAATAAATGAATTTTTCCTTCATGCATGACTGATAATATAGGTACTCAGGTGAGCGATATAGGCCCACTTGGGCCTCTTGTTTTTATAAGAAATTAAAAAAAACAATTAATGTACTAATATTTCAGAACATTATTTTAAAAATACTTAAAGATAATATTCATTTTTGAAAGTTTTTCATTCTTAAATTACATAATGATAAAAAAGAAAAAATGATAAAAATATCACTGATCAAAATAAATGAATAAACAAATAAATAAATAAATAAATGATTGAATAAAATGAATTAATTAAAGAAAAAAAGAAAAGTTCACTTAAAAAAGTAGGATAGAATAATAAACAAAAAATTAGAAAATCGTTTTTGTTTTTTCCATTAAGAACTAGTCAAACCATTTTTATTATAGGGATTTTTTTCCTCATGTCCAGGGGGAGATAACTTCATACAAGTTTCATTTGAATTTTTGCTTGTTCCTTCCAGCTTGCCCAGCTAATTGTCAATGCTGGTGGAGTGGCAGCAGTTGTAGACTATGTAGGAGAATCAAAGGGTAATGTCCGACTACCTGGGATAATGATGTTAGGATATGTAGCAGCTCATTCAGAAAACCTTGCTATGGCTGTTATTGTTTCCAAGGTAACACATAAAAAATTCTTAAAATGTTATAAAATTTTCATCTGAAATTGTTGAATAATTTACTTACACATTTTTTTTTAATATTTTCTGTAAGCCTGAACTCTGTTTATTTTTTTTAAACAATCCTAAAACAAAAACTATTTATGCACTTCGTTTTCTTCCAAGCTGAAGTCAGGTCAAGCAACGTTTTGTCAAAATGATAATAATGTGACTTTAACTTGATTAATTAATAATTAAAACCATATATAATATATATATGACAACATAGTGTTTTGTGTATTACATTCTAAAAAATTCACCTGAGAGAAACTATTGGTTTATTATAAATCAGACTGAAACAGAAATGGCAAGCAAACTTAAAGTTGTCGATTCAAATATCCCAGTATCAATTCTATTGATAATCCAAGTTTCGTGATGCTTTTCAGGGAGTGGTACAGCTGGCTATAGCATTATCAGAAGAACCAGAGGACCATATTCAAGCTGCCGCTGCCTGGGCACTTGGACAGATTGGACGACATACACCAGAACATGCTAAAGCTGTCGCTGTTGCTAATGTCCTACCCAAACTATTACAATGTTACCTACGAGCTGACGCATCTGAAGATTTACAAACTAAGGTGGGGTGTTATATGTTGATTAGTTATGTTTTTACTGTTTTACCTTTCAGTCTTATCATGACATGAACTTAAAGGTAATCATAATGACAGGCGATAGGCAGCTGAATGAAGTTTATTTTAATGAGATCTACTATCCATTGTGGATTATCACTTTCCCATACGTATTAAATTTCATCCCTTTTTGTGGTTCAATTAAAGAAAATATCCTAAAGCTGTATAATAAGCTTTCTGAACACAGCGGTAAAAGTACCAAAATGGAATTTTTCAGACGGAGAGCTTTTCTGGAGATTTGCGAATTCGATTGATTGATAAAAATACAATAAAGCAAAGTAAATTTAAGGTAGCATAATGCTGTGAAATATTTGTTTAGTCTTCGTACATGATGCACATCTGAGTATATGCTTTAATTGTATTCTCACAGTCTTGTATTTTCTTTTGGCCACATACAACACACAAAGGAAATGATGGATCTGTTCAATGAATAATGTCAATGTGTATTTAATCAGTCGTTTGAGATAATATTTTTCTACACGTATATGTGCAAGTCCTGATTTAATTGCCTTTCCACCCCAGCTTATTTTGATCAATGAATGTAAAACAAAAATCTTTTAAAAGATAATTTTTCATCATTTCAAAGAAATATGAATTATATCAACAAATTTGTGTAAGGTGTATGTAAACTAATACTTGTTTCATGTATTTTAAAGTAAAATAAACTTGAAAGATATATTTTGTCAGACACCCGACAAAGAAACAATAAAATCTCTTTGATATTTGAAATTCAGCTTGTGTAATGATTATACATGTGTTGATAAATTCATTTTATTACAGAGCAAAAAAGCCTTGAAGAATATCCTACAGAAATGTGTACATCTACCAGCCCTGGAACCACTCTTACACGATGCACCACCAAATATACTCAAACATGTTGTCGGACAATTCAGCAAAGTATTACCACATGACTCAAAAGCTCGCAGATTATTTGTCACTAGTGCAGGACTAAAAAAGATTCAAGAAATCAAGGCAGAACCTGGATCCGCATTAGCCGAATATATTAACACAATCAACAATTGCTACCCAGAAGAAATTGTCAAGTATGTTTGAAGTTCTTGATTTTATCTATTGATCAACTACTAAATGTAGTATTTTAGAAATTAAGCATTTACTAGACAAGAATTAAAGTGCAAAAACACATGAATAAGAAAGAAAAAGAAATAGAAAGAATACTAATTATGAGGTTTAAATCAAGATATAGAATATCAATTTTTGATTTTATTGATATAATCAACTTTTGTTGATTAAATATAAAAAAAAACTTTCTATATGCCTATAATATTAATATTTTGCTTTTCAATATATTGAAATATATTACTTCAGTAATGTTTTTTTAGATGATATATTTGTAAAAATTACATGGATTTGCTGTAGATTTTTAAATGACCTTTTACAATTTTATTTTCTATTTTTATTTCTTCATCATTTTGATAAAGAAAGGAGTATAAATCAAAACACAACAAACAAAGATAATGTAATAAATTATATGGTATAAATGTCTTATCACTTTTTTATTATAAATCAGAAAACATATATTTTGAAATATATTTACATTTCAAACTGTAATCTATCAAATCATATAGTAATTTATCAATATTCAATGTCATTAAGAGAAAATAACTCTTGAAAAATTATTCTTTAATATATGTGTGAGATAAAACATATTTAATACATTTGTGTTTTCCATAAAACAATAATAAAGATTTATTTTTCTAAGTCCTTTTTCTCATTTCCTTTTAAAAATGCCAAATTATAATCATACTCACAGTTAAATATTTTTTTGAAAGCAGAAAGAGGAGATAACTCTCTTTGTTAAGTAATTATTAATTTTAACTTGACAATACAAGATGAAAAATAAGCTGTCAATATTATTTCTTTTACAGATACTATTCACCTGGATACTCTGATGCTTTATTAGAAAGAGTGGAACAGTACAACCCCCGAGCATAAACATTAAGAAATATCTACCATCTTACAGAAAGTGACTGTAACATAGTGAAAGTGCATAATTCATCTGACACTTTGTGAAATATGTCATGATTCAAGTGCGAACCCCTGATGTATATAACTATCCAATAGAACATCTATTTATACTCTCTCCATGAATATCTTGTATAGGGTGCTAAGACTGGCTTTAGAGTTGTCGCTTTATGTTTTCATTAATAATGTACTGCCTTTGACTGTTTATGGATAACATACTTGTTCGATTTATGTGTGGAAGTGAAATGATAAAGAGGAAGAACAATTTAAAGATCAAAATGATTTATTTAAGATACAGAAAACTGAAAATTTTTATCAAGTTATATGTAAGGATTAAGTGACAAATTTATTTAAATAGAAACAGTTTTAAATTTCAAATTTCATGATATTAAGTAATCAAATAATGGTTAAGTGCATTTAATGGAGCTATCAAAAAACTTATTGTATTTGAAGATTGTGCATCAATTACCTCAATGATACCATCTCAGAGTTAATAAAGGACTGAAATAGTTTCTGAGGTTAAAAAGGTAATATTAAAACCTTTTTATAGAGAAAAGTGAATATTAGAAATAATCTTAGATTATATTTGGCAGCTGAATTAGAATGTGAAAAGTTATGAAAAACAATTTGAAACATCTGAAGAGGAATTTAAAAAAAAACTAAAACAAGAACAAATATTTGTCCCATTTATTTTAAATGAAAAGCAGTGTTAATTAAATCGGGTAACTGAATTTGAAAAAAAAAACTTACGGAAAAATCTAATATTTTGTTTTATATTTTATTGTTGATATTGGCCTTTTCTCTTGTATATCTGAAGGGCCCACAGGTATTCAGGAGGATATGCTGATAACAGCATATATATTCTGAGGGACTCAAATGATAAACATCTAAATAATGAATAAATCTAATTAACATCTAAAACTGTTGTTATAAAGTTGTTTATTTTTATCACCCGTGGTAGACAAAGGTATTATGGTACGATGCTGTGGGTCTGCCAGCCTGGCTGTACCTTGTTAACATGATACAGACCATACCATTTAGGCTAGGACTTTCACACTTGATACACTTATTTCTTATTGCATGAGGATGAACCTGCTGATTTTCAATATCAAGGTCATTATGGGGGTAAAAATAAATTTTTGAAAAGGCATTACTTATTAACAAGGTAGGGACCAAACTTAATGCTAGCACTTTTAAACTTTGCAACTTAATTCTTATGACTGGAGGATGAACCCTATAGATTGTCAAGGTCATATCTGCAAGGTCAAGGTACCAGTACTTATGTCTTGTCTAGGCCATAACTTTTTACAACTTGCATGGATTTGAATATTTCACAGAATTATTGCAGGCACCAAGGGTATATCATGACATTGGCTCAAAGGTTATCTGCAGGTCTAGGTCACAATGCATATAATGGGTAAATCTTTGTCTGGGTCATAACTCTTTATCCATAACATGGCTTTGAATAATATTTCAGGGATTTGCTGCCCAGGATCAAATGTGTGTCTTGACTTAGAACCAAGGTTATATCTGCATTCTTACATTTTTGACATAGAAGAAAAGAAAAAAAATAGAGGAGGGGGTTAAAACAACTTTTTACTGAATTTATGAATTTCCATATGTTTCCATAGTATTTCACAGGGCCAAAGCATGTGTAATCTTGAGGTCCTCAATACTAGGCAAACGGGCAATTTTTCCATACTTTCAAATTTCATCCCTTCAATCTAAGCCACGAGCGTATGATGCCATACTAGGCATTGCTCATGTTTATTACAAGAATAATATTCTGCATCCAAGAATTTTCGGCCACCTGGACCTTTATCTAATGGTTTCAAACAATACAATATATCGTTTATATAAATCTTTAACACAAACTAAATGCTGATTACCCAATTGCTGCAAATTTATTTACAAATGTTCACGTCATTGCGACAACTATTGACCCTGTAACATTAGCGAGACCTTATGCCATTGCCTTATTATAATTGACTAAGGTCATTGACTCAAGTTATTAATCTTAATTACTTTTTATGACTGCCTGTTGTAACTCATCCCTTGTTTGCTGTACATATTTAAAAATAATGGATCATTCCATCACCGCAGATACTTTTCTCACCAAAATCGTTAATCGATATCATTAATTATGTCTGAATAAAAGGAACAATTTTGACCAGATTAAACATTGTGTCAATATGTTCATTCATTCAAATCACCTAAAATCGTTTACTTATTTTATTCATTCCCGGTGAGTCCCGGATAGTGCTAATACTTTTATGTACAATTCTATGCCGTAGGCCTTCAAAGAGCATAACTCTTGCAGTGGTTATTACACAAGGCTATACTTCTAGTGATCGAAATTTTCTTATGCTATAGTATTAATTTTGACGTGTAAGAAGACTGTTGTTCTGTAGCCGCAAGTAGTGGCCCTAAATGAATGATAGGGCCACAATTCCTTACGTTGCGTAAACTTGCACTTTTGATAAACGGAATGGCCGGCACGATTCTACGCATTTCGGCGTCAAATGGAGCAAATATCTAACATTTATAAACATAAAGCAAACGATCGGCAATGTTAACTTACCCCCGATCTGTCGTCTGAAGGCTCTACACACATTTTTCCCAACCTGTTTCAAATTTGCCGGTTTCTGTGTCAGCCATTCGGTCTCGCGAGATCTCGATAAAAGAAACCTCACAAAAAGAGGCGGAGCTGGCGAAAACACGTGGTCATTGTTATTTTTATGTCATTTCTCATGAAAATAACAGAAAGGAATTCCACCCAGCTGTCCACGATTTGCAATCTACGACAAGGCTTGTCTAGTCACAGATGTTGTAAACCATAAACAGAAGAATGTGATTTTCCTTGTCCCTTACGCAAAGTATGAAAGGTTTTTTCATCTTAAAATATCTATATGCTAAGTTTCAAAGCTCTACACCCTTTTGTGTAGAAGATATAGCCAAGGTAAAAAATTTTGAAAAGTAGGTCACACTATAAGGTCAAGGTCATGAAGTCAAAAGTCATGGTCCCAAATAAAAGATCTCATCACAAGTAATCTATATATGAAGTTCAAAACCCCATCTCATTTGGTACAAAAGGTACAACCAATGTTTTAGTTTTTGAAAACGTAGAGCACCAAGGTCAAAGTCACTAGTTAAAAAATCATGGTCCCAAATAAAAGGTCTCATCACAAGAAAAAAATGTGGAGTTTCAAAGCCTTGTACCTCTTGCTACAAACGATATAGTCAAGGTTTTTGCCAGAGGATAAGAGTCACAGACAGGTCAAAAACTAGATGCCCCCGAATTTCATTCCGGGGGCATAAAAACGAACTTGTTTTTCTTTTTTCCATTTGTATGTATAGAGATTTCTCGGATTAAATAAAGATATCTCGAATGAATTTCTAGTAGATAAATCTCTGTTCTAAATATATGCATTTGTATTTGGAAAAGATATTAAAATTGAAGACATTTCTACTTAAAAAAATGAGATATCTCTAAATTAATTGGATATATCTCCGTATCAAAAGTTGAGATATCTCTATTTTAAATAGAAATCTATTTATTGTTAACAAGGTAACAAGATGGATTTACTTACATGTATGTGTGAAAGGAAAATCCGGAATTTCACATTGGGGGAAAAATCCACTATATAGTAGTTTTTCCCCGAGGGAAAATGGCTACAAGAGGGGGGGGGGTGGCTATATAGCCAAATTTCCCCCGAGGGAAAACTACTATATAGCCATTTTTCCGGGGGAAAACTACTATATAGCCATTTTCCCGGGGGGGGGGGGGGAGGGGCGAAATGGCTAGGGGGAAAACTACTATATAACGCCGGCCATTCCGTTTATCAAAAATGCAAGTTTACGCAACGTAAGGAATTGTGGCCCTATCATTCATTTAGGGCCACTACTTGCGGCTAGTTGTTCTGAAGACCATCTTGTAAACATGTATAATCTACATCGTTTATATATATTTTTTGCACTGGATTGGGAAGCAAATTCGGTCTATAAATTCGTGATATCCATCTGTCCATCCGACCGGCGTCAACATTTTGCGCTTAGCTTGATTTGTATATCATTATTGATACATGTTTTAAACTTGGTAGGTTTGTAGACATTGTTAAATTCTTCACGACTTGCACAAATTTGGTGACGTTGACCTTAATATTTCACATCATAAAGCAAAATAATATTCGTTTTAGGATTATTAATGGAAACTTGTAGGTAGCATCAGTACATATGGATATTTAATGTTTATCATATTTGGTAGAAATCCTGAAAATAAGTAATTTCCAATATTTCCACAAAATATTATCAGCAATCCAATCCAATTTGAGAGTACAAGTAGAAAACTAGGATTTTGTCATTATGCACATGGTTTACTGCAATATCTCAATCATTGAAGCCGTAGTGTAGGTAAGTGAAGGGTATCTCATTTTATATTTGTTCCTATCTTGATCGGCCCAAGAACTGATATGCCCTTATGGAGGAATGTCGATACCTAATTCCAATACAATAATTGTAAAAAAAAGGACGAAAGGTGTATAAATTCTTTTATTGATTTTATCACTAATCTTGATCCACTTTCAGAGCAGATTTGACAAAATAACAATCACTCATGATTGAAGATGACACACGTTTCTAAGGACGGAAAAAGCGGAGATTATGGAAATTCAATATGGCCTGTATCGGACTATTGTGACGAATTAGGAGTTTGACAATTCAGCCGCTAAAGTGCAATGGAGTAACACACACACACACACACACACACACACACACACACACACACAAACACACCTACTTGCACACACAACCTCACACACATACACACACCTTCACATACAAACGCACACATTGCTCTGGCGACATAGTTTTTCTCGGTTGATTGTCTAACTTGATTTTCTTTACTTCTTCATTTGACATTGCATAGGGTTGATTCTTAGGTTCTCATATCTTTCTCGTTGTTACGATCTAGCGACAAAAATCTAGTTAAGACACTTTAATGGTATCAAGCTATATAGCATAAATCAAATAAGAAATGAGAAGATTATTTTGAATATAATATTCAAAGTTGTAACGTAGAAGTCATCAAATACAATAAGCGCAGAGCATTCTTATTGCCAACAATATTCAACACTATATGTATATTCAATACACCCCAGTTTTTATCCACTTCTTCACTTCCTCTGTTTCTCTATGCTTCATATCAATATACTGAAATGAGGCGTTTTATATTGCTCTTTTGCTACATGTTCATCGTGTAAGAAAATCAAATACTGCTGCCTAAGGAAATTCTTAGAAAACACGTCGTTTAGGAAAAACGATGTGTTATAAAATGTGTTTCCAGTCTGATCAATCATATCTCGATAGCCCAATGGTAATTTTGAAGTCGAACATCTATAATTCATCAATCCATTTGATAAAGGTATTTGAAAGAAACAAACAAACTGTCTTTTTCTAACTTTAATTTTTTGTTATTTAAAGGGAGCACATGACTAAATAGTCATGTGCTCACTTTAAATAACAAAAATTTAAAGTTAGAAAAAGACAAAACAAACAAACAGACAGACAGCACAAAAACAGTGTGCTCTATCAATTTATCGATCTGTGGGTATAAAACAAAAAAGAAGAAAAACAAAAAGAGAGAAAAGAAAAAAAAAAAGAAAAGAAAAGAAAAAGGAAAGAAAATATACATATGCCTCCCATAACAGGATCGCAAAACATTGCATGAACCATCTCACCTTTTTGCCCACACATTCGATAAATTGCTGGTCAGTGACCTCTAAAATTTGTTTTACATTTTGTGCTCCTTCAGGCTCACATGCTAAAAATGGCATTGTGCAACCAAAAGCGTAATTTTCCGCGGGAAAACAAAGATACTTCGCCTTGCTCCAGTCGCACACTTTCCGGCAACAACAAGACGGAAAATTTTAAGAAAGTGCGATTAGCCATGGTCAAGAGCACATTTTCTATAATTAGAATACAGGGCATAGAAGCTATATTTCATAAAAGTTATAAATTTGTATCGAAGACGAATTTTTCGCAAACGTATCTCTATACAGAATAAAACCGAATGCGTTCCCCAACATGCAACACAATGGAGGTTCAAGCATACGCGTACCGAGGAAAATAGCTCTTATATGTTATGTACTCTGAGATTTCATTACGTGAAGACTGATTGCTATGTCATGCCTTCCATAGATGAACAAATACGACAAAATTTCGAGCTCGTTTAACAAATAATGGATGAAATTCTACTTGACTGACCACCCACACTGATGATGTTAAAGTACCCGGAGGCGCTTTTCATGACAAGGCAACTTCGGAGCACTCTAGCTTTTAAAGTATCTACTTAACTCAAAGAGTAGTTCGGAAATTTAAAAATGCATAGTGATTCTTGGCGTAAAATAATAAAATATAATCATGATGTTGATGATGATAGATAAATACAAGAATAAATTAAGAAGAAGAAGAAAAAGAAAAAGAAGAAGAAGACAAATAGTGTGTGTGTGTGTGTGTGTGTGTGTGTGTGTGTGTGTGTGTGTGTGTAGGTGTAGGTGTGTGTGTGTGTGTGTAGGTGTGTGTGTGTGTGTGAGGGTGTGTGTGTGTGTGTTTAGTATTTGAACAGGTTATGAGTAAATCCAGAGAGAGAGAGAATGTGTGTGTGTGTGTGTGTGTGTGTGTGTGTGTGTGTGTGTGTGTGTGTGTGTGTGTGTGTGTGTGATCAGATAATATACTAGAAAGTACTTTACACGCTTGGTAGCATTTCCTCACTACAAATGACATAAACTCGTACGCAGTTCTGACCAAACTTTGTGTGTATTTACAAAATTGTAAGGGTAGGGTGCAACCTAAAGACCCTTTTTGGGTCTACGGCAGAGCCCAGTATGGACGGTATGATTGGGGAAAGGAGGGGAGGGGGTGGAAGAGGCAAACCCCTCAGTGAAGCTAGAGCGATTTTGTGCTCGTGTGGTGCGTGCGTATGTATGGGTGTGCATGTGTTATTGGGGGGGGGGGGGGGGGGAGAAAGATTAAATTATAAGAAAATGAAAGAAAGGAACCTTGATATCTTATTCTTCGAAGATCTGAAACTCAAAATAACAATTCCGTTACAAAATCACTTTATCATGGATTATAAACACTTATTCCCGGGAAAATTTGACTAATTCATTTTGCGTATTTAGAGCAGCGTGAAGTGTGCAATGCTATTGGCGAGGAATAATATCACAGATGACTTTCATGGATAGACAGAACAAATTCTAATTATTATTTATTACAAAAAATAAATAAAACTTTTAATTTTGCTGACAGTATCATTATACGTCAGGCCTAGTAGAAATCACTCTGACTACCATTAAATTCAATATGCTTTTTAATATATGTAATTCTCTGTAAAGAACTGACTGACCGTTAAATCTCCGACATAGCACCTTTTGACTCACCTTTTTGATTATGACGTCATACATATATCATGGCCCGTCGAACATGAATTTAACTGTGACGTCAACATTGAAAATAAAACAACGTAATGTCCGTGATTTTTTTTTTTTTTTTTGGTTTTGTTTTGTTTTGTTTTGACTTTTTTTTTAAATGTTTGATTTTTTAGTCACATATTCGCTAGAACGTTAAATTGTGTGCAAATTTAAGTCCATTAAAAAAACTCCGATACAAAAATAATTATTTTTTATATTGTATTGTTTGACCATGTCAGCAATGTATCTCGATTTCAGATCATATTGATAAAAAAAAAATCCTCGACATCTGCCAAATAATCCATTAAACGAGTGCTCACATTAGATACATTTATATGACTGATTACAATTGCAATTAGACATGTCGGTAGAAAGATTTCTCTTGCCATTGTTCGTCGAAGTAGAACTGTAAATGTAAGGGGATTGGTAACGAATGTACCTTCTTAAGATTCCATCAACATCAAGATGAACACAGATAACATCGCGGAAATAAAGATATTTCCATCGTTAATTTCCGGAAGATTACCAAGGAAACCCTATAATTTTGTCTCAGTTCAGGAGATAGGGATTATATTGACGTTCATTTGCCTGATCCGGAGACAGATACTCTCTCTCTCTCTCTCTCTCTCTCTCTCTCTCTCTCTCTCTCTCTCTCTCTCTCTCTCTCTCTTTTAATCTACAAAATTAATGTTAATAAGCTGTATGTATGGTTTCTTTTAATAAAAAGTCCATAAGTTTCTTGCGAGAAAAATAAGCGACTCTGACGATTCTGATTCTTTCGTCGTGAAAAATACTTATTCACATACTTTTTCTTTTCCGGAGCATAATACTATGATAACATTTTTCATGAAGTCTGTTACAATTGCTGTGTTTAACACAGTGCTAATATCTGACACTTGTCATTCAGAGACGCTCTTGAATGTTTCGAATGAGGTCTTTATAATTATTTCTATAAAAACCTGTGGAAATGCTCAAAATAGCAACAGAAGATGGGGATGTGGCATAATTACCCCTTCTAGATACGATTTATTTGTAAACTATACCAAATTTGACCGTTTGGGACAATAAAAACATTATTGGGAAAAGAAAAAATACTATACTTAACAGTATCATAATAAACTGTCTACAATCTGACAGCTGTTCATTCAATTTATATCTATTTCGTGATTACTCTGGGGTTTTCTCAATACTCCAGTATAATGAACCATTAAGTTTCTCGGAAAATCCTCAAGATTAGGTGCTTCGAAGTAGTGCACGCCCTCTTTTCGTTGACTTAATGAGACAATTTCACAAACGCTTAGATGATCCAGACTGGTAATTTGTTATGAGCTATACTCCTCCCGATGTATCTTCAATTTCTAAGTAAAATCTTATTTCGTTATCTTTTGTTTTACCATAGTTATTATCTTAAATGAGAAAATAATTAAATATATATCATGTATGTATGCTTCGATTTCAAAATATTTTTGATGGTATTTGTAAAAATGTAATGAAAAGTTGCATTATGGTTTAGGATAAAACCATATCATGCATTCGGAATCTCTCGCGCCTCTACTCATAAAAGGATGCTGCAATATGTAAAAGCTAAAACGGATACATAGAGTGAATAAGTTTTATTCATTTTGTTATAATGCATTCTACTCACAGGATATTTCTATGTGTTTATTAACGAATGATGAGTCAGATGGAAAGATATTTTATTATTTATTACTGAATCGGACTGATGGAGATGACCACATTTTAAGACTGGTTCAATGTTACGATGACAACTACAACTATATACCGTTGTGGGCATTCATAGACCCCTGGGAATATAAGTTAGAACTTTTTCAAAGGGAGCAACTTCTCCCGACAGATTGGCCATGACCGTCATAACTATCGAAACGCACAGAAAGGAGAGTGGATTCCAATACATGTACGTTAACTGAAGTCCAAGCTAAATGTTAAAAGATCTTAAATTTTATACGAATCAGACACATTATTGAACGAATGCAATATAAAGAAATGAAGACATCAGACTCGTTTGTATGACAGACAAATAACTTTCACATGAACATGAAAAACGGTCACGAGAATTCCTTTAGGACACGCATCAGGGCTGCTAGACTGACACGCTCAAGCTCATCGCGTTAACGCTCATAGAAATCTGCGCTAAAGGGATTAATATCACCCTACGTGTCCTCGGTCCAGTCCCACCTTCATGTATCTTCATGAAATTGTAAAACACTAAGACGACCTTGTTCTATAGCATATACATAATGCATACACAATTCTATCATCTCGTATTTTTCAATTGAAAAGCAGGTTTGGTAACCACAAATAATTGAAGTCTTTACAGGGCATTCTTAACCCAAATGGCAAACTTCTATATTGCATTCAAGTGGAATGTTGATTAAGATTAGCTAGAGAGATAGAATAATTGACAGGTATTTATCTTATCTAAGCCAGATTTCTGGAACAAGATCGACCTAGCCCGAAGGAGAGTCATTTCTGTTAATTCCTCGACAGGGAACAATGGTCTCTAACGTCAGGAGAATTTATTGGGTTTGTTGGTTCGTATATCCTTGGATTATCCATCAGCTGCCAACGATGATCGATTCAGGTTCTGTTTGATTACAAGAGAAATAACATGGTAATTTATATTTTCTGGCATAAATGTTACTAAAAATATTAGCATGTTTTGCTTTGTGGTAAAAAGGAATCCAATCTTTCTCGCACTTTAACTTTTAGGGAGCTTGTTAGTAACAACAACAACAACAACAACAACAACAACAACAACAACAACAACATCATCATCATCATCATCATCATCATCATCATCATCATCATCATCATATCATCATCATCATCATCATGACCACCACCACCACCACCACCATCATCATCATCATCATCATCATCATCATCATCATCAATGAAGACATACAATATTCTGTGCATGTAGTGAAAACATCACTGATGATATTACATCTATTATCTATGCCTGGAACAGCAAATGGCACTGAAACTTATTTGTCAGGAATGCGTGACACGAAGCGCTCTTTTTGAATAGTGCTTAAATAATAAGTTTAATACATATATTCTTAACACTTTATCAATTCAAGGCTAGTGACAGTGCATGCAATTATATGATTATATAGTGTCGACAATCACGCTGTCATAGAACCATTATTTCATTGTTATAATGGCAGTTGGACACATTTTATGTCATGTTCTCTGCATGAGTTGATACCATAGCTGTAAACAAAATTATCTGTCGTAAAAGTACAACTTCAGCGCTACAATATTGATACGTTCCTTGTATTTTCGGAATAATAACGCACTTCGTAAATGATCTTAACTTATCAGTTAATAATATGATTTAAAATGCGTTGATTATTATTATTATTATTATTTTTTGCATCTTAACTGATACAAGTCTATCACCATAAGTGTTAATATGTTTACTTGATATAAAGGAGAGAGAGAGAGAGGGAGAGAGAGAGAGAGAGAGAGAGAGAGATTGATTGATTTTTGTTTTACGTAACATCACGCATATTTCACGTATATGGTGACGGCATCTGCCTGATGCGGGGCATACAAATTTTGACCTTTGCGGCGGACCCACCCGAAGCAGTCAGGGATCTTTAACATGCCATGCATACCACAACACGAGGCCTCGGTTTTTACTGTTTCATCCGAAAGACAGGACACCGGTATGACCAGAGCGGGACTCGAACCCCGACCTCCCGATCAGGAGTCCGGCGCGATACCACAAGGTCACGCCGGCTTAGAGACAGAGAGAGAGAGAGAGAGAGCATATGTGCAACTATGTCCTATTTCATTATGTACCACTGTTATATTAAAGAAACCAAGTGAAATGAAATCTTAGTATAAAATCATTGCAAAAATGAAGCAAGGAAACATAAATACCAAATTCGATAACAATTTGACCAATAAATGAATACTGCAATTTTAAGAGACCTAACTAAAACATATGGCGTCCTCCAGCAAAACAAATCAAGAAAAAGATATTATTACAAAAACACTCACGAAGTCATAAAAGTGGTTGATATTATGTATACGACAATATCAGGAAATGATAAAAAAAGATGTCAGATTCTATCTATATGAATATACAAATAAATATTTATATATGTATAGCATGCAAGCAAACACATGATGTTGCAAATAAGCAAGGTTCGGAGGAGAAAATACATGTGCAGAATTATTATAGATGACAAGATAGAAATGATTTCTTTATTTGGCATGCAAATAAAGGAATCATACTCAACTAAACCACGAATACTTAGACATAACATAATTTTAAAAAAGTAATGTAAATCAGACCATTAGATAAGGAAATATATTTTATTGTCTTTGTTATATTATATGGTTCATTTCATGTTACGTGAAGGCACTGCACAGTTTGAATTCATTCATTCAAAATATAATTGAATGCATTTATGATTTGATAATTGAAAGCAGATCAATTAAATCTTTACATATTAAGATGAATATCTAATGGTGTGGCTTCATTGTCTTTTCTAATATATTTTTTTTCTGTGCAAATATAAAAGCAATAGGTTCAAAATTTTACTTTGCATTTAGAATTTTAACCATATAAAGTTAGAAATGTTATTTTCCTATTCTAAAATAAATTCTACATGGTAAATACATAAATGTTTTAGGCATCTTATGATGTTTTCACTACATGTGTGTCTGGATCATTCCACTAATCAATGCGGAGACTTGGGACTTGGTAAACAGAGTGAAAATAAATCATTTGACTCTATGTATCAAATGGTACAAAACCTACAGGTTTTCAAATTTTACAAATGGCGTTCCAGTTTAACTTGTGTAAAAATTTCATCAAAGTACTTTTGAATACTTCTTTATTGTAATGTTATCATTATTATCGGTACTTCTTCGTTTTTTACTTATAACTGATTTTTTTTTTTTTTTTTTTTTTTTTTTTTTTTTTTTTTTTTTTTGTTTTGATTTTCATAACAATCTAAACGAGGAAGGTAGTTTAAACTTTAGTATAAATTTATAATCTTATTTTGCATCAATTAATTATAATAGTGCACCAGGCAATCTCAACATGTTTACTAAATTTTACTTTAAGGCCTTGTATGCCGAGATTTCCTAATAGTTCTTGTGCATTACATCTGCTCTCAGTTGTAGATTTTATGACCTTGAGACAATTGCAATGTCCGTGTGTCTGGCATTTGACACCCTTAAAACTTATGCAAACTTCTCTTTGGGCGTTTCACTCTGAATAATACATTAACATTGCTAGACAACAGATGCATTAGTGGTCTGATTTTTCTGATAAGCACTGAATGAGATGAATGAAAAAAGCTGTAGTGTCCGGAAAAATCATGTGTATGTGAATTGATAAAGCTTCTTAATTAAGTGTACCAGGGTATCATTAACAGACAGAAATCATACGAAGCTTGAGGAAATCAACATGAAGATTTACTGTGATATTGCATTATCACACCAATCTGTTTATCACGACATTTTATCGATTGTAACTACAATAATTGTATCGTTACCACTGGAGATATATTTTACTACGAGTTCTGTACGCATGTTAAGCTCCCATAATCGTATGGCGCGTGTGACAGGTCAGTAGGGGATGCTTACTCCTCCTTCATGGCACCTGATCCCATCTATGGTTCTTCTAAGGGTTGGTGATAGTCAATATATCTCCTACGTCTTGTACATTATCGGTATTGCCTACTGCATGTCATCTTAACATTTTATTTCATAGGAATGGTTTGGCATTTATATATATATATATATATATATATATATATATATATATATATATATATATATATATATATATATATATATATATATATATATATATATATATATATATATATATATATATATCGATGGTACCTACATATATCTCGACATTATTATTATCATTAATACTTGGTTGTACAAAATATGTTATTATCTTTCCTTTTCCCTAGATGTAAAAGAAGTGAAATTACCTTACGTAGAAAGAAGTCGTGACATTTATATTTCTGCCAATATACATAGAACTCACGAAGCACTGCGTAACGTAATAAAACGGAAAACAATCAGAAAATAGCAGTCATTATGGTCTGTGTAATAAAGAAAATGTAGTATTCTGGCATTCAAATTATGTAATGTTAACTTTTGTCACGCAGCCAGCAGAAGTATTTGTCAGAAAACAGACCGGACTGTGAAGTTCTCAAAGGCTACTGCAATCATAGAAAGAAAAAATAAACATTCATGGGATAGACTTGGACATTATGTCTTGTATTTTTTCCGAACACCTTTAATTTGAAGTTAACATATTTTAGTATGAACACTTAAACTAATCTTTAGCATTTTTTCTTGAGAAATTTAAGCCCTGTATATTAATATGTAATTTACACAATTATATTCCTGATAAAAAAATTATTTCCACCACCGTAAAGTTTACCATCTATGGTAATTAAGCTGAATATCAAACTGAATAGTCGATTTCTAAATGATCGACTGCTTACATAAATGCAGGTGTATTGAATTATATCTTTAAACATTTTATCACCTCCCGGGCACCTGGTCTTACCTCTGAATTTCAGGGGTCCGTGAATGTCCGTGATACATTGTTGTTAGTGCCATAGTGATGTGATATCAGTTATTTTCGTATTTAAATCGATTATGATTCTACTTCTGTTGTAAGACATTAATGCAGTTCCTAACAAATGAGTTATAAAACTGAAGCAGGAAAATTCTCTCAGGAATGTTGATTATCGGGAGAGGAGTTGGTAGGGACATAAACAAAGACTTGCTGATGTTTTCATATTTTCGCTTATAAACGGTTTTTTATAACTTGTACGATGACTGCATCTGCCATGCGCATAACGCATAAATTTGTTAGACTTAAGCAACAAACTGTCACCAAAGAAGTAAGGGAACTCCATTTCCCCCCGATGGCACACTTGGCCTTTTCGTCGCAAGTTAAGCACCTTACCGGCGAAGAATACATCTATGTTTAATATATATGTCTAAGTCTTTTGTGAGGGTGTTTCAGAAGGAGATAAAAACTTCTTTGTCCTTGAAACTGAACTCTGAAGATATGCCATGATTTCGATGAACTTATGACTGCGTCATATCTACCCCACCTTTTTTCATTTGTTTTATTTTACAAATTAGTGTAATAGATAGAGGTACAAAGTTATAGGCGCTTACAAGATATAAACAATAATATTAGTAATGAATGTTGTCGAGTGTGTTAAACCATAAAGTTTAGAATTAATATTTCGATTTTTATACAAACTCTCATAAAATCCTGGGCAATTAATTTTCTGTAACCATATTTGTGGCAATGTCGATGATTGAGATAAAATTCAATGCTTTTAGGAAGTAGCAGTATGGTTAGCAGTAACGGCAGAGTTACCTCAGTGTGCTTTACGTTGATTGTGTAAATTATCAGTGTGAGTATTCTGTACTGAATTAATCATCATCATCATCATCATCATCATCATCATCATCATCATCATATTCGTCGTCGTCGTCCTCCTCCTCCTCCTCCTCATCATCGTCGTCGTCATCATAATTATCATCGTCATCATCATCATCATCATCATAATGATATATCATCATCATCATTATCATCATCATATTCGTCGTCCTCCTCCTCCTCCTCCTCCTCCTCCTCCTCATCATCATCATCATCATCATCATCGTCGTCATCATCATCATCATCATCATCATCATCATCATCATCATCATCATCATCATCATCATCATCATATATCATCACCATCATTATCATCATTATCATTAACATCATCATCCATACTATTCTAACCTTTGCTTGCAGCAAGGTGAAAATCATTAGTAAGGTATAATTCTATTAAAAAACGCGAATGCACATAGCAAATCTAATGAGTTCAAGTTGATAATTCTGTACGTCTGTAAGCATTTTTTAATTTGTAGAAATGATTTTGCTAGATATAGGCAATGTATGATGCATTATTACATTGGAAATCATGGTTTTAATATAACGTGTGTGCTCTTTTAAACCTTTATCTCACCGTCCTATGTGATAGCTAGAGTTTGGTGATATCAACATGAAATGTAATCTAAGCACGATATGCTAATTCTCTGTGAATAATGTCATTGTCAATGTCGGGTATTAGATGAGATAAGAATAAAAGCACAAAACATAAATCTGATAATTTACATCACTGACGCAATGGTATGCAAGTACTAGTGCAAAAATATAATGACAAAACAAGAACTAGTCACAATGTAAAATAAAACGGTAAATGTTCCTATGTGACGAAATAGGCAAAACCAGTGTGTGAGTTCTAATTACTTACGGTAAAAATGGAGATATTGAGGACAATAGATACATAGGTATCATACAAAGACAAAGTCAATACAACAGATGACGACGGGGGATGCTAACTTCCCTCTATGGGCACTAACTGTGCTCCTTTCATAGCGGATTTGTTTCTTTATTCGTATGAAGCTAACTTCATCATCTCTACATTCATACAAAATCTAGTAAATCAGAATAAGAAGCAATTGGTATTGTCTTTTAATTTCATATTCAGATATATTGATGATATACTGTCTATGAATATCAAGAACAAGATACATCCGTACATACAATATTTGCCAATGAGCTGGCTGGAAATTAAAAACACTACATTATCGTATTCATACGCTTCCTATTTAGTTCTCTTTGATATTGACCGAGATGGTAAATTACTACTTCAGTTTAGAACAAACGCGATGACTTAAATTTTCCCATTGCTAACTATCATATACAAGTAGTAACATTCCTTTTTCACCTGCGTATAGTGTTTAGGTGACTGAGGTTAATCCGGTATGCTCAAGCCTCGTCTGGGTATCGTTCCTCTATTTATCGAGGCAAACTACTTGGAGAGAAGTTACTATCACAAGGATACCATATTACACCTTAAGTCAATATTCCACAAATTTTACTGTCGTTATAAAGACCTTATTTGCTCATATAAATCATTGTCTGAAATGATGACTTCCTTATTTCAAAGTAGTTAGACCGTCTGCATTACCAATACTGTATTATTTGTACTGGCCATGAACTACACCGCTTGTGACTACGGCTGTGAGGTTTTCTTCTTCTATGACTGCGAATAGCATTAATTCGCAGACACTTATGACATCTCGGCGGTTGCGACCGCTCGGATGCTTATCCATCTAAGGCAGCTGATCCGATCTCTGTTTTAACAGGGTTTCGCCATTGTTTGTGAATGCAGTACGTTTCTCAAAAGATGTTGGAATGCTCTGTAGACTCCCTATAATTTGAATTCGAAGCGATTGTGCAAAACGGTTTGACTTTAGCAGTATTCGAATTATGGATGTATATTTATATTACGAGTAAGACATTTGAATCAGGACTGTACAATTAATTCAAGTTAATGTGAAATTCAATGGTGCTCGAGAAAACAGGGGTCAGCTGTACTGTTCAGTAGCTATAGGAGTGAAATATTCTAACGAAGACATAATTTATATATCTTATTTGTCACAATGACATCATGTTTCATGTTTAATACCAGCTTTAGGCGATAAAATGTTTTGTTTTCCTTGGCAGTGAAATTGAATGGTTTACATTAATTTAACCTAAGTTTGGATCATTAATTTTCAATTTCATTCTATAAAAACAACATTAATAAAGTGACTGAAATAACATTCGTGATGTATAAGATTCAAAATTGAAATTAGTGTGTCTTTTGCCAGTAGTATGCGACCTCAACATAAAGACGATGAACACGAAAAACCCATTACAGTTTTAATAAATAGATAACATGCATCTTCCTGCAAAGGCTTATCTCACATGCAATAAAGATGATTTTCGGCTTTAAGTTAAATAATATTAGTCACAATCAACTTTACATACTTTGTGATGTTACGCTTCAATATTTGTTCTTAATCATTTCTATATTGCTATTGGTCTACCCATTCTTGTAACGTTTTGTATCTTGTTCTGTCAATATTTATATTTTATAGCCGACGATAGTAAAATACATTTACGTCATGATAAGCAGAATGATGGATTCTGAAAGTTCGTGCACCATATCTTTTCTAGCTTAAAGCAAGGCATTTAGGACGTCTGCATCCGTTGTGAATTGATTTGCACTTACCACTGTAGAAATAAATTTTATATTAATATTTTTCATATTTTCATATCGGCGGTAGGCTCCTTTCCGGTTGAATGTCCTCGATCGGTTTCTATTTTTTCCTCGGATTTACATGTAAAGCAGTGGTGTAAATCAACGATATTCAGTGATTAGAAAGGCTAAATTTCGCAATCAGTGTAACTAAGTTTTCGTTATTATTTTGCATTCATTGTGATTTATCAAAATTAGCATGTATTTCCACGAATTTCGCGACACTTGATTACATGCAAGATACATCCTTACCTTATTACAAGTGAGTAATGATTAAACATCACGTGTTCTCGTTCAGGAGATCGTTATGTCATTGCAGGACATGTTTGTGACATAAAAATTGTAATATTTTAAAAGAACGATTTTTCGTTGCTACAATCGATCAAAAGCGAATTTTCAGAAAACCATAGTGAAAACGGATGTCGTCGATGAGCAGATGCTAACGAAGTAAACGACGAAAGTAAATGATGTTTTTCTTCAAAGAGGTAATTACAATAATATTCCATGGTACACATTAAGGATATCAATTTGAAAGTGTAACATTCGATTTCAAGAAATCTGAAAATTGTAAACAGACCAGGGGCCCGGAACGAATAAATGCCTCCTGCTAGGCAAGCTGTATCCGTCATGAACGCCATAAAACTTGGCAATTTTCCAAAACTTTTTACACTTACAATTAATCATCATTCTCAATATTCGTTCTGCATCAGGACGATAACTTGGCAGCTTTTATTATTTTTTTTTTATTGTTTTGTATTACCATAACGGTAAATACAAATTACATGAAGTCAAGTTAATACCATAAAGTCATTCAAATTCATACACGGCATTTACAAAGTGTTTCTATGAAATCATAATGGAGTTTGAGTGTTTTTAAATGTCAAGAATATGAACAATTATTTCAATCTTTTTGTCAAAAATATAAGGCTAGTAGTAAAACCAAATAACAAAAAGGGGGGTGTTACTAAGAATGGATTCTATTGCAGTGCTAAATCTGTTCTCTAGCTATTGATGATTTAGTTTGTATGGTGACATATCCCAGGTAAGCCTGACTCTTATATACGGCAGGAAAACAGATTTAAATCTATTAACTGTAACGACTTTGCCCCGGGTATGCAGAAGAAAAACGAAAAACAAATACATAAAAGACGTACAAAATATTCGATAGCATTTTCATTTGTTATCGTTCTTCTTATTATTCTTTTCTCCTTCTTCTCACGCCAATAGTAATCGGGTGATGTACCAATATTTACGGTACAATCTCCCACATATGTTGAAAATTAGGGAATGAAATGGACTTAAATTCTTTACTGTTATAAAGAAACCGTCCACTTATTATGTAAGCGAGAAGTCTAAATTTTTATTATTATTATTTTTTTTTTTTGAAAATCAACGTGATATAAATGACATGTAGGATTTTATGAAGTACGCCGTATAAGGTCAAAATGCCATCAGCCTCACATTTGTATTGGAAAAGCTTGTAACTCATACATGCAAGACAATGTCAAAAGTCGCAAAATGTAAAGGAAAAAGCCCACAGAAAAAAATTTCCAATAATAGTCGATTGTAATGTAAAGACGATGGATAAATCCAAACCACAAGTCCAAAAATCATGAAACCATAGGACATACAAAATCAGTGAAAATGAAAAACAAATGGAAAATAACAAAATATGTCTACTTGAAGAGCATATGTGAACCCCGTGATGGAGTGAGATCAGGTGCCCGGGGAGAGTGAGCATCTCCTGCTTGCTAGCAACACCCGTCACATATACCCCGTAGAAAGAGTCAAATCGTGTGAATTCTATATGTATTTATATATGGAGAAGTCGAAGTAGGTAACCTTCTAGTATAGAAGGTGTCAAATCTGTGTAAAGTGATCGGAATCGGTCTCAGTCCAGAATATCATTTAAAAGTCTGGATAACGAGATATCATATGGAGTAATAAGAGTCTCGTAACGACCGTAGAACTTCCTCAGTGACGATGCTAGTCTAGCACATATATAACCCTGGTTGAGCAGCTTAACTGAAAGTCGCCTATCCCTCAGAACAAAGTCATTGTAATTTGAACATGCTCTGGAATAACGTATTAGCTGAGATATGAATACGCCGTATGCGGGCGATGATGGAATGTTGCTACTTATGAAAGGAAAGTTTGTGATAGCGAAATTGAAATCGTCACGTTTGTCATAGAGTGAGGTGTTCAATTGACCATTAATGTCGAAAGACAACATAATATCTAAATACGAAGTAGAATTACTAGTTTCTGTGGTTTCTTTGATCTCCAGTTCACTTGGATAGATGATGCTAAGGTAATCCGCGAATGAAGGATTATTAATTGAAAGCAAGTCATCTATATATCTGTAAGTAAAATTGAAGCCAAGAGCCAATTGTTTTTTTCCTTGCGAAAGCAAAGACTGAATGAACTCAGCTTCGTATAAATAAAGGAAAATGTCAGCCAGAAGCGGAGCACAGTTAGTGCCCATTGGAATGCTGACAATTTGTTGAAAAACCTTACCTCCAAACACCACAAAAATGTTATCGATAAGAAAGTTCAACATCTGGATGACAGCTGTTTCAGTGTATTTATTTTTGGAATCAGAATTTTCCCTAACAAAGTAAGTTTTATCGTGGCCTATTACTATATATTTGAATTTGCGGCTTCCGTTTTTACTAGTAAATGCATTTTGAATAATTTCCGCTAATCTGTCCGCTAATACTTTAATTGTACCATATTTCAATTTCAATTGAAGTGACATTTTTCATCAAATGATCCGTATACATGGTCTACGGGTTCACCTTCCCACTCACTACAAAACAAGAATTATTAAGAAAACAGTGAAAGTTAATTATTCAGTTCTGGTGGAGAAATTCCATTAATATATTAATATTATATTGTATTAGGGGTGTATAATTCACTGACTGGGTGCCAAGTAGTAGTGTTTTACTGCTTTATAATTGTTATTAGAACCTCATTTATTATCAAATCGTGATCAGCGGGGTAGATAAGAGTAGGGCAAGAAATGTCTTTCCAGAGTTTGACATATTAATTTCATTTATGGTGCATCTGTTGCATTGTTTCATTAAATAATCATGATGTATATGTTTTCATAGTTATTATTTCCATTGGGTCTATAACGCAGCTGTTGCACTTTTATCCCATAGTGTAATACCAGCTTTATTAACATTGCTTCGGTATTGATAGCAAAAGTTTTTTTCTAAATATTACTTTGAAGAAACTTAATTCTTTAAAATTATTTTGCTTGTCTCTTTTAGTTGTGTCATAGGATAGAAAATATTTTATTTCTAGATAATATTGTAAATAACTTGATCGAAATCTTAATTCAAAGTGACTATAAATTTCTTCAATGTATATGTTAAAGGTCTTGTACAGTATCAATGACAATACATAATTAACTAGAGTGCGCATTAGAGGCATAAACTTGATTATTTTATCTTTGATATATGTATTTTAATATTTGATATCTATTAAATGCAATCTATCTGTGCAAATATTTGTCGAATGAATAATCTGGATTAATCTTTTCTATATTTGTCAAAACTACTGTAACATTCGAAATATATATAAACAACATGAATGCAATTTTTAGTAGACATGCGCCTTATCTTCTTAATCATTTACATTATACACTTGCAAGACGAAATCTGGTACGGTCCCGATATTTCGGTCATAATTGAAAATATTCTGTCACTAAAAGGGAACTTTGATAACATATGCAGATAGTTAATAACTTGTAACTTTGTGGATGTCCTTGGTGATTTGTGTCATACAGCTTTGTCAGATGTCTTCTGTTTTTTCTTTGAAACTCTTTTTGATTTGTGAATGGCAGAAAGCTGCAATATTGTTGACAAGGTATATGTTTGAAAAAAGGAATTTTTCAGCTAATCATGCAATTTCTTAAAGGCTGCATACACACCTTTACCTGATTTACCTGGTAAACAATAAAATTCAACAACTCAGAAAGAAAATATCAATTTCATTCAATCTTATCCACTTCGTACCTAATAAAAGCCTGATTCAACAATCCATCAGATAACAACAGGAAAATATTGATCTGGTCAGCGCTCCGTACATCTTCAGGGCGGGACTTTTCTATCGATTTATAATAGGCATCATTAGTATCCATTGTAATCTTCTGTCAGAACATGCCATGGTTTACGAAGATACTGTACTTAATTAAATGGCAAATGCTAGGAAATACATTTGCTTTATGTCGATGCAATGTATAGACATATCAAATTGAAGGATATAGTTCATCGTTTAGAGAATGGTCGCAACTCTTCAAATCGATTAATTAATATATCTCCCGTCTGTAAGTATACCATTAAATTCTTGTTATAATGTGTTTCTTTTTCTTTCTTTCTTTCTTTTTAATGATTGTTAAACAATTATAATCTTTTCATATATATTTGAAAATATGTCAAGAGTGATTATTACGGGCGTTTATACTTTGTTATTTACACGATGCAGATTACAGAGATGTAGAGATATATGATATGATTTTTTCTCTGTGTTTTCTCTTCAAAAAATACGTTACGGTTTTGTCCTTCATCATCGATAGAAAACATACCAACTTCTTCAAAAAACTATTTCGACTTAAAGAGGTTTAGAACATAATCTACAACGTGTTTATGTAATGAAGTGAAATTTATAGAAGATTCATTCTCATTTTGAGAGAGAAAACTGAAGAAATCTGACAAACCTGTATGACAAAAATCACCAAAGACATGCACACAGAAACAAAGGTCAGTCTTTAGTGACTTTATCTTAGGTAAGTGTGCAGTTTGTGTATCAAAGTCTGTACGAAAAGTATGCACAAGAACAAAACACTACTTTTCAAAGGAGAAAACAGAAGACATCTGACCAAACGGTATGATAAAAATCATCAACGACATGCACATAAAACATCATAATAGTCAAATGACCTCAGAAAACGACATTAAAAATATTCAAATGTACTGCAGTTACGATACCGACTTAAGACTGTCAATACAAATAACAAATATCTCTCAACTGGTGTGGTTAAAGTAACAACAACTTTTTAAAGTAATTTTTCATTTATATAAACCTTGCCACAAATTAATTGACTATTGTCATATCAATTGACCATACTCAGTCGGTACTGCAACTGCTCTGAAATTGAAAATTGTTTTGATGTTCTGAATTATCAGATTATTACATTACTAATGGTGCATTTCCCTGCTCACCTCGGTCATACGGTTGAGTCACATGCTTTTATCCTTTCTTTGCCACAAGTGAATGTGTAGTCATGAGAATACTGCAGGGCAAAACAGAGTATAGTATATCAATGTGTACTTTTATAAGAGCACTGGATTCTAGAAAGAGATAAAAAATCAAAAGATTACAATAGATAATGTATCTCAGAGGTGAGTTTAATTTCCTTTTAACATCGGGATAAGCTTTCTTAAAAGAATTTTATATATCGCCATTGTGTTATTGGCATCGGCTTTCACCATAAATATAATCATTAAGGAACTTTATATGAGATATAATGTCCCTAAAGCGTCATATTACCGAAGATTGAAAAATAAATCTCAATTTTACCAAACCTGAAGATTTTAGGCATACGTAAAGAAAGTTCTTCATATGTTTTACAGTGTTAAAATAAAATGTTTATTTTTATTCACTAATATCGTAAATAAATGCATGAAAATTGTATCGCATACAGACCAAGGAAGACAATATTCCTTAGAAAGTATTCTATAACAAATGTATGGCAAAATTGTCCAAAACTTGTGGCAAATCCTAAGAATCTTAATATACGAAAACATCATAGATCTCTACCCAAACTAGGAGTGTATCGTATATTTAAAATTGATGTGTGAAAGGAAGATAGACAGAGAGCACGTGTGTATTTGTCTTTGTGTTGGTTTTAGTATTTGTGGTTTTGTTTTTCTTTTTTCTTTGTTTTTTGGGGGTTTTTTTGTCTTACCTAATGGTAGGCTAATGCTGAGAGGTTCATCTTTAGTGCATAAAAGTTATAGTATATGCATATAATTGTTGGGTATTGCATTAAAAGTTGCAATCAAATCATGAGGATAATCGGATAATCAATTCAAGTATCAATTATAATATGAAAATTAAATTTGGACCCCAAAGTGTTTATATGTTTATAATTGTAGTTAAAGTGCATGTATTATATTATTTTTATTATTATTATTATTATTATTATTATTACTATTATTTAGTATCATCACTTACAATTATAAGCTTTCTGTATCATGTTATAATTTCATAGATTTGAATTTAAATGTAGTTTCTATCACTTTAAAAGCATTACGCTTATCCAGACACTTAGAGATGCAGTAACTTTGTAATATTCATATAGAACACAGCGAGACATCGTTTTTCATACAATATAGGCAAAAGTATATATAATTCAAATAAGTTGAACTACTAAGTGTACGAAATATGAAGAATTACACAATTAGTATATCTAAATACTAAGTTCAAAATGAACATACTTAATATGTGTCGCTTCCTCTATGTTGATATTAGAACATCAATAAATATACGTTTTATATGTGTACTATTGCTTTATACTCATAAATGTGTATAATATTTACAATGTGCTAATCTGATGTATACATGATACAAAAAAGGTACTGAACTGTAATTATAAAAAGTTAAGTTGCGCGCAAACTGTGTTTTTCTTCGTTTGGATGGTATGATGCAATGTACAGAATTTTAGACATATGCAACGGGCATAACTTTAACGATTCATGTGCCACGAATAAAACATCTTCTGTCCTTTGATGTGGATTTAATGCTATGCTGGAAAGGTACATAACTCAAATTTTTACCATTTAAGTTTTTAAATAGATTTATAATTATGTTCTAATAAACGGTAATATATTTGTCTTTAACGAGGACTTAAAATCCATATCAGAAAAATTGGTCCCATAGATACCTTAACCTGCTAGGATCAAAATTAAAAAGAGAACTAGACAATTTTATTTATTTATATATTATTTTGGGGGGGGGGGTTGTTTTTGTTTTTGTTTTTGTTTTTTGTTTTTTGTTTTTTGTTTTTGTTTTGTTTTGTTTTGTTTTATTTTATTTGGGGGGGGGGGGGTTTCGGGGGTTCTTATTTTCTATTTCCTTGCGAAGTAAAAGAGTTTTCCATTACTTCTAGGATGAAAACCTAGACACACTAGAAGTGAAATGATATATAAAAAAAAGGTCAGAATGTAATACCTGTCAACTTAAACTGGCAAAGAGACAAATTTCCGGCATGCATATAAAAACACGCTAAGATAGTATGGGAATCGTGTTCGACTAAACGCCCAAGAAATATAAAGATTCTCAATCAATAAAAAAGAAAGATATAAACAAGTTAAACGGAGAGAACTAGCCATATTTGTTGTTTTGTTAACACCACATTATTGCACGTTATGAATATTCTATATCTTGATGTTTTACTTTAGAAATGATAAGATTTTCTCATGTCCCAAGAGGGACACAATATTACACAAAACTGTCGAGAGCAATTCTTTAATCTTCGAAATAGGATCTAATAAGTTAATGTAAGAGTTTATAGACCAAATACAGAACCGGCCGATAAGGCTGAAGGAATATGTGTCTTTGATGTTTGTATCAGTAGATAATTAGTCATCCAAGTAACAATAAAACTCAGTGTGTTAATCGACACATGTCAGTTTATCTTGGACGGCAAAATTAGTGAACTTTTAAATTGTTGGATTTATATTTAGAGGAAGCTATTGACAAATGATACATCAAACTGCACAGAGATCCCTAATGATTGTATTGACTTGATTGTCGTATCAATTGACCGGCCTTTGTCGGTGCCACCACTGCATTAAAATCGACCATTTTTGTGATGTCTTTATATTTGCGTATTCTTGTTTGCTTTGCTAGTCGGACTTTTTTCAGCTGAGGTAGATGTCTCCCCCCCCCCCTTAATTTCTTTTGCTCACTGCAGTAAGCTTCTATCAAAACTTAACAAGAGAATAAAACTGAAATCACATACTAATTTCTTAGTGCCAATTTGCTACTTAAGCACTGGCTCTGATAATATGAAATATAGAGTTATTTTACATTTGTAAAAGTATCTGAGGTCATGACGATTGTGACATAATACTAATTCTAATGGGGCATTAATTTGATGTTTTCCCTTTCTTTTACATTATAAGACATGGACTATGTCGCAGTTATTCTAGTTCATTTCCAAATAATGGCTGTCATTTTACAAGAAAGTTACTACCTTATCTGCAGAAAATTATTAAATCATTATATGACTGAAATGTGAATTTACATTGAGATCCAGTGCAATGTCTTAATTTAACAGTTGAGAAACATAGAACGGTTCCAACTATTTACATAATGTGTTTGAATCTGAGGTTGCTTATTTAAAATGCAGTCCCTTTTTAAAAAGTCCCTTTCTAAAAAAAGTTCCGATTTTTGAGATGAAAAAATTAAATCCATCATTACTGGTTAACGGTGCATCTGGATTTACTTTAAAATGTTGCGCACACAACTATGTGATAGTTTTTACTTCAGAAAGAAAGATAAATTCAAATATCCATGTACTGACATTCCCCGCATCTCCATGCACATTCAGTTTGTTAATCTTTTAGGAATGAAGAAATGTTCTGGATCGATGCATTCAGGGAAAATTTTGTCAGATCGAACCCCTTTTAAATCACAAACATGTCATTCCTATAATTAAATTTATTTTATCTCTCAAAGACAAGGAGTAATGTTCAACGTTAAATCTATTCAATTTACGTCTTGGATTTTGCATAGAAAGATGTGATGTATGGAGGCGAATTTAATTGTATCCTCATCGTTTCTCTAAATTGAACGATGACTTACCATCAACAATTGAGTAAATTAAATAATAGGGACTGTTGAATAACGTTTTAGCGGTTTCGTCTGTGGAAAAACTAAAGGATAAATGTTTTACACAGTAAATTAAATCAAATGATCGTAATAGAATCTCCTGTTCTACACCTGCCAACAGCTTTGTACAGGAATTGTGATACCACCTTCTTGTTTACCTGTAATTTAACCCTAAAATTTACGAGTTACCATTTATTTTTCCAGTACTTTTCTAGAGAAGTCTGAAAGTTATTCTTACACTTAGGACTGTTTCACCCATGCACAACATTGTCATTTAATTGGTTCTTTTGCACCTACTTTTAGGTCAGTTTGTTATTACTAAACTTTTCAAATATTTATACTTAGTATTTTCAATGTTTCGGCCTTCAGCATCAGCGAAATGACATTAGTTGTCGAAATGCGTATATGGTGCACTTAATTCTTTTAGTTTACGCCATTTAAAAAAGTTTGTTACTCTTATATGCTAGCTGCACCTGCCTGGTGCATTGCTTCAAAGTATTTTCCCCTTGCTTCGGACTTATTAAATGCTATGTTTAATTTTTGAAATGGATATCGTGATACCAGGCATTTATACTGTTTCATACCAAAAACAGATGCTAAGACAGAAGGTGATAGATGGCTTCTTTGGCTCTTATTATTAAGCCAATTAGATAATTAATTTTGCTCTTTCAATATTGGATTGCCATAGTTATTTTCATTCATTTAATTGTATTTTTGTCGATATCGTTGTAAACAGGTAAGTTCCAATGTGTCATATGCCCGCTGCTTCTTTACTTACAGAAATATATACAGTATAAATTTATTGTCAAAATATTTTTAAATAACACTTTGCTCTTTTAAAAAATACATATACTTTCCGCCTTGAACATCAGGGACGTAATATAAATTATCGAGTACTGAATTTGGTGCATTAAGTCAAAAACGTGTAAATAACCCATAAAGCAATTTGATACTATATTGTTTAAGTACAAAAAAACGTGTTCAGACACTATAATCATTTTGCGAAAAACCTAATATATTTCAAATAAATTTCTCACACCAAGGATTCTGTTTATACAACATTTGTCATAGTTGAATAACCATTTAGTAAAATTGTATAAGCACTGGCGAATATAGTTAATCCTCTTGTATTGAGGCAATCTAGAAGTCAATTCCATTTTATGGTGATGCGTCCAAAACCAATTTCACTATGTCATATTGTTTAAAACGAATGACTGTGATTGATTGCATGTAGGATATAAATATGTTAACGGATTGAAGTTGATACACTCCCCAACACTGCGGATATGAGATATGCATTGACGAATTTCCCCTAAGAGTTTCCTAATAGGCACATTAATTCAGCGAGGAGGGATATATGTTATCAGTCAGTCCGATCACGAGTATGTTTCGTTCTAACTAGATGTGACATTCTCACTTATGGATCGAGAAATTCGATTTGACCGACAAGTGTTTTGATCGTGTGGTGAAAAGAGCTATAGATATATCGAACCTTAAGCACTCTTTTTAGTCGCAATTGAATCTATGTACTTGAATAAAAAAGGAAACACTTATTGTTTATTCGTTTCCCTGTGAGAATTTATTAAAAGATTACATGATGATTAAATGAACAATTCAACTATAGAGACAATGGTTTTCATCGGGAGATGGTAAGATGCATATGTCATATTGAGCAAGCATGGCTATTGACTTGCTGAAAAAATTACGATTGACTGTTGAAAATATTTAGCTTCAGTATACATTCAACTCTTTATGTCTAGATCCTTCAAGTCTGCATATAAATTAAATAACTATCTACATATGCTTCGTATGCATTATTATTGCCATTATAAATCTTAATAATTTTTTTTATTTTTTTAATTTTTATATTTTAGTATATACCACGAAAATGGAAAATCGTGCCAGGAGTTAATTAAACGAAAAAGACGACTATGACAACAACGAAAGCTCCACTCCATGATTTGGTGCATAAACTGACAGTGCAGGAAGCGGGGGGAGTGTTCAGTATTTTAGTAGAAATTCTCATCATCGTTGTGAATATTCTACCCATCATAGTTGTGACAAAATGGAAAAATATTCGAACACGCTCTTGTATGGATGACCTCATTGTGATGATCAGTGTGTTTGATATGATTTGCGTAACTATACCTACACCTATTGTGCATGTCAGTTATTTCAATAAAACGTGGGTCGGTGGAATGATGACATGTGGATTTTACCAGATAATGACAACATGGTTAAGAATGTGTTCCCTTTTTGCATTAACGACAATCTCAGTTGATAAATCATTTTCCACTCATCTTTTCCTCTCATCAAAACGATTAACTTTGAGAACAGGCAGGTTTAAAATAGTTCTATTTACTTTTACTGTTGTGCTGTTTTCTTTGATGATATCCAGTCTGCCAATTATAGGCTTAGGACCAAATATAGACGACAGTTCTCTCTGTATATTATGGATAATTTCTAAACCGTCCAGCCATAAAGAATACGTCTTTGTTATTTCTTTCGTATCGTTTGGGCTATTTAACTTGATCTGTATAGGAATATCGAACACGTATATTTTATGTAAAAGAAAGCAAATCAAAAGCTTGATGTATGGGCGAAATCAAGGAGACCATCATATCAATGTGCGTGTTCAGTTAGACGGAAGTAATTTTCTACAAGGAGGGAAGCTTGTATCTGCCATATCACTTGTTGTTTACATTACATGGTTGCCAAATATGGTAAGCGTGCACGAGATTTATTTCTATTGCTAAAACAATATGGAGAAAGATGGTTATTATTGTTGTCAGATCAGAAATGTTATTCTCTACAGAGTCGGGTTTTGGAGTGACCTATTATCAAGAAGATGGTAATGAATAAGAAAGTTTTCTTGTTGAAATACATAGACATTTATATTCATGACACATATTAGTGTGTATAAAACTATGAGAAAAATGAAACAAAAGAACAATAGTCGATGATAAGAATATGAGAAACATTACAAATATCGAGAGAGATATTAATTATCAAGTATACGGCAGAATATACCCAAGACAGAAATATAACAGAACACAAATAATAGAACGAATATATATCAAAGATGTAAAAACATTGAAAACAAGATATTCAGTTACACAACGATAATGCATATGACAATAAAGTTTTGTGGTTTATTGAAGAATTACTGGTGTATAGGTCATAATTTTCAACTTAACGAGAAAACGCTATTATCATACGGCTATATGCTCATTGTGCTTTAAAAATAGCAATGGCAACGTTGTATTCGGTGAAATTTCGAAAGAACTCAACATTAACATAAATAAATATATATATGTATATATATATATATATATATATATATATATATATATATATATATATATATATATATATATATATATATATATATATATATATATATATATATATATATATATATATATATATATATATATATATATACATATATACATATATATTAAAAGTTATAATTATTTTGCATATTTGAAAGCACTTTTAAAATTATTAATCTTTCACTATATAGGTGCTTATAGTACTAAAGACTATAGGAGTGAATATAAGTGACATTTCCATTTTGTACTCCATGCTAAGCACGTCACTTCCTGGACTGCTGAATCCGATACTTTATGGTCTTTGTGATTCATCGTATCGTCGAGGTTATAAGAGAATCTTCCAGAGTATAAGATCATGCTGTCATTGTAATGAACAAAGACGACAAGATATTCCATGTAAGTATAAGTTTAAAATATTTTGAAGAAATTGCTACTTTTCTTCCCAAATTTACCATAACTAAACTGTATCCCAACTTTCGAAAACTGTATCGAACCTATAACAAGGAATCTAATTTTTACGAGATAACAGATGGACGAGCAGAGCGATGAATATTATAAGGAAACAGCACTATATGTTTGATGCTTACTGATATGGTCGTTAAATAATTGCAAACTACAAGCATCAAGTGAATGTGGGCTAAAATATTTTAAAAGTACACAAATCACATGGATGTGGGCTAAAAGTGATTCAATACTACATATAACAAAGTAGTGTGTGCGAAATCTGGAGGTACACAACCAGTAGTGTGATAACACTCTGGTACCACAAATCTGGAGGTACACAACCAGTAGTATAATAACAATCTGGTACCACAAATGTGGAGGTACACAACCAGTAGTATAATAACACTCTGGTACCACAAATCTGGAGGTACACAACCAGTAGTGTGATAACACTCTGGTACCACAAATCTGGAGGTACACAACCAGTAGTATAATAACACTCTGGTACCACAAATCTGCAGGTACACAACCAGTAGTATAATAACACTCTGGTACCACAAATCTGCAGGTACACAACCAGTAGTATAATAACACTCTGGTACCACAAATCTGCAGGTACACAACCAGTAGTATAATAACACTCTGGTACCACAAATCTGCAGGTACACAACCAGTAGTATAATAACACTCTGGTACCACAAATCTGCAGGTACACAACCAGTAGTATAATAACACTCTGGTACCACAAATCAGGAGGTACACAACCAGTAGTATAATAACACTCTGGTACCACAAATCTGCAGGTACACAACCAGTAGTATAATAACACTCTGGTACCACAAATCTGCAGGTACACAACCAGTAGTATAATAACACTCTGGTACCACAAATCTGCAGGTACACAACCAGTAGTATAATAACACTCTGGTACCACAAATCTGCAGGTACACAACCAGTAGTATAATAACACTCTGGTACCACAAATCTGGAGGTACACAACCAGTAGTATAATAACACGCTGGTGCCACAAATCTGGAAGTACACAACCAGTAGTATAATAACACTCTGGTACCACAAATCTGGAGGTACATGTACACAACCAGTAGTATAATAACACTCTGGTACCACAAATCATCAATGTCTTGTTAGGAACCTCAATGGAAAAGTGTGACAGTTTATAACATATTACTAATGTACTAACATTTTTTTGAATATATATTATTGACCATCAATGTCAAAAATTCACGAAAATTTGATTAAGTATTCATATAACTTCTGAGGCATACTACAAAAGCAATATTATTTGACACATATTATTAGCTTGTTATCAAAGAAAAGTTCGTCTTGGAATACATGATCGTACATTTATTACAAACCCTATAAGGTTATATGGCTTGATTTAAAAAAGACGTAAGAGTATAGGGCATTAATAAAGTAGATTGTCATCGATTTTTTAAAACAAAAGTACGTTCCAGAATTTAATTTTAACTGAATTTTAAATGCATTCGGATAAGCTGTGCAGCTTTTAAAGGAAACATATTGAACTTTTTTGATGCACAAAAATGTATGTATAAATTATAAATCTTACATTTCAGCTGTCGTATTAAACACCACAGTTCAGAGATCAACGTCAGAATCTGCCGAACTTTCGCGCAACGATGAAAGGCAAGGCATACCACACTCAGCTTCACGCATGAGTGCGGTTTCTGGTGTATATAATTCAGCGTTTGCTGAGACGTCAGTGTCTAACACTGCATTTACTAGACCAAATCAGTCAACACTAGTGCAAGAATTGAAAAATCAACCCATCGAAACAACACGACTGCTTTCATCAAACGATGTAGAAAACTCGTCATATTTCGAAAGTGAAAATATTGAAATTGACGAAGATGACGAATCTACATCGTCTATGATGTCATCTGATGAATCGTACGAGGATTTGCGATCACAGCACTCCAGTGACGAATACGAGGCTGATTTCAGGGAAAGTATAATGTAGATTTTACTAAATATTTAGACATTACGGACATTTTGTATTTTGGCTCTCAAACACTGGTATTGTCATAGGAAAAGCAAACAGTCACGTACTTAGCAGTAATCCATTTATCATGGAATAGATATCAAAGATTAAAAAAGTTGTTAAGTTAAATTTTAGAAAAGATTTACTTTTGTTTATTCTAAAAAAATAAGATTTCATAATTGATGAAATCCAAGTTTTAATTTGACTGTATGTTTTATGTCGAATAATCCCATGAAAATATTACGAGGTCATTGCTGAGTATTGTTATATATATAATTACATTCTGTTTCTGTATAGACATTTTAATTGAAATGAGTTTTTCATACAACGGAAAGCCCACCAAATCAGACAATTCCATATCGATGAATGTTAAGGCACTCATATAAGAATTGGGTTGAAGGACTGTAGATGCCAAAAGCCAGTTTGCTATACATATCAAATTCAAGAAGTGTAAGAGACAACGTGGTACTATAAATGACGTTATAGACGGAGAAAACGAAAATAACAATGAAAATAGAATTTCGCCTTAGGCAAAAATGCAGATTGCAAACGAATTCTGCATTTGATTTAATCAGTCACATCCTCTTAATTTCGAAGATAAAAAAGTGAATAAATTTGAAACATTGATTTAATCTTTGAAATGGAGATTAAATAAATAGAAAAGGTTCCATTTACACAAATAGAATTTCATTAAATACATGAAGGTATGACGTAATATGATTTTTGTATTCCACAATGATTTGACAAAGCATGTAATTCTGTGATCAATTCCCTTTCCTGGTGAAAATTAATTCCAATGTTATGCAATCCTTGTTATTTCATTCCTATCGATTTGACCGATCACAAAAATGTTATCATTCAAACATGAAAACATGCTAAAAGAATTCAGGAATTTCTCTTATTCAATACTTGTGTTTTATGATATGAAAACGGAAATAAATATTAAACGCCTATTTATTGTTATCTTGCAATATCATTTCAAGTTGTCAAAATGCGCATATGATGCAAGAAATTGCTATGGGTATATACGAGTATACCGTTATCCTCTTGGTCGATATAGCTGCTGTGGACTGGTAGTTCCCGAAGGTATTACCGGTTCCGTATACAGCTCAAAAGTGCGTCACTCATGCGTACCGATTTCTATCTCCAGCATCATTTACGAGACAAAAATGCTGCGATTTTTGCAAGGTACAAGATATTACTACAAATGTATAAGAATATATACCTATAATTATTAGAATATTGTATAAAACATCAATTCTAACTGAAATACAAAACTATGCAACTAATTTAAATCTAATCATAAGCGCTTTAACCCGCACCGGTGAATGCTTTTCCACAAATTTAAAGTTCAGATCTCTTTTATTAAAGAGAATCCAGTTGATCTCTATTCGAATTTCTGCATTTAGTAATTTAGTTATTTTTGATGCATAAATAACTAAATTACTAAATGCAGAATATCGCATAAACTTCTTTGACAAATACTACATTTAAGGTTAGAATTGGTATTCTACAGTAGGTAAGGCTTCTAAATCCATTATCTGTCATCTGAAATGTCGTTTGCTACAGCAATATTCTAAGATTTCGAGAAAGTTGTAGCCAGCGTGAAAGAATATACAAGAAATTAGAGGATGCTTGTGCGTTTATTGCTTTTGTGTTTGAGTTAAGTAGTATATTAGAACTGTAATTCTTTAATTCAGATATGACAATTTGACCTCTATTTTGGGTTTTAAATCCCAAAGAAATGACACAAGAAACGGACAAAAGAAAATCATAACAATATATTAAGTGATAATTCATTTTTGATTTTAGTTCATTTTGGTATTCATTAATTGCTAGTTTTAATTTTGGCCAAAAAGTACTGAAGTCTACTCTTACTAATAAAAATGACAAGTCAAGAATTTGCAATAACATTTGACTGTGATCTATTTATTGTTTGGATGGCACATCATTTAAGCTGTCAAATATATTGGTTCTTGGCAGTGATCGGCATGTGAAACGAAAATTATAGCACTTCTCGATATAATGTCTAGCCTAGTTAAATCCATGTATTCCTCGCTCCCAATTTTCTTAGGACTACGTTTTATCATTGCTAAACATAAAAAATATTAACCGCAAGACGTGGCCCTATTTTCATTCTAGAGCATCAATTCCTTATGTTATATATACTAGCAGTTTTAGTAAACAAATCGGTCTGCAAGATTAATTTCACTTAAACATCAAATGGAACAAATGTCATAGATACATAAACATCAAGCAAACGGCAAGCAATAATATTTCTCTACCATTAGTATGCCAATTAGAAGGCAGTGCACATTTTTCTACAATTTATGTTGACGTTGCATGTTTGATTCCAAGTAATCTGAATCATCCACACGTTTGATTCTGCCCAACTAATGCTATTGCGCAAACGCATGCATGATTCAGACTACATGTAAACAATCCCGCAAAATTTAACATAAGCCTCAGAAAATACACTTGCATTGCCTTCTAGTGAGGTATTAATAGCCGTTTGCTTAATTTTATATATGTATTCACTCATATTTATGCTGGAACGCATTTAATCTCGACGAGCAATCGGTGTTTAAAATTTGCAATTTTACGCAAACGAAGGATTAGTGGCCCTTTTAATTATATGCTACAAACAATCCATGTTGAATGATAAAATATTGTAGTGGAAACTTATTATTGTTAAGTAAGAACAGTGCGATAGACATTCTTTCTTTGATTGTTCATATATTTGTATTTATGGTATGATATGTCACTAAACCAGTGTTTGAACCGGCTCCAAGTATTCCGTTGAAAACTCTGAAATCTGAATGGTTTCTATTGGGGAACTTGCTGCGCTGTTATTCCAAGAATGATTGACTTCTTGGTAACTAGGGGGCGGTGTCATAACTAAGGTATCGCTACTATCATCATCTTCAAGAAGTGTAGGTGTTTCTATCGTAAATGCTCTAGCTATCATTAGATTTCTCCTTTGTATGAGTCGATGCAAAGTGTCTTTATCCTTCCGTGTGAAGAATCCGCACTACATAAATATAAATAGATACTTCTTTTACAAACTACCTCTGATTATCACATATATATGTTTGGATATGACATAGGAATCTGAAGTAAAAAGACATTGGATATTACTACTACTACTACTACTGCTACTACGACTACTACTACTACTACTACTAGTACTACTACTACTACTACTACTACTACTACTACTACTTCTACTACTACTACTGCTACTACTACTACTAATAATGATAATACTAATACTACTATTAATACTACTACTACTACTACTACTATTATTATTGCTACTACTCCTACTACTACTATTACTACTACTACTACTACTATTATTACTACTATTACTACTACTACTACTACTACTACTGCTGCTGCTGCTGCTGCTGCTGCTGCTGCTACTACTACTACTACTACTACTGTTACTACTACTACTACTACTAACTACTACTACTACTACTACTGTTACTACTACTACTACTACTACTACTACTGCATTAATATAATATCTTAATAATTTTTACATATAGTTACATTTAATGAGAATCAGCAACAGTGTTTCTGATATTTTCTGGGTTTTTTCTTTTCCTTAACTATTTTTGTATCAAAACGGAGATAGAATTTGAGAAATTAAAATCTCGCAATTACACAAATCGCACAGTGTACTAAATAGAATTCGAATCTGCATTTGTATCTCCATTTTTTGTTTAACTCATCCGTATTGTATAATTACAATTGTCCGACAAATGCCGTACGTATTACGGTATGTCGTCATATAACTGACGATAAAAATCCTCTTCATGTCAGGGTAGAGCCAAACTGAATGCCGATGCGTTATTTCTTCTTACTGGAAAAACTAAAAACATTTATTCTAGAACATCTAAAACATTGCCCATGATAACTGAAGCTTAAACTTCATATTCACTCATTTCTGTCGTCAGGATTGCATCTCCAGTTAGTACAAGTAAAATTAATGCCTGTACTCCTATAGAAAGTAAGTGGTTTATTATGGGCGTAACAGTTTCCCTAAAAGCTGAATGCTTATATCCAGCACACTATAATTTCATGGAGAAGTAATAAATACTCCACAATCTTCAGATCTTTATAGCACCTAATTAAACAATTATAGACAAGCTTTTAAATTGATAAACGTCACCGACTGTAAAAATTAAATCTTACACATTTCATACATTTTCTGTAATCATTTTAATTGTTATACAGGAGTACCTGAAATGCAGTATTTCAATCAAAACAGTTCAACCGTTTCTTAGAAATCAGAATATAACAATTTTACATAGCGTGATAACGATACTTCGTGATCATAACTAACAATTACCTTCCACACTGATACTGAAATTATCAGTAACAGGGCAAATCCTAGGAAGGCGCTTAGGGAAATTATCCAGTATGCTGCAGAAACATCAAACTGCGACCATGATACGAAGATCATCCTTGTCATGACCTACAAGCAGATTAAGTAAGTTGTGCATCAGGTGGTCTTGGTAGATAAGGACAAGGTGTTCTGTATTCCCCAAAGTTAAATTCTTACATGAATTTTTAAATAGATGACATAATGACATATTTGTATTGAAATGTTAATAAACGAAATATGAGTATATATATATATATATATATATATATATATATATATATATATATATATATATATATATATATATATATATATATATATATATATATATATATATATATATATATATATATATATATATATATATATAATATATATATATATATATATATATATATATTACTAGAATTCCAATCATGCGGTCAAGAGCATCACTGAAGAGACTGAAATTCAGAACATGCGCATCTGGTACACAAAATTATAACGTATGTATGTTCTAATATTTATTAAACGCTCTCTGATCTACATTAAGGAATGATTTAAACTGTTATGACGCCACTGGAAGCCTTGTCTTAAATTAAAATGAAAAAAGTGGTAATAAGGGGAATCTAGAACCAGAGAATGGGACCAGAGACCATAGACAGTAGACAAAATAGTTATTCATTCATCATCCTTTACCCTGGACATGGCAATGTCAGGGCATATTGTCTACATCGTGCGATATGGGACCTAACTTGTTTTTATAGCAAGTGACCCACATGGTTATTATCTTTAAATTACTAGACAATCATCATAACCATCTAAATACCTTTATCGCACATCGTATAAACATTACAGTTTTTATATATGAAATTCTTTATGAAAAGAATAAATATATGGTGTGTCTACAACGACAATATGCAGTATTTTTTTCACCGAACTCAAATTGTGAAAAATATTTACCTCCGCTTTTTGATTGTCCATTTCATGAGGGTAACCCAATCCAAATGTAGCAAAAGTGTGTATATCAAGCACTTTTGTCTGTAAAGAAAATTGTCTAAAATTAAATACACCGAAGTAGTTTGTCATAAACAAGTAGTTTACTAGTAGCTAAGCATTATTAACCCTATGGTGAAATGGTAAAACGATTTTCAACCTATGATTTTTAAAGTATGTATATCAAAAGTCCAAACATACAAACATCCAGAGTAGCAAATCATTACAGATATTGGCAGATAATACATTGATATCAAACGCCGCCACAAGAGTTTGTTTTGTGTCATTCTAAGATTAAAAGACTTTTATGACACCAACCATTACCTAGTGCAATGCACAGAAATTTCAACTTATGCAACGGACACTAGGAAGCTTGTAATTTTTTAGGTGTAACGGTACCTTGGTTTTAACTTTATTAGTCCTCCTCCGTTAAAACCTAAGGGATCTGTTGGTTTCCACTCCTCCGTCTCTCTCTACGTCTCTCTCTGTCCTGTCTGTCTGTCCATTTGTCTGAGACACTTTGTTTTTCCGGACTTGGTATGTAGTTTTGTATCAATAAGTTACAGATGAATTTAGAGTTTAGCCATGATTGCTTGAGTTTTGGAAGAGTTACGACCATTGGACTTAGTAAATTTATGGAAACCGCTTTGAGACAGGAATTGCTTAAGCGAAAAAAGAGGAGTTACCGGCTCAGTTATGTGGCAGAAGTCACCATGGAGCTATACAATACATGAATATAAATAATTTAATAGAACATTTAACACATTACAAAAATATTTGATTGTAGTGCAATTACGATACCGACTTAGGACGGTCATTTAATTTGACAAAAGCAAATGGTGTGGTTAACCGGTTTACGGGCCCACCTTCCCACTCACCGTAACAGCAGAACAATCAAAAGACGTACATTTAAAAATTTATAAATAATCCTCCATGTAAAGAACAAGGGTCAACAGGTATCGCATATTGAGAGGTCATAAAAATATAAACATACATACTGTTGAAAAGAAATATTTCCAAATTTAGATAGAAGTTCTGAATAAGATCTGAAGAATTTGCCGAATGTTTTTCTTAGTTTGTGATATCTGTAACCCTGAGTTAAAAGTTTAGTAGTAATTTGTAAATTTCGTTTATGAAAGTCCAAAACATCGGTGCAGCCTCTGACAAATCGAACTAATTGAGATATATAGATACCATATGATGGGAGTCGAGGGACATCGCCATCCAAGTAAGGGAAATTTACAATAGGAAATCCAAAATCCTCACGTTTATCATAAATATTAGTATATATTAGGTTGTTGATAATTTTGATGTTAAAATACACAATATGATTGTCATGCGAAAGACATGACACTGATCAGCCACCAGGGCGAGACCAACACCCAGTAGCACTCTATCATAAACCAGATATCTAACCGATGTACGATGGCTCAGATGATGGCTGTGATACCTTACATCAAGATGTATATTGGGTTGTATTGATCATTAAAGAAATTAAGTCCTTACGTCATAAAGGAAACAAAGACATAAATCCTTGACAGCATTTTACATGTATAGATAAAATGTGAGTTATCTTCCTTGTTTGATATTGAAATAATTTTTTATGTGATTTTAAACATATGTATGTCAAACCGCGTTATTTTTAAGAAATTATCCTTAGTTACTGACAGTTCACTAGTAGCGGTTTCCACCCAAAGAAATAATAATTACATCAAAATGAGCAGCCACGGGCACCAGAAACGAAATCATCTCCTGTTTAGCTGGCACCATCCACTATGGGTGAGAACCTTACATTAACAATTAGGCAATTTACAATTTTATAATAATCTAATATGTAGAATGTTCTATGTTTGTTCTTTCAGCACGACAGATACGGTTTAATAGAAATGCATACACAATGATTGAGGATGGATTCAAGTTCTTATGTGTTCGCCGTTGCACTTTCACAAAGTCTTATTTTATTTTTGTGGAGTTTTCGTAATTTTTACCTTGACAGAAACTTTAATCTTCAGTATGCAGAAAACGAGATATTTTGTTGTAAATTTGGCTGAAAATATCGTCATAAAGTTTATAATGTCCAGTATAAGAATTCGCCCATTTGCAAAATCTTGGGCTGAAAGTAACGAAAAAAATCATAATTTCGTCTTGTGATATGACTTGCAGGTTTTTTATTCAATACATGAAATCATATAAATGGGGATCTAGTTATACTGACCTCACACTGATTATGTTAGCAAAGAATACTTACCCTAACATTTTCCATTTGTATGGACGAGGTCATAAGCTGCATTGTAACACTGAATGTTAGAGATTCCATTGCTGATTGTTTTCCAATTATGCATTCTAAAAGTTTTACTTGCGAGTTGTTCTGAAAACGAAAATTGATAATATTAAGACATCATAGCTCTTTACCCGCGCCTATGTAAAAATAAATCGGACTTAAACTACGCTAAACGTCAATAGAAATACGATTTTTTAATCCTATAACGAAATATTTTTGCAAAGAACTATATAGTGTTATATATCAAAATGTTCTTTCTGGTCTCGTGAATCCCCTTGCTGTAACAAAATGTTATGTTTATAAATGCAAAACTATAATATTTGCAGAAAACAGCAAATAAATTCCAAAAAAGTTTACTGCTTCCGGCAATGCCTCATTCTTTAAAGACAAAATAATGAGGTGGTGTTCTCCAGTGCAAGCGAGATGTGAATTTCAACAGTTTGTTGTCTAAAAGTAACTTAGAACAAATTATGATCATATGTGGCAATTCTGAAAGTGCAAGGAGATTTGTTTACTAAGTGTTTTTGTTTACAACCTGTTAAATGCACATGTGAAAAAAAATCTGTATCTTGCATGCACTTTATCGATGATCAATGAAGCTAAATGACAAGTTGGCTTTGATAATAATCCATCTGTGAAAGTGCTGAACTGGGGAACCCATGTTTTCCCTTATTTCAAAGAAATTCAAACTTAGTGATTACCGATAATATAATGTTGAGGGCAGTACAAACATTCTAATATTATGATATAATTTAACAAATTTCTATCTATAAATTGTTTAATCCTCCACCTCAATTAACCATATACTGCATCGTGTTTAACATTTTAAAAGGAATTACACCGTTTTATGACATGCAGATTTAGCAAATGATAAATATAAATTTTACATTCATTGTAATATCATTAAAACTGCTTTTATGCCGGTGTCACATTTGAGTATCTGTATGGAGGGTTATTATTAAGCTTGCTGTCAGATTTGATTGTGGAACAAGTTCGTGACAACTTTATGCGGATAATGGGCCCTCTTTACTACCACTAGTCATGGTCATGCTAAAAATAAATACCTTCATGTTTTTTACGTTTTAAAAAGTTCAAGATATCGATAATGAAAGGCGACCGAGTGTGTCTCTGCTTCTTCTTTTTTTTTTTTTTTTTTTTTGGAAAGGGGGGGGGATTGTTTTGCTTTGGGTTTTTTTTTTGGGGGGGGGGTTGTTTTTGATTTTGTTCTTTTCGTTTTGTTTTGTTTTGTTGGGGGGTTTTTTTGTTTGTTTGTTTGTTTTGTTTGTTTTTTGTTTTTTGTAATTTTTTTTGAGGGGGGGAGGGTTGTTTCAGTGTGAATGTATGGGTGTGCGTAGGTGTGTGCGCTTGCATGCATTTGTTTGTAGAGGTGTGTAGAGTATATGGAAGAGGTAGTTTCGGATGGTTAAGTATATATTAATTAAACAGATGAGAATGGCACACATACAAAACAGACTAGTTTTAATCTAATATGAAATATGCATATACTATTACAAAATCATTATTAGAGTTTGCTGGCCGTTGATAAGTTGGTAATATTTTTGACACAAATCACTTATCCAATAAAATTAGTGATTGAACTCAAATATTCCACTATCGTATGTCAATTTAATTAATATTTCTGTCTGCATCAAAACCTGTGAGAGCAAATATCCAGAATACCATGAGGAAATATAAAGGCATTGCTATTGATTTTAGGTTCAATGTGTTTGTACAATATGTATGGTCAGTGATGATGAGTTTTAGCTGATATATACATATGTCTATTGTGTATTCTCAAAGGAAATTTAATAGTATATTGTCCTATTTAAGTCTCATCACAGTTGTTAGCTCTTTTCAATAATTCCTTCTTTCATCTATTCCTTTACAACAATGTACTTTATCATTATGTCTGGTGTATTAATCATTCTGGCAATTATCTAACCCTACAAGGATTTTAATGTATAGTAGAGGATTGCAACCGTCTAGACATCGACCTACATAACGAATATAAATATATGCTTAACGTAGAATAGATATATTTTATCATTATGTTGGTTTCATTACCATTTGTTGCCATCTGATGCTTTCAGGAGAATGTTGTATGACTTTACATTTTGCGGTTGCACCGTTTTGTGATGTATTCTGTAAATAAAGCAACACCAACAAAACACCTGCATAAATGTATATCGTATTGAAAATAAGTAATATCTATCTGAAATATCGTACAAAGAAAAGATGTGAAATTGAAGAAACTGTCGAAATTTTCAACAAGGAAACAAACCCTTTTTAAATTATCAATAATTAATAATGGGAAGCATGGAGGTTAACTTTGTTCAACTTTCAGTCATGACGCATTAAACACATACACATTTAATGAAGAAAAAAACGTTTAACTATTAAGTACACCTCGTAATGGAAACTGAAGTATGACTAACATTATCAAAGACATTAAGATTTTTCGATACTTTTGTTAATGGTATTTCAGCGTTCATCTTATTAACGTCCTATATAACACTAATAAGATATACAATTCAAACATATAGCACATGCGTAATGTATATGAAATGTGAAAAGACTGTGATTTACTTTTATAATTGGTGTTTTTGCCAATTATATTTGACACTCTAGTGATTCTGCTGTTTAGAATGTAAAGATGATGGATAAATCCAAACCACAAGTCCAAAAATCATGAAACCATAGGACATACAAAATCAGTGAAAATGAAAAACAAATGGAAAATAACAAAATATGTCTACTTGAAGAGCATATGTGAACCCCTGTGATGGAGTGAGATCAGGTGCCCGGGGAGAGTGAGCATCTCCTGCTTGCTAGCAACACCCGTCACATATACCCCGTAGAAAGAGTCAAATCGTGTGAATTCCATATGTATCTATATATGGAGAAGTCGAAGTAGGTAACCTTCTAATATAGAAGGTGTCAAATCTGTGTAAAGTGATCGGAATCGGTCTCAGTCCAGAATATCATTTAAAAGTCTGGATAACGAGATATCATATGGAGTAATAAGAGTCTCGTAACGACCGTAGAACTTCCTCAGTGACGATGCTAGTCTAGCACATATATAACCCTGGTTGAGCAGCTTAACTGAAAGTCGCCTAGCCCTCAGAACAAAGTCATTGTAATTTGAACATGCTCTGGAATAACGTATTAACTGAGATATGAATACGCCGTATGCGGGCGATGATGGAATGTTGCTACTTATGAAAGGAAAGTTTGGAAATATTCAGTACAATTTTTTTTGGTTTATGGTATGTTCATTTTATATACGTTAAAAACTAAATTTACCGTTATATTCACAATATTAACTACATGTATATATTTTGCTTCTATATAAATAATCAAGGATCCGTTGACGATTGGAGGTGGTCCGTCGTTAAACAGTTTGTATATATGTATGAAAAGATCGTCGTGTGTCCTATTGCCATTATTTTCAGATTCTTTCTGGACGACCATTTCTTCCGGCTTGGTCACTCTGAAAATATTAGAATTAACATGAAATGTGTCTTAAATCATTTAACAGAATAAATATGCAATCTAAATATATTTCATTTCGTAACACAATAGATTATACAGTGCAGAACTTTTATCATACAAGGATGAAATTATTTGTAGAACATGCACATTTTCCCGCTACCATTAAGATGGAAAATGTGCCAGCGATATGGACAAATATAATTTTAATTACTTAATCGAGACATATTTGATTCTATAACTATTATTGAAATCTGACTTATTACTCATGCAATAAAATTTATTTTAAAAAAATGTGTGTGAGTGGGGTTTTTTTTTTCTATTTAATTTTTTCTGAAGGAGCGGGTGCATGGTCTTGCATGCAAATTTAAAAATGTATTAATGATTATGTAAACACTCGTCCTTATTGTTGTTTTGATTTTGATAAAGAAGGGAGGCACACAGTAAAAACAGAGAATGCAAGTATAATTTTAGGATGGGCAAACCTTTAACAACCTTATACAAATATTCATTCTGGATATTTTAATTTTCAGAAAACACAACCAAATATATCACTAAAATTTGTATTTAACAATTCACAAATGAATGAATCAATGAATAAATGAATAGTATTTTTAATGTGAGCAAATCACGTAGTATTCCAAATTTCTGTGCAACGTTTTGGTTCCCTTCTTTTTTGTAATAGGAAACACTTTTTTTGATTGATGAAGAAAATACATGTATAAGAATACAGAATTTTTAACAAATGTAATCCTTTCACAGCTACTTAAAGGTAATTTAATATTACTCTGTTTACCTATTTCTAATATCTTTTACTAATATTCTGCTGTGGCGTTGCTTTCTGGCTTAAAGGGGTAGGACTCTATGACGGACATTCCAGGGGAGATAGGTAAATAAATATAGACCTTCTGACTACTATTTACGATTCCGAACTATGCATGAGAGAAATAACTAGTTCTAGAAAACTCTTCTTACTTCTTACAGTAATTTTGAATTATACATGTCTTTTTAAAGTTATTACAGAAGTAATTATAAGGTTCCCTTGAAAATGTATTTCTAGATCAAGCTATTGTAAATTTAGCCATAGAATACTTTTTTTTCCCTTACCCAAGATTGGTGGTTCTATCCTATCGACATGGTTAACCAGTTCATTAAAATGATATATTAATACATGATAACCTAAAATTTAAAAGATGCATAAAAGACGTTTATCACGTGAACCTCAGTTTAACAGAGCAGATATGTCTAGTAAGAAACCAGTTTTCTTGGAGATACACATAAAAATGTTTTAACAATATATATACTAGCATTAATGACAAATGTGGCGATTTTGAAAATCTTATAGAAAAATTCAAATTAGATGCTCCGTAGGCTAACATTGTATTCTATATATTTCTCAATTGGTTTGATTCGCTGAAGCCTGTAATAATGTTTTAGGATCTCCATACAAAACCTCTAAAAATTACAAACTTTTGACTCATGGTTAGAGATATTATGAACTTCGAAAGATTTTAGCAAACTTTACAGATTCACATCTTCCAACTAATTTTAGAACACTGTTTTTCAGCGGAATCCCCATCTCTTTTCCTACAGTGATATGACAAAGAGGCTCAGGAGCGTCAAAGATTTCCATAATACGCAATTTCTCAACTAGTAAAATCCGTCACGGTCTGCGTTTAGTCACTTATCAAATGCATTGTTCTCGATGTGGGCATTTTATGTGGGCAACTTAAGTCATAATTATATGACGTCATTACTATCAAAAAGTGTGTGCGTATGTTGACCTTATTATAGATGCGATACTCCGCATCTCATCTCAATAGCTTCGAAAATATTTAAACGCTATCGACATTGATGGTATGACCATAAGGTTGTCTGTTGGGCCATATATTATAGGCCCTTTTACAGCGTTATGCCGACTTTTCCTTGAGCGTTGCTTTCTGGTTTACAGGGACAGATACTAAATGATGGGCCTTTTAAGGGAGATCGGTAAATAAATATAGGCCATCTGACTTCTAATTTGGATCTATACAAATCAGGAGCCTTCGCTTGCTTTCAGACGGGCAGAACAGGCACATTATATTTTTCATATCTATATATTCCACTTTTTTTTTTTTCGTGTTCGTATTTTATGAAATTTCTTTAGCATTTTATTTTAAAACTATGTGCGTAAGATTCTATATAAATGTAAACAGGTACAAATATTACTCTCGTGCATTTGATTTTGTTCTACAAATCAGTAGTGATGCTCAAGAGTCAAAATGTGAAATACCAAACTATATGTAAAACAAATTTATTATTAAAATGAACCGATAGTACAAAATAGCACAGGCAAAAACCCATCAGAGTATGTATCTCTACTTGTTTATTTATTTATTTATTCTTTTCGTTGGTCATACCCATATGGTTTGCCAATTTTAATCACCATAAATTAAAATAACAACATCAGGAATTATTACTCAGTTAACTCAGTTATTCAGCATTAATTTAAAATTCATTCAATAGATAAATTACTCTTGCATTCAATACTCATAATATACTCGTTTTTCTATTTCATAAACATCGATATTTATAAAGCATTTCCAGGATTCACTGTATGTTTGTTTGTATGTGTATGTATGTGTGTTTCTATGTAGGTATAAGTGTGTGGTATCTCTTTTGGGTATTTCTGACAAATGGGCTAGCTATTAGATGTTTACTTTTCACTTTCATTAGGGCAATACTTGGTACGATTTGTGAGTGTTACACCCTGTATAATTGTAATTTAATCATATTTTAGTAAAGTGTATTTTCAAATAATACAGACATTGCGTTATACCCTTATTAACATAGTGTCCATTTAACAAATTTCAATTGGAAAACGTGACTTTAACTGAAGCAAAAAAAAGATTAAATTTTACTCACCCAAAGAAGAGTATTGATGGCGTAAGAGAAACAGGAAAAGCTATGGCTAAAGACATCTTTGAAGAATCTGCTGATTTACTCGTCGTTGTCAATTTAGTTTCCATTTGCAGTAAGTCAGGAAAACTAATCTTTGAAGATAATTCAACCACAATAGAAAGTGAATTCCAAAATTTCAAATTACCCAAAGGACAAGAAAATGTCATATTAGTGCTCATTTCATTTAGCATTGATGAGCAATATACCACTTTTTTGCTTAAAAAGTTATATACTTTGAAGTATTGAACATAGTGAGATAGTTTTGTGACGATAATTAAATCCGTAGCAATATCACCAGCATTTGAAATATTTATCAGTAATTTTACGGCTGTGCTTTCACCATAAGTTGAACGCTGAGAATGAATCATATCATTGTGCAAAAGTTGTCCTTTAATAGACAGATTGCTCTCACATTTCTGTGTATGTTGGCATCTTATTTGGAAAGGTATCTATAAAAGAAAAAAAAAACCGTTGTGGAAATGCCATTTTGATCATTTTCGTGTAAGTAATATATAAATTTGTATCATTGATAACCTGTTGTCACTTGATTTGATAATTCATGTGATTTGAGTAACGTTTTGAACATTGTTCTTTGTCTGGCAGACTATTTAAAAGTATTTTAAAGTGTAATTGTAAATGGACTGCTTTTGTCGGTGAAAGGTACGTTTATCAACCAGTAACCTACACCGTTTGTTTAACGAGTTCTACTTCAATTGACAGTCCAAAGCATGATTCTAAAGACTAATTTCTAACAGCCGAATCAGTTTATCCTCTGTGTCTTTGATATAAAATATGTAAAGAACTGATGTTAAGACTTTAAGGTACTATAACTCTATTGTGGACATTTACAGAGTCCTAGAAAACAGAGCTGAAACCTATTGGTCAGAAGGAGTAAACGTTTCCTTTTGGATAGCGACGTCCAAACAGTGCAAAAATAAAATGAAAAAAGATAGTTCAACAGATTGAAGGGACGAGGATATAATAATACCAATTTCAAACCCTCTTTCCACGCTGCAATTAAATAATTCTGTAAATTAATTGTGTCACTCTGAATATGTATAGTTATTATTACCATCATACTATGAAACACTTCATTTGGAAGGGTTCAATTTTTGGTTTTACCTAAACATAAATCGGTGACGTGGGTTCGTGATTTTGATATCCGTCCATTAGGTGAAACCTTGCTTATAATACTGTAGCAATGCGGAACACAGTGATATAAATTCATTGTTAGTTAATTGATTGCCTTGCTTTATTCATGCCACCAAACAACAACCCTCTCGTAGATCCGGCTTGGTAACTGTTTAGTACACAATGATTTACTTGTGATCACACCAAATTTCACAATTTTCATTTCAATTTCATTACATTTCAATTGGCAATACCTATGTCGATACTACAACTACGGTAAAATGGATTAATTTGTGATTCATGTATGTGTGCTTATTCTTTTTCATCTGCCTGTCCGTAACTACTTTTCCCGTAGGACTGAGGAAGATGTCATTTTTCCTCTACTTTTTACTGAATATATCCTCAATACACTTGCGATCAATCGAGTAACTGATTAATATTATGAAAGAGAAAACAGAAAACATCTGACAAAGCTGTTTGACACAAATCACCAATGATCTGCACATAAAAACTGACAATAGCATAATATACACGGAACGACATTACAAAAATATTCGATTGTGCTGCAGTTACGAACTTAGGACGGTCAATTGAAGTAACAAACGTCACTCAATTCGTTCAACTGGTTCACCGGTTTACGGGCGTCCACCTTCCCACTCACGCAAAAGCATCACAATCAAAGGACACACATTTAATAATTTATAAATAATCCTCCTTATAGAGAACAAGGATCAACAGGTTTCTCAATGAAAGAGGTCATAAAAATTTATTAAAACGAACTTATAGAATAATATGTTGCTATCAAAAATATGTAAGGAGACATCAACATAAGTAAACCGTGCTCTGCCTGTCTGTATGCGAGCTCAGATCCTTGATCAATAGGAGTCCCAACTACCAGTAGGAGGGGACGAGGATCAGGACTTTGTCTCCTCTGAAAAGGTTTGGACAAGGCCCGTCATAGAGTCCCCACCACCCTGTTAGTCAGCATGCAACGCTCAAGTAAAAGTCTGCATTGGGTTGTAGAGGGACCCAATGCAAGATCTATGGTCTTAGCGATGGGGTCATACTGTCAATGTCGTAGGCGTTTAACAATTTTACAGCCAGCCGATATGAAATTATTGCAACCTTTGACCCTCCTTAGTTTGTACACTAGATCACCGTAGAATTTGGGATGGGAAATTCCTCCGGATACATATTGTTGAAAAGTAACATTTCCGAATTTAAATAAAATGTCTGAATAAGATCTATAAAATTACGAAAAGTTTATGATATCTATAACCCTGAGTAAGAAGTTTTTTTTAGTGAAAATCAAAAACGTTAGTGCAGGCTCTTGCAAACCGAACCAATTGATTAATATTATTATATTATATTAATATAAATACCATATGATGGGAGTCTGGGGACATCACCATCTAGATTTTTACAATTTTTACAATAGGAAATCCAAAGTCATCACGTTTATCATATATGTTGGTATGAATATTGTTGTCAATAATTTTAATATTTGAGTCCAAAAAAGGTGTTTCCTGATCGGAAGTATTGGCTTTGTTTAATTGAAGTTCAGATGGATAAATGTCAGATTAATAGTTTTCAAACTCAGGGTTGTCGATTACTAAAATATCATCAAGATATCTAGAGGTTTCAGGGAACTTATCAATAAGGTCGAAACGTTTCGAAGTTTGACTAGAATGCATTAAGTCTCTCTCATAACAGTATAAAAATAAATCTGCTATAAGAGGTGCGCAATTAGTGCCCATAGGAATCCCTATGATCTGTTGATTAGTCTTGCCATTAAATTGTACATGAATATTATCCATCGAAAATGTGATGGCATTAGACAACTCAGTACAAGTCCAATATTTATAATTATCATTTTGTTTGTTAGAGAAAAATCCAGATGTAATTGAAGTACAGAGGTATGATTTAGACTCTCTGTTGAAACAACAGCGTATGACAGACAGCAATTTGGTTTTGATTAATCCATGAGGTAAAGAGGTATATAGTGTCGAAAAATAAAGAGTAGAAACGTTATTAGCCTCAATATTTCTTAAATGGAAGTTTTCAATGACTTTGTTAGAATTTTTGAAAGAACAAAAGTAATTGACGTTACTGTTAAAGACAGCATTACAATACTTGATAATATTTATTTCTTGCGATTCGTAGCAAAAGCAAGAAATATTTGTCTTAATGATATTAGTACTCAGTATATTTAATATGCTGACCAATGGGCATTTAAATGTCACGTGACATATTACATATAAGAATAGTTTAAGGAGGTTAAAGTCACTTTCTAGCCATCGCTTCAACAAGCCAAATTTAAATTTCTAAAATCATTTTATTGACACATCAAGTATTTACAGATTTATATCTTTTGATTTATATCTCGCCCAGTTTCAGAATTTTTTCACCTTAAAATAGGTTTTATCTCTGTTTTTCCCCCTGGGTTTGATGGAAATCTAAATGAATTTTGTATTTTGATATTGATTTGTTGATGTTTGACGCATAGGATTGATTGTGGAACTCCTTGATCTAAATTTGTTATATGAAGTAGTATAATCATTATTAATTATTATAATTGGTTATTTTATTATTATTATTATTATCATCATCATCATCATCATCATCATCATCAACATCATCATCATTATTATTATTATTATTATTATTATTATTATTATTATTATTATTATTATTATTATTGAGAAATTTTATGTACATCACATCTTTATTTGCAATTTATTTCTAGATTTAAAATCAAAATCCATATATATGAATAAATTCGGCGTATATTCCATCAGCGATGCTCTACACTGCATATTGATTTTGTATTTATTTGTTCAAGTTACTTAGTAACGTAGTATCTGATTGGTATAGAATTTTGTTGGAGTAGAATGTGGACCATGGTCTTTAACTGCAGCAGGAGCGGAGGTAATATGTTTAGAAAACACAGTTCTAGAGAAATGACTAGAAGTTGATATAAAACATGATTTATATCAATTTTTGTGTTGTTTGGGAAACCAATACATAGTTGGAAGATAATTTTTATCAATGCTTATATTGAAGTCACCCATAGCTTTACAGTGGTCAGATAGGATCTTGTCTTTAAACAATTTGGTTTCAACATACGTAGAAGTAGAGTTCGATTCCGTTTTAAGAACTGAAATATAGTATATTTTTGGGATTAAAATGCTTTGTCGGATGAAGGTACACGTATAGAAATTTAGCTTTGAACTACAATAATTTAAATTTGTTATGTTTAAATGATTCGAGACACGTAAATATTCAAACGATTGAATGACGTTTGTTACCTCAATTGACCGTCCTAAATCGGTATCGTAACCGCAGCACAATCGAATATATGTAATGTTTTTCCGTGTATATTCTACTATTATCATTTTTGTGTGCATGTCCTTGGTTATTTTTGTCATACAGCTTTGTCAGATGTCTTCAGTTTTCTCTTTTTGAGTCCATTCATTCTTGAAAACCACTAAAATCTAAGTTCCACGAATGAAAATTACTTTACGGTTATAATTATTACAATTCTTCTTCGTTTCCTTATGTAAGCGTTCAGAACATTTGTCATTTTTGATCAGGAAATATTGATGTTCATCTATACAAACGGCCTTCCTATCTAATACTAACATTTGCGCTGTACCCTTGACGTTTCAATGGAAAATTACTACTCCCGTTGAAAATGTTCATCACCGGACATCTCTTGCAGTTAGTTTTCCGCAATGCAATCTCAATTTCGAAATTTATTGGTTGGAATGATTCGATTATATCCTGTAAATAAAATAAAATAATTGCATATATAAATTTTAATTTGGTTTTTTTTTTTTTTTGTTTTTGTTTTGCATTCTCCTTTCTTCTTTATATGTGAAATGTGTACCCAAACTATAGGTTATTCAGACGAGAGACATTAGTATAAAATGACAAGACTTCTTCATATATACTGCAATAAGAATATAACCACGACACGGGTAAGCAACATTTTATAGTCTGTCCCTATTTGCAAAATATTATTTAGTGATAACCTTTTTAAGATAAATCATTTTTGGATATGAACATGTGACTTTATTTTCCGCTACAGTCGTGCTCCCGGAATATGACGTCAGATGCTGAATTTGATTACCGCTAAGGTCTATTACTACGGCTCTCCTCTGGGCATAGCTTCTGTCGGAATCAATTGTAATCGTGTAGTTTATATCTGTAAAGTAATAACATAATGTTGTTTATTTATGTATGTTGTTTCCATTCTTTATTTGTTCAATGGGGTTCGCGGCCATTAACTGCGGTCCTGATATTTAGGGAGGAAATACACCATATTCACGCAAAAATGACGTAAAGAACAATGGTACGTTACTGTGACGTCATAAGGTTGCCAACTCAAATCAACGTTTCTAACTCATAGTACACAGGCGCCGCCTAACGGATGAGAACAGGCGGCGAACCCCATTTTCATTTAACCAGAAACGGTTATCAATTATAACACGTTAATTACATATAACAGTGTATAATTCTATATGCTAAATACTTGTAACAAAGTATCAGAAAAAAGAAAAGCTACTGACTCAGTCGTATGACTGAAGTCGGCACGATAATGCACCTGGTCTCACCTCTGAATTTCAGAGATCCCTGAATGTCCACTGTCGTAAATTGTTGTTGGTGTCATAGTCCTGTGACACCAGTTACCTTCGTAATTTACATTAATGTAAAATACATAAGGCAACACAAAAATATTCGATTAAACTGCAGTTACAATAGCGACTGTTATTTGATATAACAGTAGTCAACCAATTGGTGTGGTTAACCGGTTTACGGGCCACCTTCACAGCAAGAGCAGAATAACAAAGTACGCACATTTGAAAATATAAATGTTACTCTATAAAGAAATCAAGGGTCCTCACCGCCCTGTTAGTCAGCGTGCTACGTTCAAATAAAAGTTTCTATAAGGCTGTAGAGGGGCCCAATACAAGACTAAAAGTCTTTTTGATAATCTCTGGGTTATCTTGTATATTACAAAGGCGATTTATTATTTTGGAACACGACGAAATAAAGTTTTCAGAACCTTTGATCCTCCTACATTTGTATACATGATCACCGTAAAAATTGGGATAGGGAATTTTATTGGATGCATATTATTGAAAGATCATATTTCGGAATTTAGGTGAAAGTTCTGAATATGATCTAAAGAATCTGCAAAATGTATTTTTCTAAGTTTTAGATATCTATAACCTTGAGTTAAAAGTTTCAAAGTAATTTGTACATTTTTGGTATGAAAATACAAAACATCAGTGCAGCCGCTGGCAAATCGAACCAACTGAGCTATATAGATTCCATATGATTGAAGTCTAGGGACATCGCCATCCAAATTTGGGAAATTTACAATACGAAATCCAAAATCGCCAGGTTTTTCGTTAATGTTAGTATGAATTTTATTGTTCATGGCGTTCATATTGAAGTCTAAGAAAGATGTTTCTCTATCGCAAATATTAGCTTTGTGTAATTGAAGTTCGGGGGTATATTCCAGGCAAATATCTTTCAAACAAAGATTTATCGATAAATACGATGTCATCAAGATACAATATGCTATACTATACATAATATATAATAATGTTATATGCCATATTTTATAATTAGACCAAAACATAAAAGCACGGGAGCTGTTGATTGCCCAGTATATCAGTAAAACGACACACTGCTTTATTATAACGCTTTTTGTATAGATTCCATTATAAGATTTAAAAGGAAGAACTGACACATTGACACCAATCTCACCCGAACGATATTACACAAATTAAAGGCTAAATATAGTTACGGGTCTAAAATACAACCTTATATAGTAAAATAACGTTTTCTTTGGCCATGAGTTCTCTTATATACATCTTCGATAGCTAGCAGGTAGAATAGGTAGAACAGGATAATATGATGTAAATGCTATACAAAATCAAAGTAAAATAGAGTAAAAAGATCCAAGTTGGAAGCTAAGGAATCAGATCATGTTGTGTCTTTAATGTCGGGTTTGTTAGATTGCAGATACATAAGTATCAGGTTATCTATTAATTATAATAGTACAGATAAGTAACAGTAAAGGCGTTGTTATTGATTTTGCACGAATAGCATTTGTCATACAGTCGGAGTACTATATTTGGACTGATTCATTACTCTGAAATAATCGTAAATATTAAAAACATATTTGTGCTGTAATTTTGCGCACCAGATGCGTAGTCATACTCATGGCGTAAGGATTGGAATTCTCAACCAAAGTGATCGAAAGACTGCAACAAAGTATCAATCTAAGGACAAAGCTATGCATGAGGGAGATACTCCATAGTTTTAGAGTGATTTACAAAATCTCATGACTGAAAATCTTAAGTACATAATTAACGTCGGTACAAACCATTGAAACTAGACTTATGATGCCCTCATGGACTATCAGTCCACCAGCAGTGACACCGGCCTAGTGGCTATAATAAATATTGGAACATATATACCTTATAATTTTGTGCACCAGATGCGCATTTCGACAACCTATTTTTCTTCAGTGATGTTCATGACCGAAGGATTGGAATTCTAATAATATATGAATTTTTGAAGAGCGGAGTTAACACCAATGGGCCGGAAAAGTGAGCCAAAGAATCAATTAAGGAGGGAGCTATGTACGATGGAGATACTCCTTAGTTTTAAAGTGATTTACAAAATTTCATGACTGGACATTTCAAGTATATATTACACGTCGGTACAAAAGCACTGAAAACTAGACTTACGAGAAATGATAGTAGAGCTCTCTTTCATTTATATAACAGGTTAACTGTTCGGTATTTTAGCACTTTACACTTCACTGCTACCTAATTAACTATTATATATACATCAACATAAATTTAGTCTCTTAAGCAATTGGTGAAAGCAAAAAACGAAGAAGTACCAAAGGGTAAACCATATATCATAGTCCATGGAATAAAAGGACAATAACGTGTATAGTGTCATATTCAGACAAATGCGAACCCCAATAGATTGCAACACCCCTCGCAAAAGTCGGCAACAACAATGCAGATCAAGGAAGCAAATACATAAATATGCACGTATGAACACATGAAGGAGACAAGAACACGATGTAAAATTTTCCTATTCAAGGCATGAAATTCCGGCGTCGGAAATGCACGAGAACAAATATCTGTATATATACATATGTGTGTCAAATTAAGTAAAGTCAAAATGTTAAGATGGTTAGTTTGTATGGCCAGGTCCCAAAATATCGGTTAACATTCTTAAAAGAGGAATCTGAAATTGCACTAGATCCCTATATCGAACATAGAAGTTCCTCAGTGACAATTTCAAGCGTTCCTTAATATATCCTTGTGAGAGTAGTTTCATGGCAAGAAACCTCTCGAGAGAGAGGACATTTTCGCATTTAGAGCACGCCTTGGCATAGCGTATAAGTTTTGAAATGAAGACGCCATATGCGGGAGAGAAAGGTATGTTGCTACTCAGAAAGGGGAAGTTGGTAATAATGAAATTGAAATCGTCACATTTGCCATAGTGACAGGTTACTAATGAACCATCGTCACTAACTGATAGGAGTATATCGAGGTATGAAGCAGAAGATACGCTCTCGGTTGTAGCCTTTTTCTCGAGTTCCTTTGGATATATGATGTTGATGTGATCCTTAAATACAGGGTTGGTAAAGACAACACATCATCGATGTATCTGTATGTAAAGTTGAAACGAGATTCTAATTGTCGAAAAACGAAAACGAAATTTGAAAGTAAAACATATTTGAAAAAACAAGTCATTTAAAAAAAAAGGGGGGGGGCAATTCAAGGACAACGAAATGCACATGAAACAATGATTACGTACTGGCACGAAAAAGAATGAAAATGAAAAACTTTTGATAACTTTTAACCTTTGTATAAAGGTAACCTCCAGGGAAAAGGTAATTTATGATAGAACCATGAACATGCAGATTTTCAAGTAGACTTTCATAAATAGTAGGTTTTTAAAAGAGGCAAACGTTAAAGCAGGATAAAGTGTAATGAAAATGATTGAGATTAATTGAGAGTAGTATCTTTTACAAATTAATAGTCAGCAGAGATCTTTAATCAATACATAAAAATTTCAATGTAGTCTTAGGTACTAACTAAAAATACCTTACTTCAGGACTGTGTTAAGATACTTAAATATACATTATATGATTGCCATTAATTTCTTTTCCTCATAAATTTTCAGTCAGCAAAGATTTAACACTAAATCACGAAAGTGTCAAAGCAATTCTATGTTATTGACCGCTCTTCTATTGCAAAATACCCTATCGCAAAATGTCCAGAAGCATATATGTATAGCTTTATAAACAATTGCTTTGGAATTCTAATCATGTTCCCAAACCTAATTCAAGGACATTGAGCACACTGTACTTTCCAAATAAAATTCCTCTTTGATTCAAAAATTCAAAAACATTGATTTTCTTTATTACTAAAATCACCAGTTCATTGCATGCATTTATAAAGCAATCTTAAAGTCTAATTTCATGTATCATACCTATGGTGTTGTTATAAGGCAAAATATTTGTGTAGTGGAAGCAGACATACACTTCAAAGCATAAAACTTTGCGGCCTAGTACTTGACAAGTGACATTACGGGAGATCTCCTGCGGATTAAATTGAAAAATTGGCTGCACGTTAATTGGTCGTCGACCACGTAGTAATACCATGTGATCAGAGGCATAGGCGCCTACAGCAAAATCTGAAAACACAATAAATATTACCGTGATTAACTGCTATTAAATAAATCACAACTATAATATGACAGTTGTTATAAAATTTGATTCTGTATATATAGTTAAATGTAAAGATTTTATCCTATTTATTAGTATACGTGTAATTTCATACATTATAAATGAAACTTCATAGATTTATAATGTTTTCTTTATGTAACGAAATAGAAATGAATGAGGCTTATATATTGTATGAAATATAACAGGATGAAACACGCAAATACTTCACAAGATATACATTTTAAGATTGCAATGACAGAAATGGATTTAATTATCTCAATTTGTTCTACAAAGCATATCATAGCAAATGATATCAAATTGAATTATATACATAGTATGCACTGACTACGACTGCTGTCTCTGTTTGATTAAATTGCTTTCAGAAAAAGACAGGCGTGTTCTGTATATAGATTAATTATACCATTAAATAACATATATCATTGAAGAAGCTCTGGTCTGCGCTGTGAGATTACTTAATAATCGTATAATGTAAGATTTTGTAAGCCTCCTTATGTGATTATTATGGAATCTTTCTTTTGTTTTGCATGAGGCTGTTTTACAGTTTTATCATGTTTTTCCCTTCATATATACGTATACATACAATCATCAAGATTATTGCGTAGAAGATCATTATAGCAAAATAGCAAAAATTAATTTAATTTAAAAGTTGAATCAGTACTGTTCTGATTATAAGTACTTTTATATTGTGCATAAAGCCCTTTCTATATACTATCATGTCTTTACCATTTATACCATTCTTGTCGATATCAAATGGTTTGGAGAAAGATATTCCGAATCCTGATAGTCCTTCCTGGAGTTCTCGGGATCCAATACGTTGAGTAAATTCAGGAAATATACCTCCTATAAATCCATTATAGATGTAAACTACACCGGAAGTCTCCTCGTATGGAGCACCAATTGCGATATCTATAACAAAACAAATAACAGGAACTTAGAAAATAAGTTGGATGTGGGTATCCAGCAGGTGTAACCGGTTTAAGTTGACGTTTTCTCTTCTGATTGAAGCAGAGTTCATCTCATTCTAAGAGATCTTTGATCGTCTTGTATTTTTTGATACTTCAATGTACCATTTGCTCCCTATGCTCTCATAGGGATGGTATAAATATATTTCATGTTTACTCTTTCATCCATATTTGTTTGACATAATGCATGACAAATAGTTCGATATCTTTTAAACTAAAAGGTCAATGTATCCGAAGTAAGGAATGTTTAGATATATTCCTTTAATATAACAACAGAATTATGTGTCTTCAAAAAAGCTTATTCAGCTGTAACAACAACAGTGCACAAAATTTGTAAAACAAATCTACCATCAAATCCATCGTTGTTTATGTCTCCAAGAACTGCAATTGCAGATCCGAACCTGCCATAACTGGCATTGGTTCCGTGCAGGGGTTCTTTGTCTCTTTCAAAGCCAAACTGTCCCAAATATAAAAATACATATATCTTTTCCAACAAAAGCAAAAAAGAATTCAAAGACAAAATGGCCAGATTTTAGAAAGTGTTTTCTGAGCCACCACGATGTAATATCATGTAAAATGTCACTTTCATTTTCGATCCTAACATTCATATTCATATTTTCCCTTCATTTTATAAACAAATCTTGCAATATGATAGCCAATAATATAAATTGCAGGACATATAACAAATAACTGGTGTCACATGACTATGGCACTAACAACAATGTACTACAGTGGATATTCACGTGAATGCCCTTAAATACCGACGAAACATATATAATTCAGCACTGTATATATACATGAATGTGTACAAACACTGTGTAGAAAGTGTCACAGCCACATAACATCAGGAAAAAGGGTATACTAATGCTTAAGTTAAACCTCCGCAGGGAACTTTTTTACGAGCTCCACACTGCAAAGGGAATAAGTGTGACGTTCATGTTAAATACGAAAATAACTGGTGTCGACATGACTATGGCACTAACAACAATGTATTACAGTGGGCATTCACGGACCCCTAACATTCAGAGGTGAGACCAGGTGTTCGGGAGGAGTGAGCGTCTCCTGTTTGACTAGACATACCAGCCGTGAATGCCCTTACATACAGACGAAACATATATAATTCAGCACTGTATATACACATGAATGTGAACAAACACTGTAGAAAGTGTCACAGCCTCATAACACCAGGAAAAAGTGTATAACAACATTTAGTCAAACCCTCGGCAGGGAACTTTTTTACGAGCTCCACACTGCAAAGGGAATAACGATAAGATACCGAGTAAACTTCTGTCGGAATATCGATATAAAAAGCAAAACAATGAGTAAAGAGAATCACGGACAACCAGAAAAATCCAGAGGTAGGATCAAGTGCAATAGAGGAATTAGATTTAGATGTACAATTTGAATGGCAAACGAAATGTAACACATATCTCAGCGGTAAGATTTCATACTTTGGATCTATTCTTTGGTTTCGACAGTTAAGAAAATTATAATTTCTTCGTCGTTGATTGTAACATACGATAAAGAATGAATTATTATAAAATTTTTACAGACCAATAGCTAAAGCCAACCCTCTTAGATGATTGAACCAGGAACTCTGCCATGTACCAATAGATAATTTTATGATTGCAAAAGCAATATTATCAAAACCCATAATATTGATCAGATATCTTACAATCCCTCTAGAACGGTATAAAAAGACTCTTCCTTGATCGATACCGCCATCAGCAAACATCGGAGCTCCTATCAACAAAGCAGCCATTTTGTTCCCATTAAGATAAATCGTTGAAATAGCTGCTCCAAAGTAGCTTCCTATCTGAAACATTGATCGAAAGAGTTTGAAACAAAAACAAAATGTATATTGCTTTCAATTCTTTCAAAGCAAAACACTTTGATCAAAGAAAATTCAAAAAATTGATCAATTTCTGCCCTATACTATGGACATGCCAAAACAAAACCTAAATATATTAAACCATTCCGAATATTTTGTGTTATGATTTCGGCTTTATTGTAGGCGATAATGCAAATCCTCAGTCATTTATTACTATTATTGTAAATATATCAATAGCAAGAATCAAATTCACTAGAGAAGCGTACATAGATGAAATATTCTTAATTATTTTCTCGTTTTAGGCAGTATTCAACAAAATATCGAAAAACTCTTAAAACATCCCGAGGGGTATACCTCATGCAGAGTCACTTGTCTTGATCATTTCAGCATTTGAGATTGAAACCCCATTTAAAGGAAGTTACAGTTTTGAAATGAAAGTGAAATAAACTTGGCATTTGGATTATACTCTTGTTTTCTTAAATTGCCTGGAGCTAACGGAGCCTATAAAAGGTTTTGCAATTTGATATCACTTGTGAGAACAGAAATACTGGATATTTCTTTTTTGCGTGTATGCGGAATGTTTTCGCCTGATTTTATTATTATTATTATTATTATTATTATTATTATTATTATTATTATTATTATTATTATTATTATTATTATTATTATTTATTCCGTGAACAATGCCTTTTTATTCGAAACACGTAACTGGTATCTTCCAATTAAGGTATATGTATTAGGAGGACACCTGTATTTTAAATTTGATGCATAGCTTTACGTTACGAGACTCTTATTACTCGATATGATATCTCGTTATCCATACTTTTAAATGATATTCTGGACTGAGACCGATTCCGATCATTTTACACAGATTTGACACCTATTATACTAGAAGGTTACCTACTTTGACTTCTCTTATGTATATATAAATACATATGGAATTTACACGATTTGACCATTTCTACTGGGTATATGTGACGGGTGTTGCTAGCAGGCAGGAGATGCTCACTCTCCCCGGGCATGTGATCTCACTCCATCATAGCGGTTCACATATGCTCTTTAAGTAGACATATTTTGTTATTTTCCACTTGTTTTTCATTTTCACTGACTTTGTATGTCCTCTTGGTTTCATGATTTTTAGACTTATGGTTTGGATTTATCCATCATCTTTACATTTGGTACACCTTTCGACCAAATGCCTCGTCAATTATGCTCAATACCCCAAAATTTTGAACTCCATACCATAAATATTTACACAGCAAACTAATTTATAATTGACTTGATATTAATTGTCAAAATATCTCTTTAAGCACGGGGTTATGCATCAGGGAAATATTCTTTTGAAGAATTATTTATAGAGTTTTATTACAGTTAAGTGGAAGTTTATGTATTTGGGATCAGTACAGCAGTACTGAAAACAGGGTTTAGAATACTAACTAGCAACATTTAAAACAGTCCATCAGTAGGCGTATCGACCTAGTGGTAAGTAAAAGTATTAATCATATTGACCTAAAAGTTTGCCCATCTCAAGACAAAATTTAGCATTAATGAAGTGTTCCTTAGTTCCTTAGAAAAAATCTATTAAAGTTAATTTTAACTGTATATACATGTATTAAGTTTACCTCTCCTGAATAATTACCTGTTCTCCACTTATGGTGGCCAGTGGCATGCTAGAGGACGTACCTTTACTGGACATAGAGAGGGGATATATGAACACCTGTGAAAAAAGACAACATTTGTGTTGGCAAATATGTACTTTTCTCAAAATTGCATGTGTACAAACTAAAGCCAATATATGAAACTGGGTTATATAATGCAATAGGGAATCATAATTTTATTTTTGGAGGTAGTTTGTTGGTTGTTTGGATAGCGCGTTGGTTGGTCGATAAGTTGGCTGATAGATTATGGCTTCATTTCCCTTTTTACAATTTTACAGTCTTATCGCAACATGGAATCAGGAAATAACCAATTTCTTTAGCATAGTAGTGCAATCCAAATCCTGCATTGCATGCCAAGCGCTTTTCGAATGTACCACCAGAAGTCCCTAAAATTGCCATTGATTGGATATATGACATGCATGAATTTACCGCTTGGAAACAAAGTCAAGAAAGATAATATCAAATAAAGCACAATAACGATTATCTAGATTTAGATGTTAATTAAGTTGCCATGTCAAGCATTCCGTGTCAACAGGTAACACCCACCAGGACACCGTGGTAGGAATGACGATAAAGACTAATGTGTACATAATACCTTTGCGATGTAAAATCATAAATTTGAGGTCCCAGGTTTTTCGTCGATGAAAACATTTCATTATTAGTGAGTCACATATTAAAGTACAATTATGTCTTTATAGAGAGATCAAACGACTGGATTTCACATTCTGACCAATACATTTTTCCTCCTACGTAAATTTCGTTGTACATATATGTTATAATCATAAACTTACGGTTTGCAATTATCTTCTTTATTTAGATAAGAATACAGTGGGAACTATTTGACAAAATAAGGTCCTGAACCTCTTATTTTTTATTAGTAATGGAGACACCTACATATCTACATATAAGAACATTCATTTTCATATAAATATCCATCATATATATCATTTTACATCACCATCTCTTAACAAGATAGGGGCTTGACAAATCTCCCTCAGACCTTTATAACATATTACATGTCAAAGCTTATCCTGACTACAACGAAACGAAATCTTTTAAGGTATGATAAGATATGATACTATATGAATTGCTACGGTTTCAACATTCGTTAACACTTTCCCATAGGAGATTTACATTATTGAAAAACATAAAGGATTGACAATTCCCGGGTACTACATATTTCATATTGTTATTCAATAAAACTTATCAACACATATACTGATCCCAAACACGTTACCTTTTCTACTCGGGGGGCACCAAGAGCCACAGATTTGGAATTTCTATATATGAAGTTTCCGGTTGCTATTGAGTACCCTGCAAGTAATATAAAACATTACAAATTTCAGTCACAAAATACAGTCACCATCTCAGTTTATCATCCCATTACCTGGTATAAATGTACATTTAAGATACATGATTTATATAGATGCGTTTATCAAACACTGATCAAAATTACCCATCTTATATACTGTTTATGATACTTACATTCATGTTCAATCTCTGTTACAATGTAACTAAATTCTGTATCTATATGTGAAAAAGTAGTAAGTGTATGCTACTTTCATGTATTTAAGTACAAAGGAGAGCATATCAACAACAAAAGTCATCACAAGCAATAAACAATAAAAACATAACAACACGTTAAACAGACCATATTCCGGTTTTGATAATTGCTGTCTTTTGGTCCGAGCTAATACAATTTGGCGTTGTTTTTCATAGTGACGTCATAACGCATGACATAGATTCATTATAACGTCACTATGAAAAACAACGCCAAAAGGTATTAGCTCGGACAAACAGTCGTCATTTATCAAAACCGGAATATGGTCTATTGTTTCACCTTATGATTACCATACGAAAGGGAATGTCTATCGTGATTTGTGAAGCGGTGTGGTTCACGTAACATCACTCACTTTCCCATTGCAGCTTTTTAAATATAAATATCTGTATTTGAAAGATGTGATGTAGTTGAGGCACCGACATACAACGGTCAACTGAAATAACGTCACTTACTCATTTGGTGTTTACGGGCCCACCTTCCCACTTATCACAACAGAAGAGCAATTAAAGGACATACATTTAGAAATATATAAATCATACTCCATATGTATAGACCAAAGACCAACAGGCTATCCAATTTAAGAGGTGTTAGAAATACACACATATAAAAGTGACGTCAGTTTGAGCCTACCGTGCCCTGCTTTTCTGAAACGAGCTACGGTCCTTGTTCTATTGGAGTTCTGACTAACAGTGAGTAACAATATCCTATCTTCTCTGAGAAGGTTTAGACGATACCCGTCATAGAGTCCTCATCACACTGTTAGTCAGAGTTTAACGCTGCAGAAAAAGTCTTTAAAGGGCTTTAGAAAGGTTCAGTAATAGGCTTAGCAATGGTCTAAGGATCATACTGGCAATGACAGAGGCGTTCGACTATTTCATAACCTGATGCGATGTAAGGTATTTACTCGAACACAATACAATAATGTGTACGAAATTTAACATTAATAATAAAGAAAATCATATTTTATATACCTATATAATTATCTTGATGAAAGCGCCGCGTTGGCTCTATGTACCGTACGTTTGTCATCTGCTTCCGATCATCTATCACTAAACCTCCTGTATGTAAAAATGGTAAATAATACATGGTTGCAATTATCCAAATCCAAAATTTCCTTTGTATAGCATTGCATAGCTTGGACATCGTGTTATTTTGTTAACATGTTATGGACCATACATTTATCTTGTATATTACAAGTTATTGAAAAGAGTCACGGAGAATAGCAATAACAATCCATACCTGACCAATCATTCATCCCAGGGACCGTCATTAACAAGTGTTCCTGTGTGTAGAACAATATATACTGGTTTTGATAGGAATCTAAATTGATATATTAAATATAAGCATTGAAATAATAGAGTGCCTTTTATGAATATCCGTTGCTTGGTTAAATTACTCTTTATTATGCTATTCTTCTACTTTCAAGGTAGATTTGTTGTATTCCTCTTCCCGAGTTCAAACACGCGCTGTAGGCATTTTTTCATGGTTCTTATACCCTATCGCGGGATGTCGCCTTCATTCGTATATTTTGGTAATTATCTCATTATATCTCGTGATAAAGTCGTGCGTATTATTACAACTCAACTCGTATAGGTAGCTCGTGAAGATTGTTTGTAGAGACAGCCTTGTCTACAGATCGTACAAACGTTATTAAAACTCGTTCCAGAAAGACGATTATCGTACCGCTCGTATGTCAATGTAAAACACAACCCGTGTAATATGGCAGAGAAATCGAACAATATGGAAGAGAACTGGGCAGGAGCCAATGTTTATCCCCAATTCCTAGACAAGTGAAGTTATAACTGGCAAGTCTAAGAAACTCGTAACTCCCACTCGTGACAATCTAGTCTTAAGAAGATATATTATTCTGTGCTGAGGATTGCCTACACGACATTAATGTAATCAAACTATTCTGAGTTCTGATGACTGGCTGTAGTACCATAAATACTGATATAGATAGATAAATCCCATTTTATTTAGATGAGGCTAAACAATATTGAAATTACAACACCTATATATAAATAATATTTCAAAATACCTGTGTATATATAGTATGTATATATAGTGTAACTGTGTCGCTATACCTTTGTGATCATGGATGCCATACCGAGGGTTCCCATAGAGAATTCGGCATATCGGTCCCTGTTGATTAACCGTTTTGTCACGGTCATGGCAGGTATAAGTCTACCCTCCTCTTTGAGCGTTCCTTCTAGGAGATAACACATCCCGTTCATATGTGTTATACCGCCCATCTTGTGATATAAGTGAGTATCTCTCCATCGATGTGCACACACCTTCAAACACATCAATATATGTCTTTAATCATCTATATATTTTTGTTCAATGGCACACAGACATGAAATCTTGGAGGGCATAAAGAAATGAAATAATGAATAAATAAATGACTGGATAAATAGGTGATAAAATACAGTCGATTATTTTTGATTCGTTAATCTTTATACGAACAAAATAGAATCAACAAATGTCTACACAGAATTGTGAAACGTGCACTACATGATATACTGATGTACTACTTGTACAAAAGACCAAGAACTTTGATATATGCACATACAATATAGCCCAATGAACTGGATATGAAAGCCACTACAGTATCCAATTCATGTGCTTCAAAATTAGATCTACTTGATATATAGAATAAGTCTTATTTTGTGCTTTCATGCAGGAATAAAGTACAATGGCTGATGCATTTATTAGATATAATGCGCGTTAGCGCATTATATCTCATAAATGCATCAGACATTGTACTTTATTCCTGCATGAAAACACAAAATAAGACACTTATTCTATATATATGCCCTTTTAACGCCAAATTATCATACTGGAAACTTCCATTTCCTATTTATAAACTGCATCATTAAATCATTCCGGAGGGATGTTATAAATTCAATGAAACAGCCGGTGTCCCATGACAACGTTACGTTTATCCAGAATGACATACTTTCGTCAAATGTCAAGCACTTTAGCGCAAAATACGACTTTAATGACGTCACGCAAGGTTGGAAATGTGGAACATTTTATTATGACGTCATTAGTATAACAATCAAAAGTCTGTCAAACGTTGCTTTCTATGTTGAAAAGTGGGTCAAATGTAGGGCGTTATGACGTCACCGATCAATGTATTTCATACAGAAATAAAATACATAGGTCTTGAAAGTTTTATCTCAGGCAATTGCAGTGGTTGTGCATATATATTACCTTAAATGGCAAACTTACTACTTCATGACAAACGTAATGACTTTAATTTTCCCATTGTTAACTTTCCATATACAAGTAGTAACATTTCTTTATCGCCTTCGTATGGTGCTTATGTGTCTCAAATGATTCGGTATGCTCGAGATTCTCTTAAGTATCGTTCCTTTGTTTATCTAGGCTGGGAGAAAACTTCCTATCATAGGGATATGAGATATCACGACTTAAACCAACATTCTGCAAATTTGACGGTCGTTATAAAGACCTAATTTCCTCATATGATAGATCGTTTTCTGACAGGTTAATTTCCTTACCCATCTGCATACCCAATACTGTACTATTTGTACTGATAATGGCATATACCGCTTGTGGCCACGACTGTGCCGTTTTCTACTTCTGTGAATGCGAACAACACTAATTTACATACACTTATGGCATTACGGAGGGTGTGGCCGGTCGGCAGGGGATGATTACTCCTCCATAGCAACTGATCCCACTTCTGTTTAACAGGGGTGCGTGATTGCTTATGTTATATTTATATTTATGTAAAAAGAGACTTGATCACATGAAATCCTGTTTGAAAATCTAGTAATAACAACCAGCAATGAACATATCAATGTTTTATCGTGTGTTGATTATTTAATCTAAAAGCTGGCTTCCATTTGTAACTTTCTGTATTTTGTATAACTGATTGTCAACACTATTTTTAAGATGAGGGTTTGATAACCGATACAAATGCAGAGTATTAAAATGGTATAAATTATGTAACTAAGTTTTATATCCGTTTCGTATCTTCAGTGTCAGACATGATAGTTTTATTGATGACATTTTAAACGTCTTTGTATGAAGTTTCGGTTGTTAGTTCATCAGCAAAAATTCCCCAAGAGGTTATCGGGTAGCTACAAAGAAAACTATATTATAAGAATGAATTTGATTAAATCGTTGCTTTGATCGAGAAACATCACTCTTTCACAATCAATATCAACTAATTCGTCATATCTTACGAAGGGACAAATTATAGATCGGAGAAATTTGTCTGTCTGTCCCTTGTTCAGGCTATATTTTCTTAACATATGATCCTTGTGACAATTCGGTTAGTCATAACATTGATCTAGGTTCCATAGAATCATCGTTATTTTCTTATCCTTGCCATCATTTTTCAATTTTAGTTCTGCAGGTATGGTCATTCCCAGTCCGGACCTTTATCATTATTTTCTTCATGCTTTAGTTTTGATAAAACTTACTTTGTTAGGGAAAATTCTGATTCCAAAACTAAATACACCGAAACAGCTGTCATCCAGATGTTGAACTTTCTTATCGATAACATTTTTGTGGTGTTTGGAGGAAAGGTTTTTCAACAAATTGTCGGCATTCCAATGGGCGCTAACTTTAACAGTGCTCCGCTTCTGGCTGACATATTCCTTTATTCATACGCAGCTGAATTCATTCAGTCTTTGCTTTCGCAAGGAAATCAACAATTGGCTCTTGGCTTCAATTTCACTTACAGATATACAGATGACTTGCTTTCAATTAATAATCCTTCTTTCGCGGATAACCTTAGCATTATCTATCCAATTGAACTGGAGGTCAAAGAAACCACAGAAAGTAGTAATTCTACTTCGTATTTAGATATTACATGTATGTTGTCTGTCGACATTAATGGTCAATTGAACACCTCACTCTATGACAAAAGTGACGATTTCAATTTCGCTATCACAAACTTTCCTTTCATAAGCAGCAACATTCCATCATCCCCCGCAAACGGCGTATTCATTAATACGTTATTCCAGAGCATGTGCAAACTATAATGACTTTGTTCTGAGGGTTAGGCGACTTTCAGTTAAGCTGCTCAACCAGGGTTATATATGTCCTAGACTAGCAACGTCACTGAGGAAGTTCTACGGTCGTTACGAGACTCTTATTACTCCATATGATATCTCGTTATCCAGACTTTTAAATGATATTCTGGACTGAGACCGATTCCGATCATTTTACACAGATTTGACACGTTCTTTACTAGAAGGTTACCTACTTTGACTTCTCCATATTTACACGATTTGACTCTTTCTACTGGGTTTATGTGAGGGGTGTTGCTAGCAAGCAGAAGATGCTCAATCTCCCCGGGCATCTGATCCCACTCCACCATAGGGGTTCACGTATGCTCTTCAAGTATTCTGTTATTTTCCACTTGTTTTTCATTTTCACTGATTTTGTATGTCCTCTGGTTTCATGATTTTTAGACTTACCGTATGGTTTGGATTTATCCATCATCTTTAAATGTGTACATTAATACTTGGCACAATTATTGCCTATGATGTGGTGAGTAAAGAAAATGGCCAATGCCATGGACAAAAGCATTGTTCAAGCTATATGTTATTAATGCTTTAGAAATTCATATTCTGCATATCTGTTGCATGTCTTTGGTGATTTGTGTCATACAACTTTGTCAGATGTCTTCTGTTTTCTCTCACATGATAAGGCAGTGTGTTATAACTTGGCTCAGGGCCATATCTTCTCAATGCTATAGTTTTTCAGCTTTATACCTGGCAAAATTGTTTCTTATGATAGGCAGTGTGTCATGACTTCGGCCTTGGTCCTGACTCAAAGGATGAAATTTCCTTTTCCAAGCTTATTTTCCTGACTTTTACCCGTGTCATGAATCCAACGTCAAAGGCACTGTCCGTGCTATATTTTCTAGATGCTTTTCTTCTGCTGCTTCATACATGGCAGAATTGTTTACTAGAACAAAGTTTTGTGTCGTGAGCTAATCCATGGTCGTGATTAAAAAGTAAATTCCTTGTAAATACTTATCAACATCCCATTTTACAGGTGTTATTGCCTTGTAGTAAGTGCTATTTTTACCCTTTGAAGAAAGTTGCTATTCTGAAATTAAGGAAAGTGCGTATTTTGCAACGTATGGGCTGGTCTTGTTTATCTCCACGTTAAACCTAATATGAACTGAAATATATTTCGTCGTTTAAAGTTGTTGTACTGTTTAAAGTAATAATAGATCAAGATCAATACCCAAATTGCTCTAAAACGATCTATTGCTATCGAGGTTTTTCTTTCCCTTAGAATAATATTAATTACATTTATCGTTCATTTTGCGTTTACCTTTTGGTTATCTTGTGTAACCAGCAAGATATTTGTCTCGTTATATTTTTGAAGAAGCTTACTGTCTGTAAAAACTACTCTGAGAGAGTAAGTACAACACAAGTAAGCATTTAGAAATGCTGTACGGTCAAGGTTCAGAAGACGGCTGAATGAACATTGATATATTCGTATTTGTATCATTGTGTAGTTTTCATCACATCGGTTGTGCATTGTGCTTTGATGTAAGCCCCTAATCAGGTGTGCTGACACTCGTAAATGAAAGAGTACAGCGTACCATTCGGAAATCGATTTAATATAGCAATATGCATGTATACTTGGTGCATTTACCGTTAAATTAAACAAAGAATATATTACAAATTTCAAAAAGGTAGCAAACATCTGAATTCACCAATGTCGGGCACACAAATGTTTAAAAAAAATATAATAGATTTTTAGGAAAACTTAGAATTTTCCCCTCTACTTCGCCGAAAGTTAACGAAGTACAGGGCATTTAAACATCATCGGGAACAAGGATCCATAGCAGTGACGCCGACCTAGTTATATTAATTACGTATGAATGATCTTCGTAAACATTACTGTACTACATATAAGTTAGACGCATTAAATTTTTATATATTTACCTTCCATTTTCCTACAATGATATAAAATGATATATTCTTTGAGTTCCACTGGAATTTGACTTCCTAATTTTACTTTCCTACATTTCAGTTTTGTTTAGAATGTACTTTCCTATCACAAAGTTGAATATATTGCCACTTTACGTAAATCAACAGTTATCGATCAATCAAGCTCTCTCGCTTTGAAAATAATCTCTCCGTCATAATCAAGCAGGTAGTGACAGTAAACTAATAACGATATCAATTACTAAGTTTTCAGTATTAACTGACCGTCACAAGTCGGTAAAGTGTTAGTTCAATAGAAAAATTTCCATTACATAACGTGCATTTAAATCAAATCATTCTAATAATTCTACAGTCTTTGTAAATCTTGTTTGCAATGAACGATACCATGAAAATATGTCAGATTCATCTCGAAGAACAAAATGATAAATGTGTCATCCATAATGATAGAAGGGTATGATCGACAGCTTGAATTAATGCTTTCTTTCGATTTGTCAACAATCTTTCATCCTGAGCATGTAGCAGAGTAAAGATCATTTGTATAATGAAAGGAAGCTGTTCGAGCTGATGAAACATTTCAATAACTGTTACAAGTCCGAATCTTCTGATTGATTAACAAATAAGAATTATTGGACAAGACAGATCGTGTGATGACCATTCAATGACATTCAAATACCATACAATATTGGATCACAGATAAACAGATTCGATATCTAAAGTTCAGGACTTCTCATCCTTTAAGAAATGTGTATGGTTCATAAATGCAACAAATGTCAACTTAATGGACATGCATCCATAGAAAGCATGATTGAGAGTATAAATGGAATGTTGTAAACTTTAAACTTACTAGCACACTAGAATGATTGACAGGATCCACATCTAGGGAGACACCAAGCCATTGGTCAGTTTTCTGATGATGGAGTGTCACATTGCGAACTTTGTATGTAATGGTTTGCTCCGACTCGCCTATTGTGAAAACAAAAATAGTGAGTGTTTATCTCGGGGGCACACATAGTCCAGTTTGGGTTAAATGTGTAATGTCAGTCATTTAAAAGTTTAGTGATTAAAAGTAAGCAAACAGTCCTCAATTAAATACGGACGTTCATCCAATCATTGTTTGTGGATGTCATATTTTCCTCTTGTTTTACTATTCTACCAAAACTGATAAAATTTATAGTTCTAATTCATGATTAGCTAATGGGTAAAGTATCTTTAATGAGATATGTATAATTATGGGCTACATTTTGGTAAAGATGTTTGTAATGTTTATATGAATGATTTTTACTTATATGATCTATGATGGCAAATACTTAGACATGTTATATTTCCTTATCATATGTTACCTGGAGCCCATGTTGCTCCGTGAATGAATCGACTATTGACCGACAGGTCCCGGGTTCGACTCCGGCTGTTTGCACACCGGTGTTATGTCTTTCGATTAAGATAACTGAAACTGAACGCTTGTTTGACGGTAGACGTCGCACGTGAAATATTCCTCGCTGCTTTGTAGTGGTTCTTTGCACATGTATAAATTCCTATGCATTACATCCTGCAGATGCCGTCACCATATTATACAGTGTATGTGAAATAACCAACCAATCAATTATGTATTGACTGTCATTGATCATTATTTACTTGATTTATGTCAAATCTGAAAAGTGCACATTTTTCTTCAATTTCGTTACGATTATGATGACAAAAATTATCTGATTTATTTAAGAAGCAGCAAGGAATCGATATAAATCTGCCGATGCACGAACAGGCCCTCACTTGCTAGAACTAAAGATTGTATCTCGACTCGTGGGGTTTAGGCTACAATAGCTTCAATTGTAGCGCAATGCCCTGGCACACGCAAACATTTATAGTTCTGTTATAAGCTTATTTTGATGCTTTATTTATTACAGTGCATTATCTATGTCTTTGTTGTTGATGGCTGCGGAAATATTAGCATCTAGAAGAGATTATGAACCAGAAGAAGATATACTAGTTAAGCTTTACACTTAACTTTGCCAGGACCATACCCAAGATTTCAGTGCAGTACTTTAAGTAGCTTTCTTGGTCCTCCCCAATAGTATATTTAAGTTGTAATTATTTATTGCAATTGATGTGTCGTGATATTCATGAGCCCCTGAAATCAGAGCCGAGACTAAGTATTGTCTTCTGTTGGCTAGCCACATTTACTGTGAATGACCAAAACATACTAAGAAACAAATATCTTACTTTTGTTTTATTACAAATATGTATATACCTTTGCTGTCGACATTGATTTGCGAGCAGGACGATGACGTAATGTTCGCTGGAGGTGGGTAAGGACACTGGTATAACGCCCCAGGTCGCGTCACAAATGGCTGAAATTTATCGTCACCACGTGGTGCTCCAACCAGTATCCTGTGGAAAAATATCAGTACATTTGTGTGACTAATGAGTTTTCAAGGCTTCAACCCCCCCCCACCCCCCACCCCACCCCCACCCCGTTCCTTTCCTATCTGTAAAGTGGAAAATAGTCGTAATGGCAGGTTGCAAACCCCCTCCCATAAAAAATTCTAGATTCGCCTATGCTCAGTGGCTAGCTCTATGCAATTTAAGCAAAACCCCTTGATACAAAAAGTGGCTTAAAACAGTAGTATCATATTGCAAATTTTGTTTTGAGTTTACAAGTTGCTCCCCCTCCCCCACTTTTGATTTGTTTCCTATGGGCCTGTTGAATACCGTTACCTGTCAACTTCATTTTCTGACAAATCAAAAGCTATGTAATTTATAATAAGCCATCTAACAGTTTAACAAGTCGAGATCAATTCCTGACGATACAATACTAAATAAAAACGGCTTCTAAGAAATAAGCGTCATGATTAGTTCAGCCATTATCAGATTCACAATTCTATTCATTTACGTATAAGAAATGTGGTACAAGTATTTAAACAAAATTAGAGGAGAAATGGAAATTTTAGAACACCCTCTTCCGCTAGATCCATATATTGTGTAACATTATGGTATTTGAAACTGAAAATGGAAAATGATGAGAAAGTACAAGGAAAGATAACTCCACTTTAGCTCTAGAGAACTTTTCATCTTTTTTTTTCTATGGTTATACCCTACTGTAAACTGGTATAAGACAACGGGGCAGTGAGAGCAAGTGCGCGTGTACATGGCCCTTACTTAAAATTTCAAAAATGTGGCTAAAAGTAGGCATGTGCCCCTTCCTTTTGATCTAATTCTTCGTAAAATAGTATGTTAGATAAACAATACGTTTCCAGCAATTTTGCAGAGAGGAGTCCAACGATATAAATTTCTAAGAGGGGTAACCAAGCATCGTATGGATTGTTAATTACTTATCTGATTTTATACCAAAACAAATACACCAAACAGTACCAAGTAAAAGTAATTGTACGTTCAGGGGAACCCCCTGACTCCACCTCTGACTATTCTGCTAGGTCTTCTGGCACATCATATTTAAAATTGTTAACACTGGTGTATTGATGCTGAGAATGGAAAAATGAAAAGAATGTACAATGAAAACAGTGGCGTAGCTGGGCGAAAATTAAGTGGATGCTTCTCTGGATACAGGGGGTCTGGAGGCACAATGTCGACCCCAGCAGGTCCAAGGGAGTGTTCTGGCGGAAGCCTAGGGTACGAAGCGCCTGGAAACTCCGCAAAAATTGCAATTTTATTGTTTTTAAAAGCATGGCCCGGTGAAGAACTTGGGTGAAAAATATCTAGCCTCATTTTGCAGTCACACTTGTACATATTGTCGGTTTAATTACATTTATATTGCAAGATTCAGTGAGGTTGAGCTAGGCAAAATTGCAGTCTGAGCTCAACTTGTTTAAAACACTGGTCTATTTTGTATAGGGGAAATATACTTTAAAATTGTGATGAGTTATAAACATTGATTCATCCTGTATTGCTGATCGGATACCACTCTCACACACACACACACACACACTCTCTCTCTCTCTCTCTCTCTCTCTCTCTCTCTCTCTCTCTCTCTCTCTCTCTCTCTCTCTCTCTTTTCTTTATTATTTTTCCTGGACAAAATGTGGATGCTTTAGCATACAAGCATACATGGAAGCTACGCCACTGGATAAGTAACTCAAACTCAGCTTTAAAGACTTTGCGGAAGGGGGGGGGGGGGATTGCTTACTGTACAATGGTGTAAGACAATGGGACAACGATATGCATGATCCTTATTTTCAAAAGTTGGGCCACAAGTGAGTTTGTGCCCTTTCAATCTCATTTCATTTTACGTAGAAATTCCATTATAAACTATGAAGGTTAATACTAGAGTCAGAAAATGTTGAGGGACAGGTTTGGTGTAGTGTTTAAGTGCTTGACATTCCCCAAATTACACCACTGTGTTTAAGAGGTTGGTTACCTCCTGCTTCCGTGTTTGTTTTGAAAAATTGTTGAAAGTGATGTAAAACACCCATCAACCAATCAGAAAATGTTGCTGAGAAAAATTTGTTATTCTGCTTATGAGGTTTAAAAGAAAAAGCACATGAATAACAAAACTAAGCAACAACTATACATAAATCAAAACAAATACTAAAGAATGGAAAGCGATTGCTATATTTATCACCACTTATGTACCTCATCACTTATAGACATTAAAGGAAGGAAATAAACCTTGTATCTAGAAAAAAAAAATACAACTACAGGCAAATAAATTGGCAGGAGTAAAACCACCGGCAAGTAAATTTGCCAAAGTAAGAAACACCGACAATTATATACTGGCGAAAGTAAGAATTAGCGGTACATTGTAAGTACACTGGCGTTTAAAACTACCGGAAAGCATACTGACGAAAATAAGAACCACCGGCAAATAGATTTGCCAAAGTAAGGCTAAAACACCGACAGGTATACTGGCAAAAGTAAGAATTCGCTGCAAGTACACTGGCGTTCAGAACTACTGGAAAGTATACTGGCGACAGTAGAACCATTGGCAAGTAATTTATAAGTGGCACGAGTAAAAACCACCTACATTTGTGAAAGTAAGAAACACCGCCAGGAGATAACTGGCGAAAGTAAGAATTAACGGTAATTACGTACACTGGCGATGAGAACTACTGGAAAATATACTGGCGGAAAAAGAAGCACCGGTAGGTATACTGATGAAAATAAGAACTGCCAGAAGGTAAACTGGCGAACGTAAGAGCCACCGGTAGATATCATTACTGGCGAAAATAGAGACTGCACTGGCGATAGTAAGAATAATAGGCAGGTACACTGGCGAAACTAAGGACCAGCGCCAGTTATATTGACGGAAGTAAAAACCACTGGCTGGTATACTGGTATACATGTATGTATCTCATATGAAAACAAACCGGCAAATTTGATACAGAGAAAAAATGTGTGTACAGCCTTCAGACGACAGATCGAGGGTAAGTCATTATTGCCGATCGTTTGCTTAATGTTTATATTTATTGGATATTTGTTCCATTTGATGCCGAAATGCGAAGAAACGTGCCGGCCAGTCCGTTTATCAAAAAATGGGTAAAATGGGTATTAGCCAAACTTCTCAGCCATTTTTGGTGCAAAATCTGGATTTTTACTAGTAAATATGTGACCAAAAGCCCCCCCCCCCCCCCGGCCCCCCTCTAAATCCGCCACTGATTTGAGCAAGTATCTGCCGTCATATCCTTATAATGTCATACAATTTCTATATCACTTCCCTTAATTTTATACTAGTTGCCATAGAACTGGTTCACGTCACAACGGTTTGACGTCAGATACCTGCTCATATGGGAAATAGCTCTGTATAACGAAAAGACTCAATAAACTCAACCTCTCTCTCTCTCTCTCTCTGTCTCTCTCTCTCAATAGATATTTGAAATAGTAACCGTTAAAATCTTTATTTGACACAACACCCATAAAAAAAATGAAATGACATATCGTTATTAACACAAATAACATACAGTACAGTAGATAGATTTACTGTCAGTGTAAAATAATTGAATTCCGAGTCAACGCCGGCTATGATCGTGTAACGATAGTTACCACCTCATAAATATTTCATTCCCACCTATAGGTAATAAAGTAAGAACTATTACAACGTTGACATATTTCCTGAATCGTTTTAATGAAGAATTAGTTTGCTTTCCACTTTTTTTTTTTCGAGAACGAGCTACACATTATTGAGAAACGAACTATGGCGGCTCCCATGATGATCATTTCGTGGAACAGTTAGTTTTTATAGTATGGTGGCATTTGATCATGTCGCACGTTCGCAGCGTTCGAAGCTTTAGAAAAGTATTTTCTTTACCTAAAGCTCACAAAGTCCAGTGGTATCCCGGTAAGTGTTAGTTTAACTTGTGTGAAGTTCATATGCCGTTTTTGTTATGATTGACAATCAGATTGTTACTGTGTCTGTAGGCAAAAAACAAAAGGATGGGTCAGTATTATCTATGAGGAACTCGTACCCTTCCATTTTTGGTACAAGTTCGCTTGGGTATGCATACATGTATATGACATTCCTTGGCACAGATTTTCTGGTAATGATATATACATGTACATCTATATATCATATCGTCAAACCCCCTAAATACGACACTACCTTAACTGCGACACTTTAGGGAAAACCGACACTGTTTGTAAACAGTAGCGATTATGACGTGGTTTTTCACTTGTTTCAAATCTGCGATCGATTCTCTGTCAATAAATACACACTTCTGAGAAAATGCATCAAAAGCAGGTAATGTATACCTTACATATATTTCATATTATGATAAACTAACTCCAGTCACTAAGTCATTTTTACATAACACTAAAACAAATTGTGATTCCCCCAATAGAACTGCACACATTTACATCCACTTGTCAGTCATATTGGTAAAAGGTCAATACCAAAGGTGTCCCCTGATTTTTCAGAATAAAATGAGACTGATGATAACTTTTTGTTATTTTATTGCAATTAATAGTCTATGTATTTTCCGTTGTTGGCAATGACATTCTTGACGCAGTGTAGATGTTATAGCGAGTAATGTTTACAGATATATTAGGTTAAAACGTAGATGATAAAGTAATATATATATATGACAAATATAATGCACCACATTACAGGTACATGTAGTTGCACTAAGAGGAAGGGCCAAATTCAAATGCATTCATTGTTATTAATGCAGCTGCATCTTCTATAAACTGCTGTGATATTGACTGTTGAAATGTTCTTTAATATCATCTCATTCTATTATTGATTACAAACATTTATTTTCTTTAATATAATTGTATTAAGCGATTATAATTATTGAAATATATGTTTATAATTGACAACAAACACAAGAATTTTAATTGCTTTGGCCCCTAAAGCACCGAGGTGACGTAGTTACATTCATTTGACCCAGATTACACATGTCTAACCCCGGATCATTTCAGACGCTTATCCTAGCACTGTGGTTGCTGTTTGCTGCTAAAAAAGGAGGTGAAAATATGCAAAAAGGTTTGATTTATTGACTGATATATAGAAATAACCATACAAATTACCAAACAAAGAACGCTTCATTGTTACATGCTTATGGTGTCGCAGTTTGGGGGTTTGAGGATATATACTGTGACATACAGGTATTGGCCCGGATAGCTCAATTTTCAATGTAGGCATGACATCACACAGAGATCTACATGTAAATATCAATAATACATGAATCATAACAGAGATAAACTCTGTGTTTATCATAGACTAATGCAACTTTGCTGAATTATAATTATTTTTAGCATAAGAGCTGTATGAATAATAAAACTGCTGAAATTGTTTGGGGAACCTTACGAATATTGACCACCTTTCTTTTTAAAATTTGATATGATGGCAGCTTGAAGAAATATGATTTCAGAATATCATATTTTTTCTATAAAATGATCATAAATCCCAAGACTTATCACCCAACATACAGTACAGTCCAGGTGGAACTTAATTTGCCCACTGGTCACAGTGGACATTTTTAGATTGAGCATTAAAAATGTCCACTGGACACAGTGGACATTCTTTTAAGAGTCAGTTAGAATTAACATACAGGTAAATGCAGGGGTTACCCTGGCTTTCAGGGTGAATGATAGAATTCTCTCACTCCAAAATTTACAATAAGAGATTTCAAATTTCAATGAGAGATTATTATCTCGCTCAAGTGGTCACAATGAGATTTTTCACATATTGTACTTTGTAATAAAAAAAAAAACAATACAAAAGCATGAATTTGGTGTTTATGACATTTTTAATCAATCAAGAATTAAATGCAAAGAACTCTTTGAACATTAAGAACTGTTCTTCACTGTCACTGAACCATCAAGTCTGGCCGAAATCAACTACAAAGAGGCTCTGGAAGTGGCTCTTCTTACTTCTTGAAGATGCAACGACTCTTTGTATTTCTCCACATTTCCAGTGCTACTTTACAGTTGAATTCTGCCAGACTTGGTCCTTTTATCATAACTCTCATAAGTTCATCACAATGATCACTTGACATCCTACTCCTGAGTGGAGATGTGACTAAGTCGATAAATATGAAATATAAACACGTACCGAATAGCGTGTATTTTCGCACTGTATATCTCTCGAGTCGGCAAGACAATATTTATCGGTTATATTACTAGTCATGGTCATCGACACGCTTTGACGCGATAAGATTTAGTTTCGTGTATTTAAGCGCTTACATGATTTAGGAGTGTATAAAGAGATTCGCCGTTCGGACATTTCGAGCTATGATATGACGATGTTGGAGATGAGATATTTTCGCGCTCTGACATTTTTAATGCAATTTTTGAAAAAAAAAGTGCGAGAATATCGCGAAATCGCGCCCCAAAGTAATCCCTGTAAATGAACAGCTTGATAGGTTGACTGCCCACTGTGGACAGTGGACTGTACTGTATATGGCACATTTTGGGCCATGACCATGGTGAGAGCATCTACATGTAACTTGATAGCTTAAGGTTTTGGGTTCGATTTCTGCGTCTGACCATATGGATTTCTCCTGCCAGTTACATTTGGGTGCCATGGACAGCCCTCCTGAGTTGCACGTTTGTGCACTGTGAGGGTTACGATCAATGGGTTGTTGTGTGTTTTGGTTTCCAAGGTTTGAAAATCCCAAGATATTTATTTTCAGTGTTGGCTGCATTGTAAATTACATCATTGAAACTGAATAAACTGAGCAGAGATTACATTACATAGAGATACAATATCCACTCTGTAAAGTCATAGTTTTGCAGGCCATTTATTTATGATGTGACAATGTCATAATTAGAAAGTATTCCAGCAGGTGTAATGTCCAGTGAAGTCAATTAGTTCACTTTGCCCAGCACTTTGTAACGGCCTCAGTATTTCTTAATGCTTTGTTCTTTGACTCACTATATATTTGAATACATGACTAATTATGATTGAGAAAATGATTGGGAATTATTAATTATCTGAATAACTTAGTTTTTCATAGAAAATTTAGTATCTGAAGCATACACGTACAACCTAGTCAAGGATGTTTTGTAAGTTTTACACAAAATACAGTGGTAGTAATCCAGGTGTGATTTTAGATACCGTAATACACAAAACACTGTGATTTGATACAGAGGTGTGAACTAACACATGAAGATTTACACCTGAAGTCTCACTGTGTATTGTGTACATGTAAATTTCTGGAAATGTCATGTATATAAATTATTTATTAGTTTGTAGGTTTTATACATGTACTCTCATACATCTTTTTGTTGAAGGATACAAAATATCCAATATATGCTATAACCCAAAATATCGCTGTGTACATATATATATATATATATATATATATATATACATGTATGTGAACCATGTATATAAGTTAGTTATGTGTTCTGTGTGCTTACAATTACTTTCTGGATACTCTGATTGATCTCTTTTTTTATGTCCCATGGAGTAAAAAAATTCAGGGGTACCTAGTTTTTGGCCTTCTGTCTGTTCACTTTGTCCATTTGCCAGTGGCAAAAAAAAATATTATACATAACTTTCAACTGTAAAGAGATAGAGTTTTCTCATTTCACATGCATATGCCTATTGGCAAAGACCTTGACATTAGTACAATAATTTTTTACCTTCTTTTCTTTATAGGACATATGCAGAAAGGATCATCCCAGATCATATCAAGTCTTCGAAATATAGATTGCTTGATTGAAATCCATGATGCCAGAATTCCATTCAGTGGAAGGAATCCTCTTTTTGAAAATATTGGCCATGTGAAACCAAAAATACTTATCTTGAATAAAGCTGACCTAGCGACTTTTCACAACAGGAATAATTTGCTTGAAAAATTAACAGAAAGTGGAGTGGACAAAGTCTTGTTTAGCAACTGTTTACGAGAGGGTTCAAAATTTATAAAAAATGAACTTCCAACCTCTATAATGGAGGTTATACATTCTAGACCAAGATACAATAGACAGGAAAATCCTGAATATGATGTCATTGTTATAGGTGTCCCCAATGTAGGTAAATCGACCTTTATAAACTTGATGAAGAGGACTCATACCACTCTTAAGAAGAAGTCCGTGATTGTTGGACCAGCTGCCGGAGTCACATTAGGCATGAGTGGGCGTGTAAGAGTCAGCTTCGAACCTGATATCTTCCTTAAGGATACTCCTGGAATTCTGACTCCAAGGATTGATGACGTTGAAACTGGAATGAAATTAGCTTTATGTGGGTGTTTGCCTGATCATTTAGTGGGAGAAGAATTTATTGTGGATTATATGTTGTACTGGATGAACAAACATGAATGTTTCCAGTACGTGAATTATTTTTCACTTGAAGAACCTACGGAAAATGTCTTGGGCTTCTTATCGCTGATTGCTAAAAGACAACAATTTGTGAACAAATTAAAGTCTCCAAGTAGTAAAGAAACTATCTATAAGCCAGACTTCAAACGAGCAGCAAGGCATGTATTGAAAATGTTTAGAACTGGAAAACTTGGAAAATATATGCTGGATCAAGATGTGATAGAGTCTGCACCTAAAAAGTGATGTTTAAAACTTTTTGTTTTTGTATTTTTTTTTAAATGGAAACGTGTAATTTCCAGGCTAAAAATAAAGCAATTAATGATTTTTATCAATGGTAGATCATCCTTCAATTTTGTTATGGTTGGTTGATTGGTGTTTAACAACGCTTTCAACAATTTTTCAATAATATGTTGACATGAAAGCAGGAGGTACGGTAACCAACCTCTTAACATAGTGAGGCAATCCGGGAATCCAACCTGGGATTAAACCTGGATCATCTGCGCTGTAAACCAAGCGCTTAATCTCGTTTAAGCTTGTTTTCCATTTTATCATGGCTTGTTACGACATAAACATTAGTACACGCTACTAAAGAGTGTATGTAGAGGTATGTTTTTGTTAAGTGCTTGGCTTATGGTCTAGGGTCTATGCCTAGATTGTTCTCTTCTTCTTTACTTTGAACGGACAAATTATTGGAGAGGAAATAAACACGAATATACTTCATGTTACCAGTAAAGCATCTAATCTGTAAAAAACTGTGAAGCTAGTATGGCACAATGGATGAGCTGCCCAGCTCATGGCCGAGAGATCCCAGGTTCGACTCTCACAGTGGGCATACTGGTGTCTTGTCTTTCCATTGAGACATTAAAAAGCGAGGTTCCATGTCCCGATAAATGGGTACCTAAAAGATGCCTCCCTGCTACTAAAGTATATTTGCTGAATGTTGACAGTTATCTCTGTTTATTCCATTTTGTGTCACCACCTAGTACTGATGGCCACCTCACAAGTGAAATAATCTTGATGTGGGACTACATCAAATGATTAATATAAAGTGCAGTGACTATAGGTTTCTTTCATGTTGATTTCTTGAGTTGTGTGTTTCTCCTTCTTTCACATGTTTAGCCTCCATATTTCTACACCTTATCTTTTTGAAGATGCTATGCAACTACTTTATACATTTAAGCATTCACAGGTAGAGGATTTAAAGACTTGTGACTTTCTTATACTTTAAAATGTTTAACTTGTGATATTTTGATTGCAAAAATATCATGCAGAAGACACTAATTTTATAGGGCACTTCAAGTTCTAGAGCTCTTTTTCGTGAATTTGAAGCATGCACAGGAATACACATGATGACTTAAATCAGAGTGTACATGTACATGTATACAGAGTTGTTATTTTTAGTTTATAGTTTGTCTCAAGAACTATCTTTGTATAATCCTCAAATTTTCTGTAAGAATGTAGATATTACAATATTTATAGTCATACATATTACATAGCTATGCAACAAGAAAAGACTTTTAGAGAATAATTTTACTACAGTTTTGTGAACTTATTAGTTTAAAAGGTAGAATGTATTAAAAAGACTGTTATTTCTGTATTTTAGCTACATTGTAGAGTTACCCCGCTTTCAAAATCCATTTTGAAAGTGTTGTTCCAGTTATTCTTTATCACAAGTTTTGAGAAATATTTTGTATTTTAATCAGATATGAAGTTTTTAATCATGTATTAGGAACTAATCATAAAAATCTTAGCAAGATTTTTGGTATTCAAAATTTAGTTGAACATGCTTGACGATTTCAAATATCATTGTATCATATGGATATCCAATTGAGTTAACTGTAGAACAACAAGTGATAAAATCCTTACATCTCTTACACCTTTCATCAGAATTTGATCATACTTAACCAACATATTATTCAGGTTAAAGGCTTTTGGACAAATGTCAATCAAGGTCATTTCTGAAAGGTCAAGGTCACTTATTAACTATGACTTACAATACCATGAAGTACTTACATCTCCTACATCTTTCATCAGAATTGATCTTACTTAATCAACATATTATTAAGGTTAAGGGCTTTTGGACAAAGGTCTCACAGGGTCATTTCTGAAAAGTCCAAGTCACTTATTAACTATGACTTAAAATACCATGAAGTACTTGTATCTCCTACACCTTTCATCAGAATTTGATCTTACTCCACCGAAATGTTATTTAGCTGAAGGGCTTTTGGACAAAGGTCACTAAAGGTCATTTCTGAAAGGTCAAGGTCACTTATTAACTATGACTTAAAATACAATGAAGAACTTATATCGCCTACACCTTTTATCAGAATTTGATCATTATTCACCAAAATGGTATTTAGATTAGGGTCTTTTGGACAAAGGTCACTGAAGGTCATTCCTGAAAGGTCAAGGTCACGATAAAAAGTCTTATTTCATAACTTATCAAGGTCAAGCTTACTCATTTTAGTTTAAGATACTGTGATCACTTGTTGTTCTATAGTTGACTCAATTGGATATCCATATGATACAATGAGATTTGAAATCGTCATCAGTGAAAACAATGATTTCCTATATATCTTTCATTATTGCTGTGCTTCTTGGAGCATCCATCAGTTTTACTGATTTTTGTATATGAATTGAGTCATCAATTTTCTGCATTATAACTGCCGTTCGGGGAGCATACATAAGTTTTATAACTCCATTATCACTTACAGATGTAGGGTCGCGCCCATTCTTAGTAGAAGAAGATGCAAATTTCGGGACTTAGTATGCGCCTTGTTTAGCTTTACAATGCTTTGTGAGACGGAATTCAGTCAACGATTTAAGTATAGAAAGAGATGATGCCGCATATGCTGTCCTTCACTTTAATGGAAGAAGAAGAAAGTAAGATCGACTTGCCTTACGTCCGAGCGTAAGCCGTTTGGTGAAACTTAGTCCAGGGCATGGCAGGGCAACATAAGCACCAATGTTACCCACATTTGACGGACTTCCGTCTAGCTGAATAGACCAATAAACTAAATGCAAAGAGTGATTTAGAATGATGTGTTAAAGAACCGTAAAACAGGAGAGACTGAGGGTTCAGTGCTTTGCAATCTGTACCCTTTGGATTTAGGTTGACTTCATATAAGTAATATTTAGTAGGTGCCATGAATAAGGGGACGGCTATTTGATTTCGAGGGGAGGGGGCCTTGCAAAATTGGCTGGGTCGGATTATTTATTAGCAGATTTTTGATTGATGGAATATTTATTTCTTTAATATCCTCAGACAGATTATTTATTTTCTTAACATTTTTTGCCGCCAATAAATACTTGTTAAAATTGCATGATAAATATATACCATTTACAAAACACCTGCTAATATAAAATAATTTCAAGAAATAACATGCAAACACCACTTTAATCGGATAGGTCTTTATACTACTAGCTTTTATAGTAAACTGCATAGTCTGTCTGGTATCCAGAGCGAAGATGTCCATTTATCACTACCCGCTGCAAGCCTGTCCCTTCACTGTGATACTCCCTCAAGCAGTCCTAGCTGTTCCACTGTGTAGATAAAATTACAGATCCCTGCAAATAAAATAATAATAACCCTCCCCCCCCCCTTTTTTTTCCTTTTGACTCTCTCTCTCTCTCTATTCAATGGCTGAACTCGTGAAATGAAAAAGAAACCAAAGAAAGAAGTTCTTTGTTTTTCATTTCATAAGTTCAGCCATTGAGTCAGAGGGGCAAAAAGGGGGGGGGGGGGGGTTATTATTATTTTATTTGCAGGGACCTGTAGATAGAATGGGCATTACCATGTCCAGCGTTGTCAAACTGACATATTGAAAGTTCATCGAGAATTATTTTTTCATCGAGAATAATTTTTTCATCGAGAATTATTTTTCGACAAAAAGGATTCAGAAAAAAAATAATGCAGCAGTTACTACAGATGTCTGTAAGGGGTGGATTAGAATGAAACTTGACAGGAGTGAAATATTGTCAATAAATATGACCACCATAAATTTTGAAATATAGATGATTGAATTTGAACATCGACTGTGCATATGTGCTCAGGTGAGAGGTGAGATGAATTCAATTGCGACCCATTTCGGCCAGCTATTTTAACTTTAACATATCGATGTGCCAGGCGTGTAAATAAGGGGCGGGCAGCGCAAAAGGGAATCGGAGAAAGGGGTTGAAAATTAGCGGCAAGGGGACGTGAACGTCATTGTTCCGAACGAAAATCTGAGGAGAAAATCTCTCGGAAAGCAGATGGTAGAGCCTCTGTCCTCTGTTCGCCTCTCAAATGGACATACAAATATATTTTTAAAACTTCCAGTAACTTTTGTCGAACATACTGAATAGTGCAATTCGTCCAATGCTATAAATTACGTTAAAATTCGAGTCATACTATTAAACTACAAAGCAGTATAATATAGGCAGCAATCTGGGGAGTGAAACAAGCCTGGTGCATCATCTGGTATATGTACATGCCAACAGCCAGGATATTTACTTTCATTTTAGTCAAATTCACCTTAAAGCCAAATTTTCATTTCCAGAATTTTGGAATCTGAACATTTATTTCCAAAAAGTGCCTACCAATACCCCCCCCCCCCCCCCCCACACACACACACACACACACACTCTCTCTCTCTCTCTCTCTCTCTCTCTCTCTCTCTCTCTCTCTCTCTCCTTCAAAATCAAAGGAGAATCGTCCCCTAAGTAAGAAAAGAAAGAGGATTTTTATTTATTATGACCAAATTGGCATGACGGCCACCTAGAAGTCATTTACCGGGCTGTAGAGAATTTTACTGTAGTTTACATGTACTTTGCTCTAGGTGAAATTACATTAATGTGCTCCACCCTAGAACTGCTGTTAGCAAGCCCTAGTGTCATGGAAAATCGGATGCTTCTATTCCCCAGATGACACCCCACTCAACTGACCCATTCCTTAGACCCATGGATTCTCTCTATATCCTGACAGCTGCACCACATTATAATTGGTTTTTTTTTACTGTTTCCACATTAAGAAGCAGGCGTAGCTAAATCATTAAAGTGATTAACTCGTGACCAGGAGGACCCAGGTTCGAGTCTTGTCGGTGGTTTGTGGATTTCTTGTCTTTCTTATTTGGCAGTAAAACGGAGGTTATGTGTGATGGCGGATTTTGCGTGTAAAAGATCTCTCACTGATTCGGGAGTAGAGGGATTGGGGGGGGGGGGGGGGGGGGTTTCCGTGACATGGGTCTAAATTTCTGTGCCATACATCAGGCAGATGCAGTCACTATATAAGTGCATGATTTTGGTGTGGCATAAGACAAAAATCAAGCAAGCTCTCACATACAAGCCGAAAATGATAATGCCAGTAAGCCAATAATAGAGAATCAGGAGCCTGATTCTTGGAAAATTGGAAGACATCTTTAACATCCTCTGCCTGAGACATGCTGAGCAATTTTGATAACCTTGGATTCGTCACTGATCTTGTCAGTTGTACGGTTGTAATTGTAGACCGACTTTCACACGGAAGCCGAGTGCATATGATCAATTATCCTTAATACCATATTTAGGATTAATTTGGCCACACTATGAAGTGTACATTACTCGTAATTACTTTACGCAGTGGCATTCTATATTCATTGTATATTCTACTACTTTATGCATGTTGTAAGTGCTCTAGATCGCATTATGAGAAATGTCAGATATAATTTCCCGTATTTTTACAACGAAATGAGACCACTGCCATTTTAGGCAGGGTTTCTGTGGATCGCCAGTATGCATGTAGAAGAGAAATAGAGTGTAAAGACATAGTGAATCATTTATCGTGGGATTGGGTGTATAATGACGTAATTTTGATACAGGACAACAAGTTTATATAGTACAATAGGAAATACCGAATATATATGTCATATGAGCACACTTTTGATTACTCAAAATTGAAAGTTAAGAATTGAAATATATCCGGTTTTCTTTTTTCTTTCTTTCTTTCTTTCTTTCCTTTTTTCTTTCTTTCATTTTTTGTTTTGCTTTTTTGTTTTATTATTATTATTGTTATTATTATTATTATTATTATTTTTATTACATGTATTATTATTTTAAGTATTATTATTATGAAATATGTCAATGGTAGTTCCAGCTTTATGAACCAGTGGCAGATTCCATTGGAATGGATAAACGGAAACTAAAGTATGAATCATTGATAATGAGATGGGACATTCAAGAATCGCCATGTTTGCCGTCTGTCTGTCCTTGTAACTCTCGGGTATATTTTCAGCTATATGTAGTATCGTTTCTTTTTTCTATTTTGTAACTGCCTGTTCATCCGTGTGGCTCTCAGAGATTCCGCTTTAGTAATTTTTTTTTTCTTTTTGTTAATTGATACTGTTAATAAGGATTCGTTATAATATGAACGCAAGGCCAACATCGAATGTGTTGGTCATAATCAGTCTGTAGCATAACTAATATTTTTTTCCCACCCATTGCCATAACACACATCTTCTATTTACTTGACAAATGTTACCAATAAAAGCTTGCGTCATGACCTACAATTAAGGTCGTGACATCTCTATCTCTCTCTCTCTGAACGTCTTACATACATGTAGAAAGTGAAGGTCACTGTGAGCATTGTCCTTCCCTTAAAATCTTAACATTAAAATATTGACCCAAGGTCACACAAAGTTCTAAAGTTAATACGAGTTTGTTTATATCAAATGCTGCATCTCTTTACTGAACATCAGTTACATACAGTTGGTGCTATTTATAGACAAGATTTACACATACACGTTGATTAGGTCTCGATTGCTTATATCAAGTGAAAAAATCCAGCATGCTTTTATTACAACGGTCGGTCATCTTGGTAAAGGTATTTATTTTATACATATTGATCTCGAAATATATATATATATATATATATATATATATATATATATATATATATATATATATATATATATATATATATATATATATATATATATATATATATATATATATATATATATATTTCTTGTTTTCTTTCTTTCTTCTTTTCTCTTCCAATTTGCAACCTGCAACCTGCAGCCGAGCAACATCACTGGGGATAATTCTGGAGATTGAACGCTTTTCAAGAGATGGACTTCAGCTTTAGGGGATGCACATCGTTCTCACCGAAAGATACCACAAGAGCATATCGCTCTCATTGCGAGCAAGGTTTCCACAACACTACATCGAATTTGTTGCAATTTCTTGTTTTCACTGATTACTTTGATCATTCTTAAGTTTTTGGTACTAGGTCCTTTCTAAAATTCTGGACCTACGAAGAGTCCGGGTCCTATGCAAACTTAATGATTTTCATGAACGATCTTGGATAAAATTATTTCGTCCCTTTTTCGTTTACTTGGGATAAACACTATTACGTGATTAAATCAAATTTCTTATCATATACATCCTTCTGAAATACTTGCTGAACCAGTATCCAAGTTTATAACAAAAGACGTGTGCATGATTTTTCGGTTTTATTTGCAACGGCGGATCTAAAGAAATGGAATATTGTGAACGAGATTCATTCCTCAGGACCCCCCCCCCCTTTCGTCAAATAAAATTCAATGAAATCTGGCTTACCATGTACCGTCGTTGTTACGCAGAATGGCAGTAGTATATCCAAAGTAACTATCCGTTGGCCCTTTATATATTATAGGATTCTTGGTATCAAAATTAAAACATTCTACAAAACTTTTTACCGTAAATAATCCAATTAGTAACAGCAGCTTGCGATCACATATCAAAAACATCATGGAATAGTAGATAAACAACGGCCAATGTGTTTCAACAGTAGACGTTCCTTCAGCAGATCGTGCAAACTGTAAACATTACACGTTCGACCATTTCACTGCCCATGCCGTTTGTTCATTCCATACAGCTGGTTTGTCATAATTAGTAATAAAACAGAGAAAATTACCCATAAATTGCAGTTTTGTGCAGCGGTAACGAAGAAAATGAGTAGAATAAAATTGATTTATGCCGAATTATGATTATATATTTACAAATTCGTGAGTTGTGAGACCCTATGACCTCCCAGACGTTAAATGCCGTCCACATGGTTTTTTTATTTTGTTTCATTTTCATGGAATGTGATAAGCAGTGTCAACAGGTATGATAAATAGTGTCAGCGGGTATGATAAGTAGTGTCAGCGGGTATGATAAGCAGTGTCAGCGGGTATGATAAGTAGTGTCAGCGGGTATGATAAGCAGTGTCAGCGGATATGATAAGTGGTGTCAGCGGATATGATAAGTAGTGTCAGCGGATATGATAACTGGTGTCAGAGGATATGATAAGTAGTGTCAGCGGGTATGATAAGCAGTGTCGGCGGGTATGATAAGTAGTTTCAGCGGGTATGATAAGCAGTGTCAGCGGGTATGATAAGTAGTTTCAGCGGGTATGATAAGCAGTGTCAGCGGGTATGATATGTAGTGTCAGCGGGTATGATAAGCAGTGTAAGCGGGTATGATAAGTAGTGTCAGCGGATATGATAAGCAGCGTCAGCGAGTATGATAAGTAGTGTCAGCGGATATGATAAGCAGCGTCAGCGAGTATGATAAGCAGTGTCAGCGGGTATGATAAATAGTGTCAGCGGGTATGATAAATAGTGTCAGCGGATGTGATAAGCAGCGTTAGCGGGTATGATAAGTAGTTTCAGCGGATATGATAAGTAGTGTCAGCGGGTATGATAAGTAGTGTCAGCGGGTATGATAAGCAGTGTCAGCGGGTATGATAAGTAGTGTCAGCGGATATGATAAGCAGTGTCAGCGGGTATGATAAGTAGTGTCAGCAGGTATAATAAGCAGCGTCAGCGGGTATGATAAGTAGTGTCAGCGGATATGATAAGCAGCGTCAGGTATGATAAGCAGTGTCAGCGGGTATGATAAGCAGTGTCAGCGGGTATGATAAGCAGCGTCAGCGGGTATGATAAGCAGTGTCAACGGGTCTGATAAGCAGTATCAGCGGATATGATAAGCAGTGTCAGCGGATATGATAAGCAGTGTCAGTGGTTATGATAGGTAGTGTCAGCGGATATGATAAGCAGTGTCCGTAGTTATGTCAGCGGGTATGATGAGCAGTGTCAACGGGTATGATAAGCAGCGTCAGCGAGTATGATAAGCAGCGTCAGCGGGTATGATAAGTAGTGTCAGCGGGTATGATAAGCAGTGTCTGCAGTTATGTCAGCGGGTATGATAAGCAGTGTCAACGGGTGTGATAAGCAGCGTCAGCGGGTATGATAAGTAGTGTCAGCGGGTATGATAAGCAGTGTCTGCAGTTATGTCAGCGGATATGATAAGCAGTGTCAGCGGGTATGATAAGCAGTGTCAGCGGGTATGATAAGTAGTGTCAGCGGATATGATAAGCAGTGTCCGTAGTTATGTCAGCGGGTATGATAAGCAGCGTTAGCGGGTATGATAAGCAGTGTCAGCGGGTATGATAAGCAGCGTTAGCGGGTATGATAAGCAGTGTCAGCGGGTATGATAAGCAGTGTCTGCAGTTATGTCAGCGGATATGATAAGCAGTGTCAGCGGATATGATAAGCAGTGTCAGTGGTTATGATAAGTAGTGTCAGCGGATATGATAAGCAGTGTCCGTAGTTATGTCAACGGGTATGATAAGCAGTGTCAGCGGGTATGATAAGCAGTGTCAGCGGGTATGATAAGCAGTGTCATCGGGTATGATAAGCAGTGTTAGCGGGTATGATAAGCAGTGTCTGTAGTTATGTCAGCGGATATGATAAGCAGCGTCAACGGGTATGATAAGCAGTGCCAGCGGGTATGATAAGCAGTGTCAGCGGGTATGATAAGTAGTGTCAACGGGTATGATAAGCAGTGTCAACGGGTATGATAAGTAGTGTCAGCGGGTATGATAAGTAGTTTCAGCGGATATGATAAATAGTGTCAGCGGGTATGATAAATAGTGTCAGCGGATGTGATAAGCAGCGTTAGCGGGTATGATAAGTAGTTTCAGCGGATATGATAAGTAGTGTCAGCGGGTATGATAAGTAGTGTCAGCGGGTATAATAAGCAGTGTCAGCGGGTATGATAAGTAGTGTCCGCGGATATGATAAGCAGTGTCAGCGGGTATGATAAGTAGTGTCAGCAGGTATAATAAGCAGCGTCAGCGGGTATGATAAGTAGTGTCAGCGGATATGATAAGCAGCGTCAGCGGGTATGATAAGCAGTGTCAGCGGGTATGATAAGCAGTGTCAGCGGGTATGATAAGCAGCGTCAGCGGGTATGATAAGCAGTGTCAACGGGTCTGATAAGCAGTATCAGCGGATATGATAAGCAGTGTCAGCGGATATGATAAGCAGTGTCAGTGGTTATGATAGGTAGTGTCAGCGGATATGATAAGCAGTGTCCGTAGTTATGTCAGCGGGTATGATAAGCAGTGTCAACGGGTATGATAAGCAGCGTCAGCGAGTATGATGAGCAGCGTCAGCGGGTATGATAAGTAGTGTCAGCGGGTATGATAAGCAATGTCTGCAGTTATGTCAGCGGGTATGATAAGCAGTGTCAACGGGTATGATAAGCAGCGTCAGCGGGTATGATAAGTAGTGTCAGCGGGTATGATAAGCAGTGTCTGCAGTTATGTCAGCGGATATGATAAGCAGTGTCAGCGGGTATGATAAGCAGTGTCAGCGGGTATGATAAGTAGTGTCAGCGGATATGATAAGCAGTGTCCGTAGTTATGTCAGCGGGTATGATAAGCAGCGTTAGCGGGTATGATAAGCAGTGTCAGCGGGTATGATAAGCAGCGTTAGCGGGTATGATAAGCAGTGTCAGCGGGTATGATAAGCAGTGTCTGCAGTTATGTCAGCGGATATGATAAGCAGTGTCAGCGGATATGATAAGCAGTGTCAGTGGTTATGATAAGTAGTGTCAGCGGATATGATAAGCAGTGTCCGTAGTTATGTCAACGGGTATTATAAGCAGTGTCAGCGGGTATGATAAGCAGTGTCAGCGGGTATGATAAGCAGTGTCATCGGGTATGATAAGCAGCGTTAGCGGGTATGATAAGCAGTGTCTGTAGTTATGTCAGCGGATATGATAAGCAGTGTCAACGGGTATGATAAGCAGTGCCAGCGGGTATGATAAGCAGTGTCAGCGGGTATGATAAGTAGTGTCAACGGGTATGATAAGCAGTGTCAACGGGTATGATAAGTAGTGTCAGCGGGTATGATAAGTAGTTTCAGCGGATATGATAAGTAGTGTCGGCAGGTATGATAAGTAGTGTCAGCGGGTATGATAAGCAGTGTCAGCGGGTATGATAAGTAGTGTTAACGGATATGATAAGCAGCGTCAGCAGGTATGATAAGCAGTGTCAGCGGATATGATAAGCCGTGTCAGCGGATATGATAAGCAGTGTCAGTGGTTATGATAAGTAGTGTCAGCGGATATGATAAGCAGTGTCCGTATTTATGTCAGTGGGTATGATAAGCAGTGTCAGCGGGTATGATAAACAGTGTCAGCGGGTATAATAAGCAGTTTCAGCGGGTATGATAAGCAGCGTTAGCGGGTATGATAAGCAGTGTCAGCGGGTATGATAAGCAGTGTCAGCGGGTATGATAAGCAGTGTCAGCGGATATGATAAGCAGTGTCAGCGGGTATGATAAGTAGTGTCAGCGGATATGATAAGCAGTGTCCGTAGTTATGTCAGCGTTTATGATAAGCAGCGTTAGCGGGTATGATAAGCAGTGTCAGCGGGTATGATAAGCAGCGTTAGCGGGTATGATAAGCAGTGTCAGCGGGTATGATAAGCAGTGTCTGCAGTTATGTCAGCGGATATGATAAGCAGTGTCAGCGGATATGATAAGCAGTGTCAGTGGTTATGATAAGTAGTGTCAGCGGATATGATAAGCAGTGTCCGTAGTTATGTCAACGGGTATGATAAGCAGTGTCAGCGGGTATGATAAGCAGTGTCAGCGGGTATGATAAGCAGTGTCATCGGGTATGATAAGCAGTGTTAGCGGGTATGATAAGCAGTGTCTGTAGTTATGTCAGCGGATATGATAAGCAGCGTCAACGGGTATGATAAGCAGTGCCAGCGGGTATGATAAGCAGTGTCAGCGGGTATGATAAGTAGTGTCAACGGGTATGATAAGCAGTGTCAACGGGTATGATAAGTAGTGTCAGCGGGTATGATAAGTAGTTTCAGCGGATATGATAAATAGTGTCAGCGGGTATGATAAATAGTGTCAGCGGATGTGATAAGCAGCGTTAGCGGGTATGATAAGTAGTTTCAGCGGATATGATAAGTAGTGTCAGCGGGTATGATAAGTAGTGTCAGCGGGTATAATAAGCAGTGTCAGCGGGTATGATAAGTAGTGTCCGCGGATATGATAAGCAGTGTCAGCGGGTATGATAAGTAGTGTCAGCAGGTATAATAAGCAGCGTCAGCGGGTATGATAAGTAGTGTCAGCGGATATGATAAGCAGCGTCAGCGGGTATGATAAGCAGTGTCAGCGGGTATGATAAGCAGCGTCAGCGGGTATGATAAGCAGTGTCAACGGGTCTGATAAGCAGTATCAGCGGATATGATAAGCAGTGTCAGCGGATATGATAAGCAGTGTCAGTGGTTATGATAGGTAGTGTCAGCGGATATGATAAGCAGTGTCCGTAGTTATGTCAGCGGGTATGATAAGCAGTGTCAACGGGTATGATAAGCAGCGTCAGGGAGTATGATGAGCAGCGTCAGCGGGTATGATAAGTAGTGTCAGCGGGTATGATAAGCAATGTCTGCAGTTATGTCAGCGGGTATGATAAGCAGTGTCAACGGGTATGATAAGCAGCGTCAGCGGGTATGATAAGTAGTGTCAGCGGGTATGATAAGCAGTGTCTGCAGTTATGTCAGCGGATATGATAAGCAGTGTCAGCGGGTATGATAAGCAGTGTCAGCGGGTATGATAAGTAGTGTCAGCGGATATGATAAGCAGTGTCCGTAGTTATGTCAGCGGGTATGATAAGCAGCGTTAGCGGGTATGATAAGCAGTGTCAGCGGGTATGATAAGCAGCGTTAGCGGGTATGATAAGCAGTGTCAGCGGGTATGATAAGCAGTGTCTGCAGTTATGTCAGCGGATATGATAAGCAGTGTCAGCGGATATGATAAGCAGTGTCAGTGGTTATGATAAGTAGTGTCAGCGGATATGATAAGCAGTGTCCGTAGTTATGTCAACGGGTATTATAAGCAGTGTCAGCGGGTATGATAAGCAGTGTCAGCGGGTATGATAAGCAGTGTCATCGGGTATGATAAGCAGCGTTAGCGGGTATGATAAGCATCGTCTGTAGTTATGTCAGCGGATATGATAAGCAGCGTCAACGGGTATGATAAGCAGTGCCAGCGGGTATGATAAGCAGTGTCAGCGGGTATGATAAGTAGTGTCAACGGGTATGATAAGCAGTGTCAACGGGTATCATAAGTAGTGTCAGCGGGTATGATAAGTAGTTTCAGCGGATATGATAAGTAGTGTCAGCAGGTATGATAAGTAGTGTCAGCGGGTATGATAAGCAGTGTCAGCGGGTATGATAAGTAGTGTTAACGGATATGATAAGCAGCGTCAGCAGGTATGATAAGCAGTGTCAGCGGATATGATAAGCCGTGTCAGCGGATATGATAAGCAGTGTCAGTGGTTATGATAAGTAGTGTCAGCGGATATGATAAGCAGTGTCCGTATTTATGTCAGTGGGTATGATAAGCAGTTTCAGCGGGTATGATAAACAGTGTCAGCGGGTATGATAAGCAGTTTCAGCGGGTATGATAAGCAGCGTTAGCGGGTATGATAAGCAGTGTCAGCGGGTATGATAAGCAGTGTCAGCGGGTATGATAAGCAGCGTCAGCGGGTATGATAAGCAGTGTCAGCGGATATGATAAGCAGTGTCAGTGGTTATGATAAGTAGTGTCAGCGGATATGATAAGCAGTGTCCGTAGTTATGTCAACGGGTATGATAAGCAGTGTCAGCGGGTATGATAAGCAGTGTCAGCGGGTATGATAAGTAGTGTCAGCGGATATGATAAGCAGTGTCAGTGGTTATGATAAGTAGTGTCAGCGGATATGATAAGCAGTGTCCGTAGTTATGTCAGCGGGTATGATAAGCAGTGTCAGCGGGTATGATAAGCAGTTTCAACGGGTATGATAAGCAGTGTCAGCGGGTATGATAAGCAGTGTCAGCGGATATGATAAGCAGTGTCAGCGGGTATGATAAGTAGTGTCAGCGGGTATGATAAGTAGTGTCAGCGGATATGATTAGCAGCGTCAGCGGGTATGATAAGCAGTGTCAGCGGATATGATAAGCAGTGTCTGTAGTTATGTCAGCGGATATAATAGGCAGCGTCAACGGGTGTGATAAGCAGTGTCAGCGGGTATGATAAGTAGTGTCAACGGGTATGATAAGCAGTGTCAGCGGGTATGATAAATAGTATCAGCGGATATGATAAGCAGCGTCAGCGGGTATGATAAGCAGTGTCAGAGGGTATGATAAGCAGCGTCAGCGGATATGATAAGCAGCGTCAGCGGGTATGATAAGCAGTGTCAGAGGGTATGATAAGCAGCGTCAGCGGGTATGATAAGCAGTGTCTGTAGTTATGTCAGCGGGTGTGATAAGCAGTGTCAGCGGGTATGATAAGCAGTGTCAGCGGATATGATAAGCAGTGTCAGCGGGTATGATAAGCAGTGTCTGTAGTTATGTCAGCGGGTATGATAAGCAGTGTCAGCGGGTATGATAAGCAGCGTCAGCGGATATGACAGCGTCAGCGATTATGATAAGCAGTGTCAGCGGATGTGATAAGCAGTGTCAGCGGATATGATAAGCCGTGTCAGCGGATATGATAAGCAGTGTCAGTGGTTATGATAAGTAGTGTCAGCGGATATGATAAGCAGTGTCCGTAGTTATGTCAGCGGGTATGATAAGCAGTGTCAGCGGGTATGATAAGCAGTGTCATCGGGTATGATAAGCAGCGTTAGCGGGTATGATAAGCAGTGTCAGCGGGTATGATAAGCAGTGTCTGTAGTTATGTCAGCGGGTATGATAAGCAGTGTCATTGGCGCAGACCTGATACTTAATAAGCGTCTTAGGTAATTGAATTTGTCCAGTTTTCCTTTTGTCGGAAAGAGCACTGTCATATCATTAAATCTTTCTTCTCGTATACATCGTTCTAGATGACTTTCTATGTCGGTATCCACTTGTAACACAGTTATACATTCTCAATTAGAGATCTAAGCAATTATAATCTTATCAAAGGGACATTACCAGATAGGGCGAGGAAGGACCAACGTGATATCGTATAGGAAGAACAAAAACTCCTCTGCCGACCTGCAAAACTTACTTTAATCCGCACCACTTAAACTTGATCAGGTACTTTAGTAGTTATGCTGCATTTAAATGTTATTCAATTCCCAATGCATTATTTACACACTTTCATAAAGGAAAGTAAATTATACTTTGCAACATGCCATTGGAAAAAATAGATAAATCAAGGAGATTAATGAAGCAGCTTTACCTACCTGTAATGTACATGTTGTTAAAACAAATACTAGAAATTAAGTACCTACGTATAGAAAGTCTGAATTTAAATAACCGTTTGATAACATATATAAAGAAAAATACCGTATGCATAAAGGAACACTGCTTCCATTAAATCAGTCTCTACTCATAGAGAAAAAGAGGTCTTATAAGGTACCAGAAAATACATTTAAAAAGAAAATACACAAGGCAATCGGGTGAATATGTCAGAAAACGCAATGCCAAAGAATTATTCAAATTGTCCTCCAAATGTAAGAATACAAGTACTTCGTTCTCGATAAAAGGCATCGATTTGTTGACCAGCAAAAAATGATCACGTGTAAGAAGATCCATAATATGATACAACATTTGATGAGCTTGATGCTATATTACTGAACGCGAGGTCACTGATGCAATGTGCAATCTTAAAGCAACATAAGTTTTAACTTCTAGTTATGCAGGTACCATTTTTGTACATAAATCTAATATCAAGACAGAACTTAACATTGTACACATTTGAAAACGATAGTGATTATGCCAATGATATTTTCTCAACTATCAATGTAAAACACGAATTAAAAGCAAATTCGACAATATCTATCAACAAAATATGAATACAAAAAGAAGTCAATGAATTATATAGGCATTCAATGGATAACTTTTATAATAAAAATATAACAATTTATAACCTTGGCAAATATCTATATTTAGACTCCAGAAGTTTACTTGCCTACTAAATTGTTGCGTAACTTAATTACCATACGTGTTCATTTATTTTTCATGACCTATCAACTTGAGGCACTTGTTGCCTCTTGATCTCTATTTGGAGGAATATCTATATTTTTATATGTGTCCTTTGATTATTTTGCTGTTGCAATGAGTGAGAAGGTGGGCCCGTATACCGCTTAACCACACCAATGGATTGACCATTGTCATATCGAATAACCGGCCTAAGTCGGTATCGTAACTGCACTGTAATCGAATGTTTTTGTGATCTCCTTGCGTGTTTTTTTTTTATCATTAAATGCACCATATTTGCAAGGTGACTTCTGTCATACGACTGACTCAGTAACTTTTCTTTTTCCTTTGTATTTATAATTTGCATATGTATATATATGTATGTTCTCCTATATGCTGGATAGCATATTCTACGCAATCAAACTAGTTGCGTTTGCCTTGAATATTCTGCTTTGGATATTGCCACTTTGCCTTTTTATTGTTATTTTCTTGAATCAAGTTTTCTATACCCTTTAGTTTCTGCTCCAGCTGGGTTCTCTCTTTTTGTAACGATGCAATTTTCTTTAACAATACCTTTTCGTTTTCAAGCAATTGCATCCTCATTTTTTCGTTGCCCTGCAATTTTTGAAGTTTAATTTTTAAGTCAGATCGTTCCTGTTCGACTTTCATATATTTTTTGTTTAACTCTAATTTGTCCTGTTCTAAACACGCGACTTTAGCTTTTAGTTGTTTTATTTCTTCTTCAAGTTGTTCTTTTTCTCCTATTTTTATATTACGGCCCTGCTCATGTTTCTGTACTTTCCGTATTTCCTCTGCCACGTCTTCTTTTATCTCTTTTCTCAATTCTTTTTTCATATTTGTAAGCTCTTCTCTTATCATGTTTCTCATTTCATCTTTCTTGTCATAGTCATTTACCTATACAATAAAACAACAAAAGGATAAAGCACACAAAAGTTTTATTATCTGTATGAAAGTAATGAAGAAAAGTATTCCAAACTTCAAAATGTACTTTCAACAAAGTATTAGCACCCGTGTCTCACACAAAACACGTTTATTTCAAAACAAATAACTGACTCGGCAGTATGACAAAAGGTTCCCATGGACATGATAAAACTGAAATCTGAGCCCGTGTTATAAATGTATTACTCCATACTGTAAACAAAATAGTAAGTCTCTGTATTTTATCAGTTGAATATCTCACTAATTTACTAAAGAAATTGAAAACTCTCTTGTCTTCATTTTTTACAGGTGAAAAAAAATATCAGAATAACTTTCCTGTTCGGCACTGCTACATACACCAAAACATTTTTTTTTGCGAATATCAAATTTCGCGATTCAGTTTCAGAATCGGGAATATTTTTCGCAGATGTCAAGCTATACTCGCTATATCTGTGAATCAGTTTACCTGTATGTATAATTGTATACACGAGAAAACTAAAGACATCTGACAAAGCTGTATGACAAAAATCACAAAAGACATGATAATAGAATATACACGGAAAAACGACATAACAAAAATATTCGATTGTGCTACGGTTACGATACCGACTTAGGACGGTCAATTGAAGTAACAAACGTAATTCAGTCGGTGTGAGTAATAGGTTTACGGGCGCCCACTTAAAATATAATGACTTTAAATTTTACATTTAAACATTTACATCTTTACATTTAAATCAACCAGTGCAAGGAGATATAACAAATGATGACCATGATGATATTCCAATGACAGATGAAGTACTGTATTTATTTTTCAGAACTCCAGTAAATTAATCAAAAATTTCAAATTAAACGTCTGTATCATTTAAATCTACTAAATATAGAAGGTGAGTTTAATATTTCAAAGATCATTCATTTGACAAGAGTCCACTTTAGGTAAATCCATTGGTGATAATGCTTTTATTACCAAATAGTCGTACAACCTGACGAGTCATTTCACACTGAATTCTTTCATCACGGACAGGTCAACTTTGATTTCGCTCATGTCTTTCCTTTCGCGTACTTGCCTCATCACGTAATCAGCATAAAACTTTTGAAATTCTGACTTTAAAAATACTTAGCGCACTTGTTTACGCTCAGATTCTTGGGTTGTAGCAGGTTGGTGCAATTCGGCGGAATTGTTGAGTAAAAGAGACGCTTTGAGAGAAGCAAAGTATGATAACGGAAACTATATAGCTGAACACCCGATAACAACATTTTTGGAGTACAAATTTTCACAGTAACTCATTTTCGCGTTTTCAGATTACTCTGGAAAGTTACAAGAAGTAATTAAAAGAATTACAAAACTACCAGCGTTGGGAATAAACATTATCCAGGGAAAATGTACATTAGAAAGGCAAAAAGACTTATAAATATAGAACATATTTTTGCAAAACACTAACCAACTTCCACTTTTCAAATTCAAATTGTTCCTCGCCAGACAGCTAGCATGCTTAAAATCGACTCACATGCGCACCCACGCATACACACACAAAGAAGATTAAAGTGAAATGCGTGTAATTGTCTATTTGTGATTCCTTGGATGAGAATATGAATTTATAATAAAACAAAAATATATCATTTTTAGATTTAATAACAGTTACTAAACCATTCCAAAAATACTAGAAATATATCTAAAGCCATTATTAATTTTCAGTATGGACTGCAATCCAATATATTCTAATATCATATTTCCAGATAAGCAGTTGCGTTGATTAGTGAGCAATGCTGTTTGTTGAATTGTTGTTTTGTTTTTTGTTTGTTTGTTTGTTTTTTTTTTGGGGGGGGGGGGGGGTCAATTTTTCCAAACTTTCAGTCAACACTTGTCCTTAGCTTAGAAATGCGCATTGTTAAAGATATTAAAATAGTACAAATAGTAAATGGCATCGATATTGGATGCAGCAACGGAGAAGCAGGCTCCCGGCAAAGATAAAAGACTGTTCCATCTATCATGGTCACGTAATTCTCTTACTGAGGAAGCTGTCCAGTCATTCTTACCATACCAACTTAAGTAATGTTTTCAAGTTTCTACCACTACAGAAATATTTGCTATGAGTTTATTAGGTTAACAAACAAACTGGAATTTAAGATTGTGTATTCCTTTATGACTACAAAAGCCTGGATTTCATATTGACGATAGATTGACCACACAGTCTAATCAATAAACCCCCGACAGTTGTTGTGACAGGCTTGCTGTAATGGTTAAGAGCTTGGCTTGCGACGCCGATGATCTGGGTTCGATTCCCGGGTTGCTCCATTATGTTTAAGAGATTGATAGCATCCTGCTTCCATGTCGAGATATAACTGAAATATCGTTGAAAGCAACGTAAAACACCATTCACCCTAGTGACTAGTGATCATTTATTGCATCAGAAGCTTGAATGGTGCAAGAAATGCTGAATTAACAAGGTTCTTTTGAAGAATAGCGGTCGTTAAGATGATCAGTCATTGCCTTTTATTATAAACCTCCATTGTAACTTGGATCTATCAAATAGATTTTCAAATCTACTACGATAAACCACACTCTGTATAGAGTTATAACAAGAACACCATTCCAAGGAAGAGCCGTTCCAATCTATCTGGAATCTTGAAAAAAAAACACTTGTGGCATATCAGACATTTTAAACGAAAAAGTAATCTAAATTAATTGTCATTTAGATAATTTATATTTATTGATATATTTTAGTGATTTTTCCGAGGAATATATTTGATAGAAATAAACGATCACAGTCGTCCAGAGTACACATACGGATGCCAAATTCATCATTTCTTAAAGTAATTGTAACATTCATACCAGCATATATGATAAACGTGACGACTTTGGATTTCCTATTGTAAATTTCCCTTATCTAGATGGTGATGTCTCCAGACTCCCAACATATGGTATTTATATTAGTCAATTGGTTCGGTTCCCTAGAGCCTGCACTAACGTTTTGGAGTTTCAAGGGAAAAAAATTCTCCAATTACTTTTAAACTTCTTACTCGGGGTTATAAATATCATAAATTTCGAAAACCTTTTGGTAAATTTTATAGATCTTATTCAGACATTTTATCTAAATTCGGAAATGTTACTTTTTCCGTATCCAGCGGAACTTCCCATTCCAATTTCTACGGTGATCTAGTGTACAAACTAAGGAGGGTCAAATGTTCCGATAATTTCATATCGGCTGGTTCTAAAATTATTAGACGACTTCGACATCGACAGTATGACTCCGAGATCATTGCTAAGACCATTGGTCTTGTATTGGGTCCCTCTACAACCTAATGCAGACTTTTACTTTAGCGTTGCACACTGACTAACAGGGTGGTGGGGACTCTATGACGGACATTGTCCAAACCTTTTCAGAAGAGACAAGGTCCTCGTCCCCACTGACTGTTAGTCGGGACTCCTATTGATCAAAGATATGAGTTCGCACACAGACGGGCACCGCACAGTTTACTTATGTAGATGTTGCCTTACATATTTTTGATAGCAACATATTATTCTATAAAATTTTGGTGTGTAATAATTTTTTCACGACCTCTCTTCTTGAGAAACCTGTTGATCCTTGTTCTCTATATTGAGGATTATTTATAAATTTTTTATTGTGTGTCCTTTGATTGTGCTGCTTTTGCGGTGAGTGGGAAGGTGGGCGCCCGCAAATCGCTTAACCACACCAATTGAGTGACGTTTGTTACTTCAATTAACCGTCCTAAGTCGGTATCGTAACCGCAGGACAATCGAATATTTTTGTAATGTTTTTCCGTGTATATTTTACTATTATCAATTTTTGTGTGCAAGTCCTTGGTGATATGTGTCATACAGCTTTGTCAGATGTCTTCTGTTTTCTCTTTCATATGAATGCCATTTTTCGTACATATATATGTTTGAAAATTCTCAACGTCATGAACGTTAAACACTTTTATGTCACATAAACACGTCATAAGTACAAATAGATATGGAATCTTAACGTATTTATTATTTTTGTCAAATGATACTGCTTTGTAGTATTAGCAATTTATGTTTTTATTTCGACATAATTCATAGACAACAATAGCTGTCATATAAAACCCACTTAAGTTCTACTTGTTACTTCGTGCGAAAACTAAACTGGTTTCTCTATTAATTTTTACTATAGCTTTTTTTTTAATTTAAGGTATCTGTGTTGTTTTATTCTTCCAATCGATGAGAAGCAGTCTAGATAACTAAGGAGAAAATCAAGCGATGCACATAAGGAAAAGTTCGCTATTTATTCACGATGTGAACTAGAAAAGCAGTCATGAATAAACCTGAAGTGCATTGTATGTGAGATTAATTCTGCACCAAACTGTATTTAGTTATGCAACCATGTGCAACATGATGGATATACCTCATTAATTTCAAAACTCAAAGACAATCCTCAGTAATATATAAACCAATAATTGATTCAATAATTGATTTGAAATTACCTGTTTGGAATCGGCTGACCTTTGATGTTGTTCTTGCTCTACGAGAAAATATTTATGTAATGTATAATTATCCAGTAATACAAGACACATTTGTACCACGAATTGAATTTCATATATTTTGTAACAAAAATGTGTTTTAGTTATATTTTTAGACTAATACCGTCTTTATCGTGACCATTTTGATCTAGCTGATAGTATCTCTAACTTTAAATCTACACCAATACATAGTACGGAGAATGCATTTTATCTATTGCTCAATACTGACAAAGAAGTAGAAATTGACACTGCAAATAAATTCAGATAGTAATTACTAATTTATGAACACAGGTACTGTCATGTAATGATGTACTCAAAAGAAAGTACACATTACACACGACACAAGAAATGGCCGTCTGTGATGTGGATGTTATTTTTAGATTGTGTTGGCATTATTGAATCAGCTGTGATGTGAATGCTATTTTAGATTGGCTCAGTTACACATAGCGAACTGCGTGTATGCTTATTTAAGTTTTGTTTGCAGACTTAAAGTGTCATTTCTCTCTGACAGTGTGGTCAACAAATAAATCCCTAAGAGATCTTAATATTCTACTACAGATATAATGATATGTAATACATTAAAAATTTTAAATATTCAAATTATTTCTAAACTCAGATCAATATTGGTAAATGTCCCTGTCTATCTGTACTATGAGTACTTTGATTTTATATGTGTTTTCTTCAACAGGAATATTAGCCTACATCTGTTATATATAAGTTCGATCATATCTCATGTGTCATATGACTGATATTCTGTATGAAATCTTGATGGAAATGTTAGGTAACTGTAGCAAGTATCATTTAGGTATCTATCATAAAGAAACTATGGGAGATAGGGGGAGCAATAAACACCAAAATTATTTAATCCTGCATCTGTAACCAAGGAGTCAAGCCTTTATACTCGATATGTTGGATTGACAATTACTTTGAAGATACATGTTTCGATAATTTACATCATTTTCAGTGATACAACAGGTAGAAATTAGAGAAGTGAATGGTACATGTATGTGTACACTAAACCAAATTAACGTTGTAGGGTGAACCAAAACCATTTAGGGAAAGAAGTATCCATGGTGGCATTACTTCCTAATTTTAGATAATCATTCCATCTTGTATCAACGTAGGGTTTAAAATGTATCTATCGAATCAATACTAAAGGACTGAAAACTGATTGAAAATAACATATAAATTAAAAAGCAACATGATCTTTACAATGATTCAAGTAAATGTGCAGGGTATTCAGTATAAAGACGAATTTATACAGAAATAAAATGGATTGTAGTGCCATCGGAGAAGTAAGTTTTCCCTATTAACCGGTCAGGTCAATGATTACCCCATCGTTATCAGAATTAAAACGATAAATTATATTCAGTACAAATGTAAATATGATGGATAAATCCAAACCACAAGTCCAAAAATCATGAAACCAGAGGACATACAAAATCAGTGAAAATGAAAAACAAATGGAAAATAAAAAATGTCTACTTGAAGAGCATATGTGAACCCCTGTAATGGAGTGAGATCAGGTGCCCGAGGAGAGTGAGCATCTCCTGCTTGCTAACAACACCCGTAACATATACCCCGTAACATATACCTAGTAGAAAGTGTCAAATTGTGTAAATTCCATATGTATTTATATTTGGAGAAGTCAAAGTAGGTAACCTTCTTAGTATAGAAGGTGTCAAATCTGTGTAAAATGATCGGAATCGGTCTCAGTCCATAAAATTATACCATTATAATAAACACTCAGTTTCTCTTTTATGCCTAACGATTAAAATAATCAATGAGTAGTGATGTGCCATTTTAATGTTCTTGTCGGATAAAATCTTGAACAAAATCATTTGAAACATACGAAATTATAATATTTCGTAATCTATGATCAAAAGTGTTCAATCACCATGCAAATAGATATGTGTATCAAATGTTTTACATGTTCTACTGTATACTTTGCTTTTCCTATTTCATCGTACTATATATTACAGTAATACATGTACATGTACAATGTATATCTTTATCTGCCATTTCATGTTATCTACGTTTCTCGTATATCAAAAATGAAAATAATTAAATCGATAAAGAAATATATATGGATACTTACCTTTTTCAAGTTGTTCCCATGTTTTATTCAAAACTCTAAGGACATGGTTATTTTTAATTTTTTCAAGTGCTATAAGAAATTCAGCAATTGCATCATCTCCTGCTTGGCGCAGGTTATTCAGAAAGTCTTCAATTCCTGCATCCCCCCTTTTGTTACGAATTCTCGTAGCGTCTTCCACTAATACATTTGATGTACTGATAAGGTGATCCAAACATTGATTTATTTCCCCTTCAGTCATATTTTGTTTTATAAATTTCCAATTTCTATCTAAAACAAGTCTGGTGTCAATGTTTCTGTTTGAGGCCATTTAAGAAAATTGTCTTTACAATCGCCACAACTATTCCAAAACAGAAAACTGAGGCTCGATAATTAGAATTAAGATACTTCATGTAAACTTCATCACTTCCCTTTTAAAAAGAATTTTAACTTTGAACATGTTTATACGTTGTTTAAATCACACTATTATACTGGGTACATTTTTATCTGATATTTACTGATCAGGCCACTTCTTGGTAATGCTGTGTTATATACCTACGTAGTTTATAAGAATATGAAGATACGAACTTTGGATGGTAATAAATCTCTCGCAATAACATTTCGGATTAGGGAGGTATTGATAAGAACATTAAATTAAAAAAGGTTACAACCAGATACAGCGTCAAAGTTTCCAAGAGACTTATTAACATACTGAGATCAGAATCTTCTATTACTGAAATACAAAAGCAATATGGTGCTTAGCATTATTAATCAACAATAGATTTTATTCTTATCATATGTGATTTCAAATGATTCCTTAACGTCCATATCATATTAATATGTTGCACGTCAAACGTCAGTAGTGACGTCTTCAAGCTTAGTATGCACAGATTAAGTGTGTACCACATGAATGTTCTCGGGAGTACACTCGTTTCACTGCTAACAAATCCTCGTAAAGGTTTAAACACTGAGGAAATTTACCTTAAATTTTTATGTTTGGTTTGATCGGCAAACATTGACGCCAGTACTTATGGCAGAATAGATCCTCCATAGTTGGCGAATCACAACCATTGACAATATTTTCAACAACCCCCCCCCCCTTTCCCCGCCGCACACATACAAATACGAACGAATATATGCCACGTTTTGAAAGAAACCGTGTCAATCAAGGTTTTTATTGTTCTGAAAGATGGGCTGCTTAACTACATTAATTGTGCGACTATTGTCACTTAAAGTGGCCCTCTTTAGTTGGAAACCCCGCTGCATTACAAAAAAAAACTTGTATCTATAATTGTAATTTTGTTTCTATTCCTCTTTTTGCTGTACATCTCTGAGGAGAATTTTGTCACAGATCTGCTTCAGAAATCTTTTTCCTTCATTTAATTTCACAGAACTCGTTATAATTACGTATGTTAGACTGCATAATGTAACTTTTGAACGGGCAAAAAACAGGTAAAGATATGTCGCCTCATTTCCGAACGAGGAAGAATATTTCATACAATATCAATACATATATGTACATATACCTGTGTTCACTTACAAACACTGTCGTAAATATCGTGGTTTAAATATTTTTTGACAGTTACTTGATTTCAAGTATATCTAAATATTGACAAGAGGATACGCACCAGGTCTTACGGATACGTTGCTGATATACTTCAATAAATCTTGATCGAATTAAAATACCACAGCCATACAAAATACCTACATTTTACTTATTATATCTTTCATGTCTGTTTAAGTCGATTTTGAAAGGCTTTAATATAATACATGTTAGTTTTCATCATTTATACGACATGTTAATGTTGTACATTTTTATCTTACATAGAGATCTAAGTTGTCAGAATGCTCATCTGATGCACAAAATTATAACGTATATATGTTCATATATTTAATATAATCAGTGCCATTGCTGGTGGGCTTATAGTCTCCGGGGACATCATAAGTCTAGTTTTCAACATTCCATCATCGCCCGCATACGGCGTATTTATATCTCAGTTAATACGTCGTTTCAGAGCATGTTCAAATTACAATGACTTTGTTCTGAGGGCTAGGCGACTTTCAGATAAGCTACTCAACCAGGGCTATATATGTGCTAGACTAACAACGTCACTGAGGAAGTTCTATGGTCGTTACGAGACTCGTATTACTCCATATGATATCTCGTTATCCAGACTTTTAAATGATATTCTAGACTGAGACCGATTCTGATCATTTTACACAGATTTGAAACCTTCGTTCTATACTAGAAGGTTACCTACTTTAACTTCTCCATATATAAATATATATGGAATTTACACGATCTGATTCTTTCTACTGGGTATATGTGACGAGTGATGCTATCAAGCAGGAGATGTTCATTCTCCCCGGGAACCTGATCAATATCGAAGAAGTACTAAACCGTTAATCATTCTCACTCCATCTTGGGGGTTCACATATGTTTTTCAAGAAGACTTTTTCTATTTGGTTTTCATTTTCATTGATTGTGTATGTCCTCTAGTTTCATGATTATTGGATTTATGGTTTGGATTTATCCATCATCTTTACAATTCAGTGATTTTATGCTGACGTGAAATATACTAACGGAAAAAAGAAACCGTGGGTATAAAAATCTTTCACCAATTTCATAATAATTTGAGATACATCGCGATATTTTCATGACTTGTTAAATGAAGCATAAAGAGTGTCCGCGTAATCAAAAATCTAAATATCTGAGTCGACACGCTTGAATGAGTATTTCACGATTTGATTTTTTAGTTTATTTGATACAAGCGGCACGTGTTTGGGGAAAAATCGAAATTATTGCCAAAGTGGACTGACTATCCCTTACTTAATCAGAAAAGCAAACGCTTTTTGCAAAACACTTCGGATAAAATATGCCGCGACTGAGTGAAGCAGATAGAATGCGGGCTATTAGAATGCTTGAAGGTGGCGTAAGTCAAATTGAAGTTGCAAGGCGCTTTGGAGTTCATGTCAATACAATTCGTAATTTATCGAGACGATCTCAGCGATTCAGGACCGCCCGAACTCTGGTCGTCCACGCGTAACGTCAAGTCGACAAGACAATGTCATTATAACAGCGGATCTTAGAAATCGCTTTCAACCAGCTCCTCCGACAGCAGGGGTCATGCCTGGGCTTCGATGGATTAGTTCACGCACGGTACGGAACGCAAACATCCGTCCTCGGCGACCGGCCATTCGACCTGTGTTGTTGCAACGTCATCGCATTGCGAGACTAGCATAGTGCAGGAGACATCTTCGATTCACAAATAGGGAGTGGCCATGAGTATTGTTCACGGATGGGTCCAGATTTCACATAGCTCGGACGGAAGTGCACGGGTATACCGTAGATCTGGAGAACACTACGCCGATGTTTGTGTTATTCAGTGCCGACAGATGGGAGGCGGAAGTGTCATGGTTTAGGGAGGCATTACTTCAGAACACCTTTAGTTGTTACTGGAGGTAATGTCACGGGACTTCGCTATCGAGATGAAATAGTGCGTCCTCATGTCCTTTTATCCGTAACGTCAACCAACCAATCACCTCTCAGCAAGACAACGTAAGGTCGCACACTGCACATGTTGTTATTAACTTCCTTCAACAGAAGCAAGTAAATTCCTTAGATTGGCCTGCAGTATCACCCGACCTTTCAACGACAGAACACCTCTGGGATGACCTGGAGCGACGCTTACGTCAGATTCCACACGCACCGTCGACGCTGGTCGAGCTCCGTCAAGCTTTGCTAAACATATGGCAGAACGTTCCTCAGAATTTTCTACGGAATTTTATTTCATCTATGCGCAGACTATGTGTTGCAAATAAAGGACACACCCTTTATTGAACATGTGAAAGTGACTTACCACCCCTTTCCTTATTTAGCCTGTGAAGACAATCAACGATGAACATTGTGACTTTCTGTGTAAAATTTCGTTTGATGAATGATTGTAATGTGATATTATTCGATTTTCCTTATTATTTCTTGGGAAAAATACGCTCTGTATTAAATTTAAGTCATCCCACAGTGTTTTCTTTCCGTTGGTATAAAATTTTCAGTTATAAATTTTGTAAATCATTCTAAAACTAAGGAGTGTCTCCCTCATACATAGCTCTGTCCTTAGATTGATAGAGTTAATGCAATTTCGACCGTGAATTCTCAATGTTACTTTAGCATAACAGATGGGCTAAGGGGACTTGCCTACAGCTTTTAGTCAGTAACAGAAGTTAGATTAAACATGCGCTTATTTGATACTTCTCTACCAATTCTTGAAGAAAATATTTCCCGATATTCACATAGTTATCCTTACAAGAAGGGTGAAATGATTAACATGTCAATCACAGTAGCGGTGATGACAAGCTACGCGACCTATTTTGCGCTATGCTAAAAATTTTTTTAGAATTATATCAGATGAAGTCATAATGCTCGGTCATACCTCGGACAAACATTGAAAAAGTATTTTAACGTCACGAAATTCAATAAATATTTCGCGAAAGCGATGGGTCAACAGAACGATGGGGCGGGGTGTAAGATGTAAGTCGCAATGTAGAATGAATTAACTTAGCTCGAGCGTAGGAATGGGGACCATTCATTTTCTTGCTTAATAATTTGTAAATACAATAGAATGGTAAATTCGCCAGGAAAACAATCATTGAAATAAAGTGTACATACATTGGAATATATAGAAAGTATGTCATAGTAGGTATTAGTCTGAGCTTCTGTGAACTGATTTACCACCATCTATACACTATAACTCATGAAGTTCACGGAGCACTCCCAAGATGGCGGCCTCCTTAGGAAAACGAATTATTTTGTTAACGTGTATCTTTTATTTCTGTACGCCATCTCTGACTTCTGCTTGGGATACAGATGACTTCGAACTATTTGATACAGTTGAAGAAGTCGGTAAAAATTTCTATGAAGTTCTTGGCATCGAACAGGTACATTTTATTTCGATGATAATGTTGTACTAGCTATACTACTACATTTGGAACTGAAAATTGTCATTTTTATGGACGGAATGCAGTGAAAAGTATACTTCGCACACAAATAGTATTTTATCTGCGAATTTTACATCTCTTTGCCCACCCGCAAGCATACTGTCTTGCTTGAAACGCCAATGAATAGTAGAAATTGCTGCACCTGTGTACAGTACAGTCCAATGTGTTTTACAATTTTTTGGCCTGGGCTACATTCACGTGACATTGAGTTGTAATTTGAAGAATTACATTGTATACAGTGTAACTAATGGATCATGTAAAGCTGGCGATTGCAATACTGGTATTGTTACCAGTATTTTCCAGTTTTGTTGTAATCGGAACAATACTGGTAAAATACTTACTGGAAATTAGTACATGTACTGTTTAATTTTAAAATTTTCAATTTACAGATACTAGTATACCAGTATTGTTAGTTTCACAATACTTGTATACTAGTATTATAGGAATTACAATACTGGTATTCCAGTATTGTAAATCATACAATATGGCGATACCATTATTGTTGACTTCACAATACTATAAGTAGTATTCCAGTATTGTAGAGTCTACAATACTGGTACTCTGGTATTGTAAATTGCACAATACTGGATTACCAATATTGTTGAATCTACAGATACTGGAATACAAGACAAATTGAAATGTGTATTTACATTAAGTGTTCCTATTATTAAAGAAAAAAAACTCTTGTGACTTGAATCTACAGATACTGGAATACCAGTATTGTTGATTTAACAATACTGATATTCCAGTATTATACGATTTACAATACTGATATTCAGGTATTGTAAATCGTACAATAGTGGAATACCAGTATTATTGAGTCTACATATACTGTTAAAATAAAATCAATGAGACTTGTCATAATCAATACAATGTCATTATAAGTTGTGTGTGTCTGTGTGGTTTATTTATTTTGCAATGGCAGATGCAACACTCAGAGACATAACTCATGTATATGGATACCAGTATTTTAAATTTTATGATACTGATATTCCAGTTTGTTTCCTTTGGCATTAAATATGAAAACTCTATAACTATTGCATTTTCTTTTCATTTCAGCCATACAATACAGAAAAAAGACAAGTGTTTAAAAGTACAAAATACATACAGTGAGGTGCAGTCCTAACATAACATTATGTTAACGTCATGTTAACATGAAGTTTGCTTTCCTCGTGCGCTCAGGACCGCAGAGCACACGCGTTTGCGTTAACGCAGATTTCCACGTGAACTTAATTTCGAGACCGTGTGAATGCGCTTGACTGCCGTGTGAACACGCTGGACTGCCGCGTGAATGTGTTGGACAGCCACGTTCGCTTGCTTACAACTTAAAACTTGTATTATCATGTTCATATAGAAAGATTTGAAGGATAATCGATATATACATTGTATATTTAAATATAAAAACATATAAATCTGTAAGTCAAATATTTAGAATTAAATAAAACTCTTCAGAGTTCAGGGATGAATTTTAAAAATATTGAACGCAATTCTTATTTTAGGAAAATAATAATAATATTAATAATGAAATAAAAATTAATAAAGATAATAATAATGATGATAATTATTATATTCATATTATTATAGAAAATAGCTTGATTAAAAATAATAATAATAGATACTTAAATAAAAAATACATGAAAATACATAAATAAATTAGTTATAAATGAATAAATAATTAAGAAATAAAAATATAAGTAAACTTATTAAAAATAAATAAATAAATGAAATTAGAAAGTAATCACTATAAACTGACAAAGTTTTTTCAATAAATACCTTATTGCATGTCTACGCGATAATTTCCTTTGTTATATTACATATGAAATCCTTAATGCAGAGTGTCATTTTAACATTACATTTAATATACATTTTATAGCGACATTCGTGGTTATTTAATTAGATCTATTTTATTTTCTCCATCCATACAGCATAGAGAATTAGAAATATAGACATGTGAACGTGCGACTGGACTGAGCACACGCGGGAATAAATCGTGTTAACGCGATTTCTCTCTCGTGTTAACCCGAGGAGCGCACGCACGTCCGTTAAGGCAGTCCTAACACGTGTGCTAAAGCAGTCCTCGTGACTGCTTTTCGCATTAACGTGTATATTATGTTAGAACTGCACCCATCTGTATTTATTTAAATACCAAAAATTGTACTTCAGAACACTAATAGAGTCAATACAAAAAAAAAGAAAATTATTTGAAATTACAAAGAACGTGATTTATTTACTTAGCAAGACGCTGTAATTAATAAAAGTGTTGAGAGCACTAATTGAGTCAATACAGAAAAAGGCACTGAGAAGTTGAGGTCTCTTCATGGTGAGTACATGGAGAGCTCTACTATGTAAAATTAACAATACTAGAATTCCAGTATTATCACCTTTATAAAATGATTTCAATATCTCAACAATACTGGTATTCCAGTACATGTATCTGTACAAAGATACTGGAATAGAATTTTCTACCAGTATTGTTGACAGTACTGGTATACCAGTATTGCATTCACCAACTTTACATGATCCTAATTAACAAAGCACAGTTAAATTCCATAATTCAACTTTAAGTTTCGCTGTATAAATTATAAAGGGTTTTGCTTATAAAATACGTTCAGAAACGTGTAAAACTTGTGTTCAAAATTTATTTATTTGAATGACATCATATTTTAATTACTGCTTTTTACCAAAATTCCTCCCTGAATTCACATTGTTTTCTATGATAAAGTCCTATGCTGTAGGCCAAATGTTCCAAATGCTTGTTAACAAATACCTGGATGTCTGACTTCAAGAATATCACCAGCAGCAGAGTTAGAAAATTGCTTGTACATGTAGGATATCTTCTGCTACTGATGTGTAGCTCTTAATCAGTTAATAAATTGCTCCATGTGCATATCTAGCACTCATTAAAAATTGTGATTTGTATACATTAATTAAAATATATCTATGTACCTCTGCAAGTTATTTAGTCATCCATGATATTGTCAAATATCTCCTTCAAACACAACTTATCATACATGTACTTTGTACAGAACATATCATCCATATACTTTGTACATATATGCTATCTCAAACTTAATTTAAACAGTCTGCCTTTCATCAGATTTAACTATGTTTAGATGTAGATAATTTTATTTCTAAATCTTAATATTTTCAAAACATTGATTGCCAGTTGGGCTCAAAATCAGATTTTCTAAAGAATTCTGACAGCTCACATGATGAAATTTATTAATTCTATTAATATTATAGATTGTAGGGTCATTTTACATATGACATAACTTTCAAAAGGGTGGCATTTTGTCAATTGAAGACCTGTACAGATCTTCCAGAAGATATACATGTATGCATACTTGTACAGTATCTACGAGACATTAATTAATTTAATAATAATATTTGTTACAGATTTTCAACATATTGTGTAACTTGCAAAGCAATGCAACCTATAGGGATTACACTGCTCAGCTTGCCTTTTTTTTGTCTTTCTGCCTGTCCATTTATCCATTTGTCTGTCATATAGGAGTCAAACTTTTGAAATATGAATAACAGATGCAGGTGTTTGGAACGCATTTTGTCCATACATGTATATCATATTTGCCTTTTGAAATATAGATTACAGCTGCAGGTGTTTGAAACACATTTTGTCCATACATGTATATCTAATTTGCCTGTTCGACATGTAACAAGTCTTTAAAAATTTGTCGTATCTGTTGGGAATCAAACTCTGGACCTTTAGATTTGCAATCCAGCACACTTCCAAGTGAGCTTAGTTAAGGAGCTCCCTCCAGCTGAATCGTTAATAGGTAACTGGATAGTTCAAACACACTTGACATATTCCCCCTTCATGAAAGTATCTTGTTTTCAAGATTCTGAGCTTCAGTCAAACTTTTGCACATTTGACAAGGACTTGCAGTGCCAGGCAATAGTCCGAAGATGGGCTCGAAATGTCACAGTGATAAATAACAACATTTAGAAAAAATGTCATCTCTGTTGGGGTTCAAACTTGGGACTTATTGATTTGCTATCCAGTACTCTACCAGATGAGTCAATGGAGTCCTTTCCAGCCCAGTCAGTAACAAATGATTGGATAGTACAAATATCTGTGACATAGGCAAAACATGTTTCTCCAAACACACTCATGTTTATCATGTGTTATATGGTCAAACTCGGAGAATATGAAATTGTAAAAATATTTACAGGACATTCTGTCTGGTAAACTAGGACAATTCACCAGACTGAAGCAATTTTTACAAGACTGAAAGCAAAATGTACATCATGATGACATAAAAATAAGTTTGAAACGGAAATCACTCCTGGAAAACACTCGACAATCGATACAGAAGTTTAAGATTATTTACCGGACCGGCAACAGTAAAACCGGACTTGTCGGTTGGTCCAACGATATTTCATTTTCACTGCAAACTTCATGCTTGGTTTTCTCATTTTCTCTACAAAGTTCACATTTTCATTTGAACATTGTTTAGTCTTCAAATAATGTATAAAGTCTTCAAATAGTGTACTGAGTATGCAAACCTTACAGGAAAATTGCCTGGTTAGGCTTCCTATTTGAATTATTTCAAGGAAGTAATAGTGAAAGTTTTACCAAACTGAATATTTTTTACCTGACTTTGGTGGCAGTGAGGTAATATTTACGATCACTGTTCAACTATCCAAATGGTGTTTATCTGACAGTAACTATCTGTGTGTGGGGTTAATAGAATAGATTTAAAAGTATAAATTCCATAAATAATGTGAGAGATTTCTTTGTATGTGATGGTAATGTGTGACTATTTTAATTCATCAGACAGCCAGTAGCAGTGATATCAGAAGGGCTTACAGAAAGCTGTCACTACAGCTTCATCCAGACAAAAATAAAGAAGAGAATGCTGAAGTTAAATTCAGACAGGTCTGTACTGTATTGTAAATGATTTTACATGAGAGAGGAGAGAAAAATACAGCTAGGGAACAACATTATAAGTTATATAGATCTTCAGTACTGTCATGTCCAGTATCATTGAAATTCATGTGATTTACTGAAATAAGATATTATTGTCTTATTATTTATTAAAATAAGGTATTATTGGAATATATTAGGGCTTAAATACTATCGCAATTGGAGCAAATTTTGATAAAGCAAACTACAAGATAGCCTGACCTAAGTACATGGTGAATAAATTGCTATGTACATGTACTTTCATATCAAGATCTAAAGAGGGTAATTTACGAAAGGAAATGTGAAGTGGAATTCATTATCTACATGTATCTATTATCAAAATTAATATCAAAGGTCAAAGTTCATTGCAGTTTGATAATGCATCTGCAAAGATTACAAAAATAAAAAGTCCTGCATGATTAATTCTAGAATAAATTGTTACATGTATGTTCCTTAAATTGATTCATTGGTTATTTATTGTAAACTATTATTTCAGCTTGTTGCTGTATATGAAGTATTGAAAGACGAAGAAAAACGTAAAAGGTTTATGTAACATTATAATCTACAATTTTGGAATTCCTTTCATCACTTTATTATTTGTCTGCCTGATAATTTGTCTGATAATCTCTCTGCCTGTTTAGCCAGCTGTCTGATTGTGTGATTATCTGACTGTTTGTCTGATTAGCTGACTGTCTGTCTGATTATTTGTCTGTCTGTCTGGTAATCTGTCTATCTGCCTGTTTAGCCGGCTGTCTGATTGTGTGATTATCTGACTGTTTGTCTGATTATCTGACTGTCATATGAATATCAATTGAGCGCAGTATGTGCGAATGTAATTAGTAAATTTGAGATCAGAGGAATTCTGAACCAGTGATTTTCGTCATTTCATTTGAAGCGGCAATATTTCTCTGGTGCCAGCTGTTTTTGAAATCCTTTATTTACTATAGAATCATGCTTCCAGACTTCATGAAACGATATATGTCATACTTTGATCTGCCATTTGGTTTGCTTAAATAATGATTTCATTAAGGAACACATAAGGGGTTTCATTTAGTGCCAATACCCAAAACTTTACCCAGCAGTGATCATTTTACAAAAATATCTGCCGGTATGCAGATTCTTTATACCACCAGCAGTACATACAAATTTATTTCTACTTTTTCTGATAAACCTGTATAAGAGAATGGAATTCATTAAAAGGCCTTCTCATAAAAGAGTACAACTACCATTATGACAAAGAGACTGAGGGAACTTCGTCATTGCCACCTCTCATATTTTTTTTTTTTTGGTTATATCTGTTTTTGATCCAGAGTTATGGCTATTGGGCAGTTATTTACCAAAACTTGATGTTTCCTCTTGACTTAAAGTGTGTACAGTGACATTTCATCAATTACCCAGTATACATTGTATTTAACATTACTTCTACGATCAAATTTGTCTGTTAGTTATATATAGTGTCTTTTTATAACATTTACTATAATATAATAATTTTCAATATTTATTCTAGACTTCCACAATATTCTTCTCATTCACTCTTTCTAATGTTTCTGAACAGGTATCACTTAGTGTTAGAAAATGGGCTGCCTGATTGGAGACAACCAATCTTTTACTATAGGCGAGTTAGAAAGATGGGACTGCTGGAATTCTTTGTACTCATATGTACAATTACTACAGTGGGACAATATATCGTAATGTGGGCAGCGTATGCGGAAAGAAAATTTACACTGGTTTGTTTTATATTAATATTGGTTTATACAATTCTGTATAAGGTTATTTCATATCAGTTGATCACAAGTTATATACATATTAGTCTGTTTCTGTCCATTGGTCACTCAGTCTATCCCATATGGCTTGAATTAATTTTTCTGTCATTTATAGTACAGTCAAACCTCGTTATCTCAAAGTCGAAGGGACCGTGGAAAATACTTCGAGATATCCGTAGTTCGAGATATCCAAATTTCGAGTTTAGGATCACAAATCCTGCAGTTGTTAACGTACGCCGGTTCATTTGACATATGTGATTATTATAGTAGATGTATGAGATATACATGTATTTATCAATAAATACGCATGAAGATGTGCATATTGTTCCTAAATAATTAATCCAAATCTCATGATACCTTTTATATTTTATGAATATATAAAGAGAACATACTCCAAAACTGAAAACGTCATGTTTCCTTTTGAGTAACATCGAAATTTAAATTTCAATACTGGATATAATTGTCTTATACTATACTTAAAACCATGGTATAAATAACATGGTACGCACGGACTCGATCGATTATGTAATTACTGCGGTTTTGTACACCGACACGGTCAATTAATCACACCACGCGAGTGACCTGTCATCCAGGGGAAACGTCGTGGCAGATATTGTCAATAAGAAGCCAACTTCGAGATGAACCGGGTAAATAAGATCTTCGGGACTTGAAAATGTATTCGACATAAGCATGGTATTCGACATATCAGTGTTCGACACATCCAGGTTGAATTTAATCATAATATGAAGCATTTTTTTTTTTCGGGACTGACATTCGACTTCGAGATATCCCGGGTATTCGAGATATCAGTGTTCGAGATATCGAAGTTTGACTGTAATTAGGTGTAGTACTGTCTATGTTTTTTGCTGTCATTAGTATTAATTCAATTGCTTGTGTGTCCCTTTTTTCTTTTTACACTCAAAATAAAACAGAATACTTTTATCATCTTGTCTGTTCATTCCTGATATAAAATTTTCAAACTAATCCTGTCTTAGATGTGATAGGAAAGGTTTATGGTTTCAGTCTGAGAATTTTGCTGAAGCAAGACGCAAAGCTGAAAGTAAAAATAGAAAAGCACGACAAGAAATAGAAGACAGAATTGATGAAGAGCTAGAAAGGTAATGATTGATAATGTGAACATCAATATTTACACTAAAAATTTTCAGTCGGGAAAAGAATTTTGTGTTCACTAAGATTTTGAACTAAAATTAAGTGGGGAAGGCATACAATAGTCAACCTGTGGTGCCTGAAAATCTGGTGATAATTGTATTTTAATTCTGGCAAAGATTTTGATTCTCAAAATAGGCTTATAACTAACAAGAAGCTTTTTCCCCTCACAATTGCTCATGGTACAAGTGATTTAAATGTATGAAAGAAATATGACTGAAGACATAGTACTCTCTTTTTATGCCCCTAGATCGATAGATTAAGGGCTTATTGTTTTTGTCCTGTCTTTCTCTTTGTCTGTCTGTTTGTTTGTCTGTTGTCAACTTTAACCTTGGCCATAACTTTTGAACAGTGAGGGATAGAGACATCATATTTGACATACATACTTAACTATTGAGGCCCTTGCAGATGACACTAAGGTCGATGACCTTTTGACCTTGACAATGACCTACACGCTAAAAACATCTTTTTGAACTTTGTTACCACAAGGGGTTTCACAAACACAGCTTGTTTATTGTCAAACTGATAAAAGTCTACATGAAAGTTTGTTGTATTAAACTTCTGTAAATGTCTGGGTCAGTTGTTCGAAATGTTAACTTCTGGTTAAGATTCTGTATAAAAAATCTGAATTAAGTTACAAAGCTTGTTTCATATGCTACAGATCATTACACAGACTATGAGTCAAAGTCTGCTTATTTCAAAGATACAGTTAGATGAAATTTAACCATGGTTAGCTTAACAAGTGGTTAAAATTTCGAACAACTGGTCCCTGTGCTGTAAGTGATGATGTACACTCACATATTTACATCCATGGGTGATAAGCTCAAGTCATTTAATAGATCTACATGTATATACAATCAATTTTGATTTTTTATTTGTATTTTCAAGATTTGTTAATAAAACATATTTAGTCACATGGCTATACTTATGCACTATTTACAATATATAAAACAATATGCAGAGACCAAGAACAGGCTAAAAACTTTTTGTGTGTTGGAGCAAAGCAAAAATTTGCCTTGTTCTTTTTTGCTGTATATTATGCATTATGTGGTACCTTTTTGCATCACTTAAACTCACATTCCGTGTCTCTACAATTCTCAGGTTATTGAAATAGCAGTTTCTCACAAAAGAACAAATGAAATATCTTTTTTGACAATAACAGTGTTTTCCTACACAAGTCTTTGTTTTTGATAACAGAATGAATTTTTGTAAATTCTTGTGAAAACACAAAAAATAAATAAATAGATATGACGAGTTTTATAGAGGGCATCTGATGAGATACATTACAAATCTTTAAATAAGTATGAAATATTGTGTGTTATATTATATTTTCTGGTGTTATATCTTTTCTTTCTGGACTTTCGAACTCTAAAAGTGAGGACCCACAATGTCCCATGAATTAATGTCTTCAGTGTAAACCCCTTACAATACGAACATGTAATTTAGATTTCATTATGTTCACAGAATTTAATTGTTTCCAACAGGTAAATTTTTATTAGCTCACTGGGACGAAAGTCTGCTGAGCTATTGTCATACCCCCGGCGTCATTGTCGTTGTCAGCAATGTCATCCATAGACAGAAACTTTGACCTTGGTCGTAACTTGTGAACAGCAACAGTTAGGGTTTACATACTTTAAATGTGTATTCCTTCGGCCTAGCCCTGTAATTGGGTACCAAACTTTTGGACCTTGTGACCTTGACCTTAAAGTTTGAGCTATACATACTTACAAAACTTTGGTTCCTCTGGAGAATTCTGTTGTCTTTTGATAACTCTTGCTTTAAGGAACTATTGTAGTGTAGATATTTTCATAAATAGGTCAAAGGACTATTCTCACTCTCCCCCCTTTCCTCCAAATCATGTCATATATATACATTTGTTATGATTGTTGTCTCAAATGCCAATTTATAGCCTAAGTTAGTTGAAATTTGAAAGTTTAAAGGTCAGTGCCATCACCATATTCATGTATCTGACTTAAAATTAAATGCCGTATTTTCTATAATAAAATTACATACAATATTTTTGTATGCTATTTTTTTTGTTATGAAAATTAGATAACATTTACCAAATTATTACATTATTGAAAATCTGCAGAAAAAATCTAAGAAACAAAGTATATAACTTCAGGTTGATGGAAGCAGTACCAAAACCAAGAATGATGAATCTGTGGCCAGTTCTTTTGTTGATATTCCTTGTACAAGCCATCATTAAATCCCCTCAGACCATACGCGAGAAATATACAGAATGGCAAGAAAGGAAAAAAGCACTTGCAGAGGAAGAAGAAGAAGATGATGATGATGAAACGCAAGAGTTGTTAGGTAGACTTTCAGTGCAAATCATCCTTTCATTTTATTGTTATCTTAAGATAATCATTTTACTTTATATGAGAAATACAGCTGCTTTTAGTAGATTTTCCAGCTTGAGTAGGATCCTGTCAGTGTCACTTGTACATGTAACTGCAAATCCAAAATGTTTTCTGATAGATCAAAATTTCGTCAGAAGATTGCTAATTAAAAACACAAGGGTTGTATCTTTGGTATATTTGTTATTGGCACCTGTCATTCTTGAGTGAAATGGTTTTCAATTTTGATCGAAAACAGAGAACAAGGGTAAAAGCTGTTGAATTACAGTCAAACCTCGTTATCTCGAAGTCGGAGGGACCGTAGAAAATACTTCGAGATATCCGTAGTTCGAGATATCCAAATTTTGAGTTTAGGGTCACAAATCTTGCAGTTGTTAATGTACGCCGATTCATTTGACATTTGTGATTATTATAGTAGATGTATGAGATATACATGTGTTTATCAATAAATACGCATGGAGATGTGCATAGTGTATTGTTCCTAAATAATTAATCTAAATCTCATCATACCTTTTATATTTTATGAATATATAGAGAATATACTCCAAAACTGAAAACGTCATGTTTCCTTTTCAGTAACATCGTAATTTAAATCCAATACTGGATATAACTGTCTTACACTATACCTAAAACCGAGGACGGGCTTACACGTAAGACAAGATAAAGACACACGTCATAATTTGATTTAATTACTATTACTTTGCATAAAAATACATAGACATACACACGGATTGGAAATAGCTATAATCAGAGACATATATACACATGTGTATATATGTCTCTGCTATAATTAATGAACAGTGTAAAGAAATTTCTTTAAACGCAGATATGAAAAAACATTAATTACAGTTAATGTTAATTATCTAATTTTGTGTCGAGTTTAATAAGCTATCATCATTTATTAATATTTGGTATAAATAACAGGGTACGCACAGACGCGATCGATTATGTAATTACTGCGGCTTTGTACACCGACACGGTCAATTGATCACACCACGCGAGCGACCTGCCATTTAGGGTAAACGCCGCGGGGAATATTGGCAATAAGAAGCCAACTTCAAGATAAACCGGGTAAATAAGAACTTCGGGACTTGAAAATGTATTCGAGATAAGCATGGTATTCGACATATCAGTGTTCGACACATCCGGGGTGAATTTAATCATAATATGAAGGATTTTTTTCGGGACCGACGTTCGACTTCGAGATATCCCGGGTATTCGAGATATCAGTGTTCGAGATATCGAAGTTTGACTGTACTATGGATTTCACTGAGGAAGTATGGATACAAAAAAAATAGCTTGATTTATCCTTTGAATAGAAATTAGCATAAGGAACCCCAGAGAATTGATTATGTGGAGACATATTTCATCAAAGAATCTAGGGACGAAGTTTAAATTCTCCAATGTAGATGTTTCCATAATGTTTGTACATTTATCTGAAAATCATTTTTGTCCATTTTCCCAATCTGTTTTGTTTTTTTATGATGATATCATATATATTAATTGGGAAATTGGGCAGTTAAAAATCTGGGAACTTTATTCAGAATATAATGTCATCCATAGTTCAGAAATACGCCAGTTACTTATGCCTGATATATGATTCTATTCAAAATGTTTGATACAAAACTTAAGACTTAATCCCAATAACATTTGAAACATCTTTTGTCATTTAAAATTGGGGTATATAGCCGGCTATAAAGTATTGGTGGTACTCAAACTTACATGTAAAAGTCATTAATGACACCATTTGTGTGACTATTGTTGCTTCAGTTGATTCCTCTTAGTCATTACTTTCACATTTGTACAATTGTGTGATTTTGTAACATCCATGTGCGTAACATATCTCTTGTTAAACATATTCATGGAAATCTTTATTACAGCCAGATCGTTTTTCCTGTGCTGAATAGTGTGTTTTGGAGAGGAAATACACCAAGCTTATGCAGTTCAGGATATGAATACTGATTTAGACTTTATTCAAACATTATCTCCGACAAATTATCAAGCAGAATTTAATTTATTATATTGGATATGACAGTTATGACTGCCAAACAATTTATTGATTCATTTTATACAATGTGTTATATAGGTAAGATGATGCTCATTGTGATCTTTCAGCTGAAGAAAAGAAAAAGAAAAAGGAAAGAAGGGCACAAAGGCTTGCAGAGTATGCCAAACCTCCTGAGCTTATCCAGACTGAGGGGGCACCTGTTATGTATAGCCAAGTCCTCAATAAATCAGAGGACAGTGCAGAGGATACTGTCAGACAAGTTAAGGTATTAATGCATTCATATGTGGATTTTATTTATTTTTTTGTTCATTGTCTTATATTTCACCGATACAGATGTGTATGTGACATAAGGCCTTGATTTTTACTGTCTCACCTGAAAGACAAGATATTGAAGATTGAAACCCATGACCTCTTGACCCTGGATGGAGCATTTTACCAACAAAGCTTCAGTGGCAAATGCAGAATCAGAATCTTGTGAAAATGAAATCATGCACACAAGTAGATGTTTTACAGGTTTTTAAAGTCATATTTTCAAAATTATTTTTGAAATTACTGTATGAAAGGTAGCATTGCTGGTCAGGATTTCAGTTTAAATTTCTTTGTTTTTCTAGGAAAAGAAAAAGAAATCTGGATCATTGAATAAAAAATTATTCTCTTTCCAGAATTTAAAATAATATTTGTATCACTCTTCTATAATGCTTTTGTATGTGAATTATATCAGTGTATTTATTTCGTTTTCACACAATAGAAGGGAGAATGGACTGATGAAGAAGTTGCATTACTAGCAAAAGCTGCCAATAAATTTCCTGGTGGAACAGCCAAACGTTGGGACAAAGTAGCAGATATGGTGGGCAGGTCAAAATCTGAGGTGAAGGTTTAGTTGCATATGATTAAGGTCAATAAAAGTAAGATTCTGATATATACAGCTTATCACCAGGTTCACAAAATTTTAAAATTTTGTACAAAGGAAGAATACTTGGCATACATAATTTCTATCATTCGTGAATTCAATTTAAGCTAAATATTTACTCGTATTTTCAAAATTTCTTTATTAAGATTAAAAAGAACAAGCAGTCTTCATATAGTTTAAACACAGCAAACTGATAAGTTTCATTTATTTCATTTAAGTTAAAAAAATTCTTCAGTATTTTTTGGAACAGACTTAAATCAAGATGGTTAAGTATATGGCATGTGATACAGGGGACTTTGGTTTAACTCCAAGATTATGCCCATATGTATAAGCAGTTGGTTTCCTCCTGCTTCCATGTCACAATATAACTGAAAAATTGTTGAAACAACATAAAACACCAATCAACCAACCAACCTTGATCAGTTTTTGTATGATTACCAATTCTTCTAGGTCATCAAGAAATATGAAGAAATAAAAGAAACACATACAATGAATATAGATGTAGCTCTTCAAGGTAAAGTAATGCTATTTTTAGATATTGATGGCTTATTTAATGATATATGAGTCAACTCTTCTATAGCATGTCTGTATTGATTTTGTGTGGGATAAATATAGTCCAAAATCCAAATGGTGCCAATTTTGGCACTCTACTGCTGGCTTATGATAATAAATATATCTCTTTTTGAGATGTTTCTATGAAAAGGAGATATTATAGAATTACACAACTGCATATGAGAATTTTAGCACTACTTCAAAGTTTTTTATTTGAGTTGAAATAGCGATTCAATTTGTATTGACTTGGCAAAAATTTAAGGATTAATGTATCTATGAATAAACCACCTTAATGATGTATGGGAAATCTTCAGTCAAAATACGTGGTACATGTTGTAAAACCTCAAAGTATTCCATTTTAAGTTCAAATCTAAGAGTAGGGTTGACTGGAGGGTTGAGGCATACATGTATGAGAAGACTAGCATTTGACTATTACATGTATCCTACTGGTATTGTTTTGTATATAAGTTTGTTTTCAGCTCTCCAGAATAATTGTCTCTTGATTTCTTATTGTTATCAGAGTTCTTGAAAAGTGTCGGATTTATCGGATTGTCCAATAAAATTTACGAAGCTCCAATAAAATATGAAAAGTATGTCTCTTAATCAGACCTAATGTCCGATACGACTTTTTCGTATTTTCCATTTCCAAATAAAACTGTAAAGCAAATTTCTAACATACCGTATCTGAACCAGTTTTATTTCTTTGCATTGCAAGCGTTTTGTTTTGTTCTTTGACTAAGCAAGCACTTGGTTGAGTTAGATATGGTATAATTGGTTTCGGCATGGCCAGTTAAAGTAACAGAGTATAGAGGGGGAATTTGAAGAAATGGAAGATGGTGTCATAGGGGAGGATGTTGTCAATGTGGTGGATGGTAGTGTCCTTGTACAGGATGATGGTGTCAGAAGAGAAGATGTTGTCATTGCATTGTGGAGGATGGTGGTGTCATGGTGAGAATGGGATGCAAGGTGGAAGGGTAGGGGTGTCAATGTGGTGTAAGGTGTGGAAGACAGTGAAGAAAAAAGGGAAACTAACAGTGAAAATTAACAATCAGAAGAGGAAAATGGACAAAATTTAAGACAATTATTTAAGAATATGAAAATGAATGTGAAAATTTGTAAGTTTATGAAATTAAATGTAGATTTATTGTGTTGTTGATAAAGAGATCAAATGTCAAAATACCTCATTTTCTTTTCAAACCATAAAATCACAAGAAAATTATTCGGTCTGATAAAAGCTTGTTCGGTCTGATAGAATTCACAAAGTTATCGGACCGAATGTCTGACACTTTTTGAAAGTTTTCATGAAGTCTGTGTTATACAATAATTTTCTTATAATGTAATCTTTTTGAATACTTTAGCAATTTTCTACCTTTGCATTGACTAGTACTCATTTTTCCATCATTCATTTCCTTTTGTAATCAAAGGACATATTGATTGACCTCACGTTAAGATTGATGTTCTTGGGCAAGTATCATTATTGAAAGAAAAACTATGTATTTTATTTCTCATTTGTAATGCGCTCCTTCTAAATCAACCTCAGATATAAAAAGTGTTGCATTATAGAGTGTTTCAATACAGCCCTGTTTTCCTCAAATTAGCTAGAGTTATCTCCCTCATTAAAGTACAACTCTCTGACTTTATCCATCAATGCACATATAAAACTGCTTGATTTAACTTAATTTTATGAAATAATCGCATTGTATATCTAAATGTTTTACAGAAAATTTTCAACTGATTGAATATATTTACTGATTTATTAAGACTGAAGTCCCGAAATCTACCCTGATAAATAAATAATTTCTCAGAAATTTAATGAAGTTTACATGGTAGAGATGAAAAAATCCAAGAGTTGTACTCCAACAGGGCGGCTAATGCTAGTAGTTTGACATCGCATGGGCAAACTCTATATACAAGTGTATGGTACATGTGTCGTTGTGACACTAATGCATTGAAAATGCTATCAATTTTAGGTGGGGTTTCAAAAGGAGGGAAAAAGCCACAGTCGCTTACAGACGATATGATATCAACCAATACTGATCCCTCATTAAGAGATGACAATGATTCTTCTGAATCTCAAGTAAGAAAAAGACATAAACAGTCTAAAAAAACAGCAGAAAGAACTTTGATGATATCACAAAATAATGTAGGAGCCACAGGAAGTGAATCTTCAGATTCTGGAGGTAAAGAAAGTGTGCAAGATGAGAAATCAGACAGTGCTTTAAAACTCTCAGAAGATGTTGATGGTTGGAATAAAAATCAGCAAACTATTCTAGAATGGGCATTAAGACAGTATCCGAAAGGAACAGATCAAAGATGGGAAAAAATTTCTGGACATATCCCAGGCAAGAATAAGGTAAGTTCATTTTTGACCGGATTGCAAAGCGATTCCGGTCAATGAATTGGCGAAATTCGTCCGTCTGACCATCCGCACGGCGTCAACATTTTACATTTAGCATTTGCATTTAGCTTGGTTTCTTTCATACTCTAAAGGGTACTTAGGTCAAAGTTGGTAATTTTGTAGATACTTGAATGTTCTATCCAACCAATACAAAAATTTAGTAACCTTGACCTTGACTTTATGCTTCAGTGAACACACACTGTTTTTTTGCCTTTAGGGTGACCACTTGCATACATGTATGTTAATGTTAATGCAAAGCAATTCCGGTCTATAAATTGGCAAAATCTGTCATCCGTCTGTCTGTCCGTATTTATGATCATTGCCTCTCTACAGGGACATCTTGTTTTTTAACCATTTTTAGAACAGGAGCTCATAGCATCAAATTAATAACACTTGAAGTAGTGCACATTGTATTTTATAATTACAGGAGGAATGTGTCTCTAGATTTAAGTATCTAGCAGAACTGGTAAAGAAGAAGAAAGAATCTCAAGCTTCACAGAACAAAACTAACTAGTCACTGTTAAGTTTCTCATAAGTGCAATATTTAGCATTTTCTTGAATATCTATGTTAACTATGAATAGCTAAGCACAGTCATGTTAGCATTGGTTGTTGCATTTTACATGTACAGGTTTTTGAAGTACATGTATATCCACTGTAGTAATTTCTAAACACATTTTATCAGCCAGATATGCACTGAAGTTCTGAAGTAAATAGTCATTAGTGTCATAATCGTTCTTTTGATGGAAAATTATATTAAGCAGTCTTTTCTTTCTATATATGTCACAAAATTATCTTAGTTTATACAAGAATCTACACATGTAGAGTCTCAGAAAAATGAATGGGTTTTGATGACTGAGTGAGCTATAATGCTGTGCTGAAATTCACCCCCTCCATCAAAGTCTCTGTGAATTATTGATCTTTGTATTTGGAAAGGTATGCCAAGGTATATGCCAAATGTAGATTATTTTTCTGAGTACTGTAGATAGGATGCTTCCTAGAAGGAGGTGCCCTGTCTCTCAGTGGGTCTGTTCAAATGTCTGTCTGTCTATCTGTCAGTAAGTGTGTCCAATCATCTGTCTGTCTTTTTGTTTGTCCATCAGTATCTTGATTGGGATGGAATAACTCCAAATATTTCAATCTACAGATTTCTTATTTCACATACAGGGGCAAAATGGAAGGAGGAACATGCCTATAGATATTAGAGGTCAGAATCAAAGGAAAAGGTCAATCAAAAAGGCCCTTCCTGACTACATTAGTTTTCTTTCCTCTATTTTGTACCTCTTGCCACCACCATATAAGTGAAATAACCCAGGAAAAACATATATAAAATAAGTCAAAAAATGAATTTCTATCCTATATTTTGGATTAAACAATAAAACCCAAGGACCAGTCATGGTTGACAGCAGGACATTAAAGACCCCTCACTGCTTTAGACGGGTCAGGTACATATTTTTCTTGAAATGTATCATTCTGTCATTTTATAAGTGAATTAGTCTCGATGTAACAGAAAACAACACTCAGATGAGTCATACTTGGCATATGAAAGAACTTTTTAATACATCGGTGCAGGTCATCATTTACATTTTGTTTTGTCTATTAACTCCTTCATAATTTAATGTAGTGCCTCTCTTTACACAGTGGAATAAAGCTTCCTTTCAAAAATATTCATTTTCCAAAAGACAAAAAAGAAATCTAAATTGCAAAGTGTAACATTGCATATGACTTTTCGAAAAAATTTGAGAGGGATGAATGCTAAAATGATTTCTTTTAATCGTAAGTGTAAAAGTTATCCTTTTATCATTGGGATGCATCCAAACATTTGTATGATTGATAATTGCATGAACATTGTTTTTAACCTAAAAATGCTTTATGAATGACTGCCAAACATAGACTGTGATATCAGGGATAATAACACATGCTTTATTTGAATAAATACACTGGTGCTGGAAAATAACTCAGAAGTTTGTCTCATTTTTTTCATGTCTCATTTTATCCTTTTTACAAATCTATTTACCGGTAATCATGTAGGTAATGTTTACTTCATGCCATTGAAGTCAAGGTCACAGATACTATCCTTAAACTTGTACCTTCCACAAATGAAATGTTGATCTGACATCATACCATTAAAATCAAGGTCACTGATACAAGCCTTAAACTTGTACCTCTCATAAATGAAATGTTGACCTGACTTCACACCATTGATGTCAAGGTCACTGATACAATCCTTAAACTTGTACCTCTCACAAATGAAATGTTGACCTGACTTCATACCATTGATGTCAAGGTCACTGATACAATCCTTAGACTTGTACGTCTCATAAATGAAATGTTGACCTGACTTCATAACATTGAAGTCAAGGTCACTGATACAATTCTTAACATTGGATCTTCCACAAATGAAATGTTGACTTGACTTCATACAGTTGAAGTCAAGGTCACTGATACTATCCTTAGAGTCTGGCTTATACTCCCTTAGGAAGCAGGCTTGGTGTAGTGTTTAGGCGCTTAGCTTGGTGTGCTGACGATCCTGGTGCGATTCCTAGATTGTGCCATTATGTTTAAGAGGTTGGTTACCCCCTGCTACTATGTCGCGATATAACTGAAAAATTGTTGAAAGCGATGTAAAACACAAATCAACCAACCAACCATACTCCCTTAACAATAACATAAATCTACTTCATATATTACACAGGTGTTATGTATGGTTGAATCGTGGCTTTAATTTTGACTTGCATCATACTCCAGGGTTAAAGTCTTGGTGATTTATCACCAAAACTAACGGCTATACACAAAATATTAGCAGTTAAAAGGATCTGATTAACATTTTAACTAAATGATCCACATTTGACAAGGGTGTCCTGACTTTGACATAAAGTTATACTTCCATATTCAAGGTCGCAGCCTATAATCAAATTTTGTATCAGGTTAGGTCCGTTACATTTGATAACAATATTAATATACTACATAAACTACATTGTCTTCACCAGGTTATGTGATTATCTTGATTCAGTGTCAAGACGTCAGGGTCAAAGTCATATTGACCCTGCAAAATGCAGATCAGTACTATGGGCTTATTGTTTTTGTCTTGACTGTTAGTTTGTCAGTATTAATTAACCTTTCCAATAAATTTTGTACATTAGAATATAAAGACTTCATATTTCGTGCGTGTACTTCAGTAAAGAAGGGTTTTTTTTAAATGACATTGACCGAAACGTTCTTGGCAAAGATTAGTTTTCAATCAGCACTTTCTCTCAAGTTTGCCTAGAGAGATTTAAATGCTATTATAATACTTCTAAAGTCAGGACCTAAGTCAAGGAAGGCCCCTTCCAAAATTTTATGAAACAACCATTCGTTGTTGCGGAGTTATGGTTACTTCTATTCCAAAATAAGCCTTTATTCAGATGTGTATTGTCTATTTCTCACAATAACTCAAGTTTGCCGAGAGATATTACCCTGACAGATTTTTGTTGCCGCGGGGGCATATTGTTTCAGAAACGCATCTTGTTTGTCTTTAGACTTTATAGTTTGCTTTGCATTCTGAGGAACTTTGTTCCAAAGAAACTTTAAATACATAAATTAAACCATATAATTATTACTATCTCCATTAGCAGAGATGTTAAACGAATTTATGAAAATGTCAGATGTTGCAAAATGAATGTGAACATAAAGTTTATGATGGTTTCTGAGGACTGTGAATAGCATGGTGTATGATTAAAGACAGATGTTAGGAAATTTAACTAATAACACGACAGAATCCACGTCAGATAGAGCAGAATTGGTGAAAAAAACACAAGAACATACTAATGTAACTTTAAATGACAATAATGGTACAGTCTAGAGGTGGACATTTGGCATGTAAATTTTTAGAGCCATGCTATTGTGACATAAGGTACATGTACCACATTGGACATTCATTGACCATTTGAACTGGAGACGAGATCAAGAGAAGCAGTGGCGGATCCAGGATTTCCAAAACAAAAGGGGGGGGGGGCATATGTAAAAATTAAGTATTAGCCAAAATCCTCAGCAATTGTAGGTGCCAAATCTGAGGATTTACCCATATTTGTAGCAAAAAAAGGTAGCGGGACGGGCCCTCAGGCTCCCTCTGCAATCCGCCACTGAGACGGATTCTTTTTAGCTCGCTTCTCCGAAGTTAACATGAATTAATGTTATACTTTGCGTAGTCGTCATTGTCAGCTGTGTCGACGTCGTCCGCATCCGTTATTTGGGGTAATACAGTTTTGGACAAAATACAAAAGTCACAGTTATCAATCTGTGGGTCATCTTGAGATGCTGATTTCAGTCCATGGTCAGAATATTTCAACATAAGGTCAGTGCAACTCACTGTCAAAATAAAGGTAGAAAAGATAGACACAAGAAGTGATAACGGCACTAAAACATCAAATACATGTGTTTTATTACATGTTTTAGTATGATTGTCGCTTCTTGTGCTTTTATATCAATATAAGTTGTACGTTGTCACTCATTTATCTTTAGTATTGCAGCTGTTGATAGTTTCATTGATCGAAGTCTACTTTGGTGTATTTGTATGAAACCTATTTCCTTGAAATAGGGTTGTTCACATTTATACACACATTCCCAATGACTAGTGCACAAATAGAATCAGTGAAACACCTGGAAGTCCTATGGACCTTGGATATATATATATATATATATATATATATATATATATATATAGATCTATCGTGCCGAATCACATAGCTGTCATGCATCCGACCGTCCAACGGACTGGGCTGCCCAAGCTCCACAAAAAATAGAGCTTTAATAGCCATTCATTAGCAATCATTAGCTATTCGTATGCATGACAGCTTGGTGATTCGGTTTCATAGGTCGGGGTCCGAGTCCCCTAAATATTAGTGAAATATAGGGTATCTTGTTGGCTGTAGTGCCTTTGTACTTAATATGTTTGTATAATTTGTCTTTATTTCTACAGATCTTTTTTCGGAGATCATAGGTCCATTGTACTCCCGGGTGCACAAATAGAATCATTGAAACACCTGGGAGTACTATGGACCTTGGATCTCCGAAGAAATACCTGTAGAAAATAAAGACAAATTAGACAAACATATAAAGCACAAAGACACTACAGCTAACAAGGCACCCTATATTTCACTTATATTCGTTCCCCGTCTGGGACTCGAACTCACGACCTATGGTACCGAATCACCTAGCTGTCGTGCGTCCGACCCTCTAACCGACTGAGCTACCGGAGCTCCACAAAATGGAGCTTTAATAGCCAATCATTAGCTAATCGCATGCATGACAACACGGCCGCGGAAAGTGAAGGAATTTACCCGACGTAAACGTAGGCGGACCCTCTGAGAGAATACATCACTGAAAAAGAAATAAAGACATAAAGCACAAATAAAATCCGTGAAACACCTGGGAGTACTATGGACCTTGGATCTCCGAAGAAATACCTGTAGAAAATAAAGACAAATTAGACAAACATATAAAGCACAAAGACACTACAGCTAACAAGGCACCCTATATTTCATTTATATTCGTTCCCCGTCTGGTACTCGAACCCACAACCTATGGTACCGAATCACCTAGCTGTCATGCATCCGACCCTCTAACCGACTGAGCTACCCGAGCTCTACAAAAATAGAGCTTTAATAGCCAATCATTAGCTAATCGCATGCATGACAACACGGCCACGGAAAGTGAAGGAATTTACCCGACGTAAACGCAGGCGGATCCTCTGAGAGAAAACATCACTGAAAGAGAAATAAACATATAAAGCACAAATAGAATCAGTGAAACACCTGGGAGTACTATGGACCTTGGATCTCCGAAGAAATACCTGTAGAAAATAAAGACAAATTAGACAAACATATAAAGCACAAAGACACTACAGCTAACAAGGCACCCTATTTTTCACTATATTCGTTCTCCGTATTCTCCGTATTTGTGTGTGTGTATATATATATATATATATATATATATATATATATATATATATATATATATATATATATATATATATATATATATATATATATATATATATATATATATATAGACAAGTGCCCACGTATACCGTGACACGGAGCCACTATTTATACATCCGACTGACAGATAGGGAGATAGAGAAGATAAAACACCATAGAAACCTCAACCTGAATCCAACCTGGCACTATAGATAGAGTGTACAATGCCACTCAACCACCCAGCCTATCTACTTTTTCAGCGATGCTCAAAGCCTACAAGAGAAGTACTAACTTGACTTCGCTGTTCTCTTCGACACGCGATGCTGTTTAACGCCTCGTCGAATGCCTATTTACCCATTTACTCTGAAGTATTCCGATGTAATAAAGCATAATTACATTTCTCTGTAAAACTGTTAGGAAAGGGAGTTTGAGTTTCTTAGTTGTATAAATAACTTTTCTAGGAAATGCTTTTTATCAGTTCATGGCTGAAATTAAACCTCATCTCTGAAATTATATTGCTTTTATTGGGTTATGCAACATTTACCCAAGGACGTTTGCCGTTGAAATTAAACCAAAAAACAAATCAAAGACACTTTAATTTACATTTAATTGTAAGAAATTATAGTGTGTTATGTCATTGTTTAAGTATGGGACCGAGTGCTTTTCATTTGTACATTGTGCTTTCATGGCAATTACAACACAATTCAGTTCTAGAATCTGAAAATAACGAAAAGGTTAATTGGTCTTGTAATCATTACTTAGATTCATTCAATGTATTGAAAATAGCGCCTAAATCAATCAATTTAAAGTAATAATTATGTGGGAAGATTAGCCCGTAAACCGGTTAACTACACTAAAATGAGTGACTATATCCATTTCAATTGGCCATCCTTAGATCATGGTCTACTCTTCTCAATTGTTTTGTCAAATGGCTATGTCAAGACAGTCACCTTGATATGCCTCAGTCTAATCAGGGTTAAACAAAGCACCTCAATGAAATGGCTTATAAATACTTTTGTCAATATATTGTTGACTTCCTCATCTATTTGTGTTCGTGTTGAGGGTTTTGTCACACTCCTCTCTTAAATAATTCACATCACATATATTCTCATGTAAGCAATAAAATTTCTAGTCAAATATCATTCCCTGATTCATGTACTTGTAATAAAGATTTCAATTAATATAATGCGCATCTGGTGCCCAAAATTATAACGTATATACGTTCTAATGATTATTTACAGAAATAAAAGTAATCAAAATTACTATTTGTTCGCACTTGTCACTGCAATAAAGAGAGATGTTTTCATCACTGTTTTTAAATTTGTAATTTGTGAAAAGAAGACAGTGGCGGATTAAGTGGAAAGGGGGAGGGTGGGGGGGGGGGCGGTTTACACTTTTCGCCACATGATTATAAGTAGAACTCAAGATTTGGCACCAAAAATTACTGACTTTCACATGTGGCCCCACGTCCTTTTCGGAAATCCTGGATCCGCCACTGGAATGCTTATGAGCAGAGGGAAGTGAAACGCGACTCATGCATTGTAGTTATAAATAATAAAATAATAATTTCAAGTTAATATATCCCAATGAACTGGAAATTAAAGACACTACAGTATCCAATATTTGCTTCATATTTAGATCCTCTACTTGATATTAACCTATATGGTAAACTTACTATTTCAATTTATGAAAAACGTGACTTATTAAGTTTCCGTTTACAAGTAGTAAAATTCCTTTATCACCTGCATATGGTGTTTACATATCTCAAATGATTTGTTATGCTCGAGCTTCTTCTGAGTAACTATCCTTTATTTATCGAGGCAATCTACGGGGAGAACAGTTACTATCACAAAGATATGAGATATCACGGATTAAATCAACATTCTGCAAATTTTACGGTCGTTATAAAGACCGTATTTGCTCAAACAATAGATCGTTGTCTGACATGTTAAATTCCTTATTTCATATTAGTTATACCGTCTGCATTACCAATACTGTATCATTTATACTGATCATGCCATATACCCCTTGTGACTACAGCTGTGCCGTTCACTACTTTTGTGACTACGAATAATACTAACTGGCATATGCTTACGGCATCACGGCGGGTCTGACCAGTCGGCAGGGGATGCTTACTCCTCCCTGGCACCTGAGCTTAGTTCTTGGGTGTATTAGCTAATACTTTTAATAGAGTACACAGGTACAGAATATTCATACCTCTTTTACAAATAATAAACAAATATAGAGGTATTATGGAATTAACATTTTCTATTCCATATTTATTTATATTCATCTTAGGTATGAAATACTAGTATATTTTTGTTGGCATTTATACAAAATGTTGCTTGCCAAATAGGAGATGCTTACGATTCCATTATACTTTCACTTTTCTCTCCCCAGAAGTCTGACATGTCATGCATCAATTAACTTAGATAGTCATTAAATGAAATAAATGTGTAATATTGCAAACAATGTTGAGAAATATATCCCCAAAATCCAAAAAATAGTAATATAATGAATATAATTGACATTTAAGTTCAGCGTTGGGGATTACAGATTCAGATTTTCAGTAAGCATTAGCGGATTGGTTTCTAATAGCTCTGTACGTACTAAACTCGTAGTATATGATAATTCGTTCCATTGTTAAACTCCATTGTATTTGTATAAATCATTTAGGGATATTTATAATCCCTGTGGCAAAATAAAACATATTTTGTTCGATGGGTTATGTCAAAATACATTCCCTCTGTAACTTATATCACTGTCCATATAAATGCTTATGCTTTATATGTAAATAGTTGAAGTTGTGGATTGATGACTATTTAACTCGATTATGAATATTATTTTTACTTAGGAATATTAACCTGAGTAAGTTAATATCAGTACCATAGCAATATACCATAGTAACGTTTGTATTTTATTTTTTATTGTTACACACTATCAACTTCTTTTGTATTTTGAGCTTATATATTTTTTTCTCCGTAGAGATTTGACTTAAGTGGTCTCAAGGCCTAGTCATCATGTGGTATGGATATAGGACATTCTATATAGTGTTGTCCCATATTCATTTCATGAGTAGTGTGCCAATAGTCTTTTTTTTTCTTTTTGGGGGGGGGGGGGAGGGGGGGGGGCAGTGCAACAACATATACAGGTAACTTTCTCTTCGTTTGAATGTCTATGGCATTTTTTGCCGGTGCCACTGTTTTTCATTTCATGAGTAGTGTTCCATTATTTTTGTGCTACTGTATGTTTATGGCATTCCTGGCTGTTGCGACTATCTATACAGTTAACCTTATCTTCATTTGTATGTTTATGGCATCCTTTGCCGGTGCCACTGTTTACACAGGTAATATTTTCTCCATTTGTAATTTTATGGCATTCGTTGCTGGCACGACTATCAATGTAGATCATTTTTTTCTCCATTTGTGTGTATGACATCCTTATCAGGTTGACTAGGTATACAGGTAATATTTTCTCCTTTGTATGTTAATTTCTTTCTTGGTTAGCGCGACTAGCTTTAAAGGTGGCACCTTATGTGGCCTTTTACTTCCTGTGGTCCATGGATGTACACTAAAGTACGTTGTCTTGTTTCAGTAATTTCGTTTTTACCTTATGTTGAGTAAGAACACCAAGGCTGTTTTGGGTCCATTCATTAGCAGTTTGATTTTACCATGGTATGTAAAGGTTACTATCTATATTACATATGATATATCTTTCCATGGTATTTAAGAGGTTACTATCAATATTACATATGATAGATGCAGACAGGAGACGCTTACTCTCCCCGGGCACCTGGTCTCACCTCGGAATTTTTCAGTATTTCGGGGTTCACAACAGTTCCTTTTTTGAAACTTACACGATTTTGTATCTGTCCTTGGACTTTGAGAATGATTAACGCTTTGGTACTTCTTCGATATTAATATCTTCATACGACTAAAAAATTGTTGAAGCAACTTAAGATTTCAATCAAACAACCAATAAAAATCATGTCGATATGCATTGCCTATATCCGGACACATGACAGTGATACTGTATCCTATTTAATATCCCAGAATGAGCAAAACGGATGGGCAGCAGGTTCAAAAGTGTCGTACTATGACGATAAAAATACAAACTAGAAAATTGAAAATTACACATTGTAAACAAAGATTTGTTTACGTACTGTTTTGTTTTGTTTTATTTTTATTATTATTATTATTATTATTATTATTATTATTATTATTATTATTATTTATTTATTTATTTATTTATTTATTTATTTATTTATTTATTTATTTATTTCTTTATATATTTATTTATTTATTTATTTACTTATTTATTTATTTAATCGTCTTAATTTTATTGAGAAGTTCCATCATATAAACGTTTAAAGTGTTTAGTTTTTACTAAGGGATGCAAAATGGAAAGCATACCGGAATGTTTTATCACGGCGCTTAAGTTCCACAATGTTTAAAAACTGCTTATTTAACTGTATAGATGATGTAGTGTAGCTACAGGAGTTTTATTTATTAGATTTTTAAATGAATTATAATCAGATGACAAGTCAAAGATAAGTGAAAAATCGTCATAATTATATATCAATACATTTTATACATTAAATACCCGACATATGATGCAAAATATAAAATTCGTGTATTGATAGTCCAAATTAAGCCAGCAATGTAAAAGACCCATTGCTTTCGTGGAATATTTACGGAATTTTGTGACGTCCAATATATTTTCTATGTTTGTCCGAGGTATGACCGGTGAAAAGTATTGTGATGTCATCTGTTTGAACAATGTTTTGCTCATAAATGAAAGGGTCCGTAGCTATTTCATTGAAAATCATTGTAATGTATTCTAGGTATTGCAGCGTATGGTAGAAATTGCACCAAAATGTACATAGAATGTAAAGATGATGGATAAATCCAAAGCACAAGTCCAAAAATCATAAAACCAGAGGACATACAAAATCAGTGAAAATGAAAAACAAATGGAAAATTACAATATATGTCTACTTGAAGAGCATATGTGAACCCCTGTGATGGAGTGAGATCAGGTGCCCGGGGAGAGTGAGCATCTCCTGCTTGCTAGCAACACCCGTCACATATACCCAGTAGAAAGAGTCAGATCGTGTAAATTCCATATGTATTTATTTATGGAGAAGTCGAAGTAGGTAACCTTCTAGTATAGAAGGTGTCAAATCTGTGTAAAATGATAGGAATCGGTCTCAGTCCAGAATGTCATTTAAAAGTCTGGATAACGAGATATCATATGGAGTAATAAGAGTCTCGTAACGACCAAAGAATTTCCTCAGTGACGTTGCTAGTCTAGCAGATATATAACCCTGGTTGAGCAGCTTAACTGAAAGTCGCCTAGCCCTCAGAACAAAGTCACTGTAATTTGAAAATGCTCTGGAATAACGTATTAACTGAGATATGAATACGCCGTATGCGGGCGATGATGGAATGTTGCTACTTATGAAGGGAAAGTTTGTGATAGCGAAATTGAAATCGTCACGTTTGACATAGAGTGAGGTGTTCAATTGACCATTAATGTCGAAAGACAACATAATATCTAAATACGAAGTAGAATTACTACTTTCTGTGGTTTCTTTGACCTCAAGTTCACTTGGATAGATGATGCTAAGGTAATCCGCGAATGAAGGATTATTAATTGAAAGCAAGTCATCTATATATCTGTAAGTAAAATTGAAGCCAAGAGCCAATTGTTTTTTTCCTTGCGAAAGCAAAGACTGAATGAATTCAGCTTCGTATGAGTAAAGGAATATGTCAGCCAGAAGCGGAGCACAGTTAGTGCCCATTGGAATGCCGACAATTTGTTGAAAAACCTTACCTCCAAACACAAAATACTTATTATGCAAATGAAAAAAGAGAGAAAAAAATGCTAAGTTCTTTGTCTGATATTTTGCTTTGATTATCTTATTCAATTGCATAATGCAATTTACTCTTTTCTACAGACTAGATACAAGCAATTTACAGAATTATTCAGTGGAAGCCGTGAACTTCTATTGAACACAGTAAATAGAGAACTGTTGACACAAGACCAATTCTGGGTTCGTTTCGCATTTTATGTACTTGCGGAAGAGTAGCTTACTAGCTTTCTAAGAAAACTTTATTGATGAATTAGTCCTTTTTATATTTGATATATATTTATCACAGAAAAGAGATCAATCGGAGTAACTTTCTACATTTAAACATTTAATATACATGTACCTTAAAACATGATTGTTTGTGGTCTTATTAATCACAACTTTCCTGATTTGAATAAAGTATACCTGGTTGCACAACGTATGCATTACAGTTAATATTCATTAAAATAGTTTATTTAAATTCAACTGATTTATATGAAATAAATATCGAAACATAAGTACATATATACTAATGCAAAATACGAAAGTAACTGGCGTCAAGCGACTTTGGTATTAACAACAATGTACCACAGCAGACATTCACGTATAATAACACTTAAGCCAATCCCTCCGCGGGGTTTCAAACTACATTTTGACAAAATATCAATATATTTTCCTCGCCAATATACTCACAGTCGAACTTCTCTGAGGCTCATTGTTAGACAAAAAGAGAAATATTTTTGTATGTTGGAGATATTTTAGCATTAATTTCCAGAAGTCATGGAAATCCGTTGTGGTACATTGTTAAAATGATTTTTATGTTATATATAGCGACTTATGCAGTAGAGTAATATAACATTCGCGCTAAACTGCCCAGAACTGTTACGGAATTTGACAATAGCAACAAGGGTTTGGTGAATTTGAAGATGTACAATCTCAACAAGGAAATATGTAAAACATCAGCTTTACTATGAAAATTCAGGAATCAATTTCTGGATCCAATAATAACGTACAAGCTTCTACGAATGTACACGAATATACAAGAAGGTGATAGAGATCTGTATACAGGTTGTGAATTACTTAATTGCTGTTTTAGCCTTTAAACAACAATCAATTATGATTCTAGCAAACACTAGTATTTTTATTGCTATTATTATTATTATTATTATTATTATTATTATTATTATTATTATTATTATTATTATTATTATTATTAATATTTATTTATTTATTTATTTATTTATTATTATTATTATTGTTTTTTTTAAATAGATCAAATAAAAGCTATGTCGATATACGTAAGAATACAACGTTGTGCCTTGATGTCCCTAATTGACCATTCAACACGGCCATTTATAGATTTATAGGGTCCTAATAACCCTTGCATTTCTTTCTGTTCAATTTCCTATCAAAATCGACATATGCTAAGGATCGTTTATTTTCATTATCCAAGAATCTCCCCTACATAATACTCAATACCTCTTTCAGTTACTGTCATTTTACTTCCTTGCGAAGCACTGTCAGATAAAGACAACATTAGACCCAAATAGTTAGACCTTGCCAATATCTTTTATTACAGGGAATTTGATTGGTTACTGTGAATGCGCGCCAATTGACTGTCGTATATTCATTATTTCCAGGAGTCTGTCATGTATTTCAGAAAATTTCTGAGAAAGTATTTGGGCGGACTGAGGAATGTAAAATATACAATATAATTCTGAGTGAAACTGAAGGGATTTGTGCGATTTTCATCAACTTATGAGATGACTTTGCCCACGGCTTGGACATGATGCAAAATTATGTTTTACGATATTTGTGTTTAGTCGTATATTGCGGTAAGCAAGATATTTTTTATGAATTTTAAATCTTTTCCTAATGTATAAGAAAATTTCTTTATTTACAAAAATGACGTATTGTAATTGATATTGTATTGCTACAATTTATACCTTATTTCAAATAATAAATACTCTATATAGACCTTTTTTAAATTGATTAATATATGTTGTTGATAAGAACTTAAATGTGTATGAATGGAATTCAAGTTACCATTGGTTTAATTTAGAGAAAACATGGACTATGACTCTCTGCCATGAAGATACTATTTTATGATTTTTTAATAACGGAAACCACGTTGATAAAGAGGAAATTTGGAAAACACATTCGACTTTTTATATCTGACATCTATTGGAATCGTGAAATTTCAATGTTTGAATAATTGATATGAAACTATATTAGAAACTATATAAACAAAGTAGAATATATCCAGATAGATTTTCCCGATATGTCAAAGGGATACTACCATAATGTGACATTCTTCTGTTCTTTTATTGATTTGTTTTGTAAGGTAGTTTATAGTTAATACCGATTTTTCATTATGCAGAGTAGCACCACTTTCTGACGTTCCGAATATCATAAGATTAAAATTTCTTTACATATTAAAATAAAGTAAAATAAGTTCATTAATGAGAATAAAAATTGTAAAATAATAAAAATGTATATTTATACATACACGTTTCCTGGCAATTGCTGTGAACACCCATACAAATAGCTCTTTTCTCTCTAGCAAAACTTAACCAAGCATTAAACTCAAATAGGAAACCGTATTCGTTTATGCACATAAATCACACAAACCAAATTGTTTTAGTTGTGAAACTGCATTGCACATGACATCGTAATGTTAATTTATAAGTCATCAGACGTAAATAATGGCCATTTGCGATCCCTTTTGGTAGCTTGAATGATGTTCGTTGTCGTTTTCTCTGTCTGTACTCCACTTATTGTCATTTGCACAGTGATGATAAGTCCAAGGTATTGATAGTATCATTAACAATGCTTAAATTGAGATGTACATCATGCAATATGTATTTTGTGTCTAAAGATTTATTGACAAATAACGATAGAAATAGCATGAGTATTAATATTCTCATTATTTTCTTTCAATTCATTAACAGACATTGCTGTCAATGGATTAAACTTTGCGATAACCACCTTTCTTCAAAGAAGTGATATAAAAAATTCTATTTTGAAAATCATTTTGGAAACATATTCAAGGTGCTGTACATGTGCCTGAATATAACATTTTATCTGCGAAAAATGTTTTGTTTTCAGTCTTTCGAACAATTGGTGATCAAAATGAATACAAGTTAGTCAATGACCTCTTACGCCGCTATGACAAAAGGATACGACCTTCCAGAAATGCAACACTTGCTCTAAATGTTACCTTTGGTTTGGCGTTGTCGCAGATAATAGATGTGGTAAGCTACATCTTCTCTTTGTAATATTTGTTTTTCTTTTCTATTGATTTGTATATAAGTTTGTTTGTTTCTATGTGGTATGATTTAAATGAAATAGATATGCACTTTTTTGTATCAGTAATTTCTTAAACTTCAAACTTGCTCTGGACTAGTGTAATGTTTTGTGATATCCTTTGTAAAGGAACAGCCTGATTACAGAAAAAGAGATCATCTAAATATTAGAATCTCTTATAGATAATATTTTTGTGATTTTTGGCGGGAAAGTGTTCTAACACATTGCTGGCATTCCAATGGGTACAAATTGCGCGCCACGTCTGGCCGACAGTTTTTGTACTCGTACAAAGCCGAATTCATACAGTCTCTGCTGTCTAAATGCAATAAACAATTAGCATCTCGGTGCAATTTTACATACATACATACATACATACATATACGTTTTTTCCATTAACAACCCTGTATTTAAAGATCACCTCAACATCATATGTCCAATGGGACTCGAGATAAAAGATACAACTTAAAGTGCATCGTCTGTATAGCTCGATATACTCCCATCAATTGGTGACGATAGTTCATTACTAAACTTTCTTTGTGACAAACGTGACGATTTTAAATTTCATTTTTACCAACTTCCTTTTCCTGAGAACTAACATTCCTTCTTTTCTCGCACACGGCGTTTTCACTTCACAACATATACGCTATGCCAGGGCATGCTCTAAATACGAAGACTTCGTCCTGAGAGCAAGGCTGCTTGCCACGAAACTACAATGTACTCTCACAGGGATATATTGAGGAACTTTTGAAGAAATTCTGTGGTCGATATAACGATCTGATGCAATTTGAGATTCCCCTTTCAAGAAAGTTAACCGATATTTTGGGATCTGACCGCACAAGCTAACCATCTAAACTTTTTGACTATACTTGAAAAGACAGTATATATATATATATATATATATATATATATATATATATATAATATAATATATTATATATTATATATAATATTTGATTGTAGTGCAATTACGATACCGACATAGGACGGTCATTTAATTTGACAAAAAGCCAAACAAATGGTGTGGTTAAACCGGTTTACGGGTGCCCACATTTCCCCCACACTTTCACTCACCGTAACAGCAGAACAATCAAAAGCGTACATTTAAAAAATTTATAAATATATCCTCCATGTAAAGAACAAGGGTGTCAAACAGGTATCGCATATTGAGAGTTCAGTATATATATATATATATATATATATATATATATATATATATATATATATATATATATATATATAATATATATATATACAGACATTTGTTGACGTGCATTTCAGACGCCGGAATTTGAGTTCAAAAGTATCTCATACTGTAAATAGGATAATTTGAATTAGTGTTCTTGTCTCCTTCATGTGTTCATATATGTATATTTATGTATATACTTCAACGACTTGAAAAGTTGTTGCAGGACCTATTCCTCCGTACATCTGGTCTAATCTCGATTTAATTGGGATTCGCATTTGTCTGAATATCACACCTTACACGACAATTTCCTTTTATTCCATGCACTACGAGATATGTTTAACCCTTCGGAACTCCTTTGTTATTTACTTATCTAACAAAATGAGTAGTACCTATTTAAGACTTATTTTTGTAACTACGCCAGTTATAATTAAACGTTCCGAATATGAATTTCAACAACCTGTGTCTCATCGGTAATCCTGAAAGTCGACAATGTGGATGTCCACAGTGTAATGAAATTGACATGACAGGAAAAACAAAAACGAACAAAGACAAATGTGAGGTCAGAGTTATGCGTGAGAGATACCCCTTGTGAAGTTTTATGTGTTTTTAAATTGTTTCTAATTCCAGTTTCTTAAATTCACTTTTCAATATTTCATTAACTGCTTCATTATTCAATATCACAAAATCTTACATGTCTACTCTGCTTTATAATATCCGAATCAGATGGAGAAATCAATTTCTCCTAGTATACTCTTTTTCACTATGGAATTACACACTGCGAGCATAGATATTTGGTAGGAGAAACAATTTTCCTTTAACGCTTCATCTGATCATCATTTGATGATTTGTGTTTCCATTTACCACTTAATCATTGTACTTACTTGTCAGTGATGTCATATGACTCCATCCTCGTCCCCTCTGACTGTTAGTCGGGACTCCTGTTGATCAAGGATCTGAGCTCGCTTACAAACGGGCAGAGCACGGTTTATTAATGTTAATGGCTTTACATATTTTTGATAGCAGCATATTATTCTATATTTTTTTTCGTGTTAAATATATTTTTATGACCTCTCTCCTTGAGAAACCTGTTGATCCTTGTTCTCTATATGGAAAATTATTTATAAATTGTTAAATGTGTGTCCTTTGATTGTGCTGCTTTTGCGGTGAGTGGGAAGGTGGGCGCCCGTAAACTGGTTAACCACACCAATTGAGTGACGTTTGTTACTTCAATTGACCGTCCTAAATCGGTATCGTAACCGCAGCACAATCGAGTATTTCTGATTTCGAGAGAGTTACAAAATATGGTAATATTTACCAACTTGCTACTTAATGGATAACAGTAATTTGAGAGTCTCAATTTTTCCCCTCACAAAACAGTCTTTGTATATCCATAATGACCAAACAAATAGTTAATTGTAATAAAAGGGAAAGACCTCTGACTTAGCTGTAGGGCACCAGTTACAAAGGAGATGTACAATAGAAATAATATATGTATATAATTAGGACTTCAGTTCAGATAATAATTCGTGTAATTGATTTTTCCGAAAGGAAATCCTTCATAGTCCAAAATTATTTTTCCTTATCCATCAGTAGATTGACACTTGGCTAGTATACTTGAAATGTACACTTCATACAATATGTAGATTGGAGACTAGGGAGAAGATTAATTACAGTCACATATATTGAATGTTGTGCAGAATTGAAAAGATGAAATTAAAGTGTTCTTTGTCCAATAAAGAAAAGTTTGAACTGCATTGTATACATGTGTATATACTTTTTTTAAGTTTCGGTTAATTTTCTGTATATGAAATATTTTCTTCAGGTAATAAAACAATAGATTTAATACGGTAATGAATAGCATAACATTGTTTGATCGGTTCTTTTGTAAATTTACAATGTTTCATAAATAACCAGATACATTATTTACAATTTTTTTATATTCTTTTATTTTGGTATTCTAACTGAATTGTCTTACCTTGACAAATTATGATCGATACAGCTTCCTATTGAAGGCAAACTCCTACGGATACTGCAGTTCCGATCTTCCTTCGGCCCTGAAACGACGTGCACATTTAAACAAGATTTAAATAAGGTTTCTCTTTCAATAAATTAGAAGTCCGAAATTTTGGGCATCGCTGAAGAGACATTATTTGAAGATAATAGCTTCTAATTTACTATTTCGTATACATGATTGATTGATTGATTTTTGTTTAACATCACGCCACAAATATTTCACGTATATTTTGACGGCATCTGCCTACTGCGGGGCATACAAAGTTTGACCTTTGCAACGGACACACCCGAAGCAGTGAGGGATCTTTAACGTGCCATGCATACCACGACACGGGGCCTCGGTTTTTACTGTCTCATCCGCAAAACAGGACACCGACATGACCAAACTGTGAATAATAGTAAAGGCATAAAAGATACAAAATATTTATCTGATACCAAGGGCTATTTAGCATTGAATGCCGTAAAGTTCATGTACCAATGAAATATTATCAGATCATATAGTGTGTTATTTGTGTATACTAAGAAATAGATTGAAACAAGATAGCAAAATTCCTTGTTTCGGATAAAAAAAGCCTTAAGCTTTCTAATCGAGTTACCTTTATTTACGATTGTTTGTTTGAAGTTTAATGTTTTATCCTATTCTTAAGTATTTTTCGACTAAAATACCATAGCTTTTTTATAACATTTTATATCCCGCCAACTGTTTATGTGACTAAGTATCTATAAGACCGCTAGCCTACTTTAACATATTCTCCGGTTTCAGAGGAGACCAGCTCCTGAGCCTCGTCCCCTATGACCGCTAATCTGGAACTCCTACAGATCAGGGATCTAAGCTTGCTTACAAAAGGGCATATCATATTTGACTTATGTTAATGTAGCATAACATATTTTGGATACTAGCATATATTCCTTAAAACATTTATTGTGAAAACCACTCGTCTTGAGAAACCTGTTGATCCTTATTCTCTATATGAAGGATTATTTAAAACTTTTCCAATGTGTGCCATTTGATTGTGCTGCTTTTGTGGTAAGTGGGAAGGTGGTGGGCGCCGGTTAACCTGTTATCCACACCAATTGAGTGGTGTTTATTTCTTTAATTGACCGTCCTAATTCGGTATCATAACTGCAATACAATCCTGTAGTTTTGTAATGGCTTTTTATGTGTTGTTTTAACTATTATCGTTTTTATGTGCATCTGGTTAATTGCGTCATACAGCTTGGTCAGAAGCCTTCTCTTTGATTCCATAAAAATGTAAAATACGAAAGTAACTGGTGTCGCATGACTATGGCACTAACAACAATGCACCACATTGGACATTCACGGACCCCTGAAATTCAAAGGTTAGACCAGGTACCCGTGAGGAGTGAGCGTCTCCTTTTGACTAGCCACACCCGCCGTGAATGTCCTTAAAAACAGTCCAAACAAACATAATTGAGCACTGTATACATAATATATGCTACAAATAAATCATTTATTCCATATAATAGTACGCTTATTTAATTTAAATTCCCAGCCGGACGATCAATGCCGCATATATCTTAACGACTCGATCATAACTAGTGAAAACAAATAATTATGAATTATTTATTTTGTTAAAGGAACTACATTGAGGTAAGGAAATTAGAGAAGTAAGTAAGCATAACGGAACTGATAAAATGGGATACAAATGAATGTATGCTAGAAATACTGTGCTTTATGTGTGTAGACAAAAATCTGACATGATGGCAACGGTCCATATTTTGAAATAATGACAAATCAAAATGAGCATTGCCTGAACCCCAGCAAATGTCTTAAGAAATATTTGTTCGCGTTTTATCGTTACAGAACATTTCAAATTTTCCGAAAAGCAATAAATTGTATTCACTCAAGTAGCAAATTGTAATCGTGAATCCATTTACATGCGCTTGATTGATCCTCAAATCGTGATAAATCGCTTTTAAGGAGTTTTAGTCGAGGGTTTGCAACGTTAAGTGCCACGAATTAAGGGAATTAATTCTATGCTACAGCAATTAGGTTCTTGTAGAAAATGAAATACAAGTTTAAGTACAAATGCTTGAACAGATATCTCTCTGCTTTCATTTCGAATAACATTAACATAACCTTTTATCACAGATATCTTAATTATTGTTTTCAAAGATGCTGTTTTATTATATATAGTTAAATTCTGTCTTTAATTAGAAGTGTTAGATCCGGTTTTATCGGAGAGTTTTCCACAAATCTGAAAAAATATAGTGCCATCATGATAGGTCATTAAGACTCTATCGTCTACATTATTGTGTTATAGATATTTGTTCTAGTACGAAATGATATGAAATGCTTCAAATTGACCACTACAGCACCTAAACTTATACAAACGATCTAGTACATAAGTTGCTTTGTTTTCACAAACGATAAATGCCTAATTGCCTGCTAAATGTGCCGAATGTTAAGGTTGTATGTAAAAGATGAAAACATGGGTGAGATCAAGTCAGCAATATATAATATAGATACCTTTACATAAGTTTGAAGCATTACTTGTTTTCTGGAGATTTTTTTCAGTGATTCATATTCACATTCCTTTTAATTTATTTTTTCTTCTCTCTCTATTTTTTTTTTTTTTTTATTTATTTATTTATTTATTTTACTTTTTCTTTTTTTCTTTCAAATTAAAAAAAAATACCAGCCTAGAAGGATATAAAATCAAACAAACATTCAAAATAAAGTTGCCTTTACCAATGCTTAAAGCATGCATATAACATATACCACATGGATTTAATTCATTTAAATAATTAGCTTTTTAGTGAAAATGTAAAATACGAAAGTAACTGCTGTCACATTACTATTGCACTGACACAATGTACCACAGTGGACATCCACAGACCTGAAATTCAGAAGTGAGACCAGGTGCCCGGGACGAATGAGCGTCTCCTATTTGACTAACCACACCCACCATGAATGTCTTTAAATATAGACGAAACAAATATAATTCAACACTGTATTAATACATGAATCTGCAAAAGCCACTTAAGTCAATCCTTCCGCGGGGATCTTTTTAGCTTACCTGAGCCAAAGGCTCAAGTGAGCTATAGTCATATTGCGTCGTCCGTCGTCAGTCGTCCGTCGTCGTCGTCCGTCCGTCCGTCCGTCATTAACTTTTTTACATTTTCGACTCCTCCTCTGGAACTACATTGCAGATTTGGATCAAACTTTGTATAAATGATGTACTCAAAGTCCCCTACTAAACTTGTGACAGAATCTCTTAGGGGTGGATCCAGGGCGGGTCAAAAATGCCCAAAACTGTACCCCTCTTCAAACATCTTCTCCTCCAGAACCAGTACATAAATGGGGAAAGTAGTTGCATTTCAACAAACTATAAAGATGGGTCATCAAAAATTGTGTTCGTTGTTAAGATTCGTCAAATAGAATTTTACGCTTTTTTGACGTGTTACTAGAATTGGTAATTTCAATGCAGAAAAGTGTCATGTTTTTTCAGCTAATTGATATTGATGATTTCTTAATGACTGTTTTGATCATAATTGTGGTAAGGAATATTATTGTGAAAGAATTTCATCAATATCTCAATTTTTGGATTTTTTATGAATTTTTAAGACTTCCAAAAAAAGGGGGGGGGGGGTAACTGTTTAACGGATTTTAATAAATCTTAGTAGAAATAAATCACTTATGATTCTATTCAAATTCTGTTGTTGTCGTCCAGACCTTTTTACAGGTGGCACTACCATAGTCAAAAGTAGGTCACAAAAGAGTACCCTCCTATGACAGTATTCTTTTTCATATGGGACAAACAGAATGCATAGAAATGATCTAGAGGGATGAGTGAAGACGTATTGTCATTTTGGTTCCCTTCCAAAATCAAATTTTAGAATTTTTTTTTTTTCGACATTTGTTTGGACTTGTTGATTTCAATGCAGAAAAAGTGTCATATCTCCTAGTTAATTGATAATGATGATTTCTTATGGACTATTGTGATCATAATTATGGTAAGGAATGTTACTTTGAAAGAATTTTGTCAATATCTCAAGTTTTGGATTTTCTGTGAATTTTTAAGACTTCCAAATGAGGATGTATAGGAACAATTTTTCACATTTTTAACTTCTCCTGTTATACCACATGAAAGATTTTAATGAAACATGGAATGCATGAAGTACTATAGGTCCTCTATCAATTTGGTAAATTTCATCCAAATTGGTTAACAGATAATGCCACCATGTCTAAAAAAAATAGGTCTCACAATAGTACACATACCACTTGGTAATTGAAATATGGAGAGTAGCGGTTCAAATCCAGCTGTGGTCAATTTTTTTTTTTCATTTCTTTACACATCTGAATAAGTTTTTAGGTGTTTCTCAACACTCAACATATGAAATTAGGCAATTTTAAGTTAGATATGGACAATATTTGAAACAATTGTTGTTCATGACCCAGATTTGAAATCGGTCAACAAAAGACCCCACCTAAAGAAAATTACTATCTTGTTGCCCTGAATCACATCTGCAGAGCCAAAGCAAATTCTTGATATCAAAATCACCTGAATGGATGTGCAAATAAGTGTTGTTTTTTATTCTGGTCTGAAATAAAATTTGACATATTTTCAACATTTGTGTTGACTTAGTCACAGTAATGCAAAAATAAATGAATTCTTCTTTCCTGCATGACTGATCATCTTGGTACTCAGGTGAGCTATATAGGCCCACTTGGCCCTCTTGTTTACGAGTTCCACACTGCAAAAGGAATGTGACATGAAAGTAAAATATGAAATTAAATTTATGGCACATGACTATGACACTAACAACAATATTCCACAATGGACATTCACGGACCCCTGATAGAAATACAATAGCATGACGAAAGTTAACAAAGATAGACCAACAACCATAAGACTCCTGCCGCCCCCCCCCCCCCCCCCCCCACTTTTTCAAGAAAAAAAAGACTGGATTCATTGAGATCACTTGCATTAGATTTTTCTTAGATTTAAACATCAAAATTATCAACAACCTAATATATACTAATATTTATGATAAACGTGAGGATTTTGGATTTCCTATTGTAAATTTCCCTTACTTGGATGGCGATGTCCCTCGACTCCCATCATATGGTATCTATATATCTCAATTAGTTCGATTTGTCAGAGGCTGCACCGATGTTTTGGACTTTCATAAACGAAATTTACAAATTACTACTAAACCTTTAACTCAGGGTTACAGATATCACAAGCTAAGAAAAACATTCGGCAAATTCTTCAGATCTTATTCAGAACTTCTATCTAAATTTGGAAATATTTCTTTTAAACAGTATGTATCCAATGGAATTTCCCATCCTAATTTTTACGGTGATCTCGTATATAAACTAAGGAAAGTAAAAGGCTCCGATAACGTTATTTTATCATGTAATAAAATAGTCAAACGTCTCCTAAATAGACAAAATGATATTGAGATCATCAAAAAGACTATAGGTCTTGTATTTGGCCCCTCTACAGCCGTATGCAGACTTTTACTTGAACGTTGCACGCTGACAAACAGGGCGGTGGGGACAATATGACGGGCCTTGTCCAAACCTCTTTCAGAGGAGACATGGTCCTGAACCTCGTCCCCTCTGACTGTTAGTCGGGAGTCCTACAGATCTAGGGTCTTAGCTCGCTTTCAGACTGGCAGAGCACGGTTTATCATGTTGATGTCGCATATATTTTTATACCATTATGTTTTTTACAATACCTTACGTGTTTATATTTTTATGACCTCTTAATATGCGACACCTGTTGACCCTTGTTCTTTACATGGAGGATTATTTATAAATTTTTAAATGTACGTCTTTTGATTGTTCTGCTGTTACGGTGAGTGGAAAGGTGGGCCCGTAAACCGGTTAACCACACCATTTGTTTGGCTTTTGTCAAATTAAATGACCGTCCTAAGTCGGTATTGTAATTGCACTACAATCAAATATTTTTGTAATGTGTTAAATGTTCTATTATATTATTTATATTCATGTATTGTATAGCTCCATGGTGACTTCTGCCACATAACTGAGCCGGTAACTCCTCTTTTTTCTTTTGTATGATAATGATACGCAGACAACATTCATAGCCATCCTAAACATATGAGGTAGCTAAAAAGCTGCACGCTATCTCGCCTTCACCTTTCAGAAACTTGTCAAATCAATTTGAAGGAGATGCTTTTAAAATGGATCATTTTTTATTTAAAAGACTACCACGTATTACACGTATAAGTAAATTTTCATATCATATGCATTTTTTATGCCCCCGGGTCGATAGATCGGAGACATATTGTTTTTGTTTTATCTGTCTGTTTGTCTGTCTGTTGCCAACTTTAACCTTGCCCATAACGTTTGAACCGCGAGGGATAAAGACTTCATATTTGACATGCATACTCAACTAATAACACCCATTAAAATGGTGCCAAGGTCGGTGACCTTTTGACCTACATCCGATGAATTTCAAAGTAATAACAATGAGTATATTTAATACAGAATATGTCTCATGTCTTGGTTTACAAAATATTGGATTGTATTTCTTGTTTAGATAGTTTCTTCTCGTTGAAAGAAGAGGAATGTTGACGAACAAACCAGAGGAATAAAAGAAGGGGGAAATCACTACAGTAAATACCTGCGTTTTTGAAGATTATTGATTCATTTTATGTGGTCTTGAAATGTGTCATTAGTGTTAACACATAGCGCATAGTAAGAAACATAAAGTAACTCTTACTATTCCTTTGATGTATTATCTGAAATAACCAGACTTTATCCCAAGCGTGTCTTTTAAATGTATAAACATTCTTCAACATCACCATTACGATGAGATGTGATCATGCGATAAGTAATCTGAATCAGTAACAATTTATCGATGCTGGGTTAATGAATTACAAACATGTCGGGAGTGTATATGTCTCTATAAGTTTTGCGTTTGTGTCATTGATATGAACGCAATTGATCTGTCTGATGAGAGTGGTTTTTGCGAAAACTGAGAGATAAAATAGAGATGAAATGTCTTTAGAGATGGATTACATTTTGGTATTCACCATTCCAGATTCTGTCAACATGACTCAAACAGTGTTGTATGAAAAATGTGAAGAAGAATTTGGTAATATGAAGAATAGTGTTTGTCAGTTATAGATTGCAAATGTAACTGAACACGCAATCATTGTAGGAAGGGGCTAGACTCAGACGTTAACTCGATCGTTTGATTAAGATATTAGATAAAGTGCCGATTACAAAAAAGTGAATTGGCCATATAAAGTTTGAATGTGAATAACTATGTATGATGTCTGACTTTTTATCGATGATATTTATCAGTTATTGACACATTAGATCATAGGCAAAATATATTTTATTGTAGTTACGAAAGATGTGAAACACACATCTTGAAATAAGAGTCTGTCTACAAATTACCACAACAAACTTTTGTGATATCAATTCAAATTATTCTACAAATAAAAGAAGCTTAATTGTTTCTATCGTGAAGTAAATCCTGAAGACCATAACTTGCATTACTTCTCTGACATTATTTATATGGTGTCGTTTTCTTCGAAAAAAGTCTTTGATTTTTAACCCGAGTACCTGCCAACTTCATTTATCATATGCATAGCATGCTGTTTCTGAAAAAGTAAGAAATACTCCTTAATATCACTTTCAGAAATTGAAAAGATATAAAGAAATAGTCATTATCTGCAAAATGTGTTTTAATTGCATATGTTAATAACACCAAGTTGTTGATGACTATTGACGGTACGTGGACGGCAACATGAATTATCCTTAATGTTTGTTTTTGTTTGTTTGATTATTGTTTTACGTCACTCCACGATTATTTCACGTATATGGTGACAGCATCTGCCTGATGCATTGCATACAAATTTAGACCTTTGCAACGGACCCACCCGAAGCAGTGAGGGATCTTTTACGTGCCACGCCTACCATGACACGGGACCTCGGTTTTTACTGTCTCATCCGAAAGACAGAACACCGGTGTGCCCCGGGCGGGAGTCGAACCCGCGACCTCTCGATCACGAGCCGAGCACCTTATCCACTAGGCCACACTGGCTTAATTATCCTTAATGATATTTAATATAAATAAATATACTTAATACTTAATACTTAAGAGTAATACTTAATACTTAGTACTTAATAATAATACTGATACCTAGTCCAATAATAAGAAAATTAATTACATGCCACAACGAGTATGTGACCTCCAGATAGTTGTGAAATTAGATACCGCAACCGAGAACATTAATATACTCAACTATATAATCGTGGTGTCGTCACCTGACAATGAATGTATAACATGTTAGTTTATGATGTTATAAATGTATCAGTTCAGTAGTTTTATATCATGCACAGTCTTATTGATTAATCTGAACTTGAGGGTATTTCAACAATGTACAACAGGAAATTAAGACTTTTACTTTTTTTTTACAATTCAGAAAATTTTCGACTGGGCTTAAGGTGGTGAAGTTAAAGTTGGTGTGTACTTTAAGTACTGGGTTCTATTTAACTTTGATTAATGTAATGATTTGAAAAGAATTTCAAGTAATGTTTACGTTGTGATAAAGATGGTCAATTGATATGACAGTAGTCAATTAATTGGTGTTGTTAACCGGATACGGTCAAGTGATATTGAATTGAACTTTGGCCTGTATGTGTAGTGTTAAGTTCGACATATGAAGTTTGATTTTATCCCATTTCACAAGAATTATTGAACTTTGAATTATGTTTCAGTGATGGCGTTTAATATTTATGTTATGCTATGTGTGTTTGTTTACTCTGAGGATTTACGAATAAAATTAACCTTTGATAGTGGTTATTTATGCCCTTTGATAGTGGTTATTTATGTCCTTTGATAGCGGTTATTTATGCCCTTTGATAGTGGTTATATATGTCCTTTGATAGTTGTTATTTATGCCCTTTGAAGACGTAGGCATTAGTCTTGTTATCTATAATAAGGATGGATAAAATCCTTTTTATTGTGAAAAATCATTTGTTATCGAAATTTGCTTCTGGTGCAAAAACTTATAACGTATTGATGTCTCATATCTATTATAACCAATAGGAAGATGTCACTGCTGGTGGACTGATAGTCCCCGATGGCATCATAAGGCTAGTTTTCAGTGTTTTTGTACTGATGTAAAATATATAGGCGTATTACAATACATCGGACTATCGATATATCGCTACAGTGTTCCTTCCGATAGCAATACATCGATAGCAAATTGAACCAGCGATAACTATTGCCGATAGTATGCTAAACTTTCGACTGGTGTCGATAGTCATCAAATACTTCGCAAAATAAAAATAATAGCTTAAATCACATAATCGTTTTTTCTTTTGCCAAAAATAAAACCAAAAAAAAAAACCTCTCTCGCAAAGTGCTTGCTGTGTATGCCCAAGAGCGGGATAGACATTATTGATCATTTATAGATAGGGTGATTACTAATAGACGGAATATCTGACTAGACATATGAAATATTACAAAATTAATAATCAAATGTTTCTAAAACTTATTCGCTTAACTCATATTATGTACTAATATACTTAGTATTCTATACTAAAATCGAATGAAGGTGCGTAGATTTCAAGGTATTTGTTTTTATTTTAACGTTAACTGAAAGATAAATTCTGTTGGTCCCCTCAACCCAGGACATAAGCACCACTAAAGAGACATAAGTTGTCGAAATGCGCCATTGTGAGAATCTAAGAGGGAAATTATCAAAATAATTTTCAATATAAATGGTAATGTTTAAAGAATATCGATCTAATTAATTACAAGCTAGATATAAGTTTATGTTAATTTCCTCGAATTTCAGCGAATTTACTAATCACTGGTCAATTATCCTTGTCCGCCGTTCATAAGGCCCCATGATAATAAAAATACTCGATGGCGAAAAAAGTTCCGTACTATAATTAAACCCCCTCTAAATAAATCTATACCATGCAGGTGAACGTAACCTGTCCGTAAGGCATACTTACCCTCGCATTTGATTCAACCTCTGGCCGTTCGTTTAAATTCCGTGAATGCCCTTTTTCTATTCTGTGATCAATCTTTCAATTGTGTTTGCGTTTACTGATTTTAGTCATTTTACTACATATCATTCACTGAGATGTTGACAATTTGGATTGTGATGCTATGCATTTAGAGTGATATTTGGTATCCAAAATCTTATTTGAAACATATCTAATCCATGTATTCTAGTACTCACATTCTGATACAGATAGATATTATCTTACAAAAGCAGTGTAATTGGTAAATTGGTATATATATTAAATAGAACATACGCCACACTGTCTGAAAATACCTCATCGACATTCAATTCAACTGCTTTAGAGGTACTACTATTTGTAAATATTACCCAATTTTCCGAAAAAAAGACGAAATAGAAAATTATAAAACTATATGTTTTCGATTGAAAATGGCATTACACCAACCTAATTGTAAATTGGTGTACATAATGGAACCTTGGAGAGTTGATTTTGCTAAAAATTTCTTCACTTGCCTAACATCATATCTTAAAAGATCATACGTCAAAGTTCTACTAAAATGACGAAGATAATTAATAACGTTTGAAAGCTTTCGCTCATAAAATGTGTTGTAAAACCTAATTTGCCCTAGATGGTAAATTTATTGGTAACTCTACAGCAATATCTAGTGCTTCTATGCTGGAGGTAAAGTTGCTGATTCCTTACATATTCACAGGAAAAGATAACTTTACAAGGTTATGAGTAAATTTAGAAGTAACTGAAATCTCCAACTGGTAAAGTGTTTCTGAACATGGGGCTATATGTGCAGTTGGAGTTGTTAATGCATAGGAATTTCCTGAAGCATTGGAAAGAATTACGTACATCATAGCATACAAAATGTCTTGTTGCAAAAATGTTAAAGATCTTCATTCAACTAGGATAATAAACATATAATTTGTATGTGATTATTCTCAAATTATTAATATTAAGCCGGTGTGACTCGGTGAATAAAGTGTCGACTCATGACCGAGAGGTCCCGGGTTCGACTCCCGCCCTGGACGCACCAGTGTTCTGTCTTTCGAATGAAACAGTAAAATCCGAGGTCCCGTGTCACGGTAGACATGGCACGTAAAAGATCTCTCATTGCTTCGGATGAGTCCGTTGCAAAGGTCTAAATTTCTGTGCAATGCATCAGGCAGGTACCGTCACCATATACGTGGAATAATCGTAGAGTGACGTAAAACAATATCAATTAAATCAATCATAAAATGATGATGATACTGATTGTGATGCATCTCCAAACAAAAATAAATAAATAGTCGAAATGTTCATATGGAGGACTAAATTGATACATGCATATGTTGGCATATATATCATTACCTCTGTATCGATACCGCTGTTAGTTCCGTATTGTGATTACAAGCCCAGTTTTGTGTCCTTCTGTATTAAAGAAAATGTATGATGTAAATTATTCTAAAACTAAAAGTATTCCGTCATGCACATTTGTATTATGTTAACGTCAATTTGGTAATTAGTTCTGCTTTAGTCGTTACGGGACTCTTGTTACTCCATATGATATCTCGTTATCCAGACTTTTAAATATTCTGGACTGAGGCCGATTCCGATCATTTTACACAGATTTAACACCTTCTATACTAGAGGGTTACCTACTTTGACGTCTCCATATATAAATATATATGGAATTTACACGATTTGACTATATATATGTGACGGGTGTTGCTAGCAAGCAGGAGATGCTCACTCTCCCCAGACACCTGACTTCACTCCATCATAGGGGTTCACATATGCTCTTCAAGTAGACATTTTCGTTATATTCTACTTGGTTTTCATTTTCACTGATTTTGTATGTATTTTTTGATTTATCCATCATCTTTACATTAGAAATACTTATACTTGGGATATCCACAGTTACGGCTTCGACCATCAGTGAAGAGACATAGTTGTTCAAATGCGCATGTGGTGTGCTGAACTGATACATGAATGTTTTTGCTTATGTTTGATATTACATAAAATCCTAAATTACTTCTAAAGCGGGGAGCCCATGGGGTACCCACACCAATTCGCCACACAGACTGATTGACGACTGTCTCTCCTAAATGATCATCCAAATTGGGTATCGTAATTACATACATTACAATTAAAGTGTTTTGTAATGTCTTTTTATGTTCCTATTCTTCTATGCTCTTCATGTGCTTGACGTATTATCATATACAGATAAATCAGACGTTTTCTCTCATTCCTTTATACTTCTTATAATTTGTGTAAGTAGTACCCAATGAAAGTCACCTTGTTTCACATAGTGCGACAAATTTAAACCTATTTCATCCTATTCGGAAAGAATATTTGCATATGCCATACACATTTGTCCTCCACAATGACTACGAGACGCGACCTCGTACAGCCATTATTTGTTACTGTATATACCATCAGAACATCAACTGAAATTGTGTCTCTCTGTGGGATTTCGAAGCCATTAAATCGTTAGAGGTCATAACGACGTTCAAAAACAAAATTGACCTCACGTTTAGAGAACAGAGATGTTAAGACAGATATATTTTATTATTCTGTATTACATGTATTAAGTCACTAAGTAATATGAATAGTGCGAATTGCTATAAATACATATATATGGTATGTATTCTTTGGTATTTTTACTCTAATGCTGTGTGTCAATTCACAGAATGCAATGATGTACTGTTTTACGTCGTGGAGGAGTAAAGGACTTTTAACTCGAGAAAAGTTCTTCGTGGCAATCATTGTAATAAGCAGTCTTTAATTTAAGCATTAGAAAATCTAAACTTCATTTGATATTGTGCGATGTTATAAGATATAGAAATTGAATTTTGATTTATGTATTCCCTTCGCCGATAAACACTTTTTTTCTTTTATAAATGTGCCATGAGAAAACGTCAGTATTCAAATGAAATAATAGTTTTGATCAATTTTCATTAATTTTTGCTGATAGAAGCAAATGACTTCATTCTATAAAATATTCTTTCAGTACAAAGCTATATATGCTTGCATGCATCATATTACTTCTGACTAAATAGCCCAGGTAACCCAAATAATGGTTACATGCATTACAGATTCAGCATATATATCCATTATATTCTCATCACACTTCTATGAAGAGTATCTTTCACGTGTTGCACCACATATTAAAACAATGCCACCATTGAGTTCGCTAAATATTCTGCTAAATGGCCGTCTGGGAACGATTCAGTCCGAGCAAAGTCGACAAGAAGCTCGATTAGGCAGTCTTCGTGATCGAAGCTGAATATCAATTGATTTATGGACCTGTAATGATGAAATGATTCCAATGTGGGAAAGGTTAATCTCCTTATTTTATCACTAAGCGGAAAGTCTAGAAGAAATCGGTTAGTGTCGAGAACCTGAACCTGCTATTAAAGACAGTGTTGCTGAGATGGATATGTATTTTGGTTGCAAGTTATTCATATTTGCTGGTGTCTTATGAGAAATAATATAACTCTACACTGCGTACTTTACCTTTGATTATTTACTCTACTTCATCTAGATTTCAACCAATATAATAAGGTTACAGTAGATATTATATCTATGCTGGTCGAGTGATTGGAATTCTCATAATATGAAAATATTTGAAGAGCAGTGTTGAAGCCAAAATGACCAAAAAGTGAACCAAAGTATCTATCTAAGGACAGAGCTATGCATGCGGGAGATACTCCTTAGTTTTAGAGTGATTTACTTCATTTGATAAATAATTTGAAAAATAAGATGGAGGTAGGATAACATTTTCAAATGAATTTTGTATTACCAAACAATATATATGATTCATACAGATGTAAAGATGATGGATAAATCCAAACCATAAGTCTAAAAATCATGAAACCAGAGGACATACAAAATCAGTGAAAATGATATTAAACTTGCAATGCTATCATCTTCCTGATGAATAATGATTATGTGCTATTTGACGGCAAGATTTACCAAATAATTATCTCGTACCTTTGTCGAGTAAAACCATTTTACATGGTCCTTTTGAGTTATTGTTATTGAGAGATGACTAAACTGACCGTCTTCAATCGGTATTGTAACTGTAATATAATCAAATGATTTTATAATATTTTGTATGCTGTTTATGTTTTCTGTATTTCATTGGCGACTTTTTTCATACCACTAGGTCAAATGTCACCTTTCTTTTCTTTCAATATTTTATAAACAAATTTGATTACCCTGCTGTTGCTGTGAGTGGGAAAGTGGGACCGTAAACCCGTAAACCACACCAATTTATGGAGTATTGTCAAATCAAATGACCGTCCTAAATCGGTATCGTAACTGCACTATAATCGAATATTTTCGTGATGTCCTTATGTGTTTTTCATATCATTACATTCATAAATAATGTTTATTTCCGTGGTGATTTCTGTCATACAGCCGAGTTCATAACTTTTCTTTTTTCCGTTATATTCATTACTATGAGGTGCATGTATGATACAGATATACAAACAGCTCATCATATGTGAATTTTTGAACGATTTATGAAATGAAAAAAAAAACTCATAGGATTTTCTTAATAAACATAAAAACCTTGCATTAATTTGTCGCAATTTAAGAGTTTCACATATCAAGTTTTTAATCGTATTTCTTTTTGATTACGCCGTTCGCGGCAGATGGGATGCTGATCCCTTAACCAGATAAACTATATTAATAGATGGTCCTAACCCTAAGCCAGCCCGTGAATGCATTGTAATCGAATATTTTTGTGACCTCCTTGATGTGTGTGTGTGTTTCCTTTTTTATGAGCTGTCTTCTCCCATAAAATGAGTCAGTTCTCCTCATCCCGCAATAAATATTAGTTTGTGATAGAACGTTAGTGTTTTAGATATGTTAACATTTTCTCTACTTTCTTTTGTATTAATTTCTTATAGTTGGTAAGAGGCCTGTCCACTTTAGTAATAGATATACTGAAATACTACGTGTAGCAGTGTAGTACTCCAATGCAAATTTCGACAAGTATATATATTTTTTCAGTTACACTGAAGATCAAAACTGCGGAAATCCAAAGTATAGATATCTGAAGAGCTCACTACTATATCGACCTAAACTAAGGACAAAGCTATGAATGAGGGAAATAATCATAAGTTTAAGAATAATTCTCAAAATTTTGTCACAGTTAACATAAAGTATATATATGGGGTCAGTCAGAACTAAACAAACTAGATACCCTCTTATTACGTAGAACTTTTTCTCAGGGGCCGTTTTATTACGGAATACTCCTGCTTTCGTTGTATTCAACGAGTCTATCGGTCGAGCTCCTGACACTCTTGTTCTCTATGATGGCTAATAGTAAAGATAAATTAGATTTTGTTTGCTTAGATATGTGTATAATGTGTATGACATGAACAGAAGAACGAGAATCAATAGATATAGTGTATAAAAATAATTGAATGGAGATTTTGCTAGCATCAGCGGTGTCATTGTCTTATTCTACTTTTCATTTATTTTTATGTTTTTATGCTTTATTGGATTTTAGGTGGAGCGCGGTTTATTTCGCCTTTATTTACGGTTCGAAATTTGCTATTTTACTGTGTGCAACATATTGTACAGTTTTCAATCATGCAGCTAAAACACTAAAAACAATTTTAACAGTCCAACCAATGACGTGGTAATGTTCCAGCCTTTGTATTGCATTCGATATGAAACACGTCCATTCTTTTTCTACCGCATTACATTAAAGATTCGACGTAGCAATTTACTAGTGGTTAGCGAACGAAAGCAATAACCGAACAGTTGACTAATTGGCGTTCTTCACGCGAAATATGACGAGATATTATAATCAGATCTTCTGCTATAAAAATATTTGTCTTTCCGTGTATCATGACGACATTTATTTCATTTTCACGCTATGGTGAAGTGACGTCAAGTTTCTAAAATATCATCTATATCCTTTTAAATATCTATAACCCTTTATCCAAATTGCGTCAACATACTATGTCATAGATGTCAAGGGTCAAAATTTGCTTATAATCACATCGATCTCCTTTGTATATCAGAATACTTCATGATTGCATGAATACCTCTTCAGACTTCCAATTATTAAATAAGTGTTCGAGTTCGACCATGCGGTTACTGCTTCACCTTCGTCTCCCGAATGGCGCTTTTAGTGGGTATATTGATCGATCTCTAGCTATTGTAGTAGAAAATTTTTAAAAAGTAACATTCACAGTCAAAACCAAATAGTGTCAGCCTATGTTTATGGGAAATTTCAAGTTAGTAGGTTCCGCACTTATAAAGATATTCTACAAAATCATTTTTAAAAATGTGAATTTATACATCCCTGACATTTAATAAAAAATAATTACAATTATGTATATACACATAAAGATAAATGGTTACAAAGTCTGATTCAACACTTTGCAATAAGAAACACGAGTCCCGCTAAAATCCATGATAAAATTACATGTCGCGAAGTAATCGATTCAACCAGTTTATATACAGATAGCTTGTACATCACATTTTAGTCTTTATATCATACTTTGTATAATGTGTATGGCATTCATGCAGTCCGACAAATATAAGAACAATTTAAAGAGAGATTCCTAAATTTTTTAATGATCTACTCGATCCCGGCAATTGGCTTTTTTTTTTCTTAATTTACCATAATTTTCATGGTAATTTCTTTTCAAAATTAGCTGGAAAATTGGATATCAAAATGTCGCTTCCTGTTGCATCTCGTTATCCAAGTATTTTTATCAAGTAGTACGGTTCTAAACAATTCATAATGCATTTTATTATAATTAATATCAAGAATGAGGGATGTTTCTCATCAGACATAATCATTAAAATAAGTCATATGATGTTACTTGTGATATGATAGAATCATTAACCAGTGACAGATTGCCAAGGATACAAATAAGACTTCTAGAAAACTGCAATGAAAAGGATTTGGTCTGTATAAAATTTGAGCTTATGAGATTCGATATGGCTTCATAATCGTCCTAGGGTGATAAGGTGATAATCAATACTAACTCAGTACTCAAGCTGAGTCAACTGTGATGAATGTTACAATGGTGTTCCACTGACTCTATAGTCAATTGTAGTGAGCTGTTGTGAATGTCACAATGGTGTTAAACTTACTCTGTAATCAACTGTAGTGAGCTGTTGTGAATGTCACAATGGCCCTTCCACTATGTAGTAAACTGTAGTGAGCTGCTGTGAATGTCACAATGGTGTTACACTAATTCTGTGGTCAACTGTAGTGAGCTGTTGTGAATATCACAATGGCGTTCCACTAACTCTGTAATCAACCGTATTGCACAGTTGTGAATGTCACAATGGTGTTATAGCAATTCGGAAATCAACCGTAGTGAACTGTTGTGAATATCTCAGTGACGTTACAGCAACTCAGTAGTCAACTATAGTGCACTGTTGTGAATGTCACAATGACGTTACACCAACACGGAAGTCAAGCGTAGTGAAATGTTGTGAATGTCATGACGATGTTACAATAACTTGATAGTCGACCGTATTGCACAGTTGTGAATGTCACACAGACACCACAGTAAATCGGTAGTCTATCGTTGGTTGGTTGGTTGATTGGTGTTTTACGTCGCTTTCAACAATATTTCAGTTATATCGCGACATGGAAGCAGGAGGTTACCAACCTCTTAAACATAGTGGCGCAACCCGGGAATCGAACCCGGATCGTCGGCGCCGCAAGCCAAGCGCTTAACCACTACACCAAGCCTGCCCCTATAGTCTATCGTAGTGCACGGTTGTGAATGCCTCAGTGACGTTACAGCAACTACATTTGTATTTACGCATACAAAGCTTAGAATAAAAGTGCATGTGCTTGATATTCATAAGAAACAATATTTTAGTAATGAATTTAAAAACCACTGAACGATGTTGTAGCTTAATAGTCATATAGTAACATTAAATATTATTTCACATATATTGCATCTTTTTCAGAATTTGAAACCACAACATTACATCATAAGTTAAAGTGATTTTTCGAATGATTCAGCGGAGATCTATTAAAACAATGTTACAATTTTTATTGTTATATTAAACTGGTTGTAATTGGTTTCAGAGTAAAATGTTGAAGTGAGATCGATTTTATTGTCATGATTATGTAATACTTGTAATAATTAAAGTCTAATGAGCTATATTTCTAGGACGAGAAGAATCAGATCCTGACAACAAACTGCTGGCTTAATCAGGTATTTCAGAAATATATGTCTCTCCTCTTTATATCAAGCTTCATATTTGTGCACTTGCATATAAATTGTATTGATCAGCATTTCAAACCTGAAGACCACATTGATTTCTGTAACATTTGACATGTCAGGAAATGGTTTGTTTACTCTCTCTCTCTCTCTCTCTCTCTCTCTCTCCATCTCTCTATATATATATATATATATATATATATATATATATATATATATATATATATATATATATATATATATATATATATATATATATATATATATATATATATATATATATATATATATATATATATATATATATATATATATATTGTTTTTTTTGGGGGGGGGGGGGTTCTATATATATGCTTGTGTGTCACACCCGCCGTGATATCATAAGTATATGGTAATTAGTATTATTCGCAGTCACAGAGATAGGGAACGGAACAGTCGTAGTCAAAATCAGTATATTTCCTGATCAGTATCAATAATACAGTATTGTAGAGTGGTAATGTAGACGGTCTAACTACTCTGAAGTAAGGAAGTCAACATGTCATACTACGATCTACCATATGAGCAAATCTGGTCTTTATAGCTAATGTATAATTTGCGGAATGTTAACTAAGGGCGTGATAAAAAGTTGAATACAAAGTTTCTTAATAATTCGTTGTAATGAATGCACGATAAGATTTGAAAATCTTACCTTTTATTTCAAATAAGGTATCGTTTTCCAAATATATTTTCAAAGAGGTGATTTTTCAAATATTCACTACAGGGATGCAAATGTTTGACTGGTTTGTTTATTTGTTTGATTGTTTGTTTCTTTGCTTTTTCAATACTTTTTGTATAGCCTTAATGTTAATACACTTCTTGTTAGAACATTAGAGTGCCACACATATCTGTATGATCGTGCGATGGTCCACTTAACCAATTACTCCTTTTGATATCTTTGATATCTTTGCTGTAAAGTCATCTTAGTAATGTGACAATAGATAAGATAAGCTACGTTAAAACACTAGAAAGGTGACTACTAATAATTACTCTCGACCATTGAGTCCTTTTATGTAGTAAATCTATCTCCGATACACATTTATCAACACAAATACAGTACTGATAAATTCTATCGGTGATGTAATCATTTACATTATAAGAGAAAATAGTTCGTATGACTATTTTGTTTATTACCACCATTTATCTTAAATAGCTAAAGCTGTTAGTGAAATGACTTTTCAGCTTCAATAAAATCTATTAAGCAACTCATAAATAACCTTAATTGTCTCTTTTCTTTACATCATATTATAAATATTGACAATACAATCGTTATCATTGTACCTAAAGCAGTATTTAAACTGGCGAATAATAATTGAGATAGTTGCAAGCATAGTTCTATTGGTAGGGATATTCTATAATCTGTACATTATCTATTTATTATTTATTTGATTTTGTAATTAATCTTATCATGCCTTTATCTTTTTCATCATTATATCCAAAAGTTATACAATGAGTGTAACAAGTCGACAGGGAATACTATAGGGAAGTCATCTCGATGACAACATACATGTAAACATATCAGTCTGAACAGTACATGAATGTATCAAAATCCACCCTTTCCACTTTTGTCCGTGAATCTTACCTGATAAAACCATATTATATTGCCCTAGGTTGTTTTGCGTTGCCTTGTTTAACATTTTTGATACATATATGATTTAAATGAAATACACAATATTCACACCTGAAAAATCACCTTGTCTGGCGATACGGTAACGGCTTGTTTGTAACGACATTTCAGTGGCGGATGGCGGTATGCAAATTTGGCGTTATAACGGGGTCATAATATAAGGGGAAGTCCGCTCTTCCAGAAATTATTGCGATGTGCGAGTTTGGCGTTATAAGGGGGGATAGGTCGGAGAACTGTATTTCGTGTTTTAAATGAGGAATACAATTGGGTTTTTGGATCTCACTCGCTATTTATACTTCTTATCCCGACTGAGCGCCCGGTATGATAATTTTCTACAGATTAAATTTTCATTCAATATATCTGACTTTCTTAATGCATACTGAGCATTAATGTAGTGTTCTTGTAATCCACTATTTGTATAAGTCAGATCATTTATTGGCTTGTTATTCAATCCAATACGTCATTTCTGGTCAATCACATGAATGGTGTTATTATGTAGTCAATTACATCGCTCACTGAAGCCAGCAACCTCTACAAATATATACCTCCAAGGAATCTCATGCCAAATGAAATATAAAACCGTAAGTCCTATTTATCTATCCATATATTGGAGTTTTTACTTGGTTTCTTGAAAAATGCAATGATTCTATTTGTTTTTCATGTTTACCTAATTTACGTATATTACTTGAGATTTAATTATTTAAAAACCTTTTAAATGCATAGCTAACTGATAACATATTTTTGTGATAATGGCTCTAAATTTAGGCATTGTGAAGATAATATTAAGAACATTGTGGGATTTCTGAATGCCAATATGAACGTTGTATGCGGGATTTCTGAATGCCAATATGAACGCTGTATGCCATTTCCTAGTATTGTAAGAACTATCGGAATTTCAGTGGGCACTTACTTCTTATTAGGTTTGCTCGTTTATTCCATCGAAGCTGAATTTGTATTAAAACGTCTGTATCAACAAATAAAGCAACTGACAATGTCCATTAATTAATCATTCAGATACGTAAGTGTTGAATTGACAATAAAAAGTACAACTCCAAGACATACGTACACGCAATACATTTATATCGTAATGAACCCTTTATTTAAGTTACAACATATTTCATTTCCTTCTATTCCTACCCAGATTTTCTGTTGAATAATGACAAAGACGGCAAACTTACTACTTCTGTTTATGATAAATCCAACTTCCCATATCCATATCCTGTTCGCACCATTCTTTTTACCTGTGTATAGTGTCTTTGTATCTCAAGTGATCAGGTATGATAGAACTTATTCTGATTGTGGTTCCTTCCTTTACAAAATTACAAAATAAATTACTTATGACATTACCAACGAACAAAAAAGAGTTCTATGAAATATTTGCGAATGGCGTAACATGCTAGAAAATGAAGTTATTCCTTTCTAGAAACCTGGCCTTATCCCATTTGGAATTCGCAATTGTTCTCGCTAAAACCATAACCACTGAATTTGCAGTATTTTTACTGAACTTTGTATACTGAGCATCGAATGATACACTTTTGAATTTATTCTAACAGAAGAAAGTTATTAAATGAAAATATATTGTCACGAGGATAAGAAAAATTACGTCTCAAGTCAACATTCTGTAAATTTCAAAGTCACTATAAGGTCCCTGTATGCGCATATCAGATATTATTGTCTGACATGTTGACTTCCATACTGTAGTACTTGTTTGACCGTTTGTATTGTGATAATACAATCTCACACATTCATCTTAATCATCTAACCACTCTTAGAGGGTAGCCTGTTGGTCTTTGACATATATATATATGGAGTATAATTTATATATTTTTAAATGTATGCCTTTTAATTGTTCTGCAGTTATGGTGGGAGGGATGGTTGGCACGTAAACCCGTTACCAATTGAGTTACTAACGTTCTTCAACTGACCGTCCTAATTTGGAGCTTCAAATGCATTACAATTGAATTTTAGTGATAACAATTCTATGTCTTAATTGTTTAGGATTTTTGTTTCTTTTTTATTTTTTGTCTGTGATGAATGCCTTTATCTTTTTTCTTATACTGCTAACACTTAATGTGACTACGAGCTATATAGCCTCAAATATACCTGTGGCATCATGACGGACATTACTAAGGTGTAGGGAATATTTACTCCTCTATGACAGCCGATCCCACCTCTTCTTCTTACATGATCTTCGATATTTAACATTCGCTGTTTTATTTTCACTATACATATCACTGCTTGATCACCACTTATTTATCCATTTATTAATGTTCTATTACAAATCACCATCTTCAATGACTGATTGTCTGTTATAAAGGTATGGACAGATTATGGACTTCGCTGGAACCCTAAAAAGTATGGTGGGATAAAAGTCGTTCGCTTACCATATGATGCAGTGTGGAGACCAGATATTTTCCTGTATAATAAGTTAGTAATACTTAAAGTACTTTTATGGTTATAATATTTTCGGAGAAATGTTATAGATAATAGATTTTAGTGGCTTAAAGGATAGAGATTATTGAATCTAGATCAATCAATGATGGTCAAACAATACAATTTCAAGTTCATAGAAAAATTTGTATAATAATATATTTTGTGCTGTGTACACGTACTCATAAAAATGACATTGTTTTAATAAACGCATTTCAAATGTGAATAAAATGTTTCAATGTATACCTGGACCTATACAATCTTTACTTTATCATAGAAAATATTCCAGATGTTGAATTACAAAGCCTGGAGGCATGTTCTTATAAAGAATCATCGTAATATTATATTGTATACAAAGATAAAATAAGAAGCAAGTGCCGAAAATAGCGCACGGAATGTATTTTAAATCGTGATGACGGCAGTTGGTATGTGATCTTTGCCCTTAGTGTCCTCAGGGAATGAAGGTTCTTTTACCATAAATTGATGTAAAAAGTCATTATGGCATCTCACGCTGTAAATCTATATGCTCTCCTATAGCATTTTCAAGTATTTCATGGCTTAAAATTATATTTTGAATCTTTGTTTAATCAATTTATACAGTTGTGTTGTGAAGAGGTGATGTTTTTCCTTTCCCAAGGGACGTTACTATAAAATATTTAAAGAGGATCTTAAGCTAGAAAATTATTTGTTGAAGCTACCTCTTACAAAATTAAACTATTCTGTAGATTTAGATGCTGCAATTTTAAATTGCGGATAGAAATTGGCAGATGGAATCACACCTTGATCAGATGGAAAATGTGTTTTATACAATACCAACGAATCTGGCGACGAATTTGATAATTTATTCAATTGTCAAGATGACATTATTTCTCAAATGAGAAAACATTGTTTTAAGTACAAATTACTTTAACATCCCTAATGCATATAAGTCCAAGAAGCAGTATAATAATAGAACTGTGTATGTTTTAAATAATATATGTAAACAACTGTCAGTCATCAAACAAAGAGTTCAATCTTTAATTTAATCCATTAATCCACTTTTGTTTTGTATTATTATATATGTATTATATTTTCTCTACACTGTTGTTTTACAGTTTGCAAGAATATAGATTATTGTCATTGTCCTAACACAGTGGTAAACAGTCAATTTTGAACATTTTTGTGATTTAAAACTTTCAATTGAAATGTGTCGTAAAATACCGCTAGATTCTTTCATTTTACAAATAGATTTATAACGAAAATTAAAAAAGAAAACAAGAACAAAGCCAGCAATTACATTAACATTAATTTGGCTTCTTTTATATACACTAGACGACAATAGTGAGATCGTTCTTCTGTAGATCACAATTTCAAATATGTATTATCCTGTAAACGATCAAAAACACTGAAAAGACACATTATTTTCCTTTAGGATGCTTAAATTATTATTAAATGCACACACAAGGACCGTTATACCATCATTATGAGATTTTTGCATCCCCAATAAATGATACATTTTCTCAGAATTATAATGAAACTCAGACTTAAGCTACATTCGAAGTATAAATTTTCTTATACAAACTCTTGGTATTCTGTTCTTTGTTGTTTATCTTTATTATATATGTGTATGATAAGTGTGGTCATTGTAAATTTTAAAATGTCGTCGAGATTTTCACATATCCATTGATACTGGTATAAATCCAGGTTTTACTTAAAAGAAGTAGTACAACCTATTTTAAATCTGAATCATAAATAAAACACGCTTATATTTCTGTTGTCGTATACAACAAATTAAAATAATGAGAGTATTATGTATTACCATTTCAGCGCTGATGTTTCCACATTATTCTCATCAATTAGTTCTAACGTCATAGTGTCGTCAGATGGAAATGTCACGTGGTTATCCATGGTCATATTTAAAAGTTCATGTTCCATTAATGTGCGTTATTTCCCTTTTGACGAGCAAAACTGTAGCATGACATTCGCATCTTGGACATACGACGGTTTCCAGCTCAATTTATTACTCACAACTAACGATGGCGATATCTCCAACTATATTCCTAACAGTGAATGGACGTTGATGAAACTTTACGTAGAGAAGAAGGTTATGTATTATTCATGTTGTGATGAACCGTATCCGGATATCACGTACTACATCTACATCAGACGCCGACCTCTGTTTTACATATTTAATATGGTTCTACCTTGTATTCTTATAACCTTAGTGGCTCTATTGGGATTTTACATACCTTCTGATTCAGGTAAACGTTCAAAACTTTTGTCATATCAAATAACTTATCATATCATATGAGTCAGTACTAAAGAAAAACTAAATTAATTTTGGCGCAACACTTTATAAAACGATTAGAAATGTCTATGTTAGCTGTAGGTGATTTTGTCTTTCTAAGAATTTTATTTCTTTCTGCATATTCATAGACGTACATGATATGACGTCTACTTTATTTGCAGTATCTCATTACGGTGAATCAACGATACCAATCTGAAACCTAAACTGTCTTTGTACAACATTTACACTAATCTTTACCACCTCCAGGAGTCTACTTTAATAAACAGGGGCAGATATCTCACATTGATGAAACTGCCTATAGAAATTATGTCAAAATCTTTATCTATTCCTATTTTAGGGGAGAAAGTGACCATGGGTATTACTACATTACTGTCAATGACAGTCTTCATGATGCTTGTTGCTGAAAACATGCCACCTACGTCAGATGTTTTGCCGCTTATAGGTATGTAGTATATGCTAGATATATGATAATATCACAGTTCTAAGATATTTTTGCCATGATGCTATATGTAGGTAGTTTTATTGTACTTTTTTAAATTATTGGACTATATGCACTATTGCGCTACTTTTATTTTTGTAGAGTGATTGACCACTGGCTTCATTTATAAAATATATAAATATCCTTATATGGTTATTATTGTAAACTTTATCTGAATCTTTAGATATGTTGGATCTTGGTGCTGGTAGAGTAAAGGTACCCAAAATCATATAAATTCAGTACAGATAATTCAAGAGCCATCTAAATTATAGAGATCCCAATATCTTGAAAAAAAAGTGCTGGTCATAATTATTCATTTGCCCATTATCTCGTCTTTTGGTTGAAAGAGCAAATTCTGTATAATAAGAAAAGACACAATAAATCCGTAATAGGAAGTCAAGTAATAGTATGCAATTAACCTATTTTACACTGCAGTCTGCAATAAAAATAAATCAGTTTTATGTAAAATGTTATATAGATGTAAAGAAGATGGATAAATCCAAACCATATTTCCGAAAATCATGAAACCAAGGGTTGGTTGATTGGTGTTTTACGTCGCTTTCAACAGTTTTTCAGTTATATTACGAAATAGAAGCAGGAGGTGACCAACCTCTTAGACGTAGTGGCAGAGCCGGGGAATTCAACCCGGATCGTCGGCACCACAAGCCATGCGCTTAACCACTACACCAAGCCTGTCCCTTGAAACCAAAGGACATACAAAATCAGTGAAAATAAAAACCAAATAGAAAACATCGAAAAATATCTTCTTGAAGAGCATAGGTGAATACCCTTGATAAAGTTAGATCAGGTGTCCGGGGAGACTGAGCATCTCCTGATTGCTAGCAACACCTGTCACATATACCCAGTAGAAAGAGTCAAATCCTGTAAATTCCATATGTATTTATATATGGAGAAGTCAAAGTAAGTAACTTTCTATTAGGTGTCAAATATGTCTAAAATGATCGGAATCGGTCTCTGTCCAGAATATCATTTAAAAGTCTCGATAACGAGATATCATATTGTGTAAAAATTCATATCAACAAACTAACTTAACTTTGTTTCTGAGTTTTATTGATCAGCATCGGAAACAAATAAATATGATTTGTGTTATACAGACAGACCTTGAAAGTAAAATTTTCGATGGACAAATATATACATTACACTACAACGTTATATGCAATAAATGATTCATTTAATCCTGGTTATGTCTGTCGGAAGTTATCTATTTCAGCCACCATACATAAATACGTCGAGATTCAGCATGAGTTAACGTCCCTCAGACTAATTTAATCAGGGCGAAATCCTGCAGTAGTTTAGTTGATGTAGAAGAAGGAAATTACAGAATAAATTTTCATGATCATGTCGTTGATTTATAACTCCATTCTTACACTTGTCTGTTTCTTTTAATCTTTTTTTTTTCTCTTGTGTCACGGTCAAAATATTATACTACTCATTGAAACTTTATGTAATACATTCCAGGAAATAAACAACGTTTAATAAACATTCTTTCCGTCATACCCTGGCACTTTACTTTACATACTACGAAGGAATTTGTATTTGAGCCCACTTTATTTTCCTTGTTCCTGTTGATACAATACACGGAATAATGTTTAAGAGTTTGACTTTGATGTATTTTATCCTATGGCTGCATGGTATGGACACATCTAAACAGCGTTTTGTCATCCATTTTATCAATACAATGTTTCTTGCGTTGTCAATATCATAGAAGGTGTGGTTAGGCAAGCAGGAGTCAGTTCTCCAGAGGACGTCTTGTTGAGAGTTGTTTTTATTATTGTCATTAGGTACGTTAGTATTTTACAAAACGTGAAATAAAAAAAAAAACGAAAAAAAACAGTAAAGCAGATTAAAACTGACTCGATGGATGAAAATGTTCTTCAAATGTTTCAAACAAAAAAAATATCTACTCAACTTATCAATCATGATATTATAATAATATGACGATATGATACGGTCAAGACAATGACATTTATATTTCGATATCTGGGACTCAAATCGATAATTAAGTTTTAGTGGAGGGGGAGGGGGGTTGTTGGGGGGGGGGGGGTTGTTGTTTTGTTTTTTGAGGTTTTTTTTTTTTTTTCTTTTTTTTTTTTTTTTTTTTTTTTTTTGGTTTTTTTTTGGTTTTTTTTTGCTTTTTTTTTTTTTGCTTTTTTTTTTTTTTTTGTTTTTTTTGTTTTTTTTTTTTTGTTTTTTTTTTGAGTGGCTGAGTGTCATAGTTTCGACATCTGTTCATTTAATATATAGCCATAGTAGTGTTTAAATATAATTACGTAGAACATTTGCTGAGTCGGTTTGTACCATCGGTTTTCCATAAGTTGATTGTTTTGTTCGATATTTGATGTCTAAATATAGATCTCGGAATTTAAGTATATACCCTCTTAAAACATTGTGCCGGGTCTACATGTTTGCATTGAGTTGATCATATCGGTTTATGAATCGTTGCATTTTAATTCAATAAAATGTACCAAATTCTATAAATTTCTCATGGGTAAGATCTGTACGTCGATAAGAATTTAGGGTTGCTTTATGTTTTGCGTGATGCCCAGTGATGGTAGTGTCTGATTGCAACATTCATTTTGTTTATTTTACCCAATTTAGTGGTAAACCACACCACGTATATATGTATATGTTGCAAAATCAGAATTTATGATTGGGAAACCCAAAAATGTAGGGTAAACGTCTGTGTAATGATAAACCTCTTCGCTTGTCCGACTGAAATTCCGAACATATCTTCAGCACTTAACAAGTGCTGAAGAGAATTTGAATGTATCATTCAAATAACAACATGTATATTATCTGTGTTATAATGTGTATTTTTGAAAAAGGATCAGAAACACCAATGACCAAATGTATAATTTTTGGTGTATCTTATGGAAACAAACATTAAAAAAAAAGAAAAAGAAAACAAATTGCAAAATCTATTCAACTGATCACAAAGAAAGTTTGTTAGTTTGTCGATATGGATTCAACTTGTATATTACATGTCAGATTAAAGTAAATTACAAAAATATCTGATGATATGTCTCCATTAAATATACAGCAACATTTTATGGTGGACAGTTATGAACCCTTAGATGTCAGAAATCATACTTTAGTCAGTTTTGTAAATTACACAGGTATATACTATGGAATTACCATATGCATCGTCTCTATTGCCACTGGAATGACGGTATTCACGTTGAACATCCATCATAAGGGCCAGAGAGGTCCGGAAGTACCACATATATTGAAGAAAATATTCTTTGGTGTATTTGCCAAAATTCTGTGCTTGCGGATAGACGTACCGGATGTTCCTCTTTCTAAAGTGACAGTAAGTATATGCATGCTTCATGGCTTTTAAACTAAGAGAGTAATGCATATTTAAAGATTATTTCTATCAGTGAGTGCCTGGGGTTAAGTGTGGTAAGCACTGTGATTGAACTCACTCTGGGTCTTCTTTGTCTTGAAAATATGTTTGAGTCTACCCAGCACACACGGTTCTGCGCATAGCTCAGCCGAATTGCCCTTAGTTTGATATGTATTATATGTATCCTGTCCTTCATATAAGATAAGATTATCAATTCTGTTGCTCCATGTCAGAGTATATGCCATTACGTAAAATAATTCATTAAGTAATTTTCCACTCTGTACATTATATCAGACAGTTTTTGTCATTTTATACTTGACATTATCTTGATATGACATAACCAAAAACATCTCTCCCATCCGCTCCTGAGTCAGGTTCGATTAAAGCTTGCCAGGGTATCTGGTGGATGTGTTCAATTTGTAATTGGCACTCCAGATTCATTCATCTCTATCACCCTTTTCATACAAAAAGCGCTAGACATCTTCTAAGTAATGAAGCAAAACAAAAATGCTCTGCATAAATTGTTATAAGCTTTTCCGATTTGTTATAGTTCTTACGTTTATGCATAAAAAGGGTACAACATTATATTGCAGACGCCATCTACAATTACTACCATTATCTAATTGGAATCATGTTTCAAATAATATTACAACACATTCAATACAGTATCCAATACTCTAATGATGATAGAAATGAGACATAGAAATTATGTTGACACTGGTCTATAAACAGAGGGATATAGTTCTATGACTGGATTTCAAATTTACATTATATTTTTCAATAGAGCATATGCAATTATATTAAATTTTGAAGAAATCTAACAATACTGTGATGAGAGGATATATGTAATCATAGTTGAAGACTTTGCTCGTGACTGAGAGGTCCTGGGATGAAATCACGACGGTTCTTCATTGGTCTCTTACCTTTAGGATAACAAATGCGTTTGTCAAGGCCTAGACTGGAAATTGAAACTGAACGTCCGACACTGGAAACCTATCGCATAACAACATACCAAATATTCCCCCTTTTGATTTTGGGAGTTCATCGTTATTACTATAATTATTATTATACTTATTTATTTATTTATTTATTTATCTATTTATTGACTTTCTTCATCGATGAATCTCTGTCAGCAAACCGAATCCATTTATCTGCAAATGTAATATGATTTTCACCATTACAGTACACCCCAGATGTAACAAAGAGAAGTTCGGGGTCGACACCGCTAAAACTTACATCTACTTCATGCGTGGACACACCGAAACGAAGATTGGTAAATATAGTTCTAGTATTTTACCTAGAAAATTGCGTGGCGTAAACTACTGAATGCATGTAAAAATGATTAAATGATAAACTAATTTATAATATTAATCTACAATATAACATATTATATAATATGAAAATACATATGTCTGTATGACAGAAATCGTCTCGTACATGCAACTAATATTAAGCAAAGAAAAGGGCATCACAAACATTTCACAGTCGTCATTAAGTCATTTGGTGCGGTTAATTCGGTTTAGGAACCCATTTGACCACTCACTAATTCAATCAGCAGCACAATCAAAGGACATATGTTTTAAAGTAAATGGCACTATGTCCAAGGGAAATTCGAAGTCATATACCACAGTGGATATATACATATATTAACTTGTCTAGTTCACCACAACCACCGTGCATATCAAAAACACACTACCGACCAAAAACTTTTAAGAACAAAACAAGATACTTCAGTGGCTGCTTAATAGGCAAACATATATGGAACAGTATCAAAGAGTGTTCAGATATATCGGGAAGGAATGCGTTAGTTATAAACATATCTGGAGCAATATCAAAAGTGTGTTCAGATATATCTGAAGGAATTTATTTTCTTTCTTCAGAATACTTCGAATGTTACAAGCATCCTTTATACTTATATACTTGTAATTCGCTGTGACCAAGATTGTACTCCCTCATGCACAACTCTGTCCTGAGAGAGGTTCTTTGTCTCTTATTTTTGGATCAAATTTGGTCTCCTCTTCAAATATTTACCTTTGGATTTCCAGTTTTGATCTTGAGACTCGCTGAATAGACAAGGTTTTTGTAAAATGCGTGTATGGTGCACTAAATCTACATTTATATGTGTTCTGATATTTATTGGAATCTTTTTATCATTGCTTTTGTGAAAGTATTGAAATGATCTGACCACAAAGTGTTATGGAATTAAATTTAATTTCTTCAAGTGTCTTCAAGCTTTTAACAATCTGATTAAATTAGATATTTCATATACTTCTTAAAATTTCATCTGGTTCCCATGACGATACGTGTTTTGTTGTCTGTGTGTGCTACCTTTTGAAATCTATATAAATTGAAGACTAATTGTTTTCAGGAAAGACCCAATACATGTCTAGATCAACATCCCATAAACCGGTACCAAGTAAACATAGAGAATGTCAGGAGTCATAGCAACGGTTCGATTCCCACAAACAGCGGACAAGGCATGAACTCTTTTTCAACGGAGATATCAGGGAATGTGCAATCAGATCCATTGTTTGAACAGAATCTTTCTAAAGTTATGAATAAAGTGTACAAAGCCATCGAAAATAATGAGACAAGACTTGCTATCCAGGAAAAGCGGAATGCTATCAAACTAGAATGGCAGCAAGTGGCGCTCGTGGTGGACCGTATATTGTTGTCTTTGTTCGTTACGGTGACTGTAGTTATGACTAGTGCCATTTTGATTCAGGGACCAGTCGCGCAATCATAATCTGTGAAAACAAAATTACAGTATATTTGAAGGCTTGAGATTACATCTGTTACGCATAGCACTGCACTTAGATGATTTGGCTTTTACTATAAATTCAATTGACCATTTCCGAGTTTTCGACAATTTAGAATTCTTAACTATAACCATGAAAACGAGTGACTGTGGACAAACCTATTGACGTTTTCGTTATAGAACTTCGGTCATTAATAATAAAACCGAAGAGCAAATATGTATTTAAGCTTGAATCGGTAGCATTGTTTGCTTATCTTATGCTTAAAATAATCTTTAAAGATTTTTGTTCATACGTAGATGCTAACACATTTAATAGGATTTAAGATTTTATTATAAAAAAGAAACTCAACTCGGAAGTGGTCTATTTGTAAAATAAGTGTTTACCAATGTCTCAATGAATGTATGTATAAAGTGTAAAAATATATATATATACGTATACCTACACACATTTTTGTTGACATATGACAAATATTATATATCATTTGGGTGACAGGGGTGTTCCTATTCCATACCAGTCACTGTGTTTGGTTATCTGTTTACATACTTTTCGGGCCATAAAGTCAGTGCATCCGAAAAATTGCAAATATTTCTGAAAACATGACCTTAGATACTTGCCTAGATAATCGGAATAACTTTGTCGTAACTGAAAATAACATTACGTGTCACATTGGTGGTAGAATCTGTTATTTCCAGCCAAACTTCAATTTTTATTGCCTAGGGCATTCCAATGGTAAAATTTAGCAAGACAAGAATATTAGGAAAAAATTAATTTAACAAAAAAAAAACAACTAAATGTTTGGCCATATTTGTATTCACTGTTATGATAGAAATTTCAATCACCAAATATGAAAGAGAGCTGTCAGAATTCCTAAGAGATACGAGATCTTGAAAATCATTTCTTATATGCGTTAAATTCCACGATCAAATTTTACATTTATCACAATACCTTTGTTATTTATTCTGTAACTACTAGCACCTTTACTCATGACAAATTGAATTTGATAGAAGTGTACAAGAATCATTTTGGTAATATTAGAAATATTCAAATAAAAGAGAATTTTCGGGCCCACGGGTAAGGTGGACCGCACAGTAGCCTTGATATAGAAACAACAAGATCGAATTAACAAGATGGCCGTACATATCCAGAAATAAAAATTTTGTAGTAAGTGAATTTTATAAACAATTGTTATATAATAATAATAATAATAATAATAATAATAATAATAATAATAATAATAATAATAATAATAATAATAATAATAATAATAATAATAATAATAATAAATTTAAATAGAATCTCCTTATACGCACATATTGTACAGTTATCAGTTATTTAGTCTTCATATTCTCGACGTCACATTGGTCACATGACCCAATATGAGCCATATTTTGGGAAGTAAGTCTCGGGAATTATCCTTTACATGAAGAATCCTATATTTCGAAATCTCATTATTTCAAACTGTAGTCATATCGATTTTAAAGAAGAAAAGCGGGGTCGAACTTCGTAAGATTCCTCAATGAATTTAGGCAGTTTATAACTCATTGAGTTCTTGTGCTCAAAATATAATTTAGCAAAGCTATATTACGGTCTATGATAAACACCGAGTTTATCCCCAAGATCGGAATGTTTCGGCCATTATATTCATTTAGGACTAAGCGTCATGTCAAGTCGAATTCGAGAAAACACGGTTGACCATAAAAAGTTTTGTATTAAAATTGAAAATTCATATTTGTACAGCGTAGCCCTGGATAAACACAGCTTGATCAATGACAAACTGTATAAAAACCCATTATCGTGAAGTAATTGCTTGTCATTTTAATTTACGGTGTTCTTAGATCTGCTGAATAAAATGTCACATGGTTGACCTATTTGGTCATAGTTTGTCGTAGGCATTGTAGCCGGATGAATTTTCTTTATATCCCTCAGAAATAGCCATTGATTTGAATGGCGCTGTACAACCTGTGATCTAATACTATATTCAGAATGACTTTTTATTCAAAAAATATTATCCTGACTCGGACTAAGCAAGCAAACTGACTTCAAAGTTTAATAATTAACTCATATATGTAAGTTCACGTAGTGAAATCCCTTTAAATGCTTTCTAAATTTTTTGTATGCTTCTTAAAATGCGAAATGAATTCACACCAAATTGAGACTGCTTAATTGGATTTGTAAAGATCAAGTATTATGAGGTTTTAGACGCATATACACCACGATAGATAAACTACAGTCAGCACCCTCCCCTTACTTTTTCCCTATTTTTTCTACCCACTTATCATCTTGATGCGAAACTACCACTGAGCAGAGAGCGGGAGTGAGAGGGAGAAGGAAATCGTTTTCATCTAAATCGCCCCCTATCCAGTAATTCTTTTAGGACACACATCATTTTTATTTGCTTTTCCAAAACTTATATAAATGATTAAGTTTGCCCAGCATCTTTTTGACACCCTGCTATAAATTGTGTATACCTTTCAATGTCAAATTTTAATTATCGATATTGTATATGAGCAAACTGACGCACACATAATACTACAACATTTATATTGAACCCAATACATGTAAACCCCTATGTATATTTTCATTTGTGAAAACAATAATTACATATTATATAACGTTTTATTACATGATAGTGCCATATATTTTCTTAATATTGCGTTATGAATATAATATTTATTGCTGTCAAGTGCACAAGTGTAAGCTATTAAAATAAAATAGCATGTCTTTGTTAAATGTGAAAGTTCCTTTTGGTGGGTTTGAGGACGCTTTATCATATCCTTACTGTATGGATGTATAAGTCCACAGCGATAATATTGCCCATTTTTATAAACACGACGACTCTATACTTTATCATAACAGGGGAGACAGGTTTATCATGGTCAAATATTCCTAAAAACAGTATATTTTTACTTTGAATGATAATAGATTTTCGCCTCAGTTCATAGTAGCGGCGGTGGCGTAGAGGATGAATACACGGCCATTTAAATAAATATTGGTATGTATTGGAGGAAATAAACTTTGTTAAACACCCCTATAATTTGATAATGGAATCTTTGTTTTGGTTTTTAAAGGCCCGGATGAGCATATTTATGGCTGTAGACTTGTAAACAGTTTCTGTGTGTTGGTCCCCAGTCTCCTGTCTACCGTATTGAATAAATTGTCATCTGTATGTTTTGAGCATTCATGGCAAGTTTGGCTAATAAGACAGGAGATGCTTACTCCTTCCCAGCATAAGGCGTCACATCTTACTCTATATGTACACAGCTGAATGCTAAATTAAGTCAATACAACAGAAAAATCGTCATTTCTGTCGGGATTTGAACTCAGGATCCTAAAGCTGGCAATCCAGTGGCGCTTGAAGGGACTACTACCATCGGAATCGGTAACAATTGACTGTAATAGTACAAATACTTGTAGTATATTGTTACTTAAAGGTAAACTGAAATGTTTGAATGAACATGTGGGCCCTGCTATCAACTTTTTCAAGATGGGACGCCTACCAGACGGACAGATGTAAACATGCCCGACAAAGTCCCAATTCGTGGCATAGTTTGCACACAAAACATAAACAGTTTGCATGTAAAAGGAACACTCAGACATACGTTCAAAGTGAGATGAGATATTGAAAGAAAATGTTTATCTTTAACATTGGGAAGTGGGGTGGGGGATCTAGAGTTAAAACTAGAATTTTAATGTGTCAGTGCGACAAAAATGCCCCTGCTGGCAGTTAAGGTAGTGAAATATAATTGCCAGAGAACCAGAGACATAGACTACATTCAAAATCAATGTCTCTGCAGAGAATTAATATTTGAAAATTTTTTAAAAATTTCGAAAGCTCAAGGGCAATTACTCTGTCAAAACTTACCGGAACACATCCATATTCGAGAGTGACCTGCATTTTCCCTTGATACATCTGTATACGCAATATCAATTTAATCCGTCAAACCCTCAAAGAGAAAATGAGCGGAAACTGTAATTTTTAAGAAATTTTCTATGTTCAAGAGCAATAACTCTCTCAAAAATAATCGGACCACACCTATATTCGAGCTTGACCTGCATCTTCCCTTGATACATATGTATATACAATATCAATATATCAATTTAATCCATCAAACCTTCAAAGAGAAAATGAGCGGAACTGAATGATGACAGAATGATGATATGACGGAACAGGGTAATACTATATGCCCCCGGCCATTTCAAGGCGGGGGCATAAAAAATGGCAGTGATCATTGCTGTTTTATCTACCAAACAAGATGAAAGATACATTCTGATTTCCCTAAAAAATGGAAAAATATACACTGTAATCGATTAGGTGACTTAAATCACACAAAACCTCAGCTTTATTCCCAAACAAGAGGCCCAAGTGGGCCTATATCGCTCACCTGAGTACCTATATTATCAGTCATGCATGAAGGAAGAATTCATTTATTTTTGCATTAATGTGACTAAGTCAACACAGATGTTGAAAATATGTCAAATTTCATTTCAGGCTAGAATAAAAATCAACACTTTTTTGCACATCCATTCAGGTGATTTTGATATTAAGCATTTCCTTTGTCTCTGCAAGAAATCATTCAGGGCAACAAGTTAGTCATTTTCTTTAGGTGGGGCCTTTTGTTGACTGATTTCAAGTCTGGGTCATGAACAACAATTGTTTCAAATATTGTCCAGATCTAACTTAAAATTGCCTAATTTCAAATGTTGAGTGTTGAGAAACATCTAAAAACTTATTTAGATGTGTAAAGAAATGAAAAAAAAATTTTGACCACAGCTGGATTTGAACCGCTACTCTCCATATTTCAATTACCAAGTGGTATATGTACTATTGTGAGAACTGCTTTTTAGACATGGTGGCATTATCTGTTAACCAATTTGGATGAAATTTACCAAATTGATAGAGGACTTTTAGTACTTCATGTATTCCATGTTTCATTAAAATCTTTCATGTGGTATAACAGCAGAAGTGAAAAATGTGATTGAATTGTTCCTATACACCCTCATTTGGAAGTCTTAAAAAATTCATAGAAAATCCAAAAATTGAGATATTGACAAAATTCTTTCAAAGTAACAATCCTTACCATAATTATGATCACAATAGTCCATAAGAAATCATCATTATCAATTAACTAGGAAATATGACACTTTTTTCTGCATTGAATCACCAAGTCCAAAGAAATGTCGAAAAAAATTCTAAAATTTGATTTTGGAAGGGAACCAAAATGACAATACATCTTCACTCATCCCTCTAGATCATTTCTATGCATTCTGTTTGTCTCTGTATACAGCCCGTATGAAAAAGAATATTGTTAAACGAGGGAACTCTTTTGTGACCTACTCTTGACTATGGTGGCGCCACCTGTAAAGAGGTCTGGACGAAAACAACAGAATTTGAAGAGGATCATAAGTGACTTATTTCTACCAAGATTTATTAAAATCCTTCAAACAGTTTTGTAGAAAAAGTTGAAAATGTGAAAAATGGCCAACCCCCTCTTTTTTTTTTGGAAGTCTTAAACGTAAAATTCCTAATTTCATATGTTGAGTGTTGAGAAACATCTAAAAACTTATTTAGATGTGTAAAAAAAAAAAAATTTTTTTGACCACAGCTGGATTTGAACCGCTACTCTCCATATTTCAATTACCAAGTGGTATATGTACCATTGTGAGACCTACTTTTAGACATGGTGGCATTATCTGTTAACCAATTTGGATGATCCGCACAAAAAACAAAACCTTTGAAAAGGACTATGAGTACTTGCATCCTACCCAGTTTTATCACAATCCTTCAAGTTGTTCTGTAGATCAAGTTGAAGATATGAAAAATTGTCCCCCCCCCCCCCCTTTTCTTGGAAGTCTTAAAAAATTCATAAAAAATTCAAAAATCGAGATATTGAAAAAATTCCTGCACACCAGCATTCCTTACCATAGAAATGATTCAATGAAACCAAATGAATGCATCAATGTTTACTAAAAGAAAATAATAACTCTTTAATGCATTAAAATAACAAAGTCCAAAATAAAAATGAAAAAACGTCAAAAATTTGATTTCGGAATGGAACCAAAAATATCAACACTTCTTCCCATATGCCTCTATCTCATTCCTATGCAGTCGGTTTGTCGCTGTATGCACTCGATCTGAATAAGAAGTTTGTCAAAGGAGGGTACCCTCTGTGACCTACTTTTGTCTGTGGTGGTGCCACCTGTTCATGGATCCTGACAAAGATGACCACATTTGTCGGGGACCTTGAGTATTTGATGCATGCCAAGTTTCATTGAATTCCAGCAAGTGGTTCCGAAGAAAAAGTTCAAACTGTGAAATGTTTACACCAATTATCCCACCCCCCCTTTTTCTTGAAAGTCTTAAAAAATTCATAAAAAATCCAAAACATAAAATATTGAGAAATTTTCTTCGCAGTAGTATTTCTTACCATCAAAATGATCAAATTAAACCAAATTAATGCATCAATGTTTACTAAAAGAAAAAAATACCTCTTTTCTGCATTAAAATTACCAAGTACAAAAAAACCTCAAAAAAACGTCAAAAATGTGATTTCGGAATGGAACCAAAAATAACAACACTTCTTTACACATCCCTCTAGATCATTCCTATGCATTTGGTTTGTCTCTGTATGCCCCCGGTCTGAAGAAGAAGTTTGTCAAAGGAGGGTACCCTCTTTGACCTACTTTTGCCTGTGGTGGTGCCACCTGTTGATGAATCTGGACGAAAAACAACAACACTTGTAGGGGACCATGAGTACTACATGCTTATCAAGTTTCATCAAATTCTGTTCAGTGGTTCTGGAGAAGAAGTCGAAAATGTGAAAAGTTAACAACGGACGACGGACGACAGACGACGGACGGACGACGGACGGTGATTGATCACAATAGCTCACCTGAGCCTTTGGCTCAGGTGAGCTAAAAATGATCTTCACCAGAACCAATATACATCCTGCATATAATTAAGACGTTAGTGGCTTATTGTTGGACTATATTTATGCAGGATAGAATATTTCTGACTTTAGGTACAGTGAAAATCTTCAGTCTTCCTTACATATACAAACTGACTATCATTAATAGTATGCAAAAGATCAAAACAAATGCAAACTGTGAACGCCGGATAGACAGATAGACAAATGAACGGACAGAGAGACATTGTCAACTCATATTGCAAACCAAAACGGAAACAAGCAATGCCTAACGCTACATAATGCAACGATCTTTTGCTTTGAAGAGGGATTGAGTGAATGTATGGACAAATTTCTTCCCCTCCCCCTTATTTTGGGCTATAAAATTGCCCCCTAATTTTCTACTCACGTTCATTAAAGAGGTTGGTTGTTTGGTTGGTTGATTGGTAGATTAGTGTTTTACGTCACTTTCAACCATTTTTCACTTTTATCATGACATGGAACCAGGAGGTGACCAACCTCTTAAACATAGTTTCTCAACCCTGGAACCGACAATGATAATGCTAATAACAAAATTTAACCTTGGTTCAAAGTCATGACACACCTTTTTGACCTGGGCAACAATTCTTTGAAAAATTTTTTAATCAATGCTGGCAGTAAAAAATAAGGTCCAGAAAAGGATATAACATACAAAAGCACTGTGACTTTCACCTTGCATATATGACCTTAGTCCAAGGTCATGACATACTCTCATGCCCATGACAACAATCTTGTAAAATATTATTCAAATCCATGCAGGCAGTAAAAAGTTATAACCCAGACAAATATTTACCTTACAAAAGCACTGTGACCTTGATCTTTCCGATATGACCTACAGCGGGCGTATTAAAAGGGATTGTTTTTACAAGGTTTGCTGATGAAGGTTAATCGAAGTCATTTTCAGAATAAAGGTCAATATCAACGCACCAGAAATTGGTGACACTTATTTGACTTAAACATGAATTAAGTTTTCATATTTTCTCGACAATTTGGGCTTTCTTCAGTTAACAACAATTACACACTCATAGAGTGACAAGCATTAAAACAAAAGGTTATATACAATGCATTAAACAAAATTAAAGAATAAGTAAATATATATTACCTCGCACATAAATAATTATCATAATTATACCAATATTTATGCCTTCATATAGTTTAATGCTTTGTATATAGCTTTAAAGAATTGAGAATGAAACTGAAAAAAAAACTAAAAAAAAAAAAGACTTTTATGACTGAACTCAATGAATAAACTGCAAATGAAGGATCAATATTTAATCTGTAATATAATATATCATATACAACAATACGATAATATCAACAATAGCATGATACATGTTGTACTATACTCTTGAAAGTAGCGCATAATTTGCTTCCCTTGCAAGACTTGTTCATGTAAGTGATGAATTCTAATTGCAGCACCAAATCATTATTTTCAATTTCCAATATCATATCTGCATATCAGAGATGTTCAAACCCTATCCTTCCCTTTACATTACCCACTGCTGTAAGCAACAGTCACCCATAATCACTATTTCTTTCTTGTTCGTCATCTTCTCCAGTATCTATCAACCTTTTGTACTGATCAACGGCCACACAGTGGTTGCCATTCGGAGTGCATCCCCTTCTAATGTGGGTGGAGAGTGTTACGACACCACAGCGGTTGCCTTTCGGAGTGCATCCCCTTCAATTGTGGGTAGATAGTGTTACGGCACCACAGTGGTGGCCTTTCGGAGTGCAAGACATCCAGCGACAACATCACTGGGCATCACTCGTATGCGGGAATATTCCTCAGGTGTCGTGTATCGTAGTTTTGTCTCGGGATCTGTGTACAATGCCTGTTCAGAAAAAGAAACTTATGATAAAAATCTGATTTTTTTGTAATTTTTGTGGCAATTAGTTATTTTTTTTAAATCTCCTCACATGACCTCGTAAATTTCCCCAAGACTACCAACAATAAAGCACAGAAAAAGAAGCTATGTACGCATTTGGAATATCTTTTTATCCATTCTCATTTGTTTTGGAATCCTGCTTTACATCAAGCCAAGATTATTTTGCTTATATGGAAATAACATGGGACCATCGCATTACACAGAAGCTTATACTCCTGCAAGCAATAAGCCTGCCCAAAGCAATGAAGAATTTCCCACATGTCACATCTCCTATAATAAACTACCTCAGTTCTCACTGCCTTACCCTAAAGATAGGATAACAAGCTGCTGGAGAGACTTATACAAGGCATCTCTAGGTCACCAGCCAAGCACCTTACTGAGCACTCCTAGGTTATCAGCTTAACACTTTACTGAGTATTTCCAAGTCACGGGCCAAATACCTTATTAACATAGTACCATGGTCATGAGCCAAGTACCTTACTGAGAACCTGTTGGTTATGAGCCTAGTACCTTACTGAGAACTTCTGGAACATAAACCAAGCACCTTACTGAGAACCTCTAAGTAATAAACAAAGTGTCTTACTGAGAACCTCTAGGTCATGAGCCAAGCACCTCACTGAGGATCTCTAGGTCACCAGCCAAGTACCTTACTGAGAGCCTCTGGGTTGTGAGCCAAACACCTTACTAAGGATCTCTAGGTCATGAGCCAAGCACCTTACTGAGAACCTCTAGGTCATGAGCAAACCACCTTACTGAGTACCTCCAGGTCATGAGCCAAGCACCTTACTGAGAACCTCTAGGTCACCAGCCAAGCACCTTACTGAGAACCTCTAGGTCATGAGCCAAGCACCTTACTGAGAACCACTAGGTTATGAGCCAACCCACTTTCTCACTTAGCTATATCAGCTATTTATTGATCAAGACTATTGTTTTAATTTCATTTTGATAAATGAGAGCACCAAATTACTGTTTAATATGTGCAGAAAGAGAAATGACTTTGTCTTTGTCTCTATAGTTTCCTGTGCCCAGAACACATTAATATTACATGTACTTCAAAACATTACACACTGATTTTAGTTAATAAAATGAAAGTAGACAGAACTAATAGACCCTATTTACACACACTCAAGTCATACTGAGACAAGTAAGCTTACAAACCTATCAACTATGGTGTCGAGGGATTAAACCCCAACAACTTCTTAACCGACCAGTGTTCAATCACTATGCACAAATACCTCTACACAAAACCATAACATACAGCACTCCTTTACTATAAAAAGAAAACAAAATCCAGTATAATAATATTTCCGTTCCTTGTACCAACAATACAAAGAGCAAGGTTCGACAGATTTTGAAAAAAATTACATGGGTAAACATTGAACATCTGCCCACTTTTGCAAATTCAATGGATGAGGTTGTACTCCTGTAAAAGAAATTGCTGATTAACTAAGCAACATTAAGGTCACATGTGAAACTTATGATTTACTCGCTGTTTTGCACATACCAGGAGTGACAGAACAACATTCAGCAAGATAAGCACCACATTTTCTTTGTATCAAAATGGAAAACAAGAGTAACACATAGCGTGGCATAACAAGCCCGTTGCTTACTTTAGAGGGATGAAATTTGAAAGTATGGAAACAATCCCCCTTTGCCAACAATCCTGTGAAATACTAATGAAATCTGTGCAATGGGTAAAAAGTTATGGACCAGACAAAGATTTACCCATTATATGCACTGTGACCTTGTCCTTGCAGATATGACCTTAGTTCAAGGATATGACACACACTTGGGCTCTGGGTAACAATTCTGTGAATAATTATTCAAATCCATGTTGAGGGTAAAGAGCTATGACCCAGACAAAGACTTCCCCATGTTATGCATTGTGACCTTGACTTTGCAGATATTATTTTTGAGTCAAGGTCATGACATATCCTTGGGTCCTGTGCAATAATTCTTTGAAATACTATTCAAATCCATGCAAAGGGTAAAAGGTTCTGGCCTGGACAAGAATCTAACTGACATAAGCAATGTGACCTTGACCTTGCAGATATGACCTTCAAATTGTATAGGAATCATCCTCCAGTTATAGCATAAACAGTTTGGTCTTACCTTGTTTACAAATTGCATTCTCAAAAATTTGCTATTTTTGCCACAATATTGACCTTGACCTTTATATTGAAAAGCAATAGGTTCGTCCTCATCTCATAAGAAATAAGTGTTCCCAGCTTGAAAGTCCCACACTAAATGGTATATTCTTTATTGTGTTAACACAGTGCACGGACCCACAGACCCATGGACCCACAGACACATAATGCCATACCACAATACATCCATCTACAAAGGGTGTATACAAACAGCACAGAAAATCCAGAAAAACATATAATTTTCATATGTTGCGCCATGTTTAGTGATGCAGCAGTGCCTAAGAAATTGATTTTAATTCTATACGTCCTTAATTAAGAATTATTTTATTGTAAACTACTTACAGGTAGTCCTGATAAGTCAGAATACTTCTTGGCTGGTTTAAAAGAGGGGGGAGCATCAATTGATCCATCTGCATATAAAACAGAGTCAGGAGTAGAGTAACTAAGCAATGGCAATTACTATTGTCAATCTTGAAATTCAGGAATGTCAAATAATAATCTAGTTCATATAGTAATGCCTAATGGATATGATACAGGTACACAGATATCTGATACTTGCTTAACCTAGTAGTACTTGTACTACAAGCAATACATCAAAAACAAATCTGAATTAACTTATGTTGCATTCATAATTGCTGCTAGGGCATCCTAAGTGCATTCAGATGTAAATATTAGCTCAAATAAGAGACACAAAGTTGACAATCGTAAGGCTTCATGATCACCGTTTGTATTTTCAAATATCATGAAACAGTATCCAAACATCAGACTGCCGTAGATTTGAATGAAAGCTTACTACAACAGTTTGTGGAAATGTTCCTTTTTCTTCAATTTTAGAATCATACAGATGATGTGATTAAAATCAACCAGTTGAAGTGAGTAAAATAATATCGATTGTGTATGAAGTTGTCATCCTTTGTTTGCTTCAAATATTATGTTTGTAAAATCTTACAAAATTTCTGTATAGATACACCATTCATGGACAATGTATGAACTACAAAGCTATGCAACAAAACTATATGTAGATAAAACAATTCTAATACAATGATGCAAGTTAATCAGTCAGACAGGTAAACTTAAGATGATATACTATGATGACTATATTCTTTATATAACTGTAAGCTAGAGTTTTTCAACTTTCTAAATTCATCTTGAAAACATTGTTTCAATACAAGTTGAAATTTGTTTAGCACAAGTTTTGAAAATGTATTTGCAACCTTATTATGTATCTTTTAATCAGATATTGAAAATTTATCATAAATTATCTTAAAAACAAGTTATATATGCACTTCTGAGTCAGAAAATTTGGTCCAAGCAAAATGTTTGATATTTGAAAATTTGACTGATCAAGCTACCCTGACAAATTTTAGTAAACAACACAAGTACTCGAAAACAAAATGAGATTTAAAGCAAACAATAAATACATACAATGTCACAACAGTAATTAGATATCATTCATCACAGTCAACTGATACGGCATTATCATGAAGGCAAGACAAAAAACACATAGAACGCCATAATAGTAATCACAGATCACATTCAATATTGTCAACTGATACGGCATTATCATGAAGGCAAGACAAAAAACACATAGAACGCCATAGTAGTAATCACAGATCACATTCAATATTGTCAACTGATATGGCATTATCATGAAGGCAAGACAAACAAGAGGCCCAAGTGGGCCTATATCGCTCACCTGAGTACCTAGATTATCAGTCATGCATGAAGGAAGAATTCATTTATTTTTGCATTAATGTGACTAAGTCAACACAGATGTTGAAAATATGTCAAATTTTATTTCAGGCTAGAATAAAAAACAAGAGGCCCAAGTGGGCCTATATCGCTCACCTGAGTACCTAGATTATCAGTCATGCATGAAGGAGAATTCATTTATTTTTGCATTAATGTGACTAAGTCAACACAGATGTTGAAAATATGTCAAATTTTATTTCAGGCTAGAATAAAAAACAACACTTTTTTGCACATCCATTCAGGTGATTTTGATATTAAGCATTTCCTTTGTCTCTGCAAGAAGTCATTCAGGGCAACAAGTTAGTCATTTTCTTTAGGTGGGGCCTTTTGTTGACTGATTTCAAGTCTGGGTCATGAACAACAATTGTTTCAAATATTGTCCAGATCTAACTTAAAATTGCCTAATTTCATATGTTGAGCGTTGAGAAACATCTAAAAACTTATTTAGATGTGTAAAGAAATGAAAAAAAAATTTTGACCACAGCTGGATTTGAACCGCTACTCTCCATATTTCAATTACCAAGTGGTATATGTACTATTGTGAGAACTGCTTTTTAGACATGGTGGCATTATCTGTTAACCAATTTGGATGAAATTTACCAAATTGATAGAGGACTTTTAGTACTTCATGTATTCCATGTTTCATTAAAATCTTTCATGTGGTATAACAGCAGAAGTGAAAAATGTGATTGAATTGTTCCTATACACCCTCATTTGGAAGTCTTAAAAAATTCATAGAAAATCCAAAAATTGAGATATTGACAAAATTCTTTCAAAGTAACAATCCTTACCATAATTATGATCACAATAGTCCATAAGAAATCATCATTATCAATTAACTAGGAAATATGACACTTTTTTTCTGCATTGAATCACCAAGTCCAAAGAAATGTCGAAAAAAAATTCTAAAATTTGATTTTGGAAGGGAACCAAAATGACAATACATCTTCACTCATCCCTCTAGATCATTTCTATGCATTCTGTTTGTCTCTGTATACAGCCCGTATGAAAAAGAATATTGTTAAACGAGGGAACTCTTTTGTGACCTACTCTTGACTATGGTGGCGCCACCTGTAAAGAGGTCTGGACGAAAACAACAGAATTTGAAGAGGATCATAAGTGACTTATTTCTACCAAGATTTATTAAAATCCCTCAAACAGTTTTGTAGAAAAAGTTGAAAATGTGAAAAATGGCCAAACCCCCCTCCCCCCCTTTTTTTTTGGAAGTCTTAAACGTAAAATTCCTAATTTCATATGTTGAGTGTTGAGAAACATCTAAGAACTTATTTAGATGTGTAAAAAAAAAAAAATTTTTTTGACCAGAGCAGGATTTGAACCGCTACTCTCCATATTTCAATTACCAAGTGGTATATGTACCATTGTGAGACCTACTTTTAGACATGGTGGCATTATCTGTTAACCAATTTGGATGATCCGCACAAAAAACAAAACCTTTGAAAAGGACTATGAGTACTTGCATCCTACCCAGTTTTATCACAATCCTTCAAGTTGTTCTGTAGATCAAGTTGAAGATATGAAAAATTGTCCCCCCCCCCCCCCCCCCCCCCTTTTCTTGGAAGTCTTAAAAAATTCATAAAAAATTCAAAAATCGAGACATTGAAAAAATTCCTTCGCACCAGCATTCCTTACCATAGAAATGATTAAATGAAACCAAATGAATGCATCAATGTTTACTAAAAGAAAATAATAACTCTTTAATGCATTAAAATAACAAAGTCCAAAATAAAAATGAAAAAACGTCAAAAATTTGATTTCGGAATGGAACCAAAAATATCAACACTTCTTCCCATATGCCTCTAAATCATTCCTATGCAGTCGGTTTGTCGCTGTATGCACCCGATCTGAATAAGAAGTTTGTCAAAGGAGGGTACCCTCTGTGACCTACTTTTGTCTGTGGTGGTGCCACCTGTTCATGGATCCTGACAAAAATGACCACATTTGTCGGGGACCTTGTGTATTTGATGCATGCCAAGTTTCACTGAATTCCAGCAAGTGGTTCCGAAGAAAAAGTTCAAACTGTGAAATGTTTACACCAATTATCCCCCCCCCCCCTTTTTTCTTGAAAGTCTTTAAAAATTCATAAAAAATCCAAAACATAAAATATTGAAAAATTTTCTTTGCAGTAGTATTTCTTACCATCAAAATGATCAAATTAAACCAAATCAATGCATCAATGTTTACTAAAAGAAAAAAATACCTCTTTTCTGCATTAAAACTACCAAGTACAAAAAAACGTCAAAAAATTTGATTTCGGAACGGAACCAAAAATAACAACACTTCTTCACACATCCCTCTAGATCATTCCTATGCATTCGGTTTGTCTCTGTATGCCCCCGGTCTGAAGAAGAAGTTTGTCAAAGGAGGGTACCCTCTTTGACCTACTTTTGCCTGTGGTGGCGCCACCTGTTGATGAATCCGGACGAAAAACAACAACACTTGTAGGGGACCATGAGTACTACATCCTTATCAAGTTTCATCAAATTCTGTTCAGTGGTTCTGGAGAAGAAGTCGAAAATGTGAAAAGTTAACGATGGACGACGGACGACGGACGGACGACGGACGACGGACGGTGATTGATCACAATAGCTCACTTGAGCCTTTGGCTCAGGTGAGCTAACAACACTTTTTTGCACATCCATTCAGGTGATTTTGATATTAAGCATTTCCTTTGTCTCTGCAAGAAGTCATTCAGGGCAACAAGTTAGTCATTTTCTTTAGGTGGGGCCTTTTGTTGACTGATTTCAAGTCTGGGTCATGAACAACAATTGTTTCAAATATTGTCCAGATCTAACTTAAAATTGCCTAATTTCATATGTTGAGTGTTGAGAAACATCTAAAAACTTATTTAGATGTGTAAAGAAATGAAAAAAAAATTTTGACCACAGCTGGATTTGAACCGCTACTCTCCATATTTCAATTACCAAGTGGTATATGTACTATTGTGAGAACTGCTTTTTAGATATGGTGGCATTTTCTGTTAACCAATTTGGATGAAATTTACCAAATTGATAGAGGACTTTTAGTACTTCATGTATTCCATGTTTCATTAAAATCTTTCATGTGGTATAACAGCAGAAGTGAAAAATGTGATTGAATTGTTCCTATACACCCTCATTTGGAAGTCTTAAAAAATTCATAGAAAATCCAAAAATTGAGATATTGACAAAATTCTTTCAAAGTAACAATCCTTACCATAATTATGATCACAATAGTCCATAAGAAATCATCATTATCAATTAACTAGGAAATATGACACTTTTTTTCTGCATTGAATCACCAAGTCCAAAGAAATGTCGAAAAAAATTCTAAAATTTGATTTTGGAAGGGAACCAAAATGACAATACATCTTCACTCATCCCTCTAGATCATTTCTATGCATTCTGTTTGTCTCTGTATACAGCCCGTATGAAAAAGAATATTGTTAAACGAGGGAACTCTTTTGTGACCTACTCTTGACTATGGTGGCGCCACCTGTAAAGAGGTCTGGACGAAAACAACAGAATTTGAAGAGGATCATAAGTGACTTATTTCTACCAAGATTTATTAAAATCCCTCAAACAGTTTTGTAGAAAAAGTTGAAAATGTGAAAAATGGCCAAAACAACCCCCCCCCCCCCCTTTTTTTTTTTTGGAAGTCTTAAACGTAAAATTCCTAATTTCATATGTTGAGTGTTGAGAAACATCTAAGAACTTATTTAGATGTGTAAAAAAAAAAAAATTTTTTTGACCACAGCTGGATTTGAACCGCTACTCTCCATATTTCAATTACCAAGTGGTATATGTACCATTGTGAGACCTACTTTTAGACATGGTGGCATTATCTGTTAACCAATTTGGATGATCCGCACAAAAAACAAAACCTTTGAAAAGGACTATGAGTACTTGCATCCTACCCAGTTTTATCACAATCCTTCAAGTTGTTCTGTAGATCAAGTTGAAGATATGAAAAATTGTCCCCCCCCCCCCCCCTTTTCTTGGAAGTCTTAAAAAATTCATAAAAAATTCAAAAATCGAGACATTGAAAAAATTCCTTCGCACCAGCATTCCTTACCATAGAAATGATTAAATGAAACCAAATGAATGCATCAATGTTTACTAAAAGAAAATAATAACTCTTTAATGCATTAAAATAACAAAGTCCAAAATAAAAATGAAAAAACGTCAAAAATTTGATTTCGGAATGGAACCAAAAATATCAACACTTCTTCCCATATGCCTCTAAATCATTCCTATGCAGTCGGTTTGTCGCTGTATGCACCCGATCTGAATAAGAAGTTTGTCAAAGGAGGGTACCCTCTGTGACCTACTTTTGTCTGTGGTGGTGCCACCTGTTCATGGATCCTGACAAAAATGACCACATTTGTCGGGGACCTTGTGTATTTGATGCATGCCAAGTTTCACTGAATTCCAGCAAGTGGTTCCGAAGAAAAAGTTCAAACTGTGAAATGTTTACACCAATTATCCCACCCCCCCACCCCCCTTTTTTCTTGAAAGTCTTTAAAAATTCATAAAAAATCCAAAACATAAAATATTGAAAAATTTTCTTTGCAGTAGTATTTCTTACCATCAAAATGATCAAATTAAACCAAATTAATGCATCAATGTTTACTAAAAGAAAAAAATACCTCTTTTCTGCATTAAAACTACCAAGTACAAAAAAACGTCAAAAATTTGATTTCGGAACGGAACCAAAAATAACAACACTTCTTCACACATCCCTCTAGATCATTCCTATGCATTCGGTTTGTCTCTGTATGCCCCCGGTCTGAAGAAGAAGTTTGTCAAAGGAGGGTACCCTCTTTGACCTACTTTTGCCTGTGGTGGCGCCACCTGTTGATGAATCCGGACGAAAAACAACAACACTTGTAGGGGACCATGAGTACTACATCCTTATCAAGTTTCATCAAATTCTGTTCAGTGGTTCTGGAGAAGAAGTCGAAAATGTGAAAAGTTAACGACGGACGACGGACGACAGACGACGGACGGACGACGGACGGTGATTGATCACAATAGCTCACTTGAGCCTTTGGCTCAGGTGAGCTAAAAACACATAGAACGCCATAATAGTAATCACAGATCACACTCAATACTGTCAACTGATACGGCATTATCATGAAGGCAAGACAAAAAACACATAGAATGCCATAATAGTTATCACAGATCACACTCAATACTGTCAACTGATACGGCATTATCATGAAGGCAAGACAAAAAACACATAGAATGCCATAATAGTTATCACAGATCACACTCAATACTGTCAACTGATACGGCATCATCATGAAGGCAAGACAAAAAACACATAGAATGCCATAATAGTAATCACAGATCACACTCAATACTGTCAACAACTGATACGGCATTATCATAAGGCAAGACAAAAAACACATAGAATGCCATAATAGTAATCACAGATCACACTCAATACTGACAACTGATACGGCATCATCATGAAGGCAAGACAAAAAACACATTGAACACCATAATAGTAATCACAGATCACACTCAATACTGTCAACTGATACGGCATTATCATGAAGGCAAGACAAAAAACACATAGAATGCCATAATAGTAATCACAGATCACACTCAATACTGACAACTGATACGGCATCATCATGAAGGCAAGAAGAAAAACACAAAGAATGCCATAATAGTAATCACAGATCACACTCAATACTGTCAACTGATACGGTATTATCATGAAGGCAAGACAAAAAACACATAGAATGCCATAATAGTAATCACAGATCACACTCAATACTGACAACTGATACGGCATTATCATGAAGGCAGGATAAAAAACACACAGAACACCATAATAGTAATCACAGATCACACTCAATACTGTCAACTGATACGGCATTATCATGAAGGCAAGACAAAAAACACATAGAACGCCATAATAGTAATCACAGATCACACTCAATACTGTCAACTGATACGGCATTATCATGAAGGCAAGACAAAAAACACATAGAATGCCATAATAGTAATCACAGATCACACTCAATACTGACAACTGATACGGCATTATCATGAAGGCAAGACAAAAAACACATAGAACACCATAATAGTAATCACAGATCACACTCAATACTGTCAACTGATACGGCATTATCATGAAGGCAAGACAAAAAACACATAGAATGCCATAATAGTAATCACAGATCACACTCAATACTGACAACTGATACGGCATCATCATGAAGGCAAGACAAAAAACACATAGAATGCCATAATAGTAATCACAGATCACACTCAATACTGTCAACTGATACGGCATTATCATGAAGGCAAGACAAAAAACACATAGAGCACCATAATAGTAATCACAGATCACACTCAATACTGTCAAATGATACGGCATTATCATGAAGGCAAGACAAAAAACACATAGAATGCCATAATAGTAATCACAAATCACACTCAATACTGACAACTGATACGGCATTATCATGAAGGCAAGACAAAAAACACATAGAATGCCATAATAGTAATCACAGATCACACTCAATACTGTCAACTGATAGGGCATTATCATGAAGGGAAGACAAAAAACACATAGAATGCCATAATAGTAATCACAAATCACACTCAATACTGTCAACTGATACGGCATTATCATGAAGGCAAGACAAAAAACACATAGAACACCATAATAGTAATCACAGATCACACTCAATACTGTCAACTGATACGGCATTATCATGAAGGCAAGACAAAAAATACATAGAGCACCATAATAGTAATCGCAGACCACACTCAATACTGTCAACTGACATGACAAAATTATGACGGCAAGACAAAAGTCACAGAGAACACCATAACAGTAAACATAGATAACACTTAATACTGTCAACTGATATGGCATAATCAAGAAGAAAAACAAAAATACACAGACTGTCATAGATTAGTCATAGATTACACAATACTGGCATATGAAATAGTGTAATTAAGAAGTTTGCTTAAATTTTCATTCCCATTACATGCCCATTTCATGCCCTACTTACCAAAATCTAAAATACTACTTCTTTTCCAGAGAAATATAGAAACATTTTGTACTAAGTATTCTCCTTACCCATTTATACACCAAACGAAAATCAGTTCAATTTACAGAGAAAAAATGAAATCTTCTTACATGTGACATCATCTGGTTTCACTGACATTGACCTTTCTGCTATGATAATTTGTTTCAGATTTTTCCACACACGGGTTTTCTTGCTTCCAGCTGCTCCTTTGATAGAATGCTGTAAAATAAAAAAAAACATCAAAATCTTTTACTTTTGATATACCAGTAATCAAAATTAACATGATTCCTCCACAATTTGTACAATCAGTAACCATAACGACATCATATATTCATAGATATCTCACAACTGCGAAGATTGACTGATTTTTGCATCACGTCACTCCACTATTATTTCATGTTTATGATGACTGCATCAGCCTGAGGTATCCGCCCAAATGTGGTTAAAAATTAACCAATTTATTATACCTGAGTATAAATACATAAATTCAGACATACATAATAATGTAACAAATGTCTGTTCTGTTGCGAGACGAATAAAATATGTATAAATAAAAAGTATCCATTTGTGATGAAAATGTAATTGTTAATTTTGGTGATCAGGGAGGGTGGAGGGTTAAATTTTGATTGAGTGATTCACATTTGTACTTAACATCTAGCAAACTAAAATAAAAAAAAAGAATCAGTGTGCATAATCAAAATTACCATTCCCCTTGTAAGAATTTTGTATGGGATGTAATACCATAAATGTTGACATTTATATGAAGTATAGCCTCAACTTTTGAGTACACTTCATATTGGAGGAAGAAGAGGAAAAATATGTTTATAATACTTATTTATGATACATTTTCACTTAATAGATCCTAAATGAATAAAACTTTGATGCCACTCTATATATATATATATATTTGATATCTAGAGCTAGCATAGCTCATTGGTAAGGGGTACTTGGATTTTGACCAAGTGGTTCTGGATATGAATCCAACAAGCATTCTGTCTTTCAGATAAGGCAGTAAAAACTGAGGTCCTTGGTCACACTGACAAGTTAAAGAATTAAAGATATCTCACTGCTTTGGATGGGTTTCTTGTGGAAGACTTCATTTCTGTGGAGTGCATAAGGCAGACAGTGTCACCATATAACTATCGTGAATGAAATGTTATGTTGTTTGGAGAAACAACAAAGAAAGATCACGTGATTTTCAAGATACAACATACCAGAAAGTTGGGATCCTTGAATACATGGACTTTCTCTTGCTGATCCTCTGACGAGACATCTTCCGATTCCATTGGTGTACTGACTTCAATCTCTGTCTCTACTGGACTACTTATCCCTGCAACCTAAAAACAACACTTATGTCATAAGAAATTATTTCTCTGTTTATATAATGTTCTTCATGTATTACTGGTATATTGACAATTCTTTAGTGTTGTAAAATACCTGAGGCTGTACTATATTCAGTTTAACTGTTGAGGAACAGTTACAGTTACAGTACTAGTATAATGTAAAAAATACAATTCCTCAGACAAAAACCTCGGATCTATTGCATGTGACGCTTGTGATTAATGAGTGGCATTGCAAGGTATTGTAATTTTATCCTTCTATTTTCGTTTGATATTTGTAAATAGGTCAAACTTCAAGGTCAAGGTCACAAAGTTAAAAATGTTGGTACCGAATGAAAGGTCTTGGCACATGGAATACTCATGAAGTATGGAGGCCCTATCTCTAATGCTGTTCACAAGTTATGATTAAGGTTAAAAATTTTTTTAAATAGGTCAAACTTCAAGGTCAAAATCACACGGTCAGAAATTTTGATACCAAATGAAAGGTCTTGTCACAATGAATACACATATAAAGTATGGAAGCCTTATCTCTTGCTGTTCACAAGTTATGAACAAGATTAAAATTTATTTTTATGGACGACAACAACGATGGTATAACAATAGCTCTCCAGACTATCGTCGTTACGAGCAAAAAAAGATTAAGTGCTTTCATTATTAATATTCATATTTCAAAAATCACAAAGAGAAGGCTAGACACATACATCATGTACATATATTTTTGAGGACTTGTGTACCATTCCATAAATAGGTAAATGAGTAACTAGTGCATTGTTTATTGGTACATTATACATTCTGTATTTAACATACTGTATATCAGACACTGTCATAATATCTTTACTCACGTGTTAAAATAACATTAAAATGTTGTGTTATCAACTTTACCTAAGAGTGATAACTCTTACTGATTAATGTGGTTAAAGTAGTATTGAGTATTATAATCATATTAATTTGCTTGAAAACAATTATGAATTGTATTATGATAAGCTTAGCTATACATGTATATATTTCCATATATGGTATGCCACGGCATTTTCTGAAAGCCTCATGTATTAAACATCAGACCCTAAAGAGTGGTCTGTTCTTTTTCATAATTTAGAATGAAACCTCCCCTTTCTGTTATATATATACTCAATACAACATACCGGTTCAATGTTTTGAAATACAGTAGTTTCTGTTGTATTGTTACCACCCTCAAATATCCAATCAAGTGAAAGGCTGACACTAACAGCATGACAATCGAGCACACGGAAAACCGATCCACATGAGTCACGCCGTTAAGCAATGTCATTCACACAACAACAAAAAGTCTGTTTGATAATGATTTTCAGCATGAAAGGTTAAATATTAAACAAGTCGTGAGGCCCCCTCTGGTGGCTAAACTGTCAAAAAGTGACCATATTAATGCAACTGAAAAACACACACATCCATTTTTCCCACTGGCACCGCCATTCTTGAAAATTTAAGAACACTGCAACCTTGTTTCTCACACAAAATGCATATCAAAACTGTGAACTACATGTACCCCCAAGAGAAGAAATACATGTATTCATCACCATCTGGGCAGCAGTACATCATAAAGTAGATTAAATTCTCAAAATCAGACATCCTCGAATTTGAAAACAAGCATTTGGAATATTTGAGGTAAAGCATCAGACTTAATCACAGAGAGAAATGCGTATTCCTGGAGCAATATCGGTATTCTGAAAGTTGGTGTGATATCGTACTATGATCTAAATGAAGGTACATGTAATGTCCAAACTATTAAAAAGATGACCTGGGGGATAAACCTCTGTGTTTATCATAGACCGTAATGCAACTTTGCTAAGTTATAGTTTGAGCATAAGAGCTAAATATGTACAAAACATAAAACTGACGCAATTCATTGAGAAATCTTACGAAGACTGATCCCCTTTTCCTCTTTAAATATGATATGACCACATTTTGTAAAACAAGATAAATTTCTAGACTTGTTCCCCTACAAATATGGCACATATTGGGTCATGTAACCAAATTGACTATGAGAAATAAGGAATGATGAAAATATTCAAGTAAATATTGAATACATATTTTATACATTTCCAATCATATTTTATGGGCAAAATCCTTTAGAACTGATACTGAACAGCTTAAACTTGTATTGTCTCTTACAATAAACCCTGAGCTTTACCCCAAGCATTCTAACCAGACAGGCAGACTCCTCGGGTTGCTGGACAATTCAGTCTAATCATGAATCAGTTGTATGATATCTGAGATAGTAATGTATTGCTTACCAGCATGACCGTCAAGTAGATAAGCAAGGCTACAAAATCTACTGAAGTAGTGAAGAGATATAACAGAAGAGTTAGTCTGCTTTGCTTATCTGTCAAAAGTGATATCAACTCGCACAGCTGTGGGGCAGATACCAGAAGTTACCAACACGACTACAAAGCAGATACCCATACTGTATTAATAGCAAGAGACAGGCAGACGCAAACATTAAGAGATTGAATTCTTCAGACTCGATATATTGCTGTATGAATAATGCGGACGGCGACCCCACTTTCAGAGGTATTCGATCGCGGTTATTGTTCAGATTTAAGGGATCAATATTAGACATGAAAATAAGGAAGGACAGCAATATTTGTTCGTCAAAATAGATTTAAAAAATAAAACTGAGAACCATTGGTATCATGAGTAATGTAAACTTTCCTTATTTTCTTGTGGCAGTATACAATGGATCCCAGTGGGAAGTTGACTTCTACAAAGAATTATAAAAATTATTGGGGAAAATATAATGCATGAACTTCTAGGATACTTCATTTTGACAATGCTCAACAAATTAGTGTTCGTAGTTTCACTTAAAATTCCTTATAATATACAATTATCGAGATATCCCTTACTACATGTATAGCAGCCAGGGTTCCAGGATCATTCGTACTGTTACCTTTTCGTTCTGAGATTTTTCAAATTGGGATTATTCGTACCTCATACTGGAAAGGTTCGTATTTGTACTTTGTACAGTTGAATAAATCTATATAAATAAAGGATTTTTAATTTATTGAATAAATCTATATAAATAAAGTATTTTTAATTTATAAATAATCAATACATGTACTTGTTATAATTACATGTATTTGGAATGCATGTTTATTTAGTAAATGGATTAATAAAAATGTTCATGTTTTAAATAGTTTTCTCTTGTTAAGAATTGGCAAAACAAAAAGGGGGGTGGGGGGTAGAGAGAGACAGACATGGAGAGAGGTGTTATTTACATGTATAATTAAGGTTAGGCTTGGGATATGTTCAGCAATTAAACTGTCACAATTGGATGCTTACTGAATGATTCTCTTGCAGAACGACCACATAGATTACGCTGTTTCTTACCCATATGAAAATACGACCACCAAAAAGGATACATGTAATTTTCAAAGTGTGTAATATACTGTTGATATATTGATCTGGTTTGAAATGGTGTAATTTATTTTATAGCATTGGGGGCTTAAATATGAGTTTAATGTTTTAAGAAAGAACTTTCTACCCGAAACTTTCTTGATCTTAATGCTGGGAATGTAGATTACATAGGTTTTGGCGACATGTGATCATCGATAATTATAAATGTAGATGTCATGAGGTCTAAGAAATTCTGTGTTTCATTTGAAATAACACTTGGTTATTACCTCAAACTGTTTGTATCAAATATTACACATTATGTGAAATTAAATTGTTATTTGCAGACGATTTTACATTGAGTCTTTTCGTTAAACAGTTACTTCCCATTTGGGACGATATCTGACGTAAAGCAATTATGACATGATCAATTTCCTATGAAAACGTCAATTGTAGACTAACATTTCCCTGAGTTTTAGATCAGTTTCCATAGAATTTGATGACGTTATAATTGTTTTATGTCAGATACTGTCCCAAATGAAAAGTAACTATGTATAACAAAAAGACAGAGTAGTGCCCTCAAATGCAACACAACAAATTCGGTAAAATGTTATCAATATCATTATCTCAGTCCTCGTGAGTAAATTGATCAAGGTTTGTAGACCATAATTACAATTTACATCTTTTAACAAATGAAATGCAAGTGTAATAAATGATGCAACTTCAATGGCTATATTGTTTTTATTTCCATGTTCAAGGTAAGGTGACACTGTAAATTGGAAAGTGTCCATTTTATCTGAAAACAGGTATAAAAGATAATTCTGTGGAAAACAATAATAACAGGGATGAAAATAAATAAGTATCACCCACTCGCCAATGCAACCAAGTTTTGCCTGTGGTCTCCTGAAAATAATTCTGAACGCCCACTCGGCGACCACAAAACTCCCCATTTAGTTCTCTACTATGTGATTGATGTCAAAGAGACGCTCTTACTGCAGTTAAAATTTCAGTCAACTAAAAGCGCTCTCTTGACCTCATTGTTAATGTCATCATCAATCGGAACTCCTCACTGTCTACCAACTGTTTGCTGAGTAAACACACGAGAAGTTTCATAATGAACGAAAACGGAGGAAATGTGGAGACACATGATGTCCAAGGTGTCTCCATAGCAGGGGCCCCGAAGGTCAAAGAAGTCAGTAATTAACGAGAGTCGTGACTGGCTGATGTGATGTAGGGAGAGAGGGACTACTATTTCAATGTATCAGGGGCTGTCATTGGATGAAATTATTTGAAAATTTATAAATAAAGATTGATTCTGTAAAATTATGAATTTTTATCTCATTTCGCTTCCAGCATAATTTTCTCGAAATTAAGGTGGATAACCTATTGTAAACTGTTAACATTCTGAAAGAGGAGGGTCTGACAAACATTTTGATATATGGATTATATATAGCTAAGATGTAGGATGTTGTGTAAATCTTGCTGGAAGTTTGGTAATTTAACATAGGACCCTATGGGAAACAGAATTACTGTGCTTTGACCCAAAGCGCAAATACGATGATCGAAATTCATACTTTAAGGAATACCATATGAGGAGGACACGGTCACTTAATCTGAAAATTAAGATGTGAGTGAGGAGAATGAATGTGAGGATGAAAGTGATGAGTGTATGAGTGAGGATGAAGAACATACACTGTATGAAAGGTTGAGAGAGATTGAGCATGAAATTGAAAGAGAGCAATTGTAACTACTCTGATATGTTAATTCAGTAAATTGGTGTCACAACTAAAATTAAAAATGTCAGTTTGGATGTGGGCTAATTGTTTTCAATTTGGGCGCCTAAACTTTTTGACTTGGGGGCCTACTTGGCCCCTAAAAATTTCAGTGAATTTTCATCCCTGAATAATTAGCTTTCACAACTGTTTGGCATTCTTTGTTTCTCAAACAAACGTGTATATGTATCAAAACTCTCATAATGTTTACAAGTACGAATGATCCCAATAGTATGTACGAAGGATCCCAGTTATAAGTACGAAAAATCTCAGTACGAAACAGTATCAGTACAAAAAATCCCGACACCACAGTCAGCGGTGTCCCACCTTTAATCTCTTTTGAGATTCTTGCATGTGGCCGTTTTATTATGCTGTCGTTACTATTGCCATTCGCCAAAATTTCTTGTCAGCCCTTCTTTACGTTATTCGGGTTTTCATGATTTGACATACCCCGTGTACTAACGATCAAAATCACCTTACAAACCTTTGTTTCCTGCAAAATGCAGGTCACAAATAATATATAGACATACCTGTATTTTCCTTCATTGTCATGCAAAATTTTCCATCATATGCCCTTTGCAACACTGATAAATGTCCAGATGAAAACAGTAACACAAATCCTCTCTTCGATCGCAGCCATGTTTCAAATCAGAACGAACTAGTCATGTGAGTTATAATGCATTTACAAATGCATTCATGATTGAAAAGGAAGGTTAAATATACAAAACCATTATTGATTCTGAAGTACTATTCTTTGTACTAAAATTGTTTACTTTCTTTAGTTTTATAAAAAAATCGTGGAATAAAAGTAATAAAAAAATAAATTTTACTTTAATACAGTTTAAATTCCCGCTTTTTGAGAACAGACTATAATTGTTTATGCTTACGTTAGACACATGTTTAGTTTTGAAACATGGCCGCAATTGAAGCAAGGATTTGTATTGTTGTTTTCACCTGGACATGTATCAGTGTTGTACAGGGTATATGACATAAAATTTTACATGACAATGAAGGAAAATATGTCTGGATATTATCTGTGACCTGCATTCTGCAAGGTTTGTATGGTGACTTTGATCGTTAGTACACGGGGGTGTCAAATCACGAAAACCAGAAAAACGTAAAGAAGGGCTGACAAGAGATTCTGGCGAGTGCCCACAGTAAATGACAGCATAATAAAACGGTCACGTGCAAGAATCTCAAAAGAGATTATCCCACCTTTGCCTTTGGCAGTTTGGCTCAACTTGCGGTTCAAGAAGCACAAACCGAAAATTGACTGTCCGTATTTTATTTCGATACTGACGTATTTGATGTTTGAGATTCTTACGTTCAAAGTTTTCTTTTTCTTGTTCGGTGTACCCGCAGGACTACTCGTCTTAGTTTTTGGTGTCTTTTTTGGTTTTTGTGTTGACATTTTCGTGTGAAAAAATGTCCGATTTAATCTCATACCGAACCCGAATATTTTTTCACACAGTGACTTTTAACTTTATCTTGAAATATTAATTTTGTCCCTTTTTCAAATAATTCTGTTAAAGGGACTCCTCCATCCATCCGATCCCACCTCCGTGAGAGCTTACGTTTCTTCAATGGGTTTTCCCAGGGTCAAGTCTCTGGGGTTCCTTATTAGTACCTTAAACAATTAATCGATGGGCCATGAAAAGTTCGAATAATACGAATGCCAATGGAATGTGATAGCTTAAATAGAGTGAATAGAAAGTGATAGTTATTGTATTTCGCAAATATTATTAATGTATAAATAACATTACAATCATATGTATGCATTGTTGCTTACTGTATGGTGTATATAGTATTTTTCCTGGAATTATTTTGTATTTCCTAGAATTCCCTCTCAACTATGGTTAAGTGACATCGACGATGATTGTGTTTGGTTTAAAAATTAAACTTCTATCTTTTGAATAAATATCAGAGCATATACATGTATATTAATTTGGTGATAATGTGCACATTTCGACACCTTCTTCTTCTTCTTTATTACCTCCTCGGGGGTATTCCTGCAGATTCTGTGCATGTGTGCATGTGCCCAGCAGGAAATGTACCGTTAAAACAAATATACACATTTAAAATATATATATATATCTACAATTAAAAACATCCCAGAGCTCTTAGTAGGTTGGCTTGAAGTAGTGCAGTTGTTCTTAAACCCCTCTAGACTGGAGGCTGTGGCAACAATTATTGTCTGGTAGATTATTCCACAGGCGTATTGTAGAAGGGACGAAGGATTGCAGATGATTCTGCACTCAGGAATATAGGACCTGGAATCATAGACTATGATCGACGTCTAGCACGGACTTATATATCTAAATTTAGATATATTTAAGTCCCTGCTTCTATTCATTGTTGAGGTGCTCCTAGGTATTAGATATGGCGGTGATGGTAATACCACTAATCCATTGATGACTCGGTAAAACATACGCATGGTTGATAGCCTGTTGTCTTCGATTTTCTAGTGTTTCCTACTGGAGACGTCTAAGCATGGATGTTACACTGCTGGTTGATCTATAGTCTCCATAGACAAGACGTGTGGCTCTCCCCTTACATGTCGCCTGAGTGACGCTCAAGGCCGAAACAATGGAAACCGAAAGTATAAATATTTGAAGAGCAAACTCATTATCAAATTTACCTACACGTAAAAACCAAAGAACCCATCTACTAATAAGGGCAGAGCTATAAACCACACGAGGGAGATACTCCTTAGATACTCCTTACTCCAATTGTATTGCTCCATGTTGACTTCTGCCACATAACTGAGCCAGTAACTCCTCTTTTTTCTTAGTTTTAGAATAATAAACATACTTTTTTCACAGTAAAATTTAAACCTAAAGTATATATTTTGGATCAGTACAGAGGTGCTAACAACTGAAAAAGAAAGGAATTTAAAAAGACATCTGATTCAGGCATATTAAACATTTAGACTGAGCCAGAATAATGTATAAAACACATCACACACAAGGATTCGAAATAAAAGTTGCGGAACGATATCCCATTGTAAAGATTTATGTCCATCTCGTTTGTACCTGTATCGTTTTACATGCTAACAATGAACAGAACAGATACGATGGGTGGATTTAAAGGTGGGAACGGACCCCTTTAATCGCCAAAAAGTATATGTAAAACTTCAGATATGGCAGTAAAAATGGCTGAGTATTTGGTTTAATACGTGACTTTCACATGCACCCTTTTTCAAAAATGCTGGATCCGCCACTGGAGATTCACGATATCCAACCACAAGTGCCAACATGTTTTAGCTTTTCATTGTTACACTTTTTATGTGTGTGCACGAAAGTGACGAAAGATATATAATTATGGACCATAAACATTTTGTACAGTCCCTTCCAATTATTAGCTTATCAAAAAGACGGATTGTCACACAATCGAGAATTCTGTTATAAAAAATATCAGAGGTGTGGGGCGGCCCCAAAGCCCCCCCCCCCCTTTCGCCACATATTTATTAGTAAAACTCCAGATTTGGCACCCAAAATGGCTGAGTATTTTGGCTAGCACTTGACTTTCACATGTGCCCCCCTTTTCGGAAATCCTGGATCCGCCACTGGACATCTTTTTCTCAACATCTAGCTTATGTTGACAGCAACAAGACATCCTCGTGTGTTGTTTTCTTATCCTAAAATGGTTTGAATCTGACCCTTAACCTGTTCCGTGACCTACAAGGGCTGATTGATATGTTGTGAGCCTCATATTGAAGGATTTGAAATTTGTCGGACATAATTGCATCATTTTCAACATACTCCCCTTCAGTATCTATAAATTTTTGCCAACGGTGTTTAATATAAGAGCCTCATTACCACTTTTAAAGAAGCTCTTTTATTGGCTATTCAGAAAGTCCCTCGCTGCATGTATGACGTCACCATCTGACTCAAAATGACCATAGACTACAGTTTCCTACCTTGTTTCTTGTATCACGCACATAGTCCAAAATAAGTAAATGTTTACATCTTTTATAATTTACTTACCACTGTTCTCATGGTATTTATAGTGATTTAAACATGCCCTCTAGTAGAAAAGAGTCTGAAAAAATTTATAAAAATGATATTTAAGCTTTTTGGTGCATGTCTGAGTGTGTCATGAGGCTAAAATGTTGTTGCATGAATACACTACTTCAATACTTGGGAGTGAGGTCATAGCGGTCAAGATGTGTATTGATAGATATTTTGAGTTTGGCGTATATAATTTCAAATGACAACTCTTATGTAGTATAATACCATACATAAATTTCAGAAAAAAATAAGCAGTGGGATTTACAAAGGAAACAACAGGGAAAAAACTGTAGTGTATGGTCAAGCGGTTACCGGAAATTGCAGTTTTCAGTTTTTGAAATGAATGAAAGTCTAATGGAGCGAGACCAGGCGAATAAGGCGGATGCTCAATCAATATAAATCCACAATCGTTAATGGTAGCCATGGCAATAAAAGACTTGCGAGTAGGGGCATTGTTTTAGTGGAACAACACAACTTTACTGAGTTTTCACGCGACGCTTAAATTTAATATTTTTCCGAAACTGCCTCAATAGTGATGCATAGAATGATTGTTTGTCCCTTTTGGAGATAATCTACCATTAGAATACCATCAATTTCCCAGAAAACCGAGGCTATAACCTTTCAAGCTGATGGAACAGTCTTTGCCTTCTTTGGCGGGTGAACCAGCGTCCACCATTGTGTAGACTGTTGTTTGACCTCTGAGGTGAAATGATGGACCTACGTTTCACCCATAGCAACAAATCTATGAAGAAAATTAACAGGATCTACCTCTAAAAGGTTCAGATTAGCACGCGACATAGTGCGCCCGGTGTGCTTTTGATCAACTCAGAAGTCTTGGCGCCCAACGTGTTGAAAGCTTTTTTCGTTGCAAGATTCTCTGTCAGAATTTAATGTACTCTTTCCCGGGAAATGCCAACGGTACTGGCCATATATCTTCTGTAACTCGCCTGTCAGTCATAACAATATCATGGAATTTATTGACCATTTCTGGGGTTGCAACAGTGACAGGCCTTCTAGGACGGGGGGTCATCCTCAGGGCTCTGCCTGCTGCGCTTAAATTCCGCCACCCATCTTCTAACCGTAGCATCTGAAGTAGTATCTTTCCCTAGTGTTGCTCCCATATCAGTATGAATATCCTTAGATGCGTAACCTTTCTTATGCATATATTGGATCACTGCTCTTTAACCGATTTTGTCCATTTTGCCTTGTTTACTGTAGAGTGCTACCTCGTTGATATAAACTGACCAAATGACACAAGTCTTCGGGTACACAACCTTAAATAGTCAGGGACTAGTAGGGCTGAAAAAGGAAATCCCTGCTAACTTCTTTCAGTACAAGACTCATAACATATTAATCAGCCCTCATAGTATGTCGTGTTTTGAAAATATGTTTCATTTCTAGAACTTGATGTACCGGTATATTTCTTGTAGAATTGAATCTTAATGTATGGGCAATTAAGTTAACGTACTTGAAGAACTTTTCTTAACATTATAAGCAATTTGAATATCGTTACCACAAACAGGAAATGAATAATATCTAAGCTTATAAGATATTACAAGACATTAACAAGAACTGCTCAGGCAATGCTTTTCTGAATGCAAGTTAAAGTCCCCGATTTCCACGAAAAGCTATATATACCTACGCTTTAACAGAAAAATATACATGTCTAGATGTACAGACATTATTCGTGATCATAACTCGTCAGCAGGGTACGTTTACCTTTAAGTAGGTTATTTCACACGAATAGTTTTAAGCAATACGCGACAGTAGGTATAAGACGGAAGTTTCTCGCAATTCGATTGGATAATCCATCGCAAATAACAGTTCGTATCAAGAATTAAATGCCGACAGGACGAATGGCAAACTATCATATGGACGGTGAAGTACATGCATTTTGATGTATAAATATTGATTATTCTTATGAGGGTGTAATAGACACAATCATTTCAATTTGTTTTTTAATTTCTCATTTAAAACAGTATTATTTTTCCAATCCGAGAATGTACCTTGAACATCAGGTTATTCTTACTTTTAGGTCAAAGAAGTAAGGAATTTGCTCTTCAAATATATGTTTTCTATTTCTACAGTTTAGGCCTTGATCACAACTAAATAGACGTAAGTTGTCGAAATGTGCATATGGTGCACTAAAATTTATAAATGTTTTTATATTTATTAGAAATCTCTTACTGCAATATTAGACCAACACCGATCTTTTCTCACGAATAATTTGATATTGTAAGGAAATGGGATATTTTTTCAGTTAATGAAAAATGGATGTTTTCTCCCTCCCTTAATGCTAGGTGAATATGTCAAATAATTTCATCAGCAGAAGTGTTTGATTATAATGACAAAACATGGGAAATCTGACTGTTTTATATTGAGATTTATACATAAATGTACCTCTGGTAAGACTAAGTAAATATGTGAATTAAACATTATGAATGATCGAGTGAGTCAGTTAATCAGTCAGTCAGTCAATCAGATTGTCTGTCTCTTTGTAAGTCAATCAGTCAGCCTGTCTGTCTGTCTGCCTGCCTGTCACATGGCATACACTGTAAGGGCTATGGCCAAACTATTGTAAAATACACCATTCTCTGTGGAGAGGAACAATGTTAATAGCACACTGCATAATCTGCACTAATCCTACACTACAAATAAAGTGATTATTCAAACACACATACAAACTCACGCGCAGGCACACACACACACACACCTACACACACACACACACACACACACGGGAGGTACGTGACCACTAGTACTATTTCGCCCAATTCTGTTGGGTACCATTGGGTATTATCGCTACATGGGTGTTTTCATTTTGGTAATATGCAAGCCGATCACAAGTCTGAAACGACAAGTCTGAAGTTTTTCACATAAATTTTAAATTTCATGACAAATTTGGGGTTTTTTTTGCATAAATTCAACAAAAAGGTACATTTATCGTATTTTGTTCAAATTATTCATATCTGAGATACCCGATACATAGTGCAGCATAAGATCTCTATAAAACTATCTGTCGTAATATTGCTTCTGCAAGAATTCGTTTTATGTATAGTTAATAGTACACATATTCTGGTAATATCATGAACGAGGGATGCGTCTTAATTTAAACACCAAAATTTAGTTTTCTATGTAGAATATAATGGTGTACAGCTGTATTTTTGAATGCCCTTTACGTGTGTTTCTTATATCGTAATAGACCTTGTGTTCGACATCAGTTGCTGAACTGATCATGGACTACAGAGATACTAGCACCTGCGTAAGATGTCGAATCTTGTGGTACAATAAAGGTTTTGAAATTGAATAATTCTGTACAGTATTACCCGAGTTCTTTTCTTTAGCTAAATTTATCTTTCATTTCTGATGTGATAAGCAGATTCATTATAGATGAGAAGAGACTGGTTGATTTCAATTCTGTTTTACCGTTCTCAGTCATTCCAAATACTGATAATTATTTCCCAAACTTCTGTTGTTTAAGTTGTCTTGTTGTAGTCAATTATTCTGATCTTTAAAATAGACAATTTCTACAATACTGCTTATATCCTAAATGTGAATACAATCATCCATGCCTTTCGGCAGTCCATATAAATAGTTTTCACCAACAATTTTATATCTGTATTATTCAAACAAAAGATAATTCTTCAATTAAACATAAAGATAAATCATTCAATTGGTCTGTAGCAGCATCAAAAATTAATCGAGCTGGTATATACTTAACAGTGGGTCCGCCATTTACCTGATCATTCACACTTAATCAGTAAAATCACAACAAAACTAAGTCAGCCTATTCCTAATATTGAACGCAATTACATTTACATATATATAAGTAAGGGCAACGATTCACCTTGTACATGGTTAATGTAAAGCGTGAACTACAAGTTCACCTGTAGACTGCACAGACAGAAGTACGAACACATATAATTACAACATACAGTACATCTATTACTTTATGGTCTATTTCTTCATCTCTCTTGTGTTGTATCACATAGAAAAGTAAGAATATAAAGGTAAAGACATTTGCACAAAAAGCACGAAAAGGGTAATGGGTAATGCTTATAAAGCTCTAGTAATATATGCCATACCTAATGCTTATATTGTGATGGCAATGTAATACGCCATCGGTAATGCTAGTAGTCCGCTTGTAATACAGTATATCAAGGGCAATGCTAATACTCAGCTGGTAATGCAATAAGCCATGGGCAATGTAATTATTCTGCTTGTAATGAGGTAGGCCATGGACTATGCGCTGGTATTCCAATGAGCCCCATCGTCAAGTGTATAATACCTTAGAAACATACCCATGAGGAATTCTAGTAGCTCAATTGTTATGTGACAGGCCAAACATAATGCTAGTACTCCAATGGTAATGAAATACGTCATGTGCAGTGCTAGTTGTCCGCCAGTAATGTAATATTCCGCAGGATATTCCAGTACGCCACAGTTGATAAAATAGGTCATTGGCAATGCTGGTAATCGAATATCAATGTTATAGACCATTTGCTATACTTATAATCTGCTGGCAATATAAATGGCCATGGGTAATGTTTGTTAACAGGTGGTTATATAATTCGTCATGGACATAAAAATTCTATTACACACGAAACGTTTATAGAATAATATAAACATTTTATAATAATATAATGATAATATAGAGCATTTATAATAATAATAATAATATAATAAAAAATAATATAGAACATTTTATTTCTTGTATACAACAATTTCAATTAAGATACCTCACCATGAATGCAGACGTCTATTGGTTAATGTTTAGATGAAGTAAACTTATTAAGTGAAAAGAAATATACAATATATTGTCACTAGATATACATTTAATCAAATGGGATAATAATTTTATTCATGCACTTGTGGATTTAAACATATATGAAACAGATTCATAAATCAGTAAAATTAATCTAAGAGGTGTTATCAATTTCATAAATGATAAAAGAGAAAAGGAAAGTTTCAATTTTCTATAGGCAGAATTAGAACAGATGACACTGGGGACCTTAGTATAGATATAAAGATAAGTAATAATTTGTCTATCACCTAAACACATCTATATCGTCAAAATACATATATATCTGATTTTTACAAAACAAAAACAACATAATTAAATATTTTGATCATAAAGAATTTACAATAATACTTGGTGACGTAATATTTAGTGTAAAACAACAATAAAGATTGTTATAAGTTATAATTACATAAAAAACGATAATCTAAACTTTCAAACAGTTGTTGAAAATCTGAAAAAAGAACTTAATTTAATTAACTTCGGTTAAAATATCCAGTGTTGGATTGATATTTTCTTTACCAACTTAGTATCATTTCTTGTTTAGAGTGCTTTGAATTTTAAAATTTAAAATTTTTAAATTTTTAAATTCATCTTTCTTTAAAATCGAACATAACTGCTGCCAAGGCGCCTCGTTTTATCATTGTTTTTCTGTTATGTATTGAAATAATGGAAGTAATGTCAAAAAATAAAAAAGAGATTAACGGTATACATGTTTTCAATAAAGGCTATAAACTTCTTCAATTAGTTAATGGTACATATTATTGGTTTGTTTAGAAAAATATCTTAAATGTACTCTCACATTAATAGAACAGTTTTTACAATATTCTGCTCATTAACCGAATTCTCGACCGAAAGAAGCCAAACAATGTATTTAAATAGGTTTTTTTAAAGAGTTGACTTTATTTTAGATAAAGACTAAGGTGGCCTCATGAATCGTTCACATTTCTTTGTATTACCTTCTCGGTAGATATGAAAAACATGATTGAACTTATATTTGAAAATATTATACATGAAATAAAAAAGCATCTTGATCCAGATGTCCTTTAAGTAAAGCGGGTAAAAAAACAGTAGTTAAATCTATACTATTACCCAAATTAACCCATTTATTCATTAGAGTAGGAAATCCAAACAGTAATCAAATGAAAGAATTAGAAATAATATGCCTTATGTTTATATGAAAAAAAAAGAAAAATAGAAATGAGCAGATAGATAGGAATAAGATTATGAAGGTTGATAACATATCATTTGTATTATATATTGACGTCGCCAGGGAAACGGAATTGGCACTCTTTGACAGATAACATGCTTGTGCGTTCGAATTATCCCTCGTTACGCCATGTTCGTGTTATGCGAGAAAAAGAATTGAGGTTTCATTGTTCCATGAAAACAATATATTTGTATTTAAAGATTAAAAAAAACCAACAACAAAGGTTGGGATTAAGCCAGACTAAGTGAGGCCAACCTAAATATGGTCATGGCCAAAAAGACCTTGGTTATTATGGCCTGGTTCAATACGGTCTAAGTCAACAAGGAAACCAAAGTCCACAGGGCCAAGGTCAACAAGGGCAGGATCACCAGATAATATGGTCTAGGACAAGAAATAGGACAAGGCCCAGGTCAACAAGGCCCAGGCCTAGAAGGTCACTGTCAACAAGGTCCGCGTAATCAAAGCACAGGTCAACAAGGCCCAGGTCCACTAGGTATGTTTTCACATTGATATCCAGGAATGTATCAACCATTGTAACAAGGTATATACCCATCCCAATATACGTACCTTATACCGTACTATGGGATGCCCTGCATGGTGCCCCAATATTACGCCAGCAAAATCAATGAAATCTGTGCTATGTTTACCAATGGCAACAAACAAAAATCAAGGTAGCCAATGGAAAAAATCAATGTAACCCAGGGCAATCAAATCAAGGTAATCCACAACAAAACAACAATTACCAACAACAGAATCCTGGTAACAAAGAGCAAACAATTAACCAGCATATTGGACAAGGGAACCCACCACAGAGGCAAATCCCTCCAAATACAGAAAACCCTTCCAAAAGGTTTCAAATATGAAGGGAAGGAACAATGGATGGGTTTCAAAACAAAGTTCATGAGGTCTGTTCAGGTGTGAAAATTGACACTTCCTGAATTCAAAAATTTCTTGTGTCGGTGACTTGAGGGAAAAGCCAGTGAGTACTATGCCACCTTGGTTACACGAAATGCAAATGTAGGGTTTGTAGAACAAGCTCGAAAAGAGGGTTGTTGGTGTACCATTACCAGAAACTGCACAAGTACAGGTCGCCAATTCTAAGCAAAAGCCTGAGGAATCAATAGAGGACTAGGAAGATAGGGTAATGCAGCTGTCTGTACGTCCTTTCCCCCACTTGCCTGAAGTATACATGTATCAGCAGACAGTCAAAAGAATTTATCATGGATGTATCGACAAATACAGGTCAGTATATCATGAATCTAAATTTAGATTCTGTAGAAATGATGGTTGACAAAATTAATAGTTATCAATTTAACTACTAAAGCATTTTAAAACAAAAAGAAAGAGGTGCGTGAAGTGTATGTTGAAATGTATATATGTTCAGGGTCCTCACATTCAACTGACATTAAAGAAAAAGTGCATGTTAAAGTGACTCAGTCATCCAAGTTGCAAAGTGACCAGTGTCGCAAAAATGACTATCTAAGCAGGTTTATGACACCAAAGACAGTATGAAGTTATTGATGCGCCACTTGAAAAATCTGGAATCCAAGTCCGCCGGTAATCCGTCCAGTAGTGCAGCAAGAAGTAGGTCACCGTCGTCCAATCATTGCGATGGTGTAGGGAGTTTTAGTACAGAGTGTCCTAAAACGAACAGAAAACAAACCTGCCAAGCATGTCACCATCTCGTCTACTTTACACAAGAAAGAATCAGGCCATCAGGGAGATGACAACCTACAACCCATAGAGTTAGGCATAAAGGAAAATGAAGAAAAGCCGTTAATTATTAGACAATTAATATTGTCCTCAATGATTAAAGTTCCAGTGCTTGTTCGAGGTATCCTTAATACAGCTTCAGTAGTTATCATTTTGTTGTATGATACATTATCAGATAAACCAGAAGTGGTTAAAGATATTACCTTGTACACTGCCGGAAGAGACAATCATGAAAGGGTATCTGATTGAACCTACACATTTAGAAATTAATGCTCTAGTATTCTATGAAATTTTGTGCATTGCTCCACTTAAGAATGCCATGCTTATTGGTCCTGATTTTATGTCAAAACACAAACCTATGAAATACTGTTAAATACAAACAGTGACCATCAATTCACTGTTCGAGCTAAACATTTAGAGCAAGGCTCAAACCAGGGTGCGATTATTGAGTAGTTAAGAGACCATCATTAAAATTCATCTTTTAAGTAAGATGAAAAATCAGCAGTTCAATTTGAAAAATCTTTTGAAAAACTTTCCTGATATTTTTTCTACATTGGAAAGCAGTTTTAGCTTTCCTTGACGATGATTTGGCCTTTAGGAAAATTTCGAAGATCATATGGTAAACCTATCCGAAGTTTTCAAACACTATGGTATCAAGTTGAAAACTAAAAAGTGCGTTCTCCTTAGAGAAGAAGTAGAGTATCTCGGCAGGACTGTGGGACGAGATGACATGAAATCAGCAAAAGCTTCGTTAATACTATGGAAAATTTGTCAGTTCTGAAATGCACCAAAGATGCTGAGCGCCATTTTCGATTTGCCAATTGTCATATTAACTTTATCAAAGGTTTTGCTGAAATTTCAGTGCCGCTCTATGGTCTTACATGTAAAACAAATTTCACTGGGAACAAGAACATCAGGATGTCTTTGACAAATTTTTTATTTTCTCTTAGTAGTGCACCTGTTTTTACAATATCTACCAAAGATGGACGATTCATCCTAGATACTGATGCGTCCGACTTTGCAATTGAAGCTGAGTTGTTACAAATACAGATGGGTTGACCGATGTATGTTATACTACAGGTTTGTGTTAATTCCTGAACAATGTAAGTGTTGCACCACCAAGAAAGAACTCCTCGCAGTTGAAAAGTTTACCAGCCATTTCAAACATTACCTTCTGGGACGTCACTTTGATGACCGAACAGACCAAAATAAGCATGGTAATGCTGATGCTTTATCCCGTCTGCAAAACGACAGCCAGGAAATCTGCCAAGCGGCAGCCAGGATATCTGCCAAGCGGTGGATGTATTCAATGTAAAAGAAACGCAGTGATTAGACTCGATTTATAGACTCAGTTGGTGAAGCATTACCCTTCGAAAATGTGGAGCATATGGTACAAGAAGTCAACACAGGCCTTCCAATAGAAGCATCATCATTGACCGTTAATTCAGGAAGGAGGTAAGATCATTTCAAGCTGAGGATAAAGATTTCAAAGTAACTGACTAGTTGGAATTCCAAGGGGGACTGAGAATGATCCTGACTCATGAAACAATGTGAGGTATGCAGGGACTGGTATAATGGGTTGTGGGTGAATATAACTTAAAATCAGGCTGAATATATTGACATCTGTCTTTGTCCTGATTGTACATGAATTATATGTAATTTGAAATTTATGTTTAACAGGAAAATGTCATACAGCGAGAGCCCTGAAAACTGCAAATGGAAGAAGTTGTCCATCGGGAAGTTCAGACAAATCAAATCAGTTTTCGGACGTCCTTTTCAGAGCCTTAGGTTATCAAAAGATTCTATGCTGGAATGTATTCAGCCGGCCAGCAATGATAAAGTCCTCTTAGAACATAGGAGTCTTGCTCTGATGACTTCTATTGACGATTTGAAAAGAGTCATCAGATGGCAAGACAACAAAAAGAGAACTTAGGCGACAGAAGTCCATTCAAGCTGTATATGTGGCCTTCCGGATGAATGGATTGAGAAGAACGTACCGTCAATGGACGAAAAAAAATTAAAAAAAAAAAGTACCGATTTCATCCGAGTATGCTACCGAACCAACGAGCGACATACGGTTACTCGCCAATCAAACAATGCCGGAGTACCAAGATGAAGATGGAGGTTGACCATCGGGATTTGATGGACCCGATATCATCATTACAGTCAAAGAAGATGCCGTTTCGTTGACTGCTGCGGATGCTTTGCAGTCAGTTGATGTCTCAAGATAGTATGCAAATGAAGGATATAGGCCAAAGGATTCTTTTTGTGCGCATGTCCTTGGTGATTTTGTCATACAGCTTTGTCAAATGTCTTCAGTTTTCTCTTTCAAGAAGCAGATATCAAACGAGCTATGCAAAGTCTATTAACTGTGGAAAACAATCGCCGCGTCCTCGCGCACACAGCGAGGGGGGAGGGTGGGGGGGGGGGGTTGTCTGGCTTTTATTCTGTAAGGTCGAAGATAAGAGTGTCATCAGGTTAAAGATCCCCATCAATTACCAAAAGTGAATGTGCTGATGCAAAAAGGTCAACAGAGAAGCTGCCTGTGGATCCGCCATCTGTGCTAACTTCTACATAGTACTTGTTGTCCACCTGCAAGTTTATGAAAGAAAGATAAAAAAAAACCATGCAGTGACGAAAGTTCTTCCTACAGTATTTGGTGCAGTCACTGTGGAGAGGTTGGATCTGAAAATAGATGATATAAGATCACTTATTCATACTGCTTTTGTACCCCAGACCACTATATAATATGTCGTTGATAGGGTCAACATGTCAGGGTTGATACCACCAGGATATGTCCTAAATCCATTGCATCCGACAGCCTTTACGGAAGCATGCAAAATAATGGGTATACAGGTACCCCAACGGTTTACTTTGCACCCGGTTAACTCACCTGCATACTGCTATTATGGAGATGTCTCATAGCCATTCTTAAATTCTGTACCAGAGTACAACACATCAGTTTTATAGATACTCAGCGGAACATGGAAAGAGGACTCCACTCTCTAGGGAGTCAACTCCGGCTTCAACACCCTTAAGAGCGTCAATTCGAGCTGCAGTGTCACAGTCTGAGAAGGATACAGAATTGTGCTCTGATGTGGAGGAGATTATTGTTGTTGATGAAGCTGATTCGGATGAAAATGACAAGCAGTCAGTCCATAGAGTCTATGATAGCCACTTTCATCTGGATCGCTCATGTCGAGTCATATGGAACCAGGAGGTGAAAAGTGCCGTGGAGAAATATTGAACTATAGCTACTTTAACGAGGTGTCCAACAAACCAAGTGTGCGAGTGCAGGTCGTTGGAGGTGTAATTGTATATGGCAAACTTAGGATGTATCTTCATGCCAATTTCCAACTAAAGTTACCCTAAAAATATCGCCGTAGATGTCCATCCAAAATCATTTGGGACCCCTACTGTAGAAAGTACGGTGCACCTTCAGCAGACAATGTTCGTGCTCTGTACGGATAGCCACCTGGATCATCTTTCCATGCCGTTCCTGGTTACATGATGAAGGATGAACAATCCACTAGACAACCGAATTCAATGTATGTGTTATTTTTACAATGTTTGTCTTGTGTTTGTGTTCCAAGTTGAAAAACAATCTTGGACTCTAGTGTAAATACGTTAACTTTTCAGAATATAAATGTTTGAATTTTAAAATAACGCTTGTATTGGAGCCATATGGAACGAATGGGAGTGGGGTGAAATCCCAATATAACGAGTAGGTCTCAGACCCCTACCGTGACAGTTTCTGACTTCTTCATGGTAGCTTGTATACGCTGGGACTCCATAGAAAATCATCCAACCAAAGCAGAGGTGTTTAATAGGTTTTCATTATTTACAAACTACTCTGGGTCAGGGCTACCTACCAAACTGTTAAGTAGCTCAACTCATCTAAGGTTAGAATTCAGGTAGTATTACAATAACATTTAGCTAATATTTGGTAGAGGCATAAGGATATTCCATTAAATTTAGTATATAAACAAAAAATTAACAAGAGCATTCTTATCTTTACTGATGTCAAAATGTATATTAGAATTATATTTTGACTGATACAGTTATTCATTTGAGGAGTATAATGATTTCTATGAAAAGAGTAATTGTTTCACAAAATTCCTTCAGCAATATGAGTTTGATTGGCGTGATACACAGTGTGCTTATGTAATTGTTGAAATTCTGATAAAGAATGTAAATTCATTAACTGTATTTACGTTTATGTAATCATGTAAATAATAAAATAATGTAAATTATTTACGTATGAACTTACTATTTAAGGCTACATGTACAAACATGAACAGATCCATGGGTGCATGTAATATGAATGTGATGTTTGAAAGATGTTGTATGTATCAACTGCCTCTTATGTATGTGTTGTAAAATGAATGGAAAAAAAAATAATTTCATATGAAATGAGAGAACTAAACATGTTTTTAAAGAATGTAGTGATGGGTGCATAACATGCTAAGCATGCAGATTTGTTGATTGATTGATTATTGTTTTACGTCACTCCACGATTATTTCACGCAAATGGTGACGGTATCTGCCTGATGCATTGCACACACATTTAGACCTTTGCAACGGACCCACCCGAACCAGTGAGGGTTCTTTTACGTGCCACGCCTACCGAGACACGAGACCTAGGTTTTTGTTGTCTCATCTGAAAGTGCGTCCAGAGCATCTCATGTATATAGTATGGTATATACAGTATTTTATTTGAAATCATAGTTTTCTAGACGTCTAAGATCAATAGTATAAAAGCCTTGGTGATTTAGATGACAAGGGATATGTATTGATTTGAGAATTAAATCTTGTTTACATTTAAAAGAAATTATACGAGACACATGACCGACCTCGGTCCGTATACCAATTAAGAATAAAGACACATTACCAAAATATTCGATCATACATTTGCATATATCGTGCTGTAAAGATTTATCCTTGTGTTTTCTACGCGTTTTTATTTATAACTGTATAGACCGAGAGTCAGTTGCAATGCAATATCTCTAAAGTATTAGTAAAAGTCCACAGCTATTTATCGCCAAGTTCGTTTTTGCTTTAAAAGGCCGTTAGAAAAAGATGATTTTCTATGACCAATAGTCAGTTTACAGCACATATTCTATTAACAAAAGATGTCGTGTACCCGAGAAGTTTACTATACATATTTTTAACCTCATCGTCTTGTTCATGTAGACAGCTCTAAGCCATTTGATACTCTATCTTCCCTAATCATGAATAGATTATACCTTTCTAATGTATAAACTTACTTCCGTACATACCATTCATGTAAAATTATGTATAATAAGACATATAATGAGTTCCGTGTATGTCAGGTATATATGGGTATAAACGATGGACATAGATCATTAAGGGGTATTAACAGCTTTAGAGGTTGTACTGATTATTTTGATATATCACTATCCTTTACAAGTGAAATCTTCTTGCGTTATCTACACCATGTTCCAGGCCATTGCCTTTGTATACAAGAAGTTTCAGAAAGCAAACAAGTAAGTGTTCTTAAATGAATCTCAATCTTTAACTATGACATTGTTTATTTAGTTATATATAAACGTTTTGGAAAGAAAAGATAAAAGCATCCGACACAGTTGTATGACATGTCATCTTCGAAATGCACTGTTGATAATGTAATGGTGCAGTTATCGGCATAGGACAGTCAATTTATAGGACAGTAGTCAATCAATTAGTGTAGTTAACCGGTTTACAGACCAACATTTCCACTCACCAAAAAGCAGTATAATCAAAGGGCACACATCAAGAAATCTGTAATAATCCTAAATATAGACAACAAGGATCAACGAATTTCTCAGGTATAGAGTTCATAAATATGTAAACATGTATATTAATGCAAACTTTGACCAAAAATACATAAATTGATATCACCATAAGTAAACCTTGCGTTGCCGATATGGAAGCCAGATTTGTAGAAAACCTGACTAACAGTCAAAGGGGAAGAGGTTCAGGACCATGTGTCCTCTGAAAAAGTTTCAAAAAGTCTCGGCATATAGTTCCGACCACCCTGTTAGTCAGTGTGCAACGCTGAAGTAAAAGTGTGTATAAAGCTGTAGAAGGGCCCAATACAAGAGTATTATAGAATCCAACAAGATAAATATATCAAAAGCTTTTACCCTATTAAGTTTGTACCCAAGACCATCATAGAAACTGGGATGGGAATTTCTATTCGATACATATTGCTTTGAAGTAAATTTCCAAATTTCTGATAAAAGTTCTAAATGAGACTTCATAAATTTTCAAAAAGATTATGATAAATGTTACTCTGAGTTAAAAGTTTTAACGTTATTTATATTCTTTTTGGTCTTTTTTTTTTATTTTTGTTTTTGTTTGTTTGTTTTTTTTTTTTTTTGTTTTTTATTTTTATTTTATTATTATTATTTTTTTTTTTTTGGAAGTTAGTATAGGATTTGGCAAATCGAACCAACTGATATATCTAAATACCATATGATGAAAGTCTAGGTACATCACCATACAAATAAGGGAAATATACAAAAGCAAATCCAAAATGGTCACGTTTATTTATTTGAAATTCATTTTTCATTATCTTAATGTTTAGGTCCTAGAGAGGTGTTTCTGTATTAGAAGTGTTGACTTCGGTTAACTGAAGTTCAGATGGGTATAAACCAGTAGAAATATATCTTTCAAACTCGGGGTTATCGATGACTAAGATATCAAGATATCTACAACTTAACACATCAATAAGGTCGAAACGTTTAGATTTTAAAAAGAATGCATGAAGTCCCCCTTATTACAATATAGAAACAAATCTGATGTAGGAGGTGCACACTCAGTACCCATAGGAATCCCAATTATCTGTAGATAAATCTTGCAATAAAACTGCAATATTTAAATGAAGCGTACTGTTTATTTGAAAAAAAAGAAACCAAAGGATTCGACAATTAGTATTACAAAGGAGAAATTCATTTTCTTTGTGCTATTCTAGTGCACTTTGTAAGTGTGTATTATTTTTTTTATGTAAAAAGTGTTTAAATTTTTGGTGATAAATGAAATAATTGGAGATGTGATTAAGTGTCTAATTCACAAGGTCATTCACGAAAAGTCATGGGAAGGAGTTAAATGTCGATAGTACTGTTAAAAATCGCTTGCTGAATGTAGAGGAGGAAGAGCATTTTAGACAATGAACGGTCTTGATGTATAAGGGAGCTACCATATGCGAAAACGTTGATATTATGCATGTCAGAAAACGAAACCTCTGAGGTATAATAAGAGAAGATGGGTCCCTAGAATGTTGACGGAGGATCATAAGAAATACAGGTACGATGTTCCTTTGCATCTTTTGTCTCGCTATTATTTTCCAATTTAATATTTCCTGCGTAGCAGATGAATAAGACCATAGCCTAAAGTTTATTTTTATTTCCTTGGAACAGTGTTGCGGATGGAAAATAGTAACGGTACTGTTTGTGTGTGCACCTGTTTGTAAGAAAAAAGAGGAGTTACTGGCTCAGTTATGTGGCAGAATTCACCATGGAGCTATACAATACATGAATATCAATAATATACTAGCACATATAACACATTACAAAAATATTTGATTGTAGTGCAATTACGATACCGACTTAAGACGGTCATTTAATTTGATAAAAGCCAAGCAAATGGTGTGGTTAACCGGTTTACGGGCCCATTTTCCCACTCACCATAACAGCAGAACAATCAAAGGACGTACATTTAAAATTTATAAATAATCCTCCATGCAAAGTATTGAGAGGTCATAAAATATAAACACGTACGGTATTGTAAAACACATAATGATATAAAAATATATGAGACATCAACATGATAAACCGTGCTCTGCCAGTCTGAAAGCGAGCTAAGACCCTAGATCTGTAGGAGTCCCGACTAACAGTCAGAGGGGACAAGGTTCAGGACCATGTCTCCTCTGAAAAAGGTTTGGACAAGGCCCGTTATATAGTCCCCACCGCCAGTCAGCGTGTAACGTTCAAATAAAAGTCTGCATAAGGCTGTAGAGGGGCCAAATACAAGACCTATTCTCTTTTTGATGATCTCAATGTCATATTGTCTATTTAGAAGATATTTGACTATTTGATTACATGATAAAATAACGTTATCGTAGCCTTTTACTTTTCTTGGTTTATATAAGAATTCACCGTAAAAATTAGGATGGGAAATTCCATTGGATATATAGTGTTGAAAAATATAGATACCATATGATGGGAGTCGAGGGACATCGCCATCTAAGTAAGGAAAATTTACAAAAGGAATTCCAAAATCCTCACGTTTATCATAAATATTAGTTTATATTAGGTGGTTGATAATTTTGATGTTCAAATCTAAGAAAGGTGTAGATTTATCTCAAGTATTAGCTTTATTCAATTTGAGCTCTGGTGGATAAATTCTGATATAAATTGTTCGAATTCAGGGTTGTCGATAACCAAAATGTCATCCAGATATCTACAAGTATTATTAAATTTGTTAATGAGGTCGAAACTTTTTGATGTAAACGTTGTAAGAAACATTTGTAGACAATCTAGAAACAACAATTTTATACCTACATTCACATTTCACATATAGCTTAAGTATAATGAAAGGAAGATCCCTATTCATTTTCGGGTCAATGTCAATGGATTTGCTGCTATGCGAGCGGATGCCATGCTTGGCGTTGCTCTTGGTTCTATTGTTTCCTTTGTAAATTTAGAAATCACTGAAAAAGTCCCAACCCCTACTTTTTATCTCAAATTTATGTATGTTGTTACTTTACATAAGAGCTGCCAACATGGCATACATCAAATTCAGAATACCTATCAATACATATCCTGACCCCTACGACCTTACTCTCAGATCTTGCAATAGCGTTTTAATGACACAAAGAGACATGCCAAAAAGCTTTAATATCAGTTTTACAAACTTTCTGTTACCAGAGGGCAGGTTCAAATCACTATAAATAGCAACACAATATTGGTTAATTAACTGAGGATGATTTCAACATTAATTCTTTATGGGGACTATGTGTGTGGTACATGAAGCAAAAGAGGAAACTGTGGTCTCTGGTCACAACACGGAGGTAATGTTGAGTAAATATAGGTACAGATGCGTGAAATCTAGTATGATTATATTAGTAGATGATTAATGCAAATGAGTCTTGTTATACAATAGAAATGTGTCCATTCGTGTTAAAAAGCACAGGTACTTCTCCTTGTCGATCTTGATCATCCAAGCATGAAACAAAATATATTTGATCTCTCCTCAGAATTTGATTAGTAATATCTTTAAAAACAAATCAAGCTGGCGGTTATGCCGGGAAGTTTAGAGGCTCGCCTTGAAGATTCCGCGGCAGCCATAACTCACGTCAAGAGTGTGCTCAGTTACATTTATTGTTACAGTAATTCTCTCGTTGTGTTCGTACAAAAGCAAAGGGGAAAAGCGATTTGTTAGCCGTTGTAAAGCTTTAATTGGTAAAGATATGTTCTTAACCGGTCAACAGAATAACTAATCAAAATAGAAAAGGGGGCATTTATCCTCGTGTTTCATTACGTAGTGAGTGAAGTTTTGAAAGTGAAAACACTGAGAAAATACCAGATCCATAACGATATATAATATATTAATACGTGTATGTATTTCTCTCATATTCAATCCTTTTTCTCTCTGCGACCGAGGACATAGTAAAAAAGTAATGTAAAACTAAACCATTCTCCGGTGGTTGAGTTAGTTGCAAAAGATTTATAGGTGTAAGGTACACGTTTGATTACATTTGCTGGTTTGCTACGTCCAATAACAAAATATGACTGAGGTGTTACAGACAGTTGAATCTTATTTCCATTTGTTTTATTTTATTCTATTTTACTTTATCTTTATCTTTTATTTGCCCTGTCTTATTTACTTTGGATTTACGACCAAAATAAAGAATAAAAATATTGTATTGATAATAAAGAATGTAAATTTGTTAATTTTTTATTAAAAAGTCAGAAACAGAAAAAGTTAGAGAATAATATAGACTGTAAGTGCAGCATGTCTCTTGAAAATTGTTCATATACACCACAAAATATAAATATTTAAAGAATGACTTTAAAATTTTTCTTTGAATGGAGGAATACCCGAAAAAAAGGACGGAACATTTCATCATTGCGCGTAGGGTATAATGCATAAGTTTTCCGTTCTTTTTTTGTGGTATACCTCCATCCAACGAAAATGAATTAGATTTATTTCTTACCATTTATTTCCTTTCAAACATGTTTTATACCCTCAGTAATCGGTCCGTTATGTATGCCCTATTTCTCAAGATCTATAAATTTCTGCCGCGGTGGTGTAAATATTAAGGTAATAGTTCAGAAAACACCGGAAATTACGTCTTCAGAGACAAAAACACCAAAGCTCAGAAACAGACAGGTAAGAATTTAAACAAAACATGGTCTGGAAGTACCAATGATACAACGGTCTTTTGTACAAGAATCAGATATTATTGTCCGACATGTGGACTGCCTTATTCAATTGAAAGCGTTCTTTATCCTTTAGATAGTGGTAGATATCAATCGAAATAACAAAACGGGAGGTTTTACGAAACGAGACTACGGTATTATACCGGTAATGAATGTGACTTCGAGTTTATAAAAAAAAACTCGAGTTATATTACAACATCATGGCAAGTGTGACTGGTCGACAGGGGATTCGATTCATACAACTCCATGGCACCTGTTTCTACCTCTGGAATTTCGAGGGGGGGGGGGTTCCCTGATTGCCTGACTGAATATTTTGTTTTTCTTTTTATATTGATTTTCCTACGGAACATTACTCATTATCGTATTTGTTAACATACGTTTAAACAGAAGTTCTCTGTTTTACAGGCTGTAATATGATGTTTACAATTTACTCTATTTCACACTGTAAACAATATAGAATGATCATTCTTTCGTAGGTGCTTTAAATTTTTGCTGTTTGTGAGTCTGCTTGGAACAAACATTCCTAGAAGTAACGCACAGTTTCCAAGCAGTGGCAGATTGGGCGGTAAGAACTTTCTTGTATTTGTTTCATTTAGAAAATTGCTATTTTGAGCTATGGTAGACTTGATACTTCATTTTATGACAAACGTGGTGACTTTAATATTCTCATTGTTACTTTTCCATACACAAGTAGTAACATATCTTCAACATCTGCTTATGATGTTTACGTGTCCAAAGTGATCCGGTATGCTCAATTGTTTTAGTATCGTTCCTTTTTTTATCGAAGCAAACAACTGGGAGAAAAGTTACTATCTTAAGGATATGGTATATGACGCCTTAAGTATGATTGATTGATTGATTTTTGTTTAACGTCACACCGTGAATATTTCACGTATATGGTGACGGCATCTGCTTGATGCGGGCATACAAATTTTGACCTTTGCAACGGACCCACCCGAAGCAGTGAGGGATCTTTAACGTGCCATGCATACCACTCATCCGAAAGACAGCACACACCTTAAGTCAACATTCCGCAAATTTTACAGTCGTTGTAAAGACCGTGTTTGTTCATATGATAGATCGTTGTTGACATGTTGGCTTCCTTATTTCAAAGTAATTATACCGTCTGCATTCCTAATACTGTATTATTTGTACTGATTATGACATATACCGCTAGTCACTACAGCTATGCCGTTCACTACTTTTGTGACTGCAATTAATACTAATTTGCTTATTCATATATCATCAGGACGGGTGTGACAGATCGACAGGGGATGCTTACTCCTCCGTGGCACTTGATCCCACCTGTTTTAGCAGAGGTCCGTAATTGCGTGTATGTATGTAAGTGTGTATGTATGTATGTATGCATGCATGCATGTATGTATATATGTATGTATGTTTGTATGTCATGTGGTTTGGAATTCGAATTACGGAAATCGGAACGGTTTCTCAGATTTTTACTTAGTTGTACTTTTTTATTTTTAGCTTTGTAATCAACGACAATGGTTCGTTATCCAATACACTCAATCATATAATCAAAGTTGTGAATTCTACCTCTCATAGGAATGGAGCGGTGACGTTTTGAAGTCTAATTCAAGAAATTGTGCTGGCGTGTTTCTTGGAATTCTTAAGTTTTAATATATGTTTCAATGGGTGTTTGTTACATACTTTTTTTTAATTTGTTGATATTTATTACACGAGTTTGTCCAGCTTAAAATAACCTAATAATTGCGTTTTAAACTTTTCCCGAATGAACGTTAAAAAAATAGCAGAAAATTACTACCACTTATTGTACTCACATCGAACATATAAGTGATTACAATATATCATGTTGCTTCCTATCTCAAGCATGTCACTACCTCACAGTAAAATTGCTCGTATGTGCGTTTTATAGGTCTAAATATTTGTGCAATGTATCACACAAAAATCATGAAAATCGTTATCATAAATAATAATAATAATAATAATAATAATAATAATAATAATAATAATAATAATAGTAATAATAGTAATAATAACAAAATAATGTTGGGCTCTGCCGATCGAGTTGCAACCAAATTAAAATGCTGGTTCACCCAATTCCATCTGCTGTAAATACTTTCCCAAGAATGAAGGAATTTAGGAGGACTTGTATGTCAATATATAAGTTTGTTATAAATGTTTATTCCTTATCATCAATCAGGTTCTGGAGGTATTCTCCCCGGACTGGGTTCTACATAATACTACTATTTATAGATTTATTATATTGATTAATATATATATTCATATTCTATTAATGAGTACTTCTCTATTTAGGGATGTACTCTCCCTTTATTTGTTTCAGTCTCTTCCCGAATAATAATTACTATTCTTGTGAGACCAGGTACCTTGGCTCTGTGTCCAAATAACGTCTGCTCTAAAATGACGAGCGAAGCTCCTTTTATACGAAAAGACTTCTAAAAGCATGAGTTTTCGCGGCATTACGTCATAGCATCATCGTTGTCAAAGCCACCATTTAACCAGTCAGAGCGCTCGTTATAGTATCAATGTTGCAATTATTTTCCATAGGGCTACATGTTCATGAATGGAGAAGTTTCTATACAAAAGAGGATCATTTGAAGGATCCTTTACATTTCAATAAACAGAGAGCCCCCCACCACTAAAGTAAAACACTAAAAAACAATACCTCACCTTGGCTTTTTATTTTCAAAATTTGCTTTGTTTAAACTTACCCTCAGCCCACAGAAAATGTTCTTGCTGAAAATACATTGACCTTTCATATGAAAAATACTGACCCATTACATAAATTTTAATATTGTCACCTGTCAACAGATAGACCATAAATAGCATTTAAATCAAGAAGACGAACCTGGCATTTATATCCACTCAGAAGCCTAGGAGTTTTCATCCCGAGCAGAACTTAAGGTAGCCAAACGCATACATGACTCTAATCAGAGTCAATTGGTACATTGATACCTATAATAATTTGCATTTGACAATTCATATACCATTAAAACAATGCACATATATATCTATATATTCATATGCTATATATAGAAACACACCACAATGGCATCTGTTCCTGAGGAAGGGTCTCAAAGGACCCAACCCCCTTCTCATTTCATTGTATAATATTAATAAGAATATTTAATAAAAATATAATGAAACTTCAATACTATCCTCTTTTTTACCTTTTCAAGTCTGAGTTACTATATAGAGCAATTGGGATAAATTTGGTGATAGATGTTGGAATGCCTAAGAATTGTTCAACTATGAAATTTCAAGCATCACCCACCATAAAATGACTGTATGATATGAAAAATATGCTTTCAGGCCAAATTAGACTTATAGAAATGAAAATATTAAAAGTTGCATACTTGTGCTGGAAAATACGACGTTTCCAGTTGAATTCCTGCATTATTATGGATATGTACAGACGATACATGATAAATAATAGTAAGAATAATAATAATAATAATAATAACGAGGACTTACGTAGTTTTAAGAGGGCAAGCCATGAAAACCAAGAAAATGCAATGTATTTCGACTAGTCGGGCATGCATGAAATAACTGTGTCAATTCTTAGAAAATGGTTTCTGGTTCTTTATTGAGTATTTATAATGAAATACAGGCTAAATAAAGGCCGTTTTATCCAAGTTCAACCCAAACCCAAATGAATTTTCATGTCGTTTAATACAGCTTGGATACAGAATTTGTCATCAATGTAAATTCGTAACAATAATAATACTAACTAGAGCTTACCTGTTGCCGAGGCAACAGGGTGGGTCTTCCTCTCTCGAAAGAAAAAAGAAAATGAAGTAAATAGAAAGAAGGAAAGAAAGAAAAAAGATCAGTAGAATGACTTACATGTACTAAACACATAATAATAACCCCCCCCCCAAAAAAAACCAAAACAAAACAAAAAACAAACAAACAAAAAAACAAACAAATAAAAAAAACAAAAAAGAAAAAAAAATTAAAAAAACAAACAAAAAAAAATAATAACCAAAAAAAGTCAACCAAACAAAGTAATTGATAATTGAAATTGAAAAAAACTATCATCTAAAGAAAGAAACAATGGAAAATCAAGTAAAACAAACATTTGGAACTTCCATGAAAATATACCGGATATTCACAAACAAAACAGAGATAATACAATGAGTATACGCATTAATTGCGGCATCATAGATATGCCGATTAGGACAAAGGAGAAGTATATACATGTATACATCTCACCGAGACACTATGTAAACACACTCATGTAATTAAAGCGGCATAAATACAGCTATAGAAAGTCTGTGTATTACAGAATTCCTATTCAGAAGCGTGGTGACGTAATGCGACATAGCTGGATAGAGTGTGTGTATTACGTATTTCAAAGGTCAAGTTAGCTGTATAATACTACTGAGATGACTACTATAGTAAGGAGACAAAGGAACTCAAATTTAAGTAAAACATACATATTGAGGGATTCCTTTATAATAGTGGATTAGATATTCCACGGGTAAAGCGCAAGTAACTCTAATTGCGAGTTACTGCGCTTTCCCCGTTGAATATCACACACGTTTGAAGTCCTCTATAAGAGCGGTGCTGTGTGAGGTATTAAGCAAGGCAAATCCCGACACTCGGAAAAGATTAGTGTATTAATTTTTCAGCAGTAGCGGGTAAAGTACAAAAAATGTGATTTTTGTTTAAGAATTCGAATTCAAAATACTTTCTCAAATTCTCCTTTTTATACTTTGTTAATACGACAAACAAGAAAAAAACATGAAAGTTACGCAAATAAGACATGTTTTTAAAAATCTTTTAAATTGCTCACTTTCAATTACTGAGAAACATGTTTCATACTAAAATCGTTACGGAAAATCGTTTGGTAATGTTCTGGAAACGATAAGACTAAAAATAAAAATTTTTTGCAAATTACGTAATTATTTAAAAACTTTAAATTGAAATAGCGGCCAAACTAAAAAAGATAGATATTATCGGCCGATAAATTTTGTAAAGATATGAACCTAGAGAATATGAATGATAAAATTTGAATAGTCTAGCATTTAAAATAACGCTGTATGGTGGAGAAATTTAAAATTTAACTCATTGTTATGTAATGGTTTTGAAAACTTTTATTTTTGATTTCTTTTTACTTAAACTGGTAACGGTGTCTTTGAAAGACTATAGCTACAATATAAAGTATGTAGGTAAATCCGTTTTTCAGAAAATGGAATTGAAAAATCGGGGTGAAATTTCGGCGCTTTAAGACCCCTTCTCGATAAGGTTTGCAGACGCTACAGGGAAGGGGGCAAATATTTCGATGTTTTTGAAATAATAATTTAAAAGAGTAAACCCATTTCCAGTGCTGTATTGGTTTTTCGTGATCATATGACGAAAAATAAGAAAGTTATGCAGCAATTAATTAACTAACCAAATTTCTTAAAATCTTAAATTTCTCATTTAAAAATGGATTTTAAATATTAAAACACCCTTTTTTTACGCTGAAACTGACATTTTAAATCGTTTTGTAATATTTTTTTAACGCTAGGACTTAACATAAAAAAAAGTTTGAAAGTTACGTAATGAGTTAAAAAAAATTAAACACAAATAGCTCCTTTATCGTTATAGTTACATAATCAGCGTTAATTTAGTTGTCAAGATCTACACCTGTACAACATTAAAAAGAAAGTTTGAGGAGTCTAGCTTAAATAATAAACATTTAATTTGAGAAAATTTAAAACGTATTTAAAAATGAATTTAAAATTTCAAAACTCATTTTACACCTTTATATTGACAATTTAAATCGTTTGATACTGTTTTTGCAATTCTAAGTCTTAAAATGAAAAAATTAAAAAATTACGTAATAGCCTTAAAATTCTAAACGCAAATAGCATCTTTACCATTGTAGATATTTAATCCGTGTTAATTCGGTTGTCAAGAATTACACCTGTACAACATTGCAGAGAAGAAATGAGGAGTCTGAGTTGAATAATGAACGTTATTTTTTAGAAAATTTAAAAAATAAACATGGTTACGTCATTTCATTTAAAACATGATTTTTTCAAATTTTTCACATAAATCTAAGTTTGGCTTTGAAATTAAAAAGCAGAAAGAAAAAAGGTTGCTGGTGAAGCCGTTGCTGAGAAAATTGTAGTCAAAAAATCTATTTAGAATAAGAATTAAAAAAAAATAATAACAAATGTAAAGAAAAAACCTCACAATAACAAATGGGTCTTCCGATTGAATCGGAAGACCCAAATAATGATGGTATGATGTAAATCAGAAAACAAAATAATGTGGATATATTTTATCACGTCAATCCAAACGTTGCTTTTATTTTGAAATATCAGTACATTTATAAGCCGTGATTTGTTATACATATGCGCCATGGTGTCATTCCGACAAATTGAAATGTTTGGTGTGCATAGTGGATTATACTATATGAAACATATTATGATACTAGAAATCAAACAAAATATTTCCTTTGTTGCACCAGACCCTGCTGCTGTCAGTGCTATCCTACTGGCAACTGGAGTAGCAGCATCACAGCTACTTGAAGAAGAAGAAGAAGAAAGTAAGAAATATGGTCATTATTTTTAGACTATTCAACGTTTTACTTGAAATAAGTAATGCACAGTGCCATGGAAATAACGTTAAATTTTCTGTCATGAAATTATGTAAATCACTAAAACTAAGGAGTATCTCCCTCATGCATAGCTCTGTCCATAGATTGATTCTTTGGTTCACTTTTTCGGTCATTTTGGTTTCAATACTGCTCTTCAGATATTTCTATAATATGAGAAGTCAAACCATTCAGCATCACTGAAGAGACATAAGTTGTCGAAATGCGCATCTGGTGCACAAAATTAAAAGGTATATATGTTCTATATTTATTTTAACAGGTTTTAAAGGGGTTTTTAAAATGAATTTTATACTCAGTACTGTCATCACTTACCCTTACATTTCTGACAGAAACAAAATTATGTTAGTGATATGATATACTTGTTCCGGCCGAGCATTTTAGCAAAGTTTTCAAAGGTACCATCGAAAAGATGTACATCTAAAATGAATTTTTATTTTACTGCACTAGATGCATTCATGTGTGTGTGTTCTGGCAATAATTAACATTAAATTGTTAGGTTCTTCTGTCTGCAAGCAGAATCCATGTGGAAGTGGTCAATGTGTAACAATTAATTCAAAAGAACACTCTTGCATTTGTCCTGATGGTACTATATACAAAGACAAAACATGTAAACCAGGTAAAAGAATTTCCTTTTCATACTATATTAGATCAGATCAAATTACAACGTCAGTTACATTCAAATAAATTTAGAATTATCTTACAAATGTGGGGACGAAGTCAAAGTGGATAATGTGTAGTATCTGAGAACACAACATACAAATCCGAAATTGTAGAAATATATTTTCAATTGTAGATGCTTGTTCTGGTGTGAACTGCGGTAATGGAGGGAAATGCGTAGTGGCAGAAGGGGAAAAGCAATGTATTTGTCCGAGAGGTTTCCTCAGCATTGAAAATTCTTGCAAAAAAGGTAGGTTTCTCGAATGATAAAATAAAAAAAAAAACATAGGTCCCAATACCTTAAAGATGTGTTTTCAGTTAGTCCATTGTATATGTCAGTGACATGTAAGGTAGATGCGACAAAACATATGACGCCAGTGTTCAATATAAGTATAGAGTAAAATCAAGTATAGCAAAGCATGAACAGTGGGGTTTTTGTCATACCAAGATTGCATATGTATGGTGACGGCATCTCTCTGAGGCAGTGTGCATAAAAATTGGGACCTATATATCGGACTCAAACGAAGACGTGAAAGATCTTCCATGTGCCAAGTCAAACTTACATCTACAACTACCTAACCGGACTCCATTTTTATTATTATACGTATGCATTTTCATTATGTATTTATTTACATTAATTTATTTTATATTGTAACTTAAGAGGGTTTCTTGTAGCCTGTCCATTAGGAACTGTTGAATACGATAATACAGCATCGAACAACAGACTCTGTTATTATCCTGTGTTCACCGCGCAATCCTGGGATGACAGTCGTACTAAATGTAAAGAGAAATATTCTGATGGCGATCTGGCTGACATACCAAACCAGGGTGCGAATGACCTAATCACTGGAGCCTTTTTTAACTTTCCGTAAGTAAATATTTTACATTCAAATATTTTTCAGATGTTTTGAAATCAAGTTATGAAAAGTCAAGCACATTTTTGATAAAAATCTATTTTGAGTAAATATATTCAGTTCTGTATATAGCAAATATCTATGTTTCCTCATATAACTTGATAGTCAAATGTAATTAACATTCGGAAGAGTCTCACATCAACTTATTGTACATTTTTAATTATTATCAAAAGATGACAGACTGATTTTAGTGTGAAATTTTAAGATGTTTTGTGGGTATAATTTTGTTTTCCTTCATTTGTTTGTATGCGTTCTATTATCTCAAATCCTCATATTAACATTTTTTCTTCTTTTATTTTCGACAGTTGTTACATCTGATATGAAATGTGATATCTGACCTAACTACATAACATAATTTATCACATGTGTTGCTGTTTATGCAGCGAAATATCGCTATGTCATAAATTAATAGGTGACGTCATAGCGTTTGATGAAATAAACACCTTTAAACAGAGTGTAAACAAACTCGTTGTCTGTTTTATATTCCCTCGCCAAGGCTCGGGGATGTAAAACACACAATTCGTTTCATAAATACCGTATGAAATGAAAATTCATTTCAGATCCTATATATATCTTAACGTAAAACTGATAATAATATCATAAACATAAAACATTCGATTTTTCAATTGTAAAGTTATCGATTAAAATGAAAATCTATTTTTATAAATGGAGTATTTTTAATATCTATGTGTATGTAATTCAATCTGCTTATATGTATACTCATAAATATATTTAATGAGGTCAAAAACCCTTCTTATTTTTCTAGCTATAAGGAAGGCGCATGACCCATTCATAATAATAACTATGCATTAATCTGACATATATATGCTCTATATTTATAATACAGAAAAAGCAAACCCACGTCTCTATATTGTTGTATCATCTACCCTAAAAACACAGCTCCTCTTCAAATCGCGTTATTTGTAAACAAATAGTGATCGCAGGAGTCAAAAAGCAAAGCACTAGTGTCGAATATATTCGTTTATGTCTAAAAAGTACTTTAACATGTAGAATTAAAAAGTCGGTCAAACAAGTACTTGGCTAATAACTTGCAAGCTATCGACAAAGACACATGTACTAATTAGGTGTTCAATCTGCCTAACAAGAGAGCAAATAACTCTCGATAAAAATTATGTTTATGTTTTATTTACGCTTGTTGACTCTACGTAATTTATTTTCGGTTTTTGTATTTATATTTTCTTTGTAACGTCCATAATTCTTTTTGTGTTGATATTGGAAAAATTGACATCAGCTTTAATCTCCTCTCTCCCTTTTGATGTAGAATCGCTCACTTCCTGTATCCGTTCGTTTTTTTAACTATGTCCATATTGGTCTCCATACATATTGTATCCATGCGATTACGTATGCAGATTTAGTTGTGCATAATGTGTTTGCCCCCAAACATTCCGATTATGTACGAAACCTACAAATTTCTATTTTCTAAATCTAAGTAATTTCTACGATGCTAGAAGGATACACAAACCACTTAATTTTCAATGTATCCTTTTTATGCAAATATTCGGATCATACTGCTTTAGTCAAAATCAGCATATCGTTTGAAATCTTTCCATTTTAACGGTGAATATGACAAGAGATCTTGACAATATTTTCTCACAAAATTCTATGATAAGACGTTATTTGGAATTTCCCCTTGATATATATGCTGTTCAGATAATCACTCATACAAAACATCTTTTCATTTGGTCTACATGTCGGTGCATGTGAATAAGAAAGTAAAACCCGAAACTTCCTATCATGGTTGAAAAGCCAATGCAAAGCATCAGGAGGTAGCTATCCCCTTATAAGTGGTCTTATGTTGGCATGACATACAACAGTATGTAATTATACAATCGGGTGTGGCTAGTCATACCGGACACGCTGACTCCCCTTTATGTTCTTGCTCTTTTCTCTTTATTTCATTAGTCTATGAAGGTACATTATTCTTGTTGTCGAAATTTTTAAGAGATGTTTCTTTATTGCGATATTCTATATCACTTTTCCTCATTTCATTTCAAGAAAATAAGGATTAAGGTCACTTAACTCGAATTTAATTATTCTGTTAGACAAAACTACTGGATAGGCATAAATGATAAAGGCCAATCAACCAAATTTCAATACCTCAATCCAAACACGGCTATTCCTCCTGGTGCACAGATTACTTATAACGACTTTGCTCCCGGTCAACCCACTGGCGATGGCGATTGTGTCGAAGTGTTGGCTAGTCTCAAATGGAACGACGTCAGTTGCGCCTTAAGTAAATTGGCGCTTTGTTCTATTACTCTTCCCAATTAGGTCATCAACAAGGTAAGAAACGCATCTTACTTTATAGAATATGTAAATAACTAAACCTTGACTTTCACATAACTTGACAGAGTTATTGGAATTTGCTTTAAGTACTCGCTCAGTAACGAAAATCAATAGTAGATTTTGCGGTTTTAAATTTCTCATTATAGTGTTTGAAGTATTGAAGTACATGTAAATGTGGATTAAAAAATCTTCGAATGCAGTTCTTACGAGCTGATTATTCAGAGGAAATTCGCATTTCAACAACATATTACTTAAAGTAAAGAGAAGACAGAAGAACACAATACAGTATTCACTGACATATCCCAGATTTGACATGAACAAACAGTTTAAATACATATATAAATTCTCTACATTAAATGACATCAGATTTCTTCATAGAAGATACTTGATACATTTTCCTCTATATTTCGTGACTCCAGCGTCGTTAGAGAACTTTCCTGCTGACTAGGCAGCTTACAATTACACATTCGTATGTAATGCATATTATATTAAATGTCTTTTGGAAGAGCTTGGTCTTCATGTAATCCAACTTACACAATTAAAAATTTGTGCATTGGTATTGCATAACCACAAGTCAGTTCTCCTTTCATTTGGCATTACTACAATCTCGAGCTACAATATCTTGTTTGGATTCCAAAGATGCATAAAACGTCATAAAACGTCGATTCATAGCTGGATCTTCCAAGTGTTCCACCAAGCCTCTTTCCATATTACTCACCAAACATCTAACAGAAATCAAACATGGTCTTCAGAAATACTGCTCAACTGCCTACTCGAGAAGCGGAATCAATCAGATGTGGATCTTAAAGAATTCCAAGGAACTCCTAGAGCTCTTTAAATCTCCCATTTTCAATAATGTCATTAGCATAAGATTTTTTGACTTTTCAATTCTTTATACAACCATTCCTTATCAAAACTGAAGAATAGAATAACATCAATTATTCAAAACGTCTTCTTTAACAAGGAATTCACAGGCATAGTTATCCGGTTTTAGCTTACAACGACACATATTTTGTAAAAGACTGATTCCAGCAGCAAGTATACTGAAAAAGAGATCATCCAAATGTAGAATATCTTATAAATAATATTTTTGTTATATTTTGTGGGAAAGTGTTTAAACAGATTGTTGGCATTCTGATGGGTTCAAATTGCGCGCCACTTCGTGTCAACATTTTTGTACTCTTACGAAACAGAATTCAGACAGTCTCTGCATTCCAAAGACAATAAACAATTAACATCTAGGTTCAACTTTACATACAGATACATCGATGAGTTTTGTCGATTAACAACTCTGTATTTAAGGATCACCTCAACATCATATATCCAAAGAACTCGAGATAAAAGATACAGCTGAAAGCCAATCTTCTACTTCATACCTCGATATACTTCTATCAATATTAGGCGATGGTTCATTAGTAACCTCTCTCTATGACAAACGTGACAATTTCAATTTCATTATAACCAACTTCCAAATTCTCAGTAGCAACATATCTTCCATTCCCGCATATGACGTCTTCGTTTTACAACTTAAACGTTATGCCGGGCATGCTCTAAATATGAAAATTTTGTCCTGAGAGCGAGTCTTCTTACCACAAAACTACTAGAGAGAGAGAGAGAGAGATACTCTTGATTTGACATTATATATATATATATATATATATATATATATAGAGAGAGAGAGAGAGAGAGAGAGAGAGAGAGATTTACGTGGAATTTCAACGTTAGTTAAATAACATTTCATACCGTGAATAGGATAATTGGTCTCACCCCGATTGTATTGGAGTTACCATTTGTCTAAATATGACTGTACACGACATCGTCCTTTTATTCCATGGACTATGGGATATGGTTAACCCTTCGGTACTCCTTCGTTTGTTAACTTCTGATATCAATCTAAAGTCGGATGTATTCATTGTAATTATATTGAATTTATCTATTTTTCAGACAGGAAAGATGACTGAAGAGAGAGATCAAGTCAAGTTTTGCAAGGCAATCATATGCTTTTAATGTTATAAATGATATGAGCATAATGTTTTAAATATCGTCTATTATTTATGTTATTCGTTTTGGATTCTGCGTCATATTAAGATTAGTTGATTTAACAGCGACGAGCAACTTCCTGATGTATACTTTTACTGTCTCACTCAACAAACATTACAGTTTCGAATCCCTGGTGGGGCTGGTGCACGTAACCTCTTAGCTCACTGACGCGTACACGACTGACTAAGCTGTGCCACTTCCTATATATGCCTTTCTACAACGTATGTACCGGCAATTTCATTTACTACGATATTAGCATTCGAAAAAAATGTTGGCCCGATAGCCGAGTGATGCAGGAATTTTGGTCGCACCGTAGTAATTTGATACTAAATGACCCAATTGACTAAGAATTAAGCAATGCTGTCGCGATTATGCATTTTTTTAGCAAATTCGATGTTTGAAATTTTTACATTCAAAATGTTTTTTTTTTCTTGTTCGGTGTACCTGGAGGACTACTCGTCTTAGTCTTTCGTGCCTTCTTTGGTTTTTGTGTTGACATGTGAAAATGTATCCGTTTTAATCTCATACCAAATATGAATATTTTTCCCCTACAATGTCTTAACCTAATCTTTAAATAGTCATTTTATCCCTTTTTCAAATAGCTCTGCTTAAGAAGGCCGTGTCTAGTACGGATGCGCAGTATGTCTGCGCAACGGCATGCTCGACCGACGGTGAGTTGTATTTGACGTAATTCGAACTCATTGTTCAACAAAACATTTTTTTCATAGTAATGACGTCATCTGAGGTCTAACACCCCATCGACGTATGACGTATCTGTTTATGACGTCATGAGTACTACAATTGAAAATCTTCAATATACACGTTCTTTTACGAACTATGGAAGGGTTTTTATGTTGCAATGGTGAAAGCAACCTAAATATGTTAACGATTGATATGCTTTTCATTTAAAGTTAACTCAATTAAATAGTTAATAAACTATTAGACGGTAAAGTGCTTGGTCTTAGACCGAGATTGCTTTGTGTTCGAGTGATACTGATGCCTCGTTTGTATCCTGTTTTTTTCTATTGAGACAGTTAAAACTAACAGTTTTACATAAAAGATAAATACATGTGCTGTCACCATATAAGTGAAAATATCTTAGTCTGAAAATAAACAAGAAAAAACGAAACAAACAAACACGGAGTTATTTTCTACAGATTGTTCACAACAGACCCATCTTTTCAGTTTCAAATCAGTAAGACATCGGGAAAAACCAATGGGGGACTTCAGACATTTTTGTCCCCGAAGGTCATCTTTCAAGACCAAATTCACAAGATCATAATTCTACGACTACTATATGATCATTGGAAGACAACCCAGCGACCATCACAAGAATCTCAGTCGATATTCATCAAATGTTTCCTATTTACCTCAATGTAAAAGCAAAGTTAACTTTGATATGGCCCTCATTACTCTACAATATTATTTTTTTCTAAATTTTAATCTTGAAGCTGAAGATCTATGCTTAATTTTCATTTGCATAATTTAAATTTTCAAACTGGCGTTTTCTAGCAAATTAACCAAATACAGCCTCCTTAAATATGTTTGAAAACTTGTTAAAGTTGTGAAGTTAAACAATTCCCAGGTTAAAACATTTACCAATTGTTGTGAAAAGAAAATACATATTGATGCCGATTTAGTTAAAAACTATAAAACAACTCATAATTATTCATTTTTCAAAAATTACATTCAATTTCAGATTTAGTATAGAAAAAAAATTTACAGAGAACAAACTTTGAGACGGTCCCAGACAGAACAAATATGATAACGTAACAATTTTATCCAAAAATAGTTAAATATTGATATGGTCTATAATTTTAAGCTATACTAAAATACATTTGTTCGTTTATCAAGACATTATACTAAATTTGTTGCATAATACGTGGGCACTTGCCCTTTTTATTTGATTAAAAACTTAATACTAATGGGCTTTATTTGATATCAAATGCAGATCAAACACTCTTGGGCAGAAAGTATCCAAAATCGAAAAATATGTGTTTTCTCCATAGGGTCCTATGTTAAAAACACATGACACTTTGAGATGCTCCCCAGGCAAGACTAGATGGTCTACTTACTTTTTATTTTTTAAAAAGTATGAAGTCATTACTTTATGGATGATATTAGTTTGATCAAAATCTCTTGGGCAGAAGTTTATCATTTTGAAATTGTACTCGGCCTCGTTAAATTAACATGGGGTAGATTAGTCCCCCATACACCCGATCCCATCTCTGGTTCTTCTAGAAGTCCGTGATAGTCTACGTCTCTACAATGGGTATTCCCAGGGAGTCCATGTCTCTGGTGTTCTTTTTTGCCTATATTACCACCTTAGCAATTAATCGATGGATCATGAAAAGTTTGAAGCTATGCATATAATACGAATGCTAATGGAATGTAATAGCTTAAATTGAGTGAATAAAAGATGATACTTATTTTATTTTGCAAAATTTATTGATGAATGTATAACATGACAATCATATGCATGCATTGTTGCTTACTGAATGGTGTATATAGTCTTCATCCTGGAATTATTTTGTATTTCCTATAATTACCTCTCAGTGAAACTGAAAAAGGCTGTGCTTGGTTTAACTCTTTTTTTTAATACATATGAGAGCAAACATATATGTATTTATTCGGTAACAATGTGCACATTTCGACATCTTACGTGTCGCCTGAGTGACACTCAAGGCCGAAACAATGGAAACCGAAATATTTGAAGAGCAAACTCATTACAAATTTACCTAAAATACCCATATTAAACGCAGGGCTTTGCACGAGGAGACATTCCTTGGTTTTAGAGTAATATACCTAACTTTTTCACAGTTTAAATCTAAAGTAAGAAAAAGACATCTGATTCAGACGTATGAATACAAAATCCTCACAGACAAGCAGACTTAACCAGATTAAACGCACCAAAATACATCACATAAAAATGCCGATGGAAATAAAGTTGCGGAGCGATATCCCGTTGTAAAGATTTCTGTCTATACATGTATGCTAAGCACTTGTATCGGTTTTCATGCTAACATTGGAAAGTTGCAGCGCTGATCAGAGATCAGTGGCGGGTTTAGAGGAAGGCCTCGGAGCCCCCTTTTTGTCGCCAAAAATATGAGTAAAACTTCAGATCTGGCAACAAAAATGGCTGAGTATTTTGATTAAAACTTAACTTTTACATGTGTCCTCTTTTTCAGAAATCCTAGATCCGCCACTGGGGATTCACAATATCCAAACACATCTGTCAAGTGCTAAAATGTTTTAGTTATTTATCATTACTCTTTTATGTGCACGAAAATGACAAAAGATGTATAATTATGGACCATAAACATTTTGTACAGTCCCTTCCAACTATTTCCTTATTAAAAGATAGCTTGTCACATAACTGAGAATTTTATTATAGAAGAAAATATGTTTGGTAAAACGTCATAATATTTCTTGTAGAATTGAATCTTAATATATGGGCAGTTAAATTAATTAACGTACTTGAAGACCGTTCCTTATCATCTGATTAAGAACAAATTGAATATCGTTGCTATGAACAGAAAATGAGTACCATCTAAGATATTACGAGACATTCACAAGACCTGCTCAGACTATGCCTTTCTGGAAGCAAGGTAAACTCCCTGGTCAATTATATATATTATTTGCAAAAATGTAAGAAATCAATATCGATCTACATATACCCTTGCATTAACAGAAAAAATATACATGTGTGGATGTACACACATTATTCGTGATTGTAATTCGTGAGTAGAGTACGTGTACCTTAAGCAGGTTATTTTACACGAAATGCTTTAAGCAATAGACAACAGTAGGTATAAGACCGAAATTTCTCGCAATTTGATTGGATAATCAATCGCATATAACAGTTAGTATCAAGAAACAAATGCCGACAGGACACATGGCAAACTATCATATGGACCACGAAGTATATGTAAAATGTACCCTGAAAATCAGATTATTCTTACTGTTAGGTCAATTTATTAAGGATTCTGTTCTTCACATATCTACATTTTTTATTTCCACAGTATAGGCCTTGAACATTACTGAAGAGACAAACCTGGTTGAAATGCGCTATGGTGCACCAAAATCTTTACACGTAGATAACTTCTGATATTTACTAGATATCTCTTACTGCACCATTAGACCAACACAAATTCTTCCTTCTAAATAATTCGACATTACACGCAAATGGGGTATTTTTTCAGTTAATGGAAATTAGATAGTTCTCCTTCCTTCAGTGCTAGGTAAATATTTTGAAATAATTTTTGAGCAGAGTTTTCTGATTATAAAGAGAGCAAAAATAAAGAATCTGCTTTAAATATTTGGATGGACATACATAAATGTACCCCTGGTAAGACTAGCTAAGAAATATGTAAATTAAACAGAGTGAGTGAGTGTACCTGTGAGTCAGTCACATGGCATATACGGTAATGGCTTTGGCCAAACTATTATAAAATAAATCATTCTCCAACCGTCAGGTCACGCTATAATGTGCACGAATCCCACATTACAAAAAGTGAGTATTTAAAGACACACATACAAATTCACGACCAGGCACACAGATAAACCCACAAATGTACATATGAGAGGCCTGTGACAGCTACTTAATTTGCCCAATTTTGTTGGATACCATTGGGTATTATCGCTACATAGCTGTTTTCATTTTGGTAATCTACAAACCGATGGTAAGCCAATGATAAGTCTAAACCATTTCAGATAAATTTTCATTTTCACGAAAAACTTGTTGCTTACATAGACTGAACAAAAAGGTACATCTATCGTATTTTATTCAAATCATTGATATGTGAAATACCTGACACGTAGTGCATCATAAGATTTATACAAACACCTAGAAAAGTTTTCTTTCTACAAGAATTCGGGGTTGGTTTTTTTCTATAATTAATGGTAAAAATGCCTTAGTTTTATAATAAACGAGGAATTAGTCTTACCTGGTCTCACCACGAACTAATTGGGTTCGTATTTGTATGAAAATGACACTGTACACAATATTGTCCTTTTATGTCATGGACTACGAGATATGGTTAACCTTTCCGTACTTCGTTGTTTACTTTGAACACTAAAATAGCTTTTTCTTTTTTGGATTATAATGGTGCATAGCTGTATTTTTGAATGCTCTCTTATATCGCAATGGACCTTGTGCTTGCAGTGAGTTGCTGCACTGATCATGGACTGCAGAAATCTAGCATTTGCGTCATGTGTTGGTTCCTGATTTAAACGAAGATGTTAAAATTAAATAATTCTTTACTGTCTTTTCCGAGGTCTCTCCTTTCGCTAAATTTATCATTCAATTATTGTGTGTTAAGCAGATCCATTATAGATGAGAAGAGAGCGAGTGATTTCACTTCTGGTTTATTGTTCTCAGTCAGTCCAAATACTAGTATTTATTTCACAAACTACTGTTGTTTAAGTTGCTTTGTTGTAATCAAGTATTCTTCGTCTTATCTTAATCGATATTCTTATTCTGATCATTTCGGCTGTCCATATAGATAGTGTTCACCTACTCCCAATTTTATATCTGTATCATTTAAACAAAAGATAATTCTTCAATTAAACATAAAGATAAATTATTCATTTAGCAGCATCAGAAATGAACCGAGCTGGTATATTCTTAACATCTTTCGGTGGGTCCGCAATTTACCTTGGCATTCACACTTAATCAGTATATGAAAAATACGACAAAAGTAAGTCAGCCTTTGCCTGTTCTTAATACTGAATGCAATTACATTTATATAAATATAAGTAAGCGCAACGGTTTACCTTGTACATGGTTAATGTTAAGCGTGAACTACTAGTTCCCATGTAGACTGCACAGACAGAAGGACGATCACATATAATAGTAACATTCATTACATCTATTTCATTACAGTCTATCTGTTCATCTCACTTGTGTTGTATGACATATAGGAAAGTAATAATATAACGGTAAAGAGGTATAGACATTTACATTTATATATACATGTATGTCTCTGTACGTGCTTATTAATGCACCTCGATGTGCAATGAAACACTGCTGTAGAACTTAGCAAACAAATCTGCCAAGTATGGATTCAAAATTTCCATCTTGTTAGTAAGGTCTGCCTCATTTACTGACAAATTCCTGTATTTTATCTGGATACTCTACTATACTTCACATTCCTTCCTCCCTGTCCATGAGTCCGCAATCATACATACCTGTGTCGTGAATTGTAAAGTTCTAAATAACCACCGGGGTCCTGTCGAACTAATCGTAAGTATTTGCAAAGTTAAGTTTTGTCTCTCTTCGATTTCGTTCATAAGGATTTCAACAGAATATTACTCAATTCCTTAACTTCTGATTCAGTTCGACCAATCGAATGAGCTCTGATGCCAAAATAGGCATGGTAGATAAAGCATGTGAGAGGAGATGCTAGTACCCCGATGGCAATGAAATACGTTATGTGCAGTGCTAGTTGTCCGTAGGATATTCCAGTACACCACAGTTAACAAAATAGGTCATTGGCAATGCTAGTAATCCAAGGGTAATGCTATAGACCATTTGCTATATTTATTGTCCGCTGGTAATATAAATGGCCATGGATAATGCCCATGAGGAATTATAGTAGCTCACTTCTTATGTAATAGGTCAAACGCAATGCTAGTACCCCAATGGCAATGAAATACGTTATGTGCAGTGCTAGTTGTCCGTAGGATTTTCCAGTACACCACAGTTAATAAAATAGGTCATTGGCAATGCTAGTAATCCAAGGGTGATGCTATAGACCATTTGCTATATTTATTGTCCGCTGGTAATATAAATGGCCATCTCGTTAAATAATTCGCCTCGGACATAGCGATGAGTCTGTTCATGAATCCTGTTATGGACAATGCTAAAAGTCCTCTAACACTGCAATTGGCCATGGACAATGCTAATAGTCTGCTGTTAATATAATAGACCGTGGACAATGCTAATAGTTCGCTGTTTATATAATAGGCCGTGGAAAATGCTAATAGTTCGCCATTTATATAATAGACCGTGGAAAATGCTAATAGTCCGCTGTTTATATAATAGACCGTGGACAATGCTAATAGTTCGCTATTTATATAATAGACCGTGGACAATGCTAATAGTTCGCTATTTATATAATAGACCGTGGACAATGCTAATAGTTCGCTATTTATATAATAGACCGTGGACAATGCTAATAGTTCTCTATTTATATAATAGACCGTGGACAATGCTAACAGTTCGCTGTTTATATAATAGGCCGTGGACAATGCTAATAGTTCGCTGTTTATATAATAGGCCGTGGACAATACCAGTAATCCGTTGGTAATAGAACAGGAATTGGGCGATGCTCATCGTTTGGTAGTAATGTAATTTGCTTTGGCAATATTAAAAGTATTCTATCGATGTAATAGGCTTTAAGCCATGCTAGTAATGTACTTGTAATGTAGTAAGCTATGAGTATTAACAGTAGTTAGGCCATGAGCAATGCTCATAGTCTGCTGGTAAGGTAATAAAACATTGGCAATGAAATAGCATGCTGATAATGTAATGCGCCATGAGCAATCTTAAACGTTCCTTGGTAAAAAGCGTCTTACTGTCTTTAATGTATTGCATTAGCTAGACCATTTTATTTTTAATATACAACAATTTCAATTAAGATATCTCACGTTCAATGCAGAGGTCTATTGGTTAAAGTTCAGATGAATTAAAGTTATTAAATGAAAGAAATACCGAATTTATTGTCACTAGATATACATTTAATCAGATGAGATAAAGTTTTGGATTTTCACGATAAAACTTCTCAGATTACTTTTAAACTTCGTATTCAGGGTTATATATATCATAAATTTCGAAAACCTTTTGGTAAATTTTATAGAGTTTATTCAGACATTTTATCTAAATTCGGAAATATGTATCTAGAGGAATTTCCCATACCATTTTCTACGGTGATCTAGTGTACAAACTAAGGAGGGTCAAGGGTTCCGATAATTTCATGTCGGCTGATTCTAAAATTAGTAAACGCCTTCGACATTGACAGTATGACCCCGAAACCATAGGTCTTGTATTGGGTCTCTCTACAACCCAATGCAGACTTTTACTTACAGGGCGGTGGGGACTCTATGACAGGCCTTGTCCAAACCTTTTCAGAGGAGACAAGGTCCTGATCCTCGCCCCTCTGACTGTTGGTCGGGACTTCTTTTGATCAAGGATCTGAGCTCGCTTACAGACGGGCAGAGCACGGTTTACTTATGTTGCTATCATCTTACATATTTTTGATAACAACATATCATTCTATAATTTTTTCGTGAGTATTTTCGTATGACTCTCTCCTTGAGAAACCGGTCGAGCCTTGTTTTCTATCTGGAGGATATATTTATAATTTTTCAAATTTATGTCCTTTGATTGTGCTCCTTTTACGGTAGTGGGAAGGTGAGCGCCCATAAACCGGTTAACCACACTAACTGAGTGACGTTTGTTACTTCATTTGACCGTCCTAAGTCGGTATTGTAACCGCAGCACAGTCGAATATTTTTGTAATGTCGTTCCTTGTATATTCTGCTGTTTTCATTTTTGTGTGCAGGTCCTTGATGATTTGTGTCATACAGCTTTGTCAGATGTCTTCTGTTTTCTCTCTTACACAAAATGCAATAATCTAAACTTTCAAACAGTTGTTGACAATCTGAAAAAGCACTTAATTTCATTAACTTTTGTGAAAATATACAGCGTTCGATTGATATTTTATTTACTAACTTTAATCATTTGTTGTCCAGAGTGATATGATTTTTGACTTTATCCTTCTTTTAAATCGGACATATCTGCTGCAAAGGGGTCCCGTTGTATCACTGATTTTTCGTTATGTGTTGAAATTATAGAAATAATGTTAAGAAATAATAAAGAGATTAAAGTTATATATCTTTTCAATAAAGAATATCAACTTCTTTAATTTGTTAACAATACATATATTTGGTTGGTTTCGAAAAATATCTTGCATGTACTCTCACATTCATATCAAATACGAAAGTAATTGGTGTCATATTACTATGGCACCAACAATATTGTTCCCCAGTGGACATTCACGGCCCCCTGAGATTCAGAGGTGAGACCAGATGTCCAGGAGGATTGAAAACAATTTGTACAGTATTCTGTCTATTAACCGAATTATCGACCGAAAGACGTCAAATAATATATTTAAAAAGCTTTTCCTTAAAAAAGTTGACTTTATTTTAGATAAAGACATAGGTGGCCTCATGATGAATCGTTCACATTTCTTGGTATTACCTTTTTAGTAGATATGAAAAACATGATTGAACTTACATTTGAAAGTATTGTATAAAAAATAAAAAAAAAATCTTGATCTAGATCTCCTATAAGTAAATCGGGTAAAATAACAGTAATAAAGTCTATACTATTACCCAAATTAATCCAGTTATTCGTTAGAGTAGAAAATCCAAATAATTATGAAATAAAAGAATTAGAAATAATATCCCTTATATTTATATGAAAAAAATAAATAAAAATGAGAAGATATATAGGAATAAGATTCTGGAGGTTGAGTACATATGATTTGTATTGGATCTTTCATTAAAAATTTAAAAATTGCATGGATGTGCAGAATGTCCATCTCAATCGAATCTTTGTGGTATAATTTATTAACTGACATTCTTCCAAAGAACTTCAAACAGTAACTAACTTTTAATGAAAGTTATTATAAGATTTTAGCAAAACAAAATTGACAGTATCTTTTGGAAGAATGTGTTTGTATCTTTATACCATTTAAAGGAAGAAAGAAAAGCTACTGGCTCAGCCGTCTGGCAGACGTCACACAGAAATATACGTTATATTTTTACAAGAAATGGTATGAAAAAGATATTGTTTATGTATATTATTTCGTGGATGACAATGGCATTACTTTTAAGTTATGACGAGTTTTGTAATAAGTCTAGTTTGCATCCTCCTTAAGCCATATATTATGGAACTGTACAGTGTATTAAAAAGATACTTCTAGAAACACAAATAGAATATATTAGTACAAATATTCTAGACTGGTAAGTAGCTTAACTTAGCATTCAATTAAAGCAGAATCATACTATTGACGTCGCCAGGGAAACAGACTTGCTGCTTGTTGAAAAATAACTTGCGTGTGCGTTCGAAATTTCCCTCGTTACGCCATTTTGGAAACTGAAAAAAGAAATCAACAGAAAGTTTTCAGTGGACTTCTTCTTGCCATGCGGGAAAAAAATTGAGGTTTCACTGTTCCATATAAGCAATATATTTGTATCTAAAGATTAAAACAAACCAACAATAAAAGTCAGGATAAGATCAGACTAAGTCAGGTCAAACTAAATATTGTCATGACCAAAAAGACTTTGGTTATTATGGCCCGGTTTAATATGGTCCAAGTCAACAAGAAAGCCAAAGTCCACAGGGCTAAGGTCAACAAGGACAAAGATTATATGGTGTATGACATGAGTTTGGACAAAGGCCAGGTCAGCAATGTCCAGGCTATCAAGGCCCAGGCCAACAAGATTTCTGTCAACAGGGTCCATGTAAACAAATCACAGGTCATCAAGGCCCAGACCCACTAGGTATGTTTTCACATTGGTATCCAGGAATGTATCAACCATGGTAACAGGTTATATACCCATCCCAATATACGTACCCTATGCCGTACTATGGGATGCTCTGCATGGTGCCCCAATATCCCAACAGCAGGATCAAGGAAATGAGTGTTATGGTAACCAATGACAACAAAATCAAGGTAAGCAATAGAAAAAATCAATGTAACCTAGGATAACAAAAGTAAGGTACCAAGAGCAACCAAATCAAGTTTATAATCCAAAACACAAAGGTTACCAACAGAATCCAATAGGTAACAAAGTGTAAACAGCTAACCAGCATATTGGACAAAGGAACCCACCACGTAGGCAAATCCGTTCAAATACAGAGAACCTTCTAAATGATTTGAAATATGAAGGAAAGAAACAATGGATGGGTTTCAAAACAAAGTTCATGAGGTATGTTCAGGTAAAAACCTGGGCACTTCCTGAATCCAAAAATTACCTGTGTTGGTGACTTGAGGGAAAAGCCAGTGAGTACTGTGCCACCTTGTATACACGTAATGCAAATGTAGAGTTTGTACATTTAATAAATAAGCTCGAAAAGAGGTTTGTTGGTGTACCATTGCCAGATACTGCAAAAGTACAACTTGCCAATTTCCAAGCAAAAGCCTGAGGAATCAATATAGGACTGCGCACATAGGGTAATGCAGCTGTCTATTTGTCCTTTCCAAGAGGTATACATGCATCAGCAGGCCAGTATGTCGTGAATCTAAATTTAGATTCTGTAGAAATGGTGGTTGACAACAAAGATAGTATTCAGTTATTGCTGCGCCACCTGGAAAATCTTGAATTCAAGTTTGCTGGTAATCGTCTAGTAGTCCAGCAAGAAGTAGCTCGCCGTCGCCCAATCGTTTTAATAGAGAGTGTCCTAAGGAACGAACAGAAAACAAACCTGCCAAGCATGTTACCATCTTGTCTATTTTAAACGAGAAAGAATAAGGCCAGCAGGCCTAAGCCTGATCCAGGAAGATGACGACGTACAACCAATAGAGTTAGTCATAAAGGAAATGAAGAAAACCCGTTAACTGATAGACAATTAGAATCTCCCTCAATGATTAAAGTTCCAGTGTTTCTTCGAGGTTAAAAAGTTGAAGGTATTTTTCATACAGCTTCATTAGTTAGTATTATTTCTGATAAGTTGTATAATACGTTATGAAATAAATCAAAATTGGTTGAAGATATTACCGTGTACACTGCCGGAAGAGGCATGGCTATGAAATGGTATCTGATACACATTTAGAAATTAATGGTCCTGTCATCAATAAATGAAACAACTTATTATGTTGCTCCACTTGAGGATAAAATGCTTATTGGTCCTGAGTTCATGTCAAAACACAAAACTATGGAATAATGTCATATACAAAGAGTGACCCTCAAATCACTGTTCAAGCTAAACATTTAGAGCAGGCTCAAACCAGGATGAAAGTCTTGAGCATTTAAGAGACCATTATCACAATTCCTCTTTTGAGATAGATGAAAATCAGCAGATCAAGTTGAAAAGTCCTTTGACAAACTTCGCTGTTATTTTTTTTTTCAGATTTAGCTTTCCTTAACGATGTTTTGGCCTTACGAAGATCATATGGTAAACCTATCCGAAGTTCTCAAGCGCATCAAACACCATGGTATCAAGTTGAGAAATGATAATTGCGTTCTCTTTAGAGAAGAATTTGAGTACCTTTTCAGGACTGTGGAACGAGATAATATGACAGTCTGAAAAAGCTTCGTTAACATTTTGGAAAATTGGTCAGTTCCAAATTGCACCAAAGATGATGAGCGCCTTTGTGGATTTGCCAATTGTCATAAGAACTTTATTACAGGTTTTTGCTGAAATTTCAGTGCCGCTCTAGGGTCTTACAGGTAAAACAAATTCCACTAGGAACAAGAACATCAGGATACCTTTGACAATTTATTATTTGCTCTTAATAGTGCTCAAGTTCTTACAATATTTACCAAAGATGGATGATTCATCCTGGATACTGTTGCGTTCGACTGAGCTTAGTTACTACATATACAGTGAGGTGCAGTCCTAACATAACATTATGTTCACGTCGCGTTAACGTGAAGTTTGCTTTCCTCGTGCGCTCAGGACTGCTGAGCACACGCGTTTGCGTTAACGCAGATTTCCACGTGAACTTAATTTCGAGACCGCGTGAACGCGCTTGACTGCCGCGTTAACGCGCTTGACTGCCGCGTGAACGTGCTTGACAGCCACGTTCGCTTGCTTACAACTTATAACTTGTATTAACATGTTCATATAGAAGAATTTGAAGGAAAGTAGATATATATATATATATATATATATATATATATATATATATATATATATATATATATATATATATATATATATTGTATATATAAATATTAAAACATATAAATAAAACATTTAGAATTAAATAAAACCCTTCCGAGTTAAGGGATATTTTTAAAATCTTTGAACAGAATTTCCGAAAAATGTATTTAATTAAATTCTTACTTTAGGAAAAAAAAATAATATTAATAATAATAAGAATAAGAATAATAATAATATAATAATAATAATAATAATAATAATAGTAATAATAATAATAATAATAATAATAATAATAATAATAATAAAAATAATAATAATGATAATAATTATGAAATTAAAATCAATAAAGATAATAATAATGATGATAACTACTATATTCATAAATAGGAAAATAGCTTTATCAAAATTAATAATAATAAATACATAAATAAGAAACACGTGTAAATACATAATTTAGTTATATATGAATCAACAAATAAGAAATAGATACATGAATAAATTAATTAAAAATAAATAAATAAATGAAATTACAAAGTAATTATGCTAGTATAAACTGACGAAGTTTTTTTTTTTCATAAATACCTTATTGCATGTCTACGCGATAATTTCCTTTGCTATATTACATATGAAATCCTTAATGCAGGGTGTCATTTTAAAATAACATTTAATACACGTTTTTACGGCAACATTCGCGGTAATTTAATTAGATCCATTTTATTTTCTCCGTCCGCACTGCATAGAGAATTACAAATATAGACATGTGAACGTGCGACGGACCGAGCGCACGCGGGAATAAATCGCGTTAACGCGAATTCCCTCCCGCGTTAACGCGGGGAGCGCACGCGCGTCCGGTCGAGCAGTCCTGGCACGTGTGCTAAAGCAGTCCTCGCGACTGCTTTTCGCGTTAACGTGAATGTTATGTTAGGATTGCACCCATCTGTATAGATGTGTTTGAACGATGTATATTATACTGCAGGTTTTCGTTAACTGCTGAACGACGTAAGTATTGCACCACAAAAAAAGAACTCCTTGTAACTGAGAGATTTACCAGACATTTCAAGCATAACCTCTAGGACGTCACTTTAATGTTCGAACAGACCACAGTAGTCTCAAGTGAAATTCAAAACTCCTAATGGTCAGCGTGCCAGGTGGCTGGAGGGCTTACTCAGTAATGGATGGTCATTCATCATCGTCCCGCAAATCAACAGGGAACCAAATTTAAAGTATGTGGTTTTTATATAATGTGTTGTGATTGTGTTCGAAGTTGAAAAACAATTTAGGAATCTAATGTAAATACATGAATTTTTCAGAATATAAGTTTTTCGATTTTCAAATCACACTTGTATTGGAGCTAAATGGAACGGAGAGGAGTTTGGTGAAATGACCTTATAACATGTAGTCCTCTGGCTCCGCAGAAAGTGTCGAAGTCCTACCTTGACAGTTTCGGACTTCCTGGTGGTAGCTTGTGTAGGCTGGGACTTAGAATACCATCAACCACAGCAGACGTGTATTATGGGTATTTGTGATTTACAAATTACTCTGGACCAGCGCTACCTACTAGACTAAGCTTAACTTAGCTTAAACTTAAGATAGAATTACAATAATATTGATGTAATATGTTGCAAAAGCACAAAAATAGTCCAATCAATTTAGTATATAAACAAATAATTAATAAGAGCATCTTTATCTTTTCTGGTGCCATATGTATATTAGCCTTATGTTTTGACTGAGTATGCTCTCTATATAAAGAGAAATTGTTTCACCGAATTACTTCAGCAAATGGGTTTGATTGACATTATATACGGTGTGCATAATAAATATCTGATAAATAATGTAGATTATCATTATATGTTTTTATGTTTATGTAATTATAAATTATTTACTGATGAACTTACTCACAATTCAAGGTTAAATGTTCAAACATAAACAGACCCTGAGTCCATGTAAAATGAATGTGGTGTTTGAAAGGTGTTGCATGCATCAACTGTCTATCGACATTGTATGTCCATCCATATTATGTATGTGTAATGAAAATGAATGCAAAAAAAGTCATATGAATGGAAATGAGGGAATGAATAGTGTTTTTGCAGAATGTGGTGATGTGTGCATAACATGCTAAGCATGCAGACTTGAATATGGTGTATAGAGTATTTTGTCTGGAATCCTAGTTTTCCTGATATCTCTCAGCTATCATTAGTAGTATAAAAGCTCAAGTGATTTCGACGACAAGGGATATGTATTGATTTGAGAACAAAAATCTTGTTTTCATTTAAAAGAACTGAAACAACACATATGACTGACCTCGGTCCCGTAGACCATTCAAAAATAAATACACGAGAACACATTACCAGAGTATTGAATATTACATTTGCTTATATTCTGCTGTGAAGATTTCTCCTTGTGTTTTCTACGTGTTAATATTTACAACTGAATAGACCTGAAAGCAATGTAATATCTCTAAAATTGTAGTAAAAATCCACAGCAATTTATTGTCAAGTCCGTTATAGTTTTAAAGGGCCGTGAGAAAAGATGATCTATTTATGGCCAATAATCAGTTTACAGTACATATTCTATTAACAAAAGATGTCATGTAATCGAGAAGTTTACTATCGATATCTTTTTCCTCAACTTCTTGTTCATGTAGACAGCTCTAAGCCATTTGCATATTCTGTTTTCCCTAATCATAAATGGATTATAACTTACTAGTGTATAAACTAACTAACGTACATATCAATTGATTGATTTTTGTTTACCAATAATGAATATACACATAAAACCTTAACATAAGTTCACCTCGATAGAACATCATACATTTTATGTATGAAATAAAGCAATCAAACACTAATCAGATTTCAATACTGATCTATATCTACAAACATAAAATTACTACCTGACCAATACATAATTGATTGATTGATTGATTTTTGTTTAACGTCACACCACGAATATTTGACGTATATGGTGACTTCATCTGCCTGATGCGGGGCATACAAATTTTGACCTTTGCAACGGACCCGCCCGAAGCAGTGAGGGATCTTTAACATGCCATGTATACCACGACACGGGGCCTCAGTTTTTACTGTATCATCCGAAAGACAGGACACCTTCATGACCAGAGCGGGACTCGACCCCGGTCTCCCATTCAGGAGTCTGGCGCGATACCACTAGGCCACGCCGGCTTAACGTACATATCAATGTAAAACTATTAATGTAAAGCCATGTATAATATGACATATAATGAGTTCCGTGTATGTCACTTATATATGGATATAAACAATGGGCATAGAACATTAAGGGGTATCAACAGCTTTAGAGGTTGTACTGATTATTTTGTTATATCACTATCCTTTACAAGTGAAATCTTTGTGAGTTACCCGCAGCATGTTCCAGGTCATTGTTTTTGTATACAAGAAGTTTCAGAAAGCAAACAAGTAAGTGCTCTTAAGTAAATCTGTCTTTAAACGATGGTTTTGTTTATTCAATTATCATGCTTAATCAACATTTTGGAAAGAAAAGATAAAAGCATCCGACAGGGCACCTTGGTAATGCACTGTTAGTAATGTAATAGTGCAGTTACCGGCATAGGACGGTCAATTGATAGGACAGTAGTCAGTCAATTAGTGTGGTTAACTGGTTAACAAGCCCACATTTCCACTCAGTATAATCAAAGGGCACACATCAATGAATCTGTTAATAATCCTAAAGATAGAGAGCAAGTATCAACGAGTTTCTCAAGTACAGAGTTCATAAAAATATAAATACGTATATTAATGCAAAGTTAGACCACGATATCAAAAATACATAAATTGACATCAACATGAGTTCACTATTTTGGAACCCAACAAGATAAATTTATCGAAACTTTTGCCCTTACAGTTATTTAGTTTATGATACATGTAACCCGGAGGTAAAAGTTTCAACGTTATTTGTAATTTTTTTTTTTTTTGGTATAGAAGTCAGTACAGGATTTGGCAATTGGAACCAACTAAGACATATAAATACCTTATGATGGAAGTCTAGGAAAATCACCATCCAAATAAGGGAAATTTACAATAGAAAATCCAAAATTGTAACGTTTATTTATATGAATTTCATTTTTATTAATGTTTAGGTCCAAGAGAGGTATTGCTGTATTACAAGTGTTGACTTCGTTTAATTGAAGTTCAGGTAGGTATATGCCAGTAGTAATATATCTTTCAAACTCGGGCTTATCGATAAGTAAAATATCAAGATACCTAGAGATATCACTGAACAAATCAATAAGGTAGAAACGTTTTGATTTTAAATAAAATACATGAAGTTCCTTTCATTACAATATAGAAACAAATCTGATGTAAGAGGTGGGCAGTCAGGACCCATAGGAATCCCTATTATCTGCAGATAAATCTTGCAATTAAACTGCAAGTCCAATATTTACATGAAGTGTACTGTTTGAAAAAAGGAAACCTAAGGATTCGACAATTAGTATCACAAAGGATAAATGCATTTTCGGTATGGCAGTCTGGTGCACTTTGTAAGTGTGTATTGTATATTTATGTAAAAAAAAGTGTTTAAACTTATGATGATATATGAAATAATTGGAACTGTGAATAAGTATCTATCTAAAGGGGGCACGACTCCCAAAGTCATTCATGAAAAATCTTTGGAAGGAGTTACATTCCGACAGTACTCTTAAAATGGGCTGCTCAAATTAAAGGAAGAAGAAAATTTTAGATGATAAACGGTCTGGATGTAAAAGGAAGCTGCCATATGCGAAAACGTTGGTATTGTGCATATTCTTTTAAATGTATGACAGAAGGCGAAACCTCTGAGGTATATTCAGAGAAGTTGGCATAATTTACAAACGTGTTCAATCAATTTTAACCAATATCTTAAGCATATCAAAGGTCTCTACATGATGGGCCCCTAGAATGTTGACGGAAGAGATGCAGGTACGATGTTTCTTTGCATCTTTTGTTTCGCTTTTATTTTCCGACTTAATATTTCCTAAGTAGGAAATGAACAAGAACATAGACTAAAGGTAATCATTATCTCCTTACAACAGTGTTGCAGTTAGGAAATAGTAACGGTATTCTTTGTGTGTGCATGTGTCTGTAACAAACATTTGTAGAAAATCTAGAAGCCACAATTTTATACCTATTGGATTCATATTTCACATAAAGCTTAAGAATAATGAATGGAAGATCACATTTTGGGGTCAAAGGTCAATGTTAATAGGTTTTGCTGCCATGCGAGTGGATGCCATGCTTGGCGTTGCTCTTGTTCCTATTGTTTCCTATGAAAATGTAAAAATCATTGAAAAATAAACCTTTATTTTTGATCTGAAATTTATGTATGCTGTTACATTACATAAGAGCTGCTAAAATGGTATTCGCCATACTCAGAAAACCTATCAATACATATTATGACCCCTATGACCTCATTCTCAGATCTTGCAGTAATGTTTTAACGGGACAACATTTCAGGTTCATAACACTCACAGGCATACCAAAACGCTTTAATATCATTTTCACACTCTTTTTTTTTTACCAGAGGGCATGTTCAAATAGCAACACAATATTGGTTGATCAACTGAGGAAAATGTCAACATTAATTCTTTATGGGGACTTTGTGTGTGGTACATGAAGCAAGTGAGGAAACTGTAGTCTCTCTTCACAACATAGAAGTAATATTGAGTAAATATAGGCACAGATTTGTGAAGTCTATTATGATTATATTAATAGATGATTGATGCAAACGAATCTTGTTATACAATAGAAGTGTTATCATCTGCGGTAAAAAGCACAGGCACTTCTTGTCGATCTTGATTAACCAAGCATGAAAAACATAATTGATTTCTCTGCAGAATTTTATTAGCAATATCTTTAACAAATCAAGCTGGCGGTTATGCCGCGCAGTATATAGGCTCGCTTTGGAGATTCCACGACAGCCATAACCGACGTCAAGCCTGTGTTCAGTTACATTTATTATTACAGTGATACTCTCGTTGTAATCCATACAAAAGCAAAGGGAAAAGCGATTAGTTAGCAGTTGAAAAGCTTTAAATGGTAAAGATATGTTCTTACCTGGTCAACAGAATAACCTCCTGTTTCATTCGGAAGAGAATAAAGTTTTGAAAGTGAAAACACTGGGAAAAATAGCAAATCCATAATGGTATACACTGTATTTCTTTCATATTTAATCCCTTTTTTCTGTCTGCGACCCAAGATATACTAAAAAAGGGGACGTAATGTAGTACTACACCATCCTCCGGCGGTTGATTTTGTTACGAAAGATTTGTAAGTGTAAATTACAAGTTTGATTACATTTACTGGTTAATTGGAGATGTTAAGGACTACTGAATCTTATTTCCATTTATATTATTTTAATTTATATTTTATTATATCTACATATTTGCATGATGATATTTTACTCTTAACACTGGGCCGTTCATAAATTTACTAAATAAGATATTCTTGATGTCTTTAGCCTCATAATAAAACATATAACTATATAAAAGAAAAAAGAGGAGTTACTGGCTCAGTTATGTGGCAGAAGTCACCATAGAGCTATACAGTACATGAATATAAATAATATACTAGAACATATATCACATTACAAAAATATTTGATTGTAGTGCAATTACGATACCGACTTAGGACGGTCATTTAATTTGACAAAAGCCAAACAAATGGTGTGGTTAACCGGTTTACGGGCCCACCTTCCCACTCACCGTAACAGCAGAACAATCAAAGGACTTACATTTAAAAATTTATAAATAATCCTCCATGTAAAGAACAAGGGTCAACAGGTATCGCATATTGAGAGGTCATAAAAATATAAACACGTAAGGTACTGTAAAATACATAATGGTATAAAAATATATGCGACATCAACATGATAAACCGTGCTCTGCCAGTCTGAAAGCGAGCTAAGACCCTAGATCTGTAGGAGTCCCGACTAACAGTCAGAGGGGACGAGGTTCAGGACCATGTCTCCTCTGAAAGAGGTTTGGACAAGGCCCGTCATATAGTCCCCACCGCCCTGTTAGTCAGCGTGCAACGTTCAAGTAAAAGTCTGCATAAGGCTGTAGAGGGGCCAAATACAAGACCTATAGTCTTTTTGATATCATATTGTCTATTTATAAGACGTTTGATTATTTTATTACATGATAAAATAACGTTATCGGAGCCTTTTTACTTTCCTTAGTTTATATACGAGATCACCGTAAAAAAAAGGATGGGAAATTCCATTGGATACAAACTGTGGAAAGGAAATATATCCAAAATTAGATAGAAGATCTGAAAAAGATCTCAAGAATTTGCCGAATGTTTTTCTTATCTTGTGATATCTGTAACCCTGAGTTAAAAGTTTAGTAGTAATTTGTAATTTTCGTTTATGAAAGTCCAAAACATCGGTGCAGCCTCTGACAAATCGAACTAATTGAGATATATAGATACCATATGATGGGAGTCGAGGGACATCGCCATCCAAGTAAGGGAAATTTACAATAGGAAATCCAAAATCCTCACGTTTATCATAAATATTAGTATATATTAAGTGGTTGATAATTTTGATGTTTAAATCTAAGAAAGGTGTAGATTTATCTCAAGTATTAGCTTTATTCAATGTGAGCTCTGGTGGATAAATTTCTGATATAAATTGTTCGAATTCAGGGTTGTCGATAACCAAAATATCATCCAGATATCTACAAGTATTATTGAATTTGTCAATGAGGTCAAAACGTTTTGATTTTTGAAGAGAAACCATAAAATCCCTCTCATAACAATAAAGAAATAAATCTGCTATCAGAGGCGCGCAGTTAGTACCCATAGGAATCCCCAACTATTTGTTGATATATCTTGCCATCAAATTGCACAAAAATATTATTCATGAGAAAATCTAGTGCTTTACATAATTCCTTGCAAGTCCAGTATTTATATGAAGTATATTGTTTGTTGGAAAAGAATCCGGAGTTATTGGAAGTACATATGTACGTTTTAGATTCTCTGTGAAAACACCATTGTATAAGAGACAGCAACTTGCTTTTAATCAAATCATGAGGCATGTAGATGTATAAAGTGTAGAAAAATCAAATGTAGAAATTTGAGTCGCTTTGAAATTTAGCGAAAGAAGTTTGTCTATAACTTCATGAGAATTTTTAATCGACCAAAAGTAATTGATGTTAGTATTATGAAATGCGACATCACAATATTTGATAATATGATCTTTTTATAGCAGTTAGTGCAGACGTAATATGTTTCGATAGTACCGTAGTAGAGGCAGTGGCTAGAATTAGATATGAAACGTGATTTATATGGACTTTTATGTAGTTTTGGGAGCCAATATATGGTTGGTAGATCAGATTTATCAGTTTTAATTTTGAAGTCGGACATGGTCATGAGGTGATCGTGCAAGGTGCTGTCTTTTGAGGTAGGGCTTTCCACATATGTATGAGTGGAGTTTAATTCGTTTTTAAGTACTTCAATATAATATAGTTTTCAAACAACTATTATGTTATTACCTGCTTTATCAGCAGGAACAAAGACATATTTAGCATGTAAGTCAGCTATCTTCTTTTTAATAGAATTTGCCGTCAATGTATTAGGCTGTTGAAATAAATGCGGATTTTCCGTAAAGTTCTTAATACGGATATCGACAATTCTTAAAATCTCGTATTTCCAATCATTAAGAGCATGAACCTTTACCTGTTCTTTTTTACACCAACGTTTACAATATGTAGTTAAAGCATCTTCTATAACGTCACGGGCATTTATTGAAATCTATCCTGGACGGTAACCTATATTTAGGTCCTTTTCCAAAAAGGGTGCGCATTTCTTGTCCGAAATACAGTTTAGGTCACCAGTAATAACATGACCTGCCGGTTTATAAACATATTTAGATTTATCACAAGAACACGACGAAGGAATAGAGTCTGAAACATCAGGGTTAGATGTAACTTTATTATAATTTAGAATTAGATTTCTTATATGCTTTTTGTACTGGTAACAAATAAGCGGAGGTTCTAAATTCTCAAAATATTGAGTGATTTTATATGTGACTAAGTTAACACGGAAAATATTGGAAATGTTAAGTAGATCGAAGCCTTTATTAATAAATTTAAATTTTGAGAAATTGCTGCTTGGGTGGAAGAGACGGAATACGAGGAAAGAGTTTATTATATGAAAATAAAATAATCCAATTGAGTTTATATCAATCAGAATTGCGTAAACTTCGAAGATCAGCTTCGTCCAGGACAGATTTCAATTTATTTACTGGAATAGAGGATAGTGCATGCAACAGTTCATGACGGCCATTATTTTTTGCGATAAATAGAAGATCGTTTAATGACCTATTTAAACGATTACGTTTTCTGATGTTACGATTACGGCGACGACCGTGTGACCCACGTTTTCTAATAGTTTTATGTCTTAATGTAAAAATATTGATCTTATTCCGACGAGAAGAAATATTACCTTGTCGATATATTTGGTCGTTGAGACCGAGAGGATATGGGGTTTGGAGTTGTTTAATCCAGTAGAGCTCGGTTTCCAAAAGTCGTTTTTTAACATCTGATTTCGTATCACCTGGTAATTTAGAGATATTTTCTACTGGAATTATTTTTACATTGTTAATATTATGTTGGTATTTATTAAAGTGGTTATAAAGAAAATTCTGGTATTTACGTCGTGAATTATTACGAATTTTATAGGAATGATTCGAAAACGTTGTTTCAAAGTTTGAGAAGTTTCCCCGACATATTGAGCCCCACATCCTCTAGCTTCTCAAGTGATGACATATATAACATTGGCAGTATTTCAATCTATGTCTTTGTCTAATTTGGTGTTAAATGTATTTCCATTAACCGAAGATTCAATATTGGACTTGCAGCTTAAATGATGGCAAGTAAGACATTTCTTGGCGTTGCACTTATTAATCTTAGAATACCCTCTGCGTATAGAATTGACAGCTCTGTAAGAATTTATAGGTGTGAATGTTTTTGAAAATGAGATAGAACGTTTAATAGGGAAACTACTTTTAAGTGGAGAAATATGTAGGGTAGTACTTCGCGTTGGGGTGGTGTGAGTTTGATTCCTCAAGGTGCGTTGTGTTATGCGACAAATTATGAGTCAGTAAGAAAGTTAATACTTTTAATAAAATCTCTACAGCAATGTACAAGATAGCAAGTTGGCTTCGTGCGACGTAAAAAAGGGGGAGACCCAGCAGTTACGATGATCACAATGTTATATTTCACAATATAGTACTTTCAAGTTCTTTCTAAATCAAATAGGTCTGAATTCTATCAAGTATTTCCGAGGTCTGCTTTATTAAGCCCCCAATTTCTTTTATATATTGAAATACTATCCATTTCCTCAAGGAAATAAATTAGCCATAAATTGACCAGTCCAATTATAACAATTAAACTAATTTTCCACGTACCCCCCGAAGCCATTAATTCACAAATCTATAAGACTTTAAGATAAACAAGCAAGATAAACTAGCCATTAACTGACCAATTCAATTATGATAATTACAAGTCTTTAAGATAAACAAACGTGAACTTTAGTGTCTTTAATTGAGTCATTCACAGGAAATATCGTCCAAGATATAATGTTCCTTGGTGGATCCATCGGTGGTGTTTCTTAAAACAATTTGTAGGTAGCGTGGTATACCGCTACCTTACAAATATGAACTTTAGTGGTGCCGAATAATTTTCTACAAGAAATACCAGGTATATGAAAAGTGGACACAGAGGGCAATCTAAGTGGTGTGATTATAACTTTAGGAGATTTGTATTTTAATTTTATTATATTTGAAGCCATTTTAATGAACAGGGGGGATAAGGATGTACAAACCCTGGGGAAAACTCCCACACAACCAAGTCAGTAACTATTGGGTGAATAATAACACTTGAAACACCCAGACACGGGGAACCGACCGAAAATGTAATAGGTGAATATTGACACAATCTAAAAACAAAAAGTAATTTACATGTCCTTTTCCTTCAAACCATATTATTGCATTTCATAGCGAATTAGAATAATGGCAACTAAAGTGACTGACTGTTTTATTTGTCCTGTCACTTTTACTCTGGATTTATGACCAAAGCAAACAAATAAAAATATTGTATTGATAATAAGGCATGTTAATTTATTAATTTACATAAGTCGGAAACAGTAATAGTTAGAGAATAGTGTAGACTGTACGTGCAGCAGGTCTCTTGAATATATTTCATATACACCACAAAAATATCGATATCTAAAGAATGGATCTATTTTTTTTTTTTTTTTTTTGGTTCGTTGGATGGAGGTATATACGAAATAAAAGGACGGAAAACTGCATCATGGCCCGTTGTATACCTACATCCAGCGAAAAAGAAATTAGATTCATTCCTTATCATTTAATTCCTTTCAAACATGTCTCAGAAATCGGTACGTTATGTATGCACTATTTCTCAACAACTATAAATTTCTGCCGCGGTGGTGTGAATATTGACGTAACAGTTCAGAAAATACGGGAAATTACGTAGTTAGAGAAAAAAAATCGTGGATGAGATATACCATAAAATTTTAAACCAGTCAAAATGCGTGTTACATGTAAAATTAAGGTATCTGATGTACAATTGACCAAAATTTTATGCCTGGTATGGTATATATATCATATGTGCATTCTAACGGCACATGTATGTGGTTCAAGAAAATGAGTTTTTTCTTATAAAATTATTAAAGGGAGATAACTCTTCCACGTCAAAAAATATTGCGCAATACCTGTGCATAACTCTGTAATGGACCAGGTTGGATGTTAAAATTTCCCTTTTCCCTGGCCATAATCTTCCTGAGATTTACACAGATACCACTCTGCATTAATTAAAGAAATTTAAGAAGGCTACCTCTCATGATAACCAACATAAATGTACAATGAAATTTATTTTGTGAGGTTTTTTTTTTAATTTTGCTCATCTCGGATCTTAGCTAACATTGTAATTCGTGCCCATTGTATCTTTACACAAGTAATTTTTTTGGTCAATCAAGTTAATGATATATAAATGAATGTTAAAAGAATGCAATGTGTTTCTGAGAGAGATTTATTAACAATATTTGCCTCCATCAAGCAAGTTTTACCTTAACAGTAATGACAGCCTTCTGAATTATGAAAAGAACAGACACTACACAGACATGGACAGATAACGAAATGATTCCTACATATCTTCTCCATATTTCTGGTGATTTAAAATAAAAAGAGATAAGACATATACTTATTAATATTTATTATTTTCTAGTCTGTAAGGTGCAATAAAAGTTGCACAGACAGAAAGTTGATATAATCTATGGCTGTCCTAACGGGACAAATACCCACAGCAATCAATTTGTCAAACAGACCTAAACTCTGTAACAAAGTCACAGAATAACAAAATGTATGTCAGATACATAATCTGAAGCAAGCACCAGTCTAAGCACTACAAGATATATCATTAATACAAGTTTGGTATGTATGACACTCAAGATAAACCGGACGGATGGACAGACATGGGGTGACATGTCATGGTGATTCCAGTATATCCCCAAACAGTGTTGCAGGGGAGGGGTATAATTATACAGGTCTCCACAGAAGTAGAGACTTGCATATTTCAGGTATAACACTATCATTTTATATGACATTTGAAGATCAACACTTTTATAATATAGGTACAACACTACCAATATACATGTACACGATATGGATTTGATATAATTGGACACCTACATAATAGACTTCTTTCCTATTAAACTCATATTTCATTCTAATGCCAGAGATACGATAATTATCGATAACCCAACCCACCCACCCACTGCACAACTCGCCGTCCTTGCGTCCACTCATTCGGAATAAACTTTTACTGCTTATGACCTTTCCTATACCAAGACAACACACATCACAACCTTCCATGTTCTCACATATATGGCCCGATATATAATTATGAACAATTAAAATATCCGTATTTTCCTGTATATTTTGAGTGATTTTCGATTTGTTTGTAACGCCCGAGTTTACTTCTCTTTGGTACGGGCGCCGCCATATTACAAACGAAGGAAGGGCTTTTTTTATTATTATTTTTGTTTGTAAGTATTAAACTATATTTCTGTTAAACACATCGATTTTGAAATTGAAATATGCGCACTTTTAAGCATGCCTCGCAATTTAAAATGAAAAATAATGTTTTATTTTTCTCCCGATAATTCCCGAGGTCTTTACGGAAACTGCCTAGTTGAATGAGCTAATTGTACATCGGATACCTTAAATGATTAAAGCTGATAGAACATTTATTAATACTGGCAATAATAAGTACATATGTTAGTGAAGCACATTTATATAAAACCAGGAACATCCATACAAAAATATGAATGTCTCACTAATTCATTTACGTCCCTATGTTATGTATTTCAGTTTGACTGAAATAAGCCGTGGATAATGTTTGAAACAGAAACACGAAGAACATGTCATATCACCCTATTAACAAATCCTGTCTCATAATACAAATGCATTTCCCATATTTAGATTCACACTACACTTTGTTCTTTGTCTTAGCGGCCATTTTAACGAAAGCTTGATGCGGGCTACCGAAAGTGGAAGTATCTATCACAGGAGGCGTGGTTACAGCATTCACATGGAAAAATCAATTGACAACTTCCTATCATACGGTTGCCATGTTTTGGCGTATGTTACAATATTTTGTATTTTGATATTATAAAGAACTAACCTCATATCCAACAGACACAGATACCCATTAGTTTTGGGAACTAAAAAGGCAAAATCTAGAAATTTTGATTTCTGCATGTCCGATAGAAACTGAACATAAATTCAAATGTTCATGGAAAATTCAAACATTAACTGCCAATAAAATTGGGTGTCTGGTTTCACCTTCGAATCCGGTTTCAATGAAAATTAATATTACTGGTTATTTCAAATATGCAATTAAATGCTTTTAATTATACAAAATAGTAAATCATTCACATTTATATACTTTTCCTAAATATCTACTTTGTCTTCTCCTTCCGATACATAAAGTGAAGGGTCTGTGACATTATCTCGTATTAGCATCTGGACAGGAATTTATATTATCAATATGTATATTATTTATGTTTAGTGTTGAAGTTTTTCATGTTTAAAAATGCTGATTTTTCAGAATATCATTGTCTTATTCGGTTGAAGGTGTTGTTTCTCGTTTAGGCAGTAGAAGATTTCTATCGAAGTAAAAAACGGGAGGTTTTACGAAATGAATGTGACTTCGAGTTTATAATAACTCGATTTATATCAAGGCAAATGTGACTGGTCGACAGAAGATTCTTACAACCCCATGTTACCTGTTCCCACCTCTGGATTTTTCGGGGATGGGGGTTCGTGATTGACTTTACTGATTATTTTGTTTTTCTTCTTATATCTCAATTTTCCCTCCGGAGAAGTCGAGCAGACGTACGATTATAGTAATAGTCTGCTGCGCGTCTTTCTCTCTCTCTCTCCTATTTTTATGGAAGGGAAAGAAAGTCCACTTCGCCCCCTCTGAATCCGCCACTAGTGAATAAGAAGTAAGTCCATCGCGATTTGCATGTTAATCCATTTATTTTCAAATCTGCAAAACACTTTTGATGATGGGTTGTGCATATCATGATTACTTTGACTACTTCGTAAGAACAACAAAAATGTCTGAATATCATAAAAACAAGGAAATGTTTTTTTAAAATTGGAGGTAAAGGTTAGGTAAAGGGAATGGATTCCCAAGAATGCAAGTCGTTCTTGTAATGCAAACAAGTTTATTAATTTTCCGATATCTTTGGTTAGTAGCAGCAAAAACTTTAGATCTGACACCGTAAGTCCAATTACATTACAAATGTATGAATCTGCTAATATTTTAGAAATGAATAAGGATGGCATGACGTCAGCCCCTGCTCGTGCTAGGTCTCGGTGAATCCAGTCTCCAATGAGACTCTCATACACATACAGCCTGAGTCCTTTATATCGGAAAAATGAATGAAAACGACATTTTGTAGGAATACTATTTAAAGTGGAGGTTTGAAAAACACGTCTGTTGTTAGATCGAGCAAGTTCTTTTCTGTTATTCTGGATGGATCCTTGAAAGTGAGTTGTGTAAAGAACGAAACGATACGCATTTTCATTTTCCGGCAGTAATGTACGAATGCTATATTCAGTTTTTCCATCATATTTCGTCGATAGACATGATGTATTGATGAGAACTCTAGAGGATTACACAATTACACATCATTTTATGATTTACCATTTTCAGTCCCTTCTCCCGAAAAAAAACCCACTTAAAGACTGGAGGAAATTCTTAAGAACCACAAACATTTCAATTGTGATGTCTTCATATTAATTGTTTTATGTACTAGAAATTAGAGATTTCGCCCGATTTATCGATTAAACAAGGGTAATTTATGTAATACGTTTTACATTCAAATTTTAGTTTACTTACAGGGGTTACGTTACGTTCAGATATTAATAACTATTTCTAGCGGTAATATATGAATTTGTTAAAAAAAGAAACCAGAGAAAACGGGGGGAAACAAGAAAAAACACTATCAGTTGTCTATATTGCGGTAAAACAACGCTGATTTTACATAATAATATGTTAATATAAATATTCATTTTTAACATGAAGTACATGGTAAAAATTTCTCGGCTCCAGGTCATTAGGAATACCTAGGACTGAAAGAAATGTCATTATTTTTCAATATAATCCCTCTTCATCTCAATGTACTTTCTTTTCCATCTTTTTTACTACAATTGACTCCATCAAGTCTTTTGACTTTAGCGGAAATTATCCAAAATGCATTTACTAGTAAAAACGGAAGCCGCAAATTCAATTATATAGTTATAGGCCATGATAAAACCTACTTTGTTAGGGAAAATAAATTCTGATTCCAAAAATAAATATACTGAAACAGATGTCATCCAGATGTTGAAATTTCTTATCGATAACATTTTTGTGGTGTTTGGATGAAAGGTTTTTCAACGAATTGTCGGCATTCCAATGGGCACTAACTGTGCCCCGCTTCTGGCTGACATATTCCTTTACTCATACGAAGATGAATTCATTCAGTCTTTGTTTTCGCAAGGAAAGAAACAATTGGCTCTTGGCTTCAATTTCACTTACGATATATAGATGACTTGGTTTCAATTAATAATCCTTCATTCGCGGATTACCTTAGCATCATCTATCCGAGTGAACTGGATGTCAAAGAAACCAGAAAATAGTAATTCTACTTCATATTTAGATATTAGGTTGTCTTTCGACATTACTGGTCGATTGAATACCTCACTCAATTGACGATTTCAATTTCGCTATCCCAAACCTTCTTTTCATAAGTAGCAACATTCTATCATCGCCCGCATACGGCGTATTCATATCTCATTTAATACGTTATTCCAGAGCATGTTCAAATTACAATGACTTTCAGATAAGCTACTCAACCAGGGTTATAAATGTGCTAGACTAACAACGTCACTGAGGCAGTTCTATGGTCGTTATGAGACTCTTATTAGTTAATATGATATCTCGTTATCCAGACTTTTAAATGACATTCTGGACTGAGACCGATTCCAATCATTTTACACAGATTTGACACCTTCTATACTAGAAGGTTACCTACTTTTACTTCTCCATATATAGATATACAATGTATATGGATTTTACACGATTTGACTCTTTCTACTGGGTATATGTGACGAGTGTTGCTAGCAAACAGGAGATGCTCACTCTCCCCGGGCACCTGATCTCACTCCATCATAGGGGTTCACATATGCTCTTCAAGTAGACATTTTTCGTTATTTTCTCATTGATTTTTATTTTCACTGATTTTGTTTGTCCTCTGGTTTCATGAGTTTCGGACTTATGGTTTGGATTTATCCATCATCTTTACATTTACACAAAATGCTGCACATATTTAATTACATCACACGTATTGCACATTCTTTTCAACTTTCAGCGATTACAAATTCACACTAAAATATACCGTCATAAGCATTTAACTTTGAGATTTCCCTTTCTATCCGCTCATGTATGATTTCTGTACCTCTTTATATTATATTTAAAAAGTTTTATATGCTCAAGGTGACATTTAATAAATAAAATAAATAATACATTGTACGGGTGACATGCCATTTTGTCAATCCTGTCGATCGCAGTTTGATAAAATGGCATGTCAAACCGAAAAATGTGATCATTATATATATAATAGTATCTTGTGAACATTCTACCAAGTAAAATAAGTGAAATGACTTAATTCCTTATCTAACTTTCTAATAAGTGAAAAAAAATTATTACGTATTTAACGTTCTAAGATAAATAGCATTAGTCAATAAGGAATATCCGTTCTTTTAGACAAAACGATAGAAAAATAAATAAAAAGATGATTTAGTAAATAAATCCACTTCAATTGAGAATATTTTGCCGTCATCACATTATGGACTCTCTTTTCATATATTTAGGCATCTACATGAATGTTTTGACATTCGATAATTTTGTCCGCATTTAGTTCTCGGAATGAACTTTTATTTGCTAGTTTAACCTATCAAATAAAGACAATCTCTACCTATGTGCACTGCTTTCTATAGCTGAGAGCTGTTTGCCTTTTAAGTACTGACGAGATGAATGATACCTGTCTATCCAGGTAATGCAGGTTGTGTTGGGAACTCTCGACGTAGTAAATGTAGATGTATTATAGGAAAATTAATTTTCTGGACAAGTTATGTCTATTTAATTGTATGGATTAGCGACCGCAACTCGCTTCCAGGTGGGCATAGCCTAATTAGCTCTTGATGGTATCGCTTAGTTGTTTTGAAAACTAGAAACTTGCGTACTCCAAAGGGACGTTAGTATAGAATAATAACAAATGGCGCTGGGCCATGTTACCGGCAGTAATAAACTTAAGGTACTTTTCTTCATTGTCTTTGTTTCATTTGATAAAGGCCAAGGAGTCGAACATTTGTGGAGAAAGAGTATTTTTTATTATTTTATTTTTGCACATGCAAAGTCCAATATCCAATATTCATATTATTTTTCATCAGATGATAATAAACATTAAATGCATCTGGTCACTTAAATTCGTTCTTGCATAACTATTCATTACTACATAAGTTTACATGAAGTTCTTACATTTTCTTTTTTCGGAATCGGATATACTTCACTGTAAAATACAGATGAAGTTATATTAATTCATGAGATGAAATTTCTCTACTTTGAGGAAAGCATGGGGTTGTAAAGTATTATTTTATAAAAATAAAAGTACCCTGCAATGTCCGATATTTGAATAAGGAATCTGATTTTTTATCTGATCTAACTATGCAATGATTTATGTCAATCAGTGGCAAATTGCATCTTAATGTAAATCATTCTCCTGGCACAAATGAAATGTCCTCAACTCTCAGTTGATATCTGGATTGAATGTATACGTATATCAACTTGTGTTTCGCCAATATGTACGGAGTGTTTACTAGTTTTCCAAAGCTCTCTTAATACTACTTTTTCAGTTTCATTTTGAACCAAAGGGTATTATAGTAAGATAACTGTTTTGTCTTTCCCTTTCCCCTTCAGTATTAAAATATAGTAATTGACACTATGGACCAAGATAGCTTTGAGGCATTTCATATAAATGTTCCTTTTATACATATAAAACAAGTACTGACTACTGGACATTACTAACGAGTGTTCCTATCAAGCTGGAAATGCAGGATTTCTGATCTCGCTCCGAAAGTAGATGCTTTTTGGTATTGTTTACTTGCTGATTTTGATGTCAACAATCTTGTTGCGTCTACGAGACGTGAAAAACAGGTGTTGCTTTGAAGTATGCAGTTGCTGGACAATCTTGCTTCAAAGTTATTGCGTTCAGTACTGTTTCAATTGTATAGCTCCATGGTGACTTCTGCCACATGACTGAGCCAGTAACTCCACTTTTTTCTTTCAATGCACATTTTCTTGTATTGAAAAAATACATTAACACTGGTATATCAATGGATGTGTCATCATACCAAGAGTGAATTACGTAACACATCGACGTGATGACATTCGTGATTTCCGTGTTTATCACATATCTATGCATATACAAAATGGGAATAATATATATATATATGGGTATTTAGAGCTCCCAAAGAGTCACTGATCATTTTATTACAACCCTACAATATAAAGGTTACATCAGCGGGACACGTGCCATGTTCCAGGCCTTCATCTTTATATACAAGAAGTTGCAGAAAGCAAACAAGTAAGTGTTTGTTAACAAATCTTAGTCTTCAAACGTTTTCTCATTTATATTCTTTCAAAATATTTTTGGACTCCCACATATTCGGCAACTAGAATCACCGAAAAGAACTTGTAGATATGTAAGTCTAATGCCTATAAATGTATTCAAATTCTAACATCACGGAGAAATTTTATCTCAGACTTTTTATAGATTTTTAAATCAAAACATTTCCAACACTAATAACTGAGGTCGGATAGTGTAAACACAGTAAGGGAACACAGTACTCAACTGTTTTATTATGCGTATTGTGTATTAAAGGAATACAAGTATGTGCTATGATGATGTTTATATAAAATCAGATCTATAAGATCAGCAAATATTTCATGAACAATATATATAAAGCACAAAAACACTACAGCCAACAAGGTACCCTATACCATTTTATAGGTCTTAAGAAAACGTGTGGCTGTTATCTATCAACTACAACTATAACTAAGCAAATGCATAATTAGTTTGATATGAATAAGACCCTTTTCAGTAACTGATTTGTAAGTAATATTATTTTCTGTGTGAATTGACAAGTCTGATGTTAGTGTATTTAAAGATTGAAACTGCTTTGTCCTGGCTTATAAAACAAGATACGTATATTTCGAAGTTCAAATATCGCTGTCTTTTTGACAATGCAATATGATGAATATTTTTATTTATGCTATTTCACGCTATAAGACAATGTAAGCGATTATTCCTTTGTAGATGCTTGAAATGTTTGCTATTTCTGTATCTGCTTGGAACAAACATTCCAAGAAGCAACACACAGTTTCCAAGCAGTGGCGGATTGGGAGGTTAGAACTTTCTTGAATTTATTTTATTGGGAAACCCTCATGTTGAATTATTTACACTTTATTTAGCTTTCGACGCGTGACGATGTTTTGATGTCCGAAACATTCATGTATCGTCGATAGTATAAATTCTACCTCTTAATGTTATGCTGTACGGAGGTTTTGAAGTCTCATTCCTGAATTGATTAGAAGAAAATTATTGAGTCTAAGATATGTTTGAACATTTTTCGTTGAAAAATGTGACATATGCGACAAGAATTTGTTGATCTTTAGAAATCTTCCACGATGTTGTTGAGCTTAGAGTATTCTCATACGTGCGTTGGCAACGCAACTTTGAACTTTGAAAAGTCAACATTACACTTAATTCCACCATCAATCGTATGTTTTGTGTAGGACTAGGTATTTCTGCAGGACTAAGTATTTGTGCAGTATATCACACATAATGGACCATTTCAATGAGTTATCTACCCTTGTTATTAAGGTAGTCAGCAGAAATTGAAAAGGAACAGTATAAAATTCTAGCAACGACTGTTAATTAAATTTATTCATACGGTCAGTTGATCACGGTGAGATGTGGTCAGTCAAGTAGCAGTCACCTTTATATACCTCACCGTGTTATGCAGAAAGTAGGAGAGTTCTTATCAAGGGCAGATAAATCAACTTATTGAAATAGCCTTTAGATAAAATACAAGATACCGAGCAGTAGTAAATAAGGAACGTCTAGTTAAACAAACTTGAGATATTGGCTATCTAGTACCCTGGAAGAGCTAGAGTAAGCATTTCTTGCTGATCTGGGTCCATGAGTACTAAAATCCCTAAGAGTACACGTAAGTCACTCGTAGCGTAAATTTACAAGTGACGTCATATGTACGAAATGACGTAGACGTAACTAAGAGTGATTCAGCTCGTATATCTACGAGTATTATAGTAGCACTCGTGAAGTTTTTCGTATTTATATAATTGCGTATGAGAACAGTAGTGATTTAGTGATGCGTACTCTTCCGTAATGACAGACCTCTCTTTTCGCTTACTCTCTACTGTCAATGACATTGTGTTCGAAAATTGCTGTTAATCATTTAGTTTATTTTTGATGTTATGAATAAGAATTTCGACTTCCTCGTAAGAGAAATTTAGCTTTATTAGATAGATTTATTATGAAGAATAATAATTTCAAAAGAAAATTCGTCGTTCTACTTTCTACATACACACAACACATAAAATCAAATAGCCTACTTGAAATGTAAAATGTAGATGTAATTTGATATTTATTATTCTATTCTACTTTAGTTTTAGTTTCCAACATTTATGTACAGTGGTATTTTTCTCGTTAGTTGAAATGTAAAGTAAGCATAATTGATCACTTTGTATAAAAATATAAAATACTGCAAATCAAATTTTGTCATTTGAAGCAATAGACCCTGCAGCTCTCAGTGCTATCTTGTTGGCCGCAGGACTAGCAGCATCACAACTAAACGAGGGAGATGAAGAAAGTAAGGACTGTAGCTATGAAAAAGTGACTACCTCTAGAGATATCAACGTTATACTATTGATAAAAAATTAACAGTGTAGTTAAATTCAGAAGGGGGGGGGGTATAAAAAATTTGTATTTTTTTACGCAGTACTATCATCTTTTATACATACACTTCACATAGAAACAAAAATATGAAATTGAAATCATACACTTATGCAAGAACATGTGCTAATGTTAGCGAGATTTTCGTATTTTCAATAAACAATGTTGTCCTATATGCTGTATATTAATTCATAATTACGGTGATAAAGATGTTATCGAGAGTATGTACCTCTAAAATGAGTATTACAATAAAACTGTGTATTCTAACAGTAATAAACTTTTATTTTAGGTTCTTCTGTCTGCAAGCCGTGTGGAACTGGTAAATGTGTTTAAATTGATTCAAAAGCACACGCTTGCATTTGTCTTTACGGTACTGTATACAAGGACAAAACATGTAAACCACGAAAACATTGCAATCTTTTTCCATATAAGATTTGCATGATCAATATACAACGCTTATCAAATTCAAGTAAATCTAATGATATTTAAATCATTTAATTTTACATGTAACGCACATTTTGATTGGTTTAAAAATTAATGGTATATCTCATCCAGGAAATTTTCTCTGACGACGTAATTTCTCGCGTTTTTGTAACTGTTACGCCAATATTAACACCACCGCAGCAGAAATTTAGAGATGTTGAGAAATAGTGCAGGTATAAAGTACCAATTTCTGAGAATATAATACATGTTTGAAAAGAATTAAATGATAAGGAATGAATCTATTTTTTTTTTTTTTCTTTGGATGGATATTTATATATTTTGAGAATTCCATTCATAAGGCCACGAGCATCACTGAAGAGACATAAATTGTCGAAATGTGCATATTGTGCACTAAATTATGAGGTATATATGTTCCATATTTATTATAACCACTAGGCCAGTGTCACTGCTGGTGGACTGATAGTCCCCGAGGGCATTATAAGTCTAGTTTTCGGTGCTTTTGTACTGACATGAAATATATACTTCAAATTTTCAGTCATCAAATTAAGTAAATCACTCTAAAACTAAGGAGTATCTCCCTCATGCATATCTCTGTCCTTAAATAGATTCTTTGGTTCACTTTTCGGTCATTTTGGTTTCAACACTGCTCTTGAAATATTTATATATTTGAGAATTCCATTCATAAGGCCACGAGCATCACTGAAGAGACATAAATTGTCGAAATGCGCATATGGTGCACTAAATTATAAGGTATATATATTCCATATTTATTGTATTCATTATTAAGTAAACGCAGATATCTTATAGATTTGGTATACAAAATCAAAGAAAATCAATTGTCGGAGAACGAGAACACATCACAAAAATCCAGAATTGAAAAAAATAATATTTCAGTTGTAGATGCTTGCTCCGGTGTGAACTGCGGTAATGGAGGAAAGTGCGTTGTAGCGGGAGGGGAAAAGACTTGTATTTGTCCCAAAGGCGGCTTCGTCAATATTGGCGAATCGTGCAAAAAGGGTAAGTGTAAGGGGATTTTGTTACACACTAATATATATGATCCTCTGACTGACACCGGAACTGGTTTTCATTTTTTTTTTTTTTTTTTTTTGTTATGTTTCTAGCAATTTATAAAATTCTCTTTCACTTTAGAACATTAGATACTGTACATGTCGCGTAAATCCTTCATTCTGAAGGATTTTTGGCATCATTTTTATGTACACCACCCATGGATATCCTAGTCATGGATTTTATTAATGTATTGTCTAGTCATAGGGGATCACAATTTTTGTCATGAACAGTTGAACTTTATACTTGGTTTGTGATCCCCAATATCTTGTTGATATTTAGAATTAGTTTTCATCATTTAATAAATGATAATATTCGTCTATATGTGTCATTGTATTAATCTGACAAGTCTGGGCAATTCATGGAAAACATAAAATAGAATTATTGCAGATAATACCATTTATGTTTTAATGAATGTATCTATTTCAATCTTGTACGTTAGGACATTTATATCGTAATTCAAATTAAGCGCCTCTTTTCTTTAGCGAACCAATCAAATAAGTTGTTTTAACGCTTACATGCACAATAATTAGTTGAACCGTCATCCAATGAAACACGGCTGCATAGAACTTATCAGCCAATCAGAATCTAGGTTACAGAAATAGATCACTCTTTGTTTATATGCCTTTGTGCCAAGATGCGTTTTTTATACTGAGAAAATTGTTGTAAATACCCTCCTCCCGCCCCGTTCACCTATTTGATTTGGTCCAGTATATAATATCGCTTATATTGGTTAATGTTTATACTTATGTTTGTTATTGCTACTCTGCTTACATAACAAATTTGTATTGTCCATGTTTTGTATCTTTTCTAGGTATGCATCATTTTTATGTACACCACCCATGGATATCCTAGTCATGGATTTTATTAATGTATTGTCTAGTCATAGGGGATCACAATTTTTATCATGAACAGTTGAACTTTATACTTGGTTTGTGATCCCCAATATCTTGTTGATATTTAGAATTAGTTTTCATCATTTAATAAATGATAATATTCGTCTATATGTGTCATTGTATTAATTTGACAAGTCTGGGCAATTCATGGAAAACATAAATGTTTTGAGGAAAAAATGCTTAACTTTCTATGTAAATATGCATATGGTGCACTAAATCATAAGGTATATATATTCCATATTTATTATATTCATTATTAAGTAAACGCAGATATCTTATAGATTTGGTATACAAAATCAAAGAAAATCAATTGTCGGAGAACGAGAACACATCACAAAAATCCAGAATTGAAAAAAAAATATTTCAGTTGTAGATGCATGTTCCGGTGTGAGCTGCGGTAATGGAGGAAAGTGCGTTGTAGCGGGAGGGGAAAAGACTTGTATTTGTCCCAAAGGCTTCGTCAATATTGGCGAATCGTGCAAAAAGGGTAAGTGTAAGGGGATTTTGTGACACACTAATATATATGATCCTCTGACTGACACCGGAACTGGTTTTCATTTTTTTTTTTTTTTTTTTTATTTTTGTTTGTTATGTTTCTAGCAATTTATAAAATTCCCTTTCACTTTAGAACATTAGATACTGTACATGTCACAATAAATGTTTTAATGACAAAATGCTGAACTTTCTATGTAAATTTAGTGTTTTTGTTTCACCGCTTCCATCCATCTCTCTTTCAGTGTAGTGGGAATGTTACAGAAACGATATAAGTGTAATTTATGACACCAACAGAAGACACAAATATTGAAGGATAATGATACGTTTCAATAGACTGTTTCCGAGTTATATCCAAACAAAGGACATTGCATACTTTGGCGATATTTTATTTATCTTATCTTTGGATACATAACGTCAATCCTTCTACCATGTATGACGTCGAAGTCTGACGTTAAATCGGGGTTTTAACGATCCTTTCCAGTTACTTGAATTTAGTCTATTATTTAACTAATTATTAATTTTACATTTTAACGTCGGTCCGTTTGTTTTAGCCTGCCCAGTGGGAACTGTTGAATACGATAATACAGCATCGAACAACAGACTCTGTTATTATCCTGTGTTCACCGAGCAATCCTGGGATGACAGCCGTACTAAATGTAAACAGAAATATTCTGATGGCGATCTGGCTGACATACCAAACCAGGGTGCCGATGACCTAATCACTGGAGCCTTTTTTAATTTTCCGTAAGTACAATGTTTTACATTCAAATTCATTTCAGATGTTTTGAAATCAAGTTGTGAAAAGTCAAGCACATTTCTGACAAATAATCTATTTTGAATAAATATATTCAGTTGTTTACAGCAAATAGTTAAGTTTCCTCTCATAAGTTGATAGTCAAATGTAATTACCGTTCAGAGGAATCTCGTGATTATAGGTATTATAAAAAGGTAAATACCTGAAGCTATTCAACCACATCCACTTATTGTATATTTCTAATGATCATTCAATGACGACCGAATGATTTTAGAGAGAATTGTTAAGATGTTCTCTGGGTATAATCTTGTTTCCCTTTCATGTGTTTGTATGATTTGTTTCTTAGACTCAGGATCAAAATAATATTACAAACATAAAACATTCAATCCCTCAATTATCACATCGTTATTTTTATAAATGCAGTATTCTTATATTTACGTACTTTACTTTCCTTTTTTATATTTATGTTTCCTTTGTAACAATTCAATTCTTCCACAATTCTCTTTATATTGATATTGGAAATGTTCGGATTATAAAGCTTTAATCTGCTTTCCCTTTTGATGTAGAATCGCTCACTTTCTGTGTCCTACCACCCTTCCGGTATTTTTGTTTTCAAATTATGTCCATATTTTTCTCTTTACATATTGTATAAATGCGACTGCGTATGCAGATTTAGTTTCCTCGTGCATTATATCTTTGCCCCCAAACATTTCGATTATGTACGAAAACTACAAAATTTGAAGTTCTAAATCTAAATAACTTCTAGAAAAATACACAAAATCCTAAAAATTTCAATGTACGCTCTTATTGCAAAGTTTTGGCTCATACTGCTTTAGGTATCAATGTATATTTCAATTATCTAATTTACTATCCTCTCTTATTCAGTTATCAAAAATTAATGTTTTTAAACATCTCTGTCTAGCCGTATAGATATAAATTTAAGACATGTTTTACTTCTTGTATTAAAAAAAAAAGATTGGCCAAATCAGCACCCTGTTTTATGTTTCCTTTTAATGGTAAATATGACGAGAGATCTTAATAACATTTTCTCAACATATTTTATAATAAGACGTTATTTGAAATATCTCCTTGATATATAAGCTGTTTAGAGAATCCCTCATACACTACATCTTTTTATTTGGTCTACAGTGTCGGCGCATGCGAATGAGGAAATAAAATCCGAAACTTCCTATTATGGTTGAAATGCCTCTGTAATGCATTAGGAAGTGACATCTCCTTATAAGTTGTTTTATATTGGCCTGACGTTAAACAGTATGTATATAAACAAGCGGGTGTGGCTAGTCATACTGGACACGCTGACTCTCCATGACGTTCGTTTCTGCCCGTTTTATTTCATTATTCTCTGAAGATAAAACAGAAGATATCTGACAAACCTGTATGATACAAAACACCTAAGACATGCACACAAAACTAATAATAGTAAAATGTACAAAGAAAAACATTACAGAAATATTCTATTGTGCTGCGGTTACGATACCGACTAAGGACGGTCAATTGAAGTAACAAACGTCACTTAATTGGTGTGTTTTAAACTGGCATACGGGCGCCCAAATTCCCCCTCACCGCAACAGCAGCACAATCAAAGGACACACATTTAAAAATTAATAAATAATTCTCCATATAGAGAACAAGGATCAACAGGTTTCTCAAGAAGAGAGGTATTAAAAATTGTGTATACATGAAACGTTTAAAGAGTGATAAACGAAGAAGTACCGAAGAGGAAACGATATCTCATAGTCCATGGAATAAAGGGGGCAATATGGTGTTTAGTGTCATATTCAGACAAATGCGAACCCCAATAAAATCGAGGTGAGACCAGGTGCCTGGGAGGAGGTTGCATGCAACACCCGTTGCAAAAGTCCTGCAATATCCTTTCAAATCGAGGAGGTAAATACATAAATATACACGCATGAACATACGAAGGTGACAGGAACTCGACGTCAAATTTCCCATTCAAGGCAAGAAATGCTGCCTGCCTGAAATTCCGGTGTCCAAAATGCAGGTGAACAAATATCTGTATAAACATGTATACACGTATTATGTCAAATCAAGTATCGTCAAAAAGTTAAGATGGTTATTTAATATGGTCAGGTCCCAAACTATCGGTTAACATTCTTGAAAGAGGAATCTGAAATTGCAATAGATCCCTATAACGACCATAGAACTTCCTCAGCGACAATTTCAAACGTTCCTTAATATATCCTTGTGAAAGTAGTTTCGTTGCAAGAAGCCTCGCTCTCAGGACGAAATTTTCGTATTTAGGGCATGCCCTGGCATAGGGTATAAGTTGTGAAATGAGGACGCCATATGCCGGAGAGGAAGGTATGCTGCTACTCAGAAAAGGGAAGTTGGTAATAATGAAATTGAAATCGTCACGTTTGTCATAAAGAGAGGTTACTAATGAACCATCGTCATTAATTGATAGCAGTATATCGAATTATGAAGCAGAAGATGCGCTCTCTGTAGTATCTTTTATCTCGAGTTCCTTTGGATATATGATGTCGAGGTGATCCTCAAATACAGGGTTGTTAATCGACAAAACATCATTGATGTATCTGTATGTAAAGTTGAACCGAGATGCTAATTGATTGTTTCGTTTAGAGAGCAGAGACTGTATGAATTCTGCCTCGTAAGAGTACAAAAATATGTCGGCCAGAAAAGGCGCGCAATTAGTACCCATAGGAATGCCAACAATCTGTTGGAACACTTTCCCACCAAATATCACAAAAATATTATCTATACGAAATTATAACATTTGGATAATCTCTTTTTCAGTATACTTGCTGCTGGGATCAGATTGTTCCTTTACAAAATATGTGTCGTAATATAGAATAGAATGATATGTAGCTACAAATATGTAAGGCGACATCAACATAAGTAAAACAGTACTCTGTCCGTCTGTACGCGAGCTCAGATCCTTGATCAATAGGAGTCCTGACTAAGAGTCAGAGGGAACGAGGATAAGGACCTTGTCTCCTCTGAAACGGTTTGGACAAGGCCTGTCATAGAGTCCCCACTGCCCTGTTAGTCAGCGTGCAACGCTCAAGTAAAAGTCTGCGTTGGGTTATAAAGGGACCCAATACAAGACCTATGGTCTTAGCGATGATTTCGAGGTAATACTGTCGATGTCGAAGGTGTTTAATAATTTTAGAACCCGCCGATATGAAATTATCGGAACCTTTGACCCTCCTTAGTTTGTACACTAAATTACCATACAAATTGGGATGGGAAATTCCGCTGGATACATATTGTTGAAAAGTCACATTTCCAAATATAGATAAAATGTTCTGTTGATAATTCTTACCATTTAATTGTACATAAATATTATCCATCAAAAATGTTATGGCATAACAGAACTCAGTAGAAGTGTATAAAGTGTCGAAAAATTGAAAATAGAAACGTTATTTGCCTCAAAATTTCTCAACCGGAATTTTTCAATAATTTCGTTAGAATTTTTATAGACCAAAATTAATTGACGATACTATTGCTTAAAGCGGCATTACAGAATTTCATAAAATTGTCTTTAACTGCAGAAAGAGCGGCAGGAATATGTTTAGAAAGCACAGTTGTAAAGCAATGACTAGAATTTGATATAAAATATGATTTATATCGATTATAGTGTAATTTGGGAAGCAATACATTGTTGGTATGTAAAGATGATGATGGATAAATCCAAATCATAAGTCCGAAAATCATGAAGCCAGAAGATATACAAAAAGATTGTTTCTATCAATAATTTTAGATAATTTTAGAGTTCTGTTATGCCATAACATTTTTGATGGATAATATTTATGTACAATTAAATGGGAAGAATTATCAACAGAACATATTATCTATATTTGGAAATGTGACTTTTCAACAATATGTATCCAGCGGAATTTCCCATCCCAATTTGTATGGTAATTTAGTGTACAAACTAAGGAGGGTCAAAGGTTCCGATAATTTCTAAAATTATTGATAGCTCCATGGTGACTTCTGCCACATAACTGAGCCGGTAACTCCTCTTTTTTCTTTTCTATCAATGCTTAAATTGAAGTCAAACATATTACTACAATGGTCAGATAGGATCTTGTCCTTAAACAATTGGGTTTCAACATATGTAAGTAGAGTTCAATGCAGTTTTAAGAACTGGGATATAGTATATTTTTCAAATAATAATAATATTATTAGCTGCTTTGTCAGCAGATTCGAAGGCTTAAGTATTATGTAAATTAGCCGGTATATAATCTGGTTATTTGAATAAATGGGGATTAATTAGTCTATGAAAGAACATTTTTTTATGTTGTCGAAACGTTTTAAGACAAGTTTCTTTATTGCGATATTCTATATCACTCTTCCTCATTGGGTTTCAAGAAAGAAAGGATTAAGGTCACTTTTACGGCGAATTCTATTTATTCTATTAGAGACAAGTACTGGATAGGCATCAATGATAAAGGCCAATCATCAAAATTTCAATACCTCAATCCAAGCACGGGTATTCCTCCTGGTAAAGAGATTACTTATAACAACTTTATACCCGGTCAACCCTCTGGTGATGGCGATTGTGTCGAGGTGTTCACTGCGGATTTCAAATGGAACGACAGCAATTGCGGCATTATTAGATATGCGCTATGTTCTATCATTCTTCCCAATTAGGTCATCAACAAGGTAAGAAAAGCATCCTGGTTTATTGAATATATAAATAAATAAACCTTGACTTTCGCAAAGTATGGCAGATATTTTGGAATTTACATTACGTACTCGCTCAGTTATAAAAATTGAAAGTAGATTTTCCGGTTTAAATTTTCATTCTATTGTTTGATTTACACGTAAATGCGATTTGAAGAACATTGAATCGAGTTCTTACGAACTGTGTATCAAGGGGAAATTCGTATTGCAACAAAATAAGGAAGATAAAGGCGACGTATTACATAAGTAAAGAGAAGACAGACGAATACAACACAGCAACCACTGACATATCATCTGATGTACTTTTTAATGCTTTCGTACTGACATGAAATATATACTTAAAATTTTCAGTCATCAAATTACGTAAATCACTCTAAACTAACATGAACAAACAATTTAAATACTTTTAACAATTTTCTACATTAAATGACCTTCGATTTCTTCATTGAAGATATTTGATACGTTTTCTGCTGATATTGATATAAAGCCTTATGTATTTATTGTAATTATGTTGTATTTATCTATTTTTCAGACAGCAAAGATAACTGAAGTGAGAGATCAAGTAAATTTTTGCAAGGCAGTCATATGCTTTCAATGCTATAAATGAAATGAGCATAATGTTTTAAATTTCGTCTATTATTTAGGGTTTTTATATGATTTTTTAAAGCTAAGTTGACTACAGAGAGAGATCGTTAAAGTTTTGCAAGGCAGTCATATGCTTTGAATGCTATAAATGAAATGGGCATAAAGTTCAGAATTTCGCCTATTATTCATGGACTTCGTATATTTCGTTTTAATCTTCGCATATGATTTACGATATTCATATATTTCCTTTAAAACGTTTTCGACGAGCAACTTCCTGATGTATGCTTTTACTGTCTCACTTAAATAAACAACACAGTTTCGATTCACTGATGCTGCTGGAACGCGTAACCTCTTAGCTCATTGCTACGTGCACGACTGTCTAAGCTGTGTCACTTCATATACATGCCACACTACTATGTTATAAATAAGAAGAATCTGTTATTTTTGTGATTTTATTCTAGGTATGCGCATATGGTGCACTAAATTATTAGGTATATATGTTCTATATTTATTATAACCACTAGGCCGGTGTCACTGCTGGTGGACTGATGTCTAGTTTTCAGTGCTTTTGTACTGACATGAAATATATACTTCAAATTTTCAATCATCAAATTAAGTAAATCACTCTAGAACTGAGGAGTATTTTCCTCATGCATAGCTCTGTCCTTAGATAGATTCTTCAAATATTCATTTATTTTGACAATTACAATCATTTGGCCACGAGCATCACTGAAGAGACATAAGTTGTCGAAATGGGCATATGGTGCACTAAATTATTAGGTATATATGTTCTATATTAATTATATCTATATTAATAGTAATCTTCACAGTAACACGACAAGTTGGATTTTCTGGGTTTCCGTTAGTACCGGGAATTTCCATTCCTACGTTATTAGCATTCGAAAAAGAAATGTTGGTCCGATAGCCATATGATGCAGGAAGTTTGGTCGAACCATAGTTATTTGATTTCCAGTAGCCGGTTGACTATAAGAACTAAGCAAATCTATCGCGATTGTGCATGTTAATCGATTTTTTCGAATTACCAGGAAGCGCTATTAATGATGTGTTGGTTAAAAATAATTTTATCAAGCATTTTATAGGATCACGTATATATATATATATATATATATATATATATATATATATATATATATATATATATATATATATATATATATATATATATATATATATATATATATATATATATATATATATATATATAATATTAAAAGATAGCATTGGAGAATTGATAAACATTGGTGGTGTATAATGAGGTGAAAGGGATGGATGCATTTGAATGCATTCCCCCAAAATGCAAGACATTTTTCTCATACAAACGATTTCTTTAAATTTCTGTCAGTCGGGTGAATGGCAGTGAAAACTATAAATCTGACACTATAAAGTTACATTTTTTAGAAATGCATGAACATGCTTATATTCTAACAATGAATATGAATGGCATGACGTCTGGTCCTGCTTGAGCTATGTCTCACTTGATTAATCTAGTCTCTATCAAAGACCTTGATATTGGGGAATCATATGAAAACGATAGGGTTTGTAGAGACTGTATCTACCATATGTCTAAATTGGAGGGTGAAAAAGAATTTTGCTATCAGGTTTGAGTAAGTTCTTTCCTGTTGTTTTGAATGGAGCGAGAACGAAAGAACGAAGCGATTTATTTGCAGTTTGATTCAATAGGGAACAAAAGTTTTGTGCATTTTTTCTTCTTCTTTTTGTGTTTTTTTTTCACCATACTTTATTTAGGCCGATAGACATCTATGACTCTAGAGGATCACAAATCATTTTATGATTTAAGTTTTACACTCCCCCACACTCGATATAAAAGTTCATAAGAAATTCTTCAGAGTCACCAAAATTTCTACTGTTCTGACCAGAAAAATGAATTTCGATCAATTTACAGTTAAAATGTGGGAATTATGCAATTCGGTTTATTTTCAAATATTATTTTTGTTACAGAGGCTATGTGCCATTCAGATGGTAAATAGCAAGCTGTAGTATATGAATTTGCAAAACTGACCCCTAAAAGTAAAAAGAAAACCACAATTTCTCTATATCGTTATATCGTGGTAAAACGGATTAACATAATATAGTTATATAAATACTTATTCATTTTTCAAAATGAAATACGAGTTATAATCATAAACTTTTCAGGCACATGTGATTAGGAATACCCAGGTCATTTTATTTTTCAGTATAATTTCCCTTCATCGCAATGCACTTTCTCCATCTCTGTTCCAATTTCTGAATCATTTCAAAATAGAACACTTCACCACTGTGGTCCCCTACGTGTTCACATACAGCGTCTTTGACACCCTCGTTGCTATCAAAATCTTACAAATCTGGACAAAATGAGGGTGAGAAATAACTTCGAAGTTCCGTTTCGTCGCAGCCCTCATTTCAACTTGGGTATTGTGAACGGATGAATTATCCTACTAGAGCAGACTGCATGGTTAGTTTTCATCTGCCTTTTCTGACAATCTCCTGACGAAGTATCTTTAACTCATTTGCAAAGTATGCACAATTCATTATCCGGTCTTTGTCAATAAAATCAACTATGATCATCCTCGAGTGTCCCAAACGTTGGATATCATTACTTTTACAGCGGAAGAAACTCTCTTAAATTTTAGGCAGGGTGAGCCAGGGAAAATTCGTTGCATGTTTTGTCTCTTAGAATCAATATGCTGAACCCAAGTTTCATACTGATTAACAGTTTGACCCATACAATCCTCGGGATATTCCGCATTACTACAAAAAATATACGACAGAACATGATTCCTTATTCTCTTTTGATATTCAGTCACCATTCTAGGGACCCATCTAGTCGAGACTTAACACACGTAAAAGATGTCGATTACAATTAATTGAACAAGCCATAACTTATACCTATTTTCTTGGAGGTTTCTCCTTCCACTACTAAGCCTAAAAACACCTGAGAATCTCCCCTGATAAACTCTGAAGTCTACCCTGACGGACCTGATAAATACTGCAAAACTCTGAAGTCTAAACGGAAAAGTACATACGACACTGAAAAACTCTGCATAACTCTGACAACACTGAAAATCTCTTCAAAAGTCTGAAGTCTACACTGAAAAAAAAAACCTGCAAATTTCTGACGACTCTGAAAAATTATGCAGAAGACTGAAAAACACTGACGCCTACCGCGATGACCTCCAGCCATGCAGTTGCGATCATGCAAACTCCTATACCATCTCTTCTCTTCCATAATATAAGCCCTTAAAATGGTTTGCTGTAATCTGTCTATAACCTTTAATATATATTAAATGTGACAATTCAATAAGCGGCGATTTAGAAAAAAAAGTCTCGATTTCTTTTCTACGATTTTTAAAAGTACTATTTTTAAGGAATTTTATCCTATATGAATTTTTATATTATTCCCTGCAGAACGAAGATGAAGTCTTTCGGATCTACATTTTGTTACGGAGCGTATCAGCATGTTTTCTGCATTTTTCTAGATGTTAAGCACAGTACATGACAAACAGCTGTTTAATATTAAAGAAACTTTCGAATATGCCGCTACAAAGGTAGTGAAAATTGATACGTTGATAGTTTCTCCATGGATTGCTCGATAGCACTGACAATGGCGGGAAATAAAGAGAACTAGCCAGACTCAGGGTCCTCCAGACAGAGATAATCAACACCTGTCCTCGACAGTTTCGACAACTTCACTTATTATACACAAATGTCTGATAGTGTTTTTGCGAACTCTTTTTGCGAAAAACAATACTGTGTTTTGTCTTCGTGAACACAAACTTTTTATTTTAAGTCTGAACATTTCCAAAATATTACAAATCGAGGTTAAATATCACTTTAAGTGTGCAAAAGTGTGTTTTAATATTTTAATACTATTTCTAAGTTTTTCAAAATTCTTAATACTTGCATAACTTTCTAGTTACTTGCTCATTTTAGGTGTTCCAATTCTGTCTTTTTTTCGAATAATCGAATAATTCACCAACCATTCGCTAACAACGACAAACGTCATCAAGAGTCGTGCACAGAGCGCAGCGATTATGCGCCATTTCAGTACCAACTTTAAAGGTAATTTTCGGATAGACGGCTTTATTTGCACACCTCATTTTTCTGCTGCTCACTTTCACAGACACAGCTACCTGTTTTATAAGAAATTTTCTGAAAGGTTTTTCTTGAAAATTAATTACTTTTGAAACTGTCTCATATGCAGAATTTATTCTTAATATCAGAGAATGCCTCTGGAAGTCAGATCTCCGCTGTCGTATTTGACAGGTAAAGTTCTTGAAAAACTAATGCCTGCGATTTTCTTCCTCGTGTAGTTAAGACGCTATTTCAATTTAAAGTTATTAAACTATGACGTAATATACATTTCTCCCCCGTTATACCGCCACCTTTTGTTTCCCCACATATTGGCAGTATAACGGTAGTATAAAGATTAGAAGATCAATGTTTTTGTCTAAGCTTCATTCTCTGTTCACTGTTTAAAAACCTGGTAATCTGCGATTCTTTCACCACCATGGTATGTGAGCTCAAAATTTGCTCCTGTAATGCATGTGCCGTACAAATGTCACTTTCATTAGTTTGATCTAAACCCTCGAGGTATCGAACAACGACTGCCACCAGAGTTTTGGCTTCTGTAAACGTGACGGCAGGCAATAGATTATTGTCATCATCATGATCATTGCACGATTCGAGTGAAGGCTTCTCGCTTTGCATTGAATCCATAATTAAATCATCTGTAATTGTTTCAAAATTGTCACAATTATACCAGCGTTTTGGTCAGTGTTTATTTAGTAATTATCGATCTGCCTTAAACAGTGTTTACATACATACACACACCTTGATTACCACCTTGTTTGGCGATACGGTCGGGGGGTAATGACTTGTTTGTGCCGACATTTCAGTGGCTGATGGTGGTATTATAACGGGGTTATTATATAACGTTCTTATAATATATCCGTTCTTTAAGAAATTATGGCGATATGCGAGTTTGGCGTTATAACGGAGGGCGATAGGTCGAGGGAGAACTGAACCAAACTTCATTTTTAATTTTTGTGTTAACATCTCCAAAACATTACAAAACGATTTTACATAAAATGTGTTTCAAAATATAAGTGTGACATTTAAGATTTTCAGAAACCTGCTACTTGCGTGCTTTTCTTCGTACTTGCTCATTTGCCGTATGAACAAAAGATAAACAGTGTTTGAGAGGGTTTTCTAATTCGAATTCTCTTTAAAAATCGAATTGCTTCCCTTCATCCCTTTTTGATGACCAATGATCTCGAGAACAGTTCTCAGAGCTCCGGTATTACAGAAGAAGAGACAGACTTTAAACCAGGTGGAAAAGGCTTACACATCATACTGAATAAACACACACATAGTAATACATATACATTCATTCATTTAAAATATTATATTACACTTGTGGACATTTCATTTGTGCGTGGAAAATCATTTACATCCAGATTCTATTTATCATTTGATTAATGTGTCATTGCGTGTAGGCGACGTCAAAACAAAAATAAGAGGACATCTAACAAGGTTAAATAACCTACGGGCATTGGTGGTATACAAGTTATCTACACTTCCACTCTTTAGACTGTTCAAAAGTTAATGTATATGATAAATATAGAACATATATACCTTAGAATTCAGTACAACATTTGGGCATGTCGACCACTTATGTCTCTTAAGTGTTGCTCGTGGCCAAATGATTGGAATTCTCCAAATATAGATATACTTGAAGAGCAGTTTGAAACCAAATTGACCGAAAAGTGAACCAAAGAATCTAAGGACAGGGCTATACATGAGGGAAATACTCCTTAGTTTTAGAGTGATTTATTTAATTTGATGTCTGAAAACCTGAAGTATATATTTCATGTCAGTACAAAAGCACTGAAAACTAGACTTATGATGCACTCGAGGACTATCAGTCCAGCAGCAGTGACACCGGTCTAGTGGTTATAATAAACATAGAACATATATACCTTAGAATTTAGTGCACCATATGCGCATTTCGACAACTTATGTCTCTTCAGTGATGCTCGTGGCCAAATGATTGGAATTCTCAAAATATTGAAATATTTGAAGAGCAGTTTTGAAACCAAAATGACCGAAAAGTGAACCAAAGAATCTATCTAAGGACAGAACTATGCATGAGGGAGTTACTCCTTAGTTTTAGAGTGATTTATTTAATTTGATGACTGAAAATTTGAAGTATATATATATATGTCAGTACAAAAGCACAGAAATCTAGACTTATGATGCTCTCGGGGACTATCAGTCCACCAGCAGTGACACCGGCCTAGTGGTTATAATAAATATAGAATATATATACCTTAGAATTTAGTGCACCATATGCGTATTTCGACAACTTATGTCTCTTCAGTGTTGCTCGTGGCCAAATGATAGAAATATTTGATGAGCAGTTTTGAAACCAAAATGACCGAAAAGTGAACCAAAGAATCTATCTAAGGACAGAGCTACGTATGGGGGAGATACTCCTAAGTTTTAGAGTGTTTTACTTAATTTGATGACTGAAATAGTTTTGGACTTCCACATACTCGGCAATAGTACCACAACAAAAACTGGTAGATATGCACGGTTGACTAAACGAATATATAATTAGTTGATTAGTTTGATATGAATGAATTTTCAGCAACTGATTTGTAAGCTATAATGATTTTCTGTGTGAATTCACAAGTCTGACGTTAGTGTATTTAAAGTTTGAAACTCGCTCTTCTTGGCTTATAAAACATATATCAAAGTTAAAGTATCTCTATCATTTAGACAATGCAATATGATGAAAATTTACAATTAATACTATTTCATCCTCTAAGCAATTATTCCTTCGTAGGCGATTAAAATGTTTGCTATTTCTGTATATGCTTGGAACAAACATTCCTAGGAGCAAAACACAATTTCCAAGCAGTGGCGGATTGGGCGGTAAGAACTTTCTTGTTTTCATTCTATTGGGAAAACCCTATGTTGAATTATTTAGTCATACATGTACTTTATTTAGCTTTAGAATCAATGACGATGGTTTGATGTCCGAAACATTCATGCATCGTCTATAGTATAAATTCTTCTTAATGTAAAGGTTTGCAGAAATTTCGAAGTTTAATTTCTGAATTGATTAGAGGGCGTATCTTGAGATCATTGAATTTTAAATGAGAATCTCAGGAAGAGAATTATTTAGCTTTAAGGAGTTTTAAGATATGTTTGAGCAATTTGTGTTGAAAAATACATTACGAGAATTTGTTCATTTTGTTCAGCTTATAGAGTAGCATCATACGTGCGTTAAATAGCAACTTTGAACTTTGAAACGTCAGCATTACACTTACTCTACCATTTAACGTATGTGTTGTATATGATTAAATATTTGTGCAGTACATTACACATAGGCAAAATGCAAGATACCGTACAGTAGTACATCAGGAATTTCTGTTTAGACAGAATAGAGATATTGCTTATTAAGACCCCTAGAACAGCTAGAGGAGTGATCAGGTGCCATGATGAAGTAAGCATTCCCTGCTGACCTGTCTCACTTGGCGTGATGCAGTATGACCTTGCGAGCTAGAAGAATTCGTAGTCATATCTAGTGGTAACGGTAAAACCGAAGTTCCAATCTGTAAAATGTCGTGATAGGTGAAATGATGCGATATTGTATTTTCGTAATATAACGCACGGTCCATCTGATATGCAAGGAGGGGGGACTTCGGGGGTTTTTTTGGAAAAAAAATTCTTGCTCGGAATATTGGTAAAAAAAATAAATTTGCTCATAATATCAAAAAAACGTCTTGCTCATATATCGTGAAACCTTTCTATAGCAGATGCATATTTGATTTAATTTACAATATATTAACCTCTATTTTAATATGTACAGTGTGTAAATTGTATTCTCACATTCAAATCTACTATCATTTCACTGCAGTCACAATACTCGAAATCAGTTATGGAGATGGACAGGGAGTAACATACCTTGCTCCTTTTGCCTAATTCCGCCTTAAAATCAAAATATTCAAAATCATTAAACTATTCTAAAACTGGTTTATATGGAGAACAAAAATGCCAAATACTTATTTGGACATATATAATACAAAAAAGTAGAAAAATATGTATTGACAATGTGTCATGTTCACCAAGGCAATGGAATTTATACACCGGTACTCTGTATTTCACGGACGTTGATGTCGGATGTGTCACGTTCACTAATACAACCGGTCTGATGCCTCAACTAATTGGATCAAGGCCACTACCTACCTACAGATGGAACTTTGATGTGTATACATGTATTTTGCAAATGTAAAATAAAAATGGATGAAGTCTGTATTTCTAATTTTGTTGCATATTTTTATCGCCTGAAATCTTATACTTTGCTATATACATGTATATACAGTATAGGAATCACATCGTCAGGCGTCTGTCTGTCTGGCAGCCACCCCCCCCCTCCAGAAAATCAAATGGACCGTGCCTAAACGGACTGCAATCAGTGATTGTGATCCGAAATCCACAAGTGCAAGTTCAAGAACATGACACTATATATATAATACAAACAATCACGGACCCCTTTTGAAACAGAAGTGGGATCAGTTGCCATGAAGGGAGTCTACATGTCAGTCAATGATTTCTGATAAGTGCAAAGGATGTCACTTAATTATAATAATGCTTATGTAATGGTGAAGAGAAAAGAAATAAACATAGTAAACGGGATATATGTACAAGAATCTGGAACGCATAAATCTAATTCTTTTCTGCTTTCACTTTCAAATTTCAATAATGTTGTAAGTCATAAATTGCAATATTTCTGTACAGCGGTATCTTTCTCAGTAGTCGAAATGTATAATAGGAAAAATTGATTATTCTCTTTAAAACATATAAGATACCAAGAATCAGACTTTTTCCTTTGTAGCTCTAGACCTTGCTGCTCTCAATGCTGTCGTATTGGCTGTAGGACTAGCAGCATCACAACTAAACGAAGGAGAAGTAAGTAAGAACTACGGCTATGAAAAAAAAATCATTTTCACCTTTAGATTGATTGATTAATTATTGTTTTACGTCACTCCATGATTATTTCATGTATATGGTAACCGTATCTGCCTGATGCACCACAAAGAAACATTTACCTTTGCATCCGACCCACCCAAAGCAGTTAGGGATGAGACAATAAAATCTGAGGGACCATGCCACGTCTACCGTGACATGGTCCCTCAGATTTTATTGTCTCATCCGAAAGAAAGAATATTGGTGACCCACAGCAAGAATCGAACTGGGACCTTTCGGTCATAAGCCGAACACCTCATTCACTGGAACTACCAGCTTTACTACTACTTTTAGAGAATTCAACGTTATACTAGTAACAAGTAATTCAAAGAGTGTACTTGAAGTAAGTTTTCTTTTTTTCAAATTATGCATTTTATGCACAGCACTATCATACTATATGCATACACTTCACATAGAAACAAAGATATGAAATTGAAATCATACACATGTGCAAGCACGTGCTAATTTTTGAGATTTTTTTTTCTTCATTTTCTGAGAACAATGTTGTCTCATATGCTGTAAATTAATTCATAAATACAGTAGTGCAAATATTAATAAAGACACTATCACTATCAACAGCATGAATCTTTAAAATGAATTCTTATTTATTAAATTAAAACTGTGTATTCTGGCAATAATCAACATTTATTTGTTAGGTTCTGTCTGCAAGCTGCATCCGTGTGAAACAAGTAAATGTGTTAAAATTGATTCAAGAATACACTATGACACTGTATACAAAGACAAAACATGATAACCAGGTAAAAAATGTTCTTTTGCCCTTTTTTCGGGGGGGGGGGGTGTTTTTAGGAATTTATAACATTCTCTCTTCACTTTAGAACATTAGACACTATACATGTCACAATGGGTTTTTTACTGGAAGAATGTTTCAATTTCTATATAAATTTAGTGTTTTTGTTTCAGCGCTATGTTTCCAACTGTCCTTTTTCACTGTAGTGGGAATGTTAAAGAAAGGATAGAAGTGTAATTTATGAAATCTACATGTACATAAGATACACATATTGAAGTATAGCGATATGTCTCAATTATCTATCTGTTCATTGATCTATCAATTCTACATTTTAACGACAGTCTGTTTCTTGTAACATGTCCAAAGGGAGCTGTTGAATACGATAATACAGCATCGAACAACAGACTCAGCTATTATCTTGTATTCGCCGAGCAATCTTGGGATGACAGTCGTACTAAATGTTCTGATGGCAATCTGGCTGACATACCAAACCTAGGTGCCAATGACCTAGTCTCTGGATTCTCTTCTTATTTTCCGTAAGTAGAATGTTTTACACTCAATTTCAATTCAGATGTTTCGAAATTCAATCTGTGAAAAGCACATTTTTTGATAAAAATTATTTATCTAGTTCTGATTAAAGCAAATATTTAATTCAAATAAGATGATAGTGAAATGTAATTGCCATTCGGAAGAATCTCGTAAGTATACGTGTTATAAGAAGGAAAATACCTCAGGCCAATCAACCACATATTTCTAATTATTTTCCAATGACGACAGAATGGCTTTAGAATGAATGATGTGACGTGAATATAATCTTTTCCTCATATTAACTCGTATTGACATTTTTTTTCTTCTTTCATTTTCGACATTTGTTAAATCTGACAGGAAATATGATATCTAACTCAACTACGTAACAGAATTTATCTCAAAATAAAACTGAAAGTCATATCATAAGCATAAAACATTCCATCTCTCAATTGTCACGTTATCAATTGAAAGAAAAAAATGAACATTTATCCTAATAAATAGAATATTTTTATACTTATGTGTATGTAATTCAATCTGATTATATGAATACTATAAACATATTTCATGAAGTTTAACACCCTTCTTATTTTCAGGGAAATAAGGATGCACAGAGGAAACAGAAATTTGAAATTTTGATATTAAAGTTGTATGACCAATTCCCAATCATAATGATAAATAATTGTACATAAATACATAACACACAAAAAGCAAACCCACTTCTCTATGTCGTTATATCCTCTACCCGAAATACACAGCTCCTCTTCAAATAGTGATCGCAGGAGTCAAAAAGCAAAGCACTAGTGTCGAATATATTCGTTTATGTCTAAAAAGTACTTTAACATGTAGAATTAAAAAGTCGGTCAAACAAGTACTTGGCTAATAACTTGCAAGCTATCGACAAAGACACATGTACTAATTAGGTGTTCAATCTGCCTAACAAGATAGTAGATAACTCTCGATAAAAATTATGTTTATGTTTTATTTACGCTTGTTGACTCTACGTAATTTATTTTCGGTTTTTGTATTTATATTTTCTTTGTAACGTCCATAATTCTTTTTGTGTTGATATTGGAAAAATTGAGATCAGCTTTAATACACAGTTCCTCTCCATATTTTCCGATACAGATCTATATATCGAGTGATTTCTGACTAAATAAAGGGACAGGCTTGGTGTAGTGGTTAAGCGCTTGGCTTGCGGCGTCGACGATCCGGGTTCGATTACCGGGATGCGCCATTATGTTTAAGAGGTTGGTTACCTCCTGCTTCCATGTCGCGATGTAACTGAAAAATTGTAGAAAGCGACGTAAAACACCAATCAACCAACCATTATTGGTAAACAAATATTTATCGTCGGAGTCCAAAAACAAAGTATAAGTGTCGAATATATTCTTTCCTATGTTTTAATATGCAGAATTAAAACGTGGGACACACATGTACTTGGGTAATTACTTGCCAGCCATCGAGAAGACACATGTACCAATTAGGTGTTGAATTAGCCTAACAACAGAGTAGATAACTCTCAATAAAAATTCTGTTTTATTTACGCTCCTTGACTCTGCGTAATCTACTTTCGGTTGTTGTACATGTATTTATATTTTCTTTGTCCATAATTCTGTTTATGTTGATATTGGAACATACAGCTTTAATTCCCTCTCCCTTTTAATGTAGAATCGCTAATTCCTGTGTCTGTCCACCCTTATATTTTTTTTAAATTATGTCCATGTTGTTCTGTTTTCATATTGTATGCATGCGATTATATATGCAGATTCAGTAACCTCATACATTAGGTGTTTGTCCCCAAACATTCCGATTACGTACGAAAACTACAAAAATTTGAATGTTCTAAATCTAAATAAATTCTAAGATGCTAAAAAATACACACAACTCTTGATTTGCTAATGTATGCTTTTACTGCAAATATTCGGTTCTTCCTAGATATGTTTCAGTTCTTAAGTTCGACGAATTTACTCTCTTATCTTATTCAAATATCAAAAGTTAATGTTTCTAAACATATGTTTCTAGTTGTATAAATATAAATTTAGGTCATGTTTTACTTCTTTTGTAAAAAAAAAAGATCGACCGAATCAACATATTGTTTTATATGTTTCCCTTTTAAATGGAAAATATGACGAGAGATCGGAACAACATATTTTATGATAAGACGTTATTTGAAATATCTCTTTGATATATATGCAGTTCAGATAATTCCTTATGTACTACATCCTTTTTATCTGGTCTATACCGTTACCTTATACGTGGCATAGTCGTGGAGTAATGTAAAGCAATAATCAAACATCTGGGTCCGGCGCCATAAACTGAGAATATACTTAAGTCAAAAATTTCATTTTAATTTATTCCATTATCAAACGTTCAAATAAATTCTAATGCAGAATGGTTTACTTCTATTTATCAGTAGAATAAAACTAAATCAAATCCAAATCCCAATTATTAATTCATTAATGAACAGAAGAATATGAATTTTTGACTTAAGTATATTCTCAGTTTATGGCGCCGGACCCTGGTCTACAGTGTCGGTAGCATGCAAATTAGAACATATGACGAGAGAACTTAGCAATATTTCATTAGCACATTTTATGATTAGACGTTATTTGAAATATCTCCTTGATATATATTATAATGTTCATATTAATACTTATGCACTTCATCTTTTCATCTGGTCTATAATGTCGGTGAATGCGAATGAAAAAGTAAACCCCGAATCTTCCTATCATGGTTGAAATGCCCCTACAATGCACCAGAAAATGACATCCCCTTCTAAGTGGTCTTAATACTGGCATGACGTACAACCTGAGGTACATAAACAAGCGGGTGTGGCTAGTCATACTGGACATGCTGACTCCCCCTTATGTTCTTGTTCTTCCGTCTTTATTTCATTACTCTATGAAGGTACATTTTTGTTATTGTCGAAATTTTTAAGACAAGTTTCTTTCTTGCGATATTGTATATCACTCATCCTCATTGGATTTCAAGGACAAAAAGGATTGAGGTCACTTTTAACGCGAATTATCTTTTATTCTATTAGAAAAAAAATACTGGATAAGCGTCAGTGATAAAGGCCAATCAACAAAATTTTAATACCTCAATCCAAGTACGGGTATTCCTCCGGGTAAGGAGCTTATTTATAACAACTTTCTTCCTGGTCAACCCATTGGAGATGCGATTGTGTCGAAGTGCTCAATATGGATTTCAAATGGAACGACAGAGTTTGTGGTTTCAGTTTACCGGCGTTATGCTCTATAACTCTTCCCAACTACGTCATCAACAAGGTAAGAAATGCATCCTAGTTTACAGAATATATGTTTGAATAAACCTTGACTTTCGCATAATGTGGCAGAGTAGATTTTGGGTTTTGTATATCTCATTGAAGTGTTTCAATTACTAAATGTTATGTGATTTACTTTGAATCTAGTTCTTACGAGCTATGTATGAAAAGACATTTTAGATTTCAACATGATAAGGAAGCTTAAAGGTGAAGTACTTCTTAAAGTAAAAAATACAAATCATTAACCACTCACATATCCAGCTCTGACAAAAAACAAATTAAAGGGTTTAGATACTAATATCAATTACAAATACATATATATTAGGATGATCTCTGATTACAAGATATTTGATACATCTTCTGATGATATTGATATAAAGCTGGAGGTAGTCATTGTTGTTATGTCTTACACTTATACTATTTTTCAGACGGCAAAGACTACTGAAGAGAGAGATCAAGTAAAGTTTTCCAAGGCAGTTACATGCTTTAAATGTTCTACATGAATGAGCATAAAGTTTTTTAATATTATTTATTATTTATGGTTTTTATATATTTCGTTCCGGTTTTACGTCACATCAGAATTAGTTCACTATAATAGTGACGAGCAACTTCTCATCCAAGTAAACACTATTATTTCGAAACACTGATGAAGCTGGAACACGTGAACTCTTAGCTCATTGCCATGTACCCTAATATCTGATTTATGTCAGGTCCTATAAATGGCCCAATACTATGTCATACATCACAAGAAACCGTTATCTTGATCTGTGATTTTATTCTATGTATACTTCTATCAATCTTAACACTAAGACACAGTAAGGTGAGTGCGACGATACCGGATTTCCGTTAGTACCGTGAATTTCTCGAATTACGTAATAGTGTTCGAAAACAAAAACCTTGGTCCGATAGCCAGATGATGTAGGAATTTCGGTTGGGTAACAAAATTTGAATCTCCATTGACCGATTGACTCTAAGAATTAAGCAATGTGATTGCGAGTTGCTGGTTAATCCTTTTTATTTCGAATCCGGAATAGCTATTTGTGATGTGTTCTATAAAAATAATTTTAACAAGCATTTTAGAGTCCCTGATGACCTTGACTACTAGGTAAGCACAACATATGTCATACGTCTGGATAATTTGGGAAAACCTAACCGGGAACTGAGACAAATTACAGAAAGCAACATTTATAGACCATTCTATCGCGTTATACACGGACGCGGCCATCTTTAGATCACTTGACTATCCGCAATTAAGGTACTCAATATGACTATCATCAGTCTAGTCTCGTATCATCAGTAAAGGGCTTTTAAACAATTTTACAAGTCCTTGCATCAGCTGATACTACCTAATGTTTTTTTTTTTTAATTTGTTTTTTTATTAAGTTGTTTTTGCGGTTTTTACAGTGATTTTAAATGAAATACAGACTATTTGACATCGGTTGCCTTAGTAACATTACTTTACAAAACCTAAAGCAAACGGAGATAGATTCAATATTATCAATTCAATTATTTATAATGCGAGTTTTTATGAATAATTTACTGTTTAGTACTTACCTATTAAAATCAAATTATTTCAGTCTCTGATTATTCCCATGATTGTTACTTCGATCCATGTCCCTATGTCGAGTTGTAGCTTGTACTAAGAGAAAATGGATTATGTAACAGGTGTAAAACCAGGTTATCACCTGTGGTCAGCAATATCTCAGCATAGTATCCTTGGCAAAATGAAAGCGACATTCCAGAAACTGTCGTCCGTATTATGCAATAAACTTACAGGATTATGTCGGCTGTTTAACCCCATCATCCGTAAGACTATTATTAATATCGATACACGTGTATGTTGATTGAAACAAATTAATAAACATTGCACACACGAGGGAAGTAATGCAGTGAATTGATGTTCGTTTATATGGCGGATCCAGCGCCTCCTTTGCAAGAGGGGGGATCGAGGTGCGAATTTTGTCAATTTTAACACAAAATGGGTCAAAATACAGGGTTTTGGTAAAATTTTAGGTCACTGCCGGGGTGGGGAGAGCGACCCCTCTGCTCCCCCTAAATCCGCCAATGTTTATCTAGGTTATTTTCGACAAGTTGATTTCGGTACTTACAAAGTATCGTCTCTGTAGAGTTGTATTCAATTTTCATAGAACTGCAGGTCATGTTCCAAAAGATCAAATACGAATTTTTTAAGGATTTTCCGAAACTTTCAACCCCAGGCTTTGCAAATGCGGATAGCCTGAATTTGTAAATAGTTAAGTAGATGATATTTCTCATCCCCGAATACAACAATTCATCTGCAAGCTGAAATTTAGTGATAATCTACCTCAATAAAAGAAAATTCTTCATTTGTGAAACGGTCTAGGTGTTGATATTGATATATGTTTTGAAAATAGTCTATGTCTCTGGTATGTATTTAATAAGTATTATTATTATTTAATAATTATCTAATTTATCTGTAGTACATAAATACATCATTCATTACTGAATAAATAGCTAAGCTTGGTGACCAACATTTTTGTAAGGCCGAAGAAAGGTTCCTTTTCTTTTTCTGTTTTTCATATTCAAATTTTAAACTGAAATTCATAATAGACTATGAAAACAAATTTCTTAATTTTCAATCATATTCACAGATCAGGTCATTCAATTAAAAGTTTATAAACACAAATATTGTTTTAAACACTACGCTCATAGGTCATTTTCACTAACTTTTTTTCAGTACTGTAATGGCGGATACAATTGCGACACCTACATGTAAAGGGCAGATAACTGTTGAGTAACTGCCCAGTAGAATGGTCTATAGGAAGAAAAGAAAAATATCGGAAAAACAGAAAGAATATTACAAAATGATAACACAAAGGATTGGAGAATTGATAGAAAGTAGTAGTATATAATGAGGTCAAGTATTTCAAAAATGAATAAAGATGTCATAACTTTCGGCCCTGCTTGTGCTAGGTCTCCAGTCTCCATTGAGAATCACAGACGACGAGCGAAAATTCGCAGCGCTGCGGGACGTGTTTAACGCTCCAAAAGAAGGCGTGGTGTTAGGAATGCACTGTACAAAGTACCGTCGATAGCAGCAGGATCTGCAGCTCAACTGGCAACTATTTCCATCATTGGTGGGCTTGGTAGTAATTTTCGTCCCTACATTGGAAACAACACGTACTCCAGGAGGACCCCTCAGCCGATAGACTTGTGTTATCTGTGTTTCCAGTCACTAGAGGAACAGGTGTACGCTTAACCAGCAATCCACGGGTCCAGGGCTCGCCACCACGAGCAAACAGCAGTAGAAATAAGTATCATAGGAATGGAGTTTATGCAAAGAGAAAGTCAAGTGAGGATAAGGACTCTATGTCCTAGTACCTACGGAGAAAATTTCTGAAAATATATCACGCCAAATACATGCAAAGTAAATATGTTTTCGTCATTCTGCTTATTGGGAAAAGATTCAAGCATACGAGTGTATTCAATCTGTAGTAAGAAATGGTTATTACATACAAATTGATAAGTGCCCCCCTCCTTTCTATCATGTTCAGAAACTATACTTCTGCTGTACAAAATGAAGAAGTTTTATCTCCAGCGGTCTAAGAACAATTAGATAAGGGCAGGGTGGTAGGGGTCAAACAAAAACCTTATATTATCAGTCCGTTAAGTGTGACCGAAAATAGGGACAAGAAACATTTGATATTGGATTTAAGTGTTCTAAATACTTATATGAAAAAAGAAAAAGTTTGATGACTGGAAAATAGCAGTACATTATTCTGAAAAAGATTGCTTCATGTCGAAATTCCTTTTACAGTCAGATTATCATCAAATTCACATTAATCCCATGTTTCAAAAGTTATGTTTTTCTTGAAAAATAAATTCATGTGTCACACAGTTCTTCCTTTCGGACTTTCGTCTAGTCCTTACATTTTACAAAATTATTACGGTCATTGGTTAAACACTGGCGGAAAAACAAAATGAGGGTTGTGTTATATCTAGATGATGATTTCATATTGACAATTTCATTATTATCATGCACCAAATCAACAAATTTTGTGAAGAATTCACACTTTCTGCCAAGTGTTACTAAGCTATAGATGCAAGAACGGGTTGAGATATATTTCTAGAAAAATGCTGGATTTAATTCATAATGCTTGCGTTACAATTTTGGTCTCAGAATATGGAAAACTACAACAATAGATTATTACTAGCACAATTTCGCAAATATTCTATTGTGCATTCCCACGCAAGCGATTATGCGGATGCAGCTTACAGTGTGGAGGTAAATGAACATATTCATATGACATGGTCTGAGTACGGAAACATCCTTAGTTCTATTTGGCAGAAGCTGAAGTTCAGAGAGCAAGCTCTTGTGACGTTCATATACCAGTACTTTCTACTGCGTACTGTCTGCATTTGCTTTCGGTCATAAATGTGGGAGCTGATCCTGTAGAGATTGAAGCCTAGGGTCCATGAATCGATTTCTGCTAGGGATCAACCTTCCCATCCTAACGACGTCGGCTTAACGTAAAATATAATATAGCCATATCATAAATATCTCAAATATATTCACTACAAAGAAAATTAAATCTTACACTTGCAATAAGACTTGCACAAAACTACCTTGTGACTTCCATTACCACTGTTCCATCCACCAACGCACAACATATTGTTCACATTTCCGTAGAAAACATTAATATGTTCATCGAAATAACATTTGTATAAATTGAATGATTGTTGTCGACAGGTCATCGTACTATATTCCTTAATCATTACATTTATTCTATGTACAAAGCATTAGATATGTCAAATAATCCGTAATATACTATATGTACAACATGCTAACTAACCCACCAGGACTTATTTCCTTTCACTTTACTGCAGTATGCTATAGAAACAGTCACACTTTGGTTTAAAGTTTTTGTAGACTCAATGTATCCTTCACTGCATATGTCGGAGGAAGTGGCTTAAATTACATTTATAGAATTGCGAGGAAGAATTCGTTAAACTAGGAATTGAATATTAACAATTTCGAAAATATACACATTTCCTTCTACATATATATATATATATATATATATATATATATATATATATATATATATATATATATATATATATATATATATATATATATATATATATATATATATATATATATAATATGCATTCATTTATATGCACCTTCGATTTCAAAATATTCAGTAAAAATATTGTTACAAATGTGATTAGTTGTATTTATTGGTTTAAGTTGAGTTGGCTTTTGAGTATCTGTATATCGTTTATTAGTTTCTTGATATTATCGACCATATTAAGATATTCTATATGTTTGAATGGTTCTGTAAAAAGTTCCGGAGTCCGTTTATAATATATAAATACGAATGCTATCTTTCATTTCTTTGGCACAAAAAGTGACAGGACTTCTACAATCATCCCTTTTGTGATTAATGCTATAGGGTATCCGTGATATATTAAAGAACTGCACAACTCTGCATATTTTAATCAAGTTGTACTTAACTCAGACAATTTGATAATTGTATATACGTTTCTTGCAAGGGTTTATGGTATTGATTTTATACGAGATGCAGTTTTCCGTCCCAATGTTAGGTTGATACACGATTGAAAGTTAATAATGGCGGCTAGCACAAAGTTCGAAAAATTTATCCTATTGTCCGTAGAAAGGAATAGAAATGAAAAGGAATAGAATAGAGATAGTAAAAAAAAAATTACTGAAAAGACGAATTAATAAAAAATTGAAATGAGGATGACATCTATACTTAAGGTATTTGTATTTTGAATGCTATTAGTAATGCTATGCAAGTTGAGTGGTGCAGGTGCGTGCCACAAGATGGAAAAAGTAGGTTCAGGGCCTTGGATCGGAGAAAGCACCAGCTCTTGTGGAAATTCCAGTTCTGTTTGCCTATTCGGGCAAGATAAAATTAAAATTATCAGCGTCCATGTCGAGCGATTGGTAAGACTAAGTATTGGACGAGTTCTGCATTGTATTTGACTATTTCTAAACCATTATGTAGAATAGATCTAGACCTAGTTATATTTTTACTTTTTCATTGAATAATAGTAGGACATCATATCTTTAATCTAATAGATTTTAAATTGAAGTGTGATTTCGTTTGTAATTTTGTACTTTGAATTCGTTCATAACAGATCTATGTCATGTAATCATTTAACAACACAGGAATGACTGTTCCATAAATAGGACGGGTTTTCGCATTCTAGAGGCAAGTAGTTCCGGCAGTTGTGACATGTCTGCAAACCAAATTTTGTTGGTGAAGATATCAGCTAAATGTTTTAATCAATTAATTCGCTGCAAGACCGTCAACACAAAGAAAATTAAATGATACGAGATTTCTAATATTCAATAGGAAAATGACACTTTAAAACAAAAAAGTGTAAATATTAAGGTGGATCAGTGGCTTTGCGATAAATATTCGATAATTTTATTACCTTCTTCATATGACCAAAAACTGTTATTCTCTAACCTATGTTTCCATTGTGAATTATATGTTAGGAAGTTAATATTTTATGCAAATCTTTTTGTTTTCCCCATAATTTGTTCCAAAAGTTATGCAGTCATCAGAATACAGCCTCCACAATATTTCAAATTACATTTTTATTAAAAATTTGATATTGTTATTTCCCCTTATTTCTTTTGCAATTAAGTAACTGTAGCATAAGTAGGTATCACTTTTGCCCTACTCAAGATTTGTTTGTATTATTTATTATTGAATTGTAATGTATAATTGGTAAAAATCAACTGTGTGGCCTCGATTTTAAATTTTTCTTTAAAGCGGTGGTGTAGCAATTAATTATATACATGTAATTTTGCTTCTTTTTCAAATTGATGTGGTGTATTTGAATAAAAACTTCTGATGTTAAATGTTGCTATAGAGTATTGGGGTCCACTGATTATGGGATCTTACGTAGGAAATCTTTGTCATATCTTACATAGTTTTTTATTTCATAGCAATGACATTAATAATATGTCTATTAATTTGCTCAATCTATGAGTGGTGCATGATGGTCCAGCAATTATAGGTTTGAATTTAATTCAATATAATCAGACTTGTTTTTTAAAGCATCTTCCTTTTTTTAGTTTTTTTCCTGCTTGATTTATATATTTTTGTTAGCCCATAAATATCGTTAGTTTTTGAATGGAAAACTGTTTAGTAATCTCTCTCATTTCTTGTTTAAATTTCATTACATTGCATAGAGTATCCATTTGATTTGAGGAAGTGTCTATTTACATTTGACTCTATCTTTTAATGATTAGTAGGATCTATAACTAATAACAAATTACTATTTTTTCTGACAATAGTTTACATCCATTATAACTGGCAACGAGTCCTTTGCCTGCGTCTTCAGTTTTTATATTTTTACTAATTTTGAATATCCTTTAAAACGAGGTTTTGTTTGTAAGATAAATTACTGGAACATTTTTATATATTAGAAAAATGAGTATTACTTAAAATGTCAAAACAATTATCTAGCACTTTGTTTCTAGCGATTCTATATTTTTAATTTATAGAATACCGATAATTGTTTTCTTTCTCTAGGAAACGTAATTTTCTCTCAAATCTCCGTCAACCATTTTGTAATTAGACAGAAATTCTCTGTTTTTAATTTTTCAGAAGACAGGTTAATTAAGTATTTTTTAAGTTTTCGTTTTGACAAAAAAAAACCTAGATTTTATTTACCTGTTTGAAAATGAGACCTGGTCTCACCTTTGAATTTCAGGGGTCCGTGAATGTCCACTGAGGTATATTATTGTAAGAGTCATATTCATGTGACACCAGTTACTGTTGTATTTTATAATTACATCAAAAGGTTTATCTATATAGTTGTGACCAATACATGATAATTTATGTTCTTCGAAACGTCTTTATCAATTCTAATTTTTGTCATTTTTGTTCCGGCGCGAAAATTCAACCATGTGTCTGGTAATGCTGATGTATATTTCTTTCATCTGCATGTTTCCCGAGACTTTCTGAGATAGGTTTTCATTCCTGTTGTTAACAGCAGTATGTTTGTTATATATTGTTGGGATAACAATGCCTTTTGTTTTCGGTTTTTTGCTTGATTAGTTTTTTCCGTTGACTTGTGGTTTCCTTCTCTCTTTTTCCAGATTTGTTTATTTTTTCCAGAACAGGGAGGTTATTAAGATATATACAATAGAACATAGTGATAAGACAGCTGTTGGAAAGTCAGACCTTTATGAAATAGTTACGAACGTTATAAATGCTAATCATCTTTATTCCAGAAAAGATTTTATTGCCAGCTACTTTAACCTCAACGATATGGATTTAGAAAAATACCTACAAAGGCATCTGAAAACGTAAATTCTCCAATAAAGCAAAATAGTAAACATTACAAGCACCTGTTCCAAAAATTTATACAGATCTAAATACAAATATAATCATGTTGCATCTAGTAATCTAGAGTAATATTTGCATTTTATTTCTCTTGTTTTTATAAGCCATGAGAAACCAATATAAAAAATGTTCATACAGTAACGCTGGAATTCATTTGGAATATAATTACAGCTTACAAAGCAGTCCCCGAAAAAGTCTTATTCATATCAAATTAAAACTATGCTTGTTTAGTTCATTCGTGTATAATATTTGCTGTTTTGATATAAACGGTCATCATTCTATATATTCAGATTCGTATAGTAAGGTTTAAAAGTATTTAAGTGTTATGTCTGGTCATTGTGTTTAGATTAACTGGATGAACTTATCCTTTAAATCAGAATGTTTATGTGTACAAGAATAATATATCCACTGACGAATTCTCTTCTATAATACGTGTCTAAAATGTGGGAGTCCAAAAACATTAATTAAGGAGTGTAAATCAAAACCTAAGATTTATTTAAGAATTCTTATTTGCTTTCTGAGAATTTTTGTACATAAAGGCAATGGCCTGAAACATTGCGCGTGTCACTAAAAACTGATATAACCTTTAGATGGTAGAGTTATAATGAAAGACACACTGCCACCTCTAAAGCACTAAGTACCCCTGTATATACTATTTCTTTTCGCCATAGGTATTTGATGCACACGGAAATCACGAATGTCATGATGTGTATTATCTTATATAACAGTCTGGGACGTACCCTCCAAGAAACGAACGCTTACATAATGTCATGCACTCCTGGTATGAATGACACATCCGTTAAAATACCTGTATGAATGTGCATTTTCAATACAGGTAAACGGCTTCGAAACAGTTTTGAACGCAATTTCTTTAAAACAAGGTTGTACAGAGCAAGTGCCTCCTTACTAGCAACATCCATCTGAACGTCCAGTAGACGCTACAAGAAATATTTTCATCAAAATCAGACAAATAGAAATAGAAAATATACCAAAGAGCGTCTACTTTAGGAACTGATCTGAACCCTAAGTGCACTAAAATCATATGTCGCGAGGTAATAAGCATTTCATGCGTTTTAGCACCACTCGTTAGTAGTATGTCCAGAAAACGGCACAAGATTTTGTTCATATAAAATTGAACATATATTCTGTAAAGCCTCATTTGTTTTGTTTTATACTCGACCCCTCTACAACCCTTTACAGACTTTTATCGAACGTTGCACTCTGACCAACAGGACGGTGGGGACTCTTGAGACGTGTTCTCTCTGACTGTTAGTCGGCACTCCAATCAAATAAGGACCTTAGACCTCTTTTAGAAGAACAGAGCACGATAGGCTCAAATTGACGTCACTTTTATATCTTTAATAGACGTTTTCTATCTATTATACATTTCTTGATTGGGTAGCCTGCTGATCTTTGATCTATACAAATGGAACATAATTAAAATATTTTTAAATGTATGTCCGTTAATTGTTCTGCCGTTGTGGTGAGTGGCCATGGTTAGGTTTTTGATTTGATTTGAGTTTTTATTTTTCTTTCCATGTCTCTATTGTTTGCATTTTTGGTTTGTTATAACTTTTGTCATACAGCTGAGTCAGACGTCTTCATGCTTCCTTTTGTAATCAGAAGTCCTGTAATGTCAAATTCATAGAGATATTGAAGTGAAGATTCAAACGTGAACGTGAACTAATTGATTTCTAATCTGATGTCCGGAGCAGAATTTAGTCTGTCAAAAAATAAATATTTATAGTTTAGTTATATCTCTTGTTAGATTCTTGCATTTTCATTGGCTGATCAACCGGTTGAAAATTTCCATTTTGCAATGAAAACAATTTTAGGATATCAGTCAATAAAAAATCACGTGCACGAAAGTTTGTTTTGCGCACGTCGTTTTAATATTGAATGACTGTATTAGTTTTCCTTGAGGATCGTATTTGCAGTAATCTAATCGCTAAGATTTTGTAAATATTGCTATATAGAGGTTTAGATACCTTCCGTGTACGTATACTTGTGATGTACAAATTATCTACACATAAACTTTTTCAACTCTTCAGAAAATCAACGTGTAGTATTAGTTTACGCGTACAATTGCACGATCAAAGATTTGACCAAGAGATTAACATAAAATGTCACATGTATTTAAATATTTATCGCAGACGAATCACACGTTCCTTTCAACTTTTCGATTTAGTGGTTATCATGCTAGAGTTTTACAAAAACTGAATACCCTGTCAGAAATTGAGTTTCACAACGAGGTGTTGACCTGAAAAAACCTTGCACACATTAGTTTTGAATGAAGTCGTCAATGACGTTGCCAAGGGGCGTGTGACGACATAGCAAAAACTGCAGTAAAACTTGAATGCACTTGCAGTTTTTCAAACATTTAACCAATCAGAATGCATGTTGTAAACTGCATTAGAATACAAATTCACACTAAAATGAAGCCGGTGTTGCCTAGTGGATAGGGTGCTCGGCTCGTGACCAAGATGTCCGGGGTTTGACTCCCGCTCCCGCACCGGTGTTCTGTCTTTCGGATGAGATAGTAAATGCCGAGGTCCCATACATAGGTAAGCAGGGCACGTAGAAGATCCCTCACTGCTTCGGAGGAGTCCGTTGCAAAGATCTAAATGTCTATGCAATGCATAAGGCAGATACCGTCACAGTATACTTGAAATAATCGTGGAGTGACGTAAAACATTATTCAAACAATCAATCTAAAATGATGACATCATACGCATATACTTTTGGGAGTTTCCTTTCTACGCGTACACATATCATTTCTAAACCTCTTTATTTGCTAATGAGGATATTTCATAAATAAATTAACTATTACATTTCCACCTCAGGTTGTCAGGTTGCAGGTGTCATGTCAACCCGAAAAAATGTAATGAAGGTGTTATATCATTTTTATGAACATACAACCACTACATTAGTGAAAAAATTAAATTACTTATTTAACATGCTAATATACCTGTCAGTAGTCAATAAGGAATATCCATTCGACTACTCAAAATAGAGCTTTATGCTATCACGGACCCTAAGAAGCAACAGGATTGGCATTTTAGATGATAAAAATTGATTTGATTTGGTCTATTATACTGTGAATATTCTTTGTTGTCATGGATACAATTTTCAGATGAAAATGATTTTAATAAAGAATAAACAAATTTATCAATAGACAAACTCACTTGAATTAAATGAGATAATAATAAATCCTATATATTTTGCCGTCGTGACATTATGGACTCTCTTTTATAAAGAAAAAGACATATATTTCGGCATCTACATGACAGTTTTTCCTATTTGATGTTCATCTTATCCGCATTTAATTCTTGGTATGAACTCTTATTTCCTGTTTTTATCCAATCAAATAACGACGAATCTATACCTATGCGAACTGCTATCTTTAGCTGAGAGCTGTTTATCTTTTTCAGCGAAATGTCCTAACTCCAAGTATAACACCTTACTTACGAGGTGAATACTATCTATCTATCCAGGTAATAAAGGATCGGGGGGATGCGGAAGGAGGTTGGAAAAGTCAACGTGGTAAACGTAGATGAATACTAGGAACATTAATTTTCTTATCAAATTATGTATATCTATTTGTATGGATTAGCGACCTCAGCTAGTTGCCAGGTGGGCATAGTCTAGGTAGCTCATTATAGCATCGCTTAGCCGTTTTGAAACGTAGAAAGCTTTCTACATTCATGTTCTATATTCATATTATTTTTCATCAGATGATAATAAACATTCAAGTCATCCTTTCACTTGTATTTGTTCATACATAAGTATCCATTACTACAAAAATGTACATGGAGTTCTGACATTTTTTCAGAATCCGATAAACCTCTCTGTATTATACAGAGGAAAAAACAGATAACATTTATTCACAAGACAAAAGCCTATGGTTCGAATTCGAAAAGGTACCTTGCGATGTCCGGTATTTAAACAGAAAATCCGATTTTTCTCAGAGAAGAATGTTGCACCTAAAAAGCATAAATAAGAAGTATAAATAAGAAAGAAAACATAAAATATAAGTGTATCTCACGCGGCTAATGAAGCAATGATTACGTCAATCAAATGGCAGATTGAATATTAATGTAATAAATATAAAACATATATACCTTTCAATTTTGTGCACAATATGCGAATCATTTTCCTCGCACTAAAGAAATGTCCACAACTCTATATATTTGGATTGAATGTATGCGTATCTCTATGCGTGTTTAGCCAGTGTGTAAGGAATGTGTACTACTTTGCCAAAGCGCCGTTAATGCTCCTTTTTCAATCTTCTTTTGAACCACTGAGTATTATTGTAAGATAACCGTTATGACTTTAGTATTAAAATATAGTAATTGCTATTATGTACCAAGATAACTTTGAAGCATTTCACATAAATGTTACTTTTATACATATATAACATATACTGACTACTGGACTTTACTAACGAGTGTTCCTAGCAAGCTGGAAGTGTGCTGCATTTTACCTCAGTTATATAGTAGACTCTTTTTCTATTTTCTACTTGCTGATTTTGATGAAAAGATATCTTGTTGCGTCTACGAGACGTGACTAACAGGTGTTGCTTGGAAGTAGGCAGTTGCTGGACAATCTTGTTTCAAAGTAATTGTGCTTAGTACTGTTTCAAATGTGTTTCTTGTATTGAAAAAGACAAATCAATACAGGTATATCAACGATGTGTTATTCATACCAAGAGTGCATGAAATTATATAAACGTTCGTTTCTTGGAAGATACGTCCAAGAATGTTATGCAGATTCATATATAACATGACATTCGTGATTTCCGTGTTCGTCACATACTTATGCATAAATAAAATGGGAATAGTATATATAGGGGTATTCAGAGCTACCAAAGTGTCTCTGATCATTTCATTATAACCCTACCATATAAAGGTTACATCAGAGGGACACGCGCCATGTTCCAGGCCATTGTCTTTATATACAAGAAGTTGCAGAAAGCAAACAAGTAAGTAAATCTTAGTCTTTAAACGATTTTTGTATTTATATTCCTTAATATTTATTTCATCTATTTTTTTCCCTCATATTCGGAAACTAGTATTACAGAAAAAAACATTTGTCGATATACAAGACTTACACACGAAAAATGTGTTCAAATTCTCATATTAAGGAGAAATTGCATCTTGGACTCTCTACAGATTTTTCATTCAAAGCATATTAAACATTGATAACTGAAGTTCGATAACATAATCACAGTAAGGAAACACGACACTCAACTGCTTTATTATGCGCATTGTGTATAAAACGAATATAAGTATGTACTATGACGACTGTTTATCTAAGATCAGCAAATACTTCACGAATATAGCATGATTACATAAATGAAGTCCTATGTTTAAAATTGGTATAGGTATATGTTATCAACTACAGACATGGTAAACTAAACAAACGTATAATTACTTTGATATGAATATGACATTTTAGCAAGTTTTGTAAGCTATGATTATTTTTTCATTGAATTGATCCTTACCTTTATGCGCGAAAATTTGTCATCTCAGATGACGTCACAATACTTTACACCTCGGTCATACCTCGGACAAACATTGAAACTGTATTGTGTTGTCACGAAATTCAATAAATATTCCGCGAAAGCGATGATTCAATTCACGAAACTGGGTTTAGTTTGAAACTCTCTCTTCTTGGCATATAAAACAAGGTAAGTATATATCGTTTATATATCACTGTCTTTTATTTTACGAGATGCTTTTTATAATTAATAATGTTTTACGTTGTAAGACAATCTAAACGATTATTTTTTGTAGATGCTTGAAATGTCTTCTATTTCTGTATCTGCTTGGAACAAACATTCCTAGAAGCAACACACAGTTTCCAAGCAGTGGCGGATTGGGCGGTAAGAACTTTCTTGTTTTCATTTTTGGGGGAAAACACCACTTAGAGTTATATTTTGTTTAGCTTTAGAATCAATGATTCTCAAAATAATAGTACGCTGAACTGAACTTTTAAAGTCTCCTTCCAGAACTGATGGGAGGGCGTTTCATGAGATCACTGATTTTAAATGAGAATCTCGAAAAGAAAAATCATTGAGTTTAAATGAGAATCTCGAGGAGAGAATTATTGAGTTTAAATGATAATCTCGAGAAGAGAATTATTGAGTTTAAATGAGAATCTCGAGAAGAGAATCACTGAGTTTTAAAATATGTTTGAAAATATTGTTGAAAAATATATGACGTAAATTTGTTGATACTTAGAATTTTCCGCTATCTTGTTCAGCTTAGAATAGCCTCATATCTGCATTATGAATCGCAACTTTGAAATAGTCAGCAATACACTTACCTCCGTCATCAATCGTATGTGTCGTGTAGGACTGAATATTTGTGCAGTACATCACACATAAAAAAATGCCGCACAGTAGTAAATAGGGAACTTCTATTTAGACAACATAGAGATATTGCTTATTAGGACCCTGGAAGAGCTAGAGGAGTTATCAGGTGCCATGAATGAGTAAGCATTCCCTGCTGACCTGTCTCACTCGACGTGATGCAGTATAATCATGCGGGCTAGTAGAACTCGTAGTCATATCTAGTGGTAACGGTAAAACCGTAGTTCCAACCTGTAAAAAGTCATGATGGGTAAAATAATGTGAAATTGTATTATAGTAATATACAAGGACTGCAATCAAGTAAAGAGAAAACAAATAAACAGTAAAATGTATATATATACAAGAATCTAGAACGTATAAATCAAATTGTTATATGCTTTCACGTTTAAATGTCAATACTGTTGTAAGTCATGATTTGCAATATTTCTACATAACGGTATTTTTCTCACTAGTTGAAATGTAAAGTAAGCATAATTAATTATTTTGTATAAAACATATAAAATACTGAAAATCAAATTTTTTTTTCCTTTGTAGCACTAGATCCTGCTGCTCTCAGTGCTATTTTATTGGCTGCAGGAATAGCAGCAACACAACTAAACGAGGGAGAAGGAGGAGAAGAAGAAGAAAGTAAGAACTATAGCTATGAAAGAGTCGCTGCTTTTAGAAAAATTAGCGTAGTACGAGTAATAAGTAATTTACAAAGTGTAGTTGGAATACGTTTTTTGTTTGTTTGGAGTTTTTTTTTGGGGGGGGGGATGTTTCAAAAACTGCATTTTATATTCGGTACTATCATTCTATATACATGCACTTCTGAGAGAAATAAAATTATGTAAGTCAAATGATACATATGTGCTAATTTTAACAAGACTTTTGTATTTTCGAGAAACAGTGTTGTCTTATATGCTTTAAATTAATACACAACTTCACTGGTGCAATAATGTTTGAAAACACTATCGAGAACCTGTACAATTAGATGAATTCTCTTTTTTTTTACAATAACAATGTGTGTGTTCTGGCAATTACCAATATTTATTTGTTAGGTTCTGTCTGTAAGCCACATATTTGTGGAACTGGTAAATGTGTTAAAATTAATTCAAAAGAACACGCTTGCATTTGTCCCCATGGCACTGCATACAAAGACAAAACATGTAAACCAGGTAAGAAATCTTTATCTTCTTTCCATATCAGATTAGCATGATCTATATACAACACCTATCAAATTCAAGTAAAACTAATGATAATTAAATACACGTAGATATCTGATAGATTTTGTGGATGAAGTTAAAGTAGATCAATTGTCTGACAGCACATCACACAAATTCATATTTGAAGAAATATCCTTGTAGATCCTTGTACCGGTGTGAACTGCGGTCATGGAGGAAAGTGTGTAGTAACAGAATGGACAAAGACCTGCATTTGTCCGAAAGGTTACGTCAATATTGGGGAATCTTGCAAAAAGGGTAAGTTTAAGGGATTTGAATTAGACACAAATCTATGGAGTCCAAGAATTCTTTCCCACTGTGATTGACACTGGCACTGGTTTCCTTTGTATTTCTAATCATTCTGTATGTTCTATTGATATAGAACCTGGCTACTTGGGGGACTTGACATAGGGATCTTGACACAGGTTATTTACTATTATTACTATTATTATTATTATTATTATTATTAGACGGCGAGCCTAACCAACGGCTCGTTGATTACGATTTACAGGCGGCGAGTCTGTCAAACGGCCTTTAATGACGATTAACTGGCGGTTAGTCAAACCAACGACTAATGATTACGAGTTACTGGCGGTTAGTCTAACAACGGCCCTTTAATGACGATATACTGGCGGCTAAGGTAACCAATGGCTCGTAAGTGACTCGTTTTTTTGGGGGGGGGTGCTTTGGGGGGTGGGGGTGGGGGTGGATAGGAGTATAACACTGAGGTCACATTTCAAGGTAGACGGTGGCAGTGATTTGAGCGGATCCTAAGCCGGTGTAGCCTAGTGAGTGAGGTGCTCAGCTCGTGGCCTAGAGGTTCCCGGTCCGATTCCCGCCCTAGGCACACCGGTTTTCGGATGAGGCAGTAAAAACCGGGGTCCGGTGTCACGGTAGGCGTGGCATGTAACAAATCGCTCACTACTTTGGATGGGTCCGTTGCAAAGGTAGAAATTTCTGTGCAATGCATCAGGCAGATGCCGTCACCATAAACGTGAAATAATCGTGGAGTGACATTAAACAATAATCAATCTATTTCGCGGACTCATTAGGTATTCCTTCTATAATCGTTCTTTCGCTATACTATTTTTTGGTCATATTCTCTTTTTTCTTATTGCTATTGTTGCTGATATAATTATTATTACTATTATTTTGATTATGACCGTCCTATGGTTCCCATGTCATGTAGGGAGATATCTTATACATCGACTTGTATTACCTCCGGGGGGCGCTACTTTTCTCATATTTAACCTCTGAACAGATCGGAGACCCCGACGAAATGTAATATAGATGAAACTGTCTTTTATATGCTACCTGCATTAGATACAATTGTAAGTATATGTTCGTTTGTAATTGAAGATTTAGCTTTCGTTAAATTTCTTGCCAGACATGTACATATCTTGAATTTGTAATATTTTCATTTCACTTAGAAATATTAATACATGTCACAATCACTTTTTAATACGAAAAGGCTTAAATAGACTGATATCTTTCGATGAATAAGAGCTACTTCGCATTGTATACCAAAATATAAGTAGAGCGCGTAGCAATACACCGAGCTAGATCGATTGATACTCCACTTCCGGTGGAATTTCCCAATGTCGCGTACGAGAATGTTTAAGAAAGTATGGGAATGTAAATTATGAAATTAACATAAGATGCAGATATTGAAATATCATTGTGGTTTTTAATTATTCATCTTTTTTATCTAATCTATCTGTCTTTTCATTTATCTGGTTATTTTACATTTTAACGTCGGCCCATTTGTTTTAGCCTGTCCAAAAGGAACTGTTGAATACGACGATAAAGCATCGAAGAAGAGACACTGTTATTTTCCTGTATACACCGATCAATCCTGGGATGCAAGTCGTACTAAGTGTAAAGAGAAATATTCTGATGCCGATCTGGCCGACATACCAAACCAGGGTGCCAATAACTTGATCTCTGGAGCCTTTTTTAACTTAGGGTGAGTAGAATAATTTAACATTCAAATTCATATATAAAATATTTTGCATTCAATTTGTCCAGCACATATTATTTATGACTTTCAAACCTTATATTTTAAATAATTCAAATGAAAAGACGACCAATAATACCAACCCACTGTTTGTGTTATTTGTACATGTCTGGCAGCCACGTCGATGCTGAGGGGACTTATCTCTCATTCTAGCAATGGTTTGGGATCTATAGGTCCTACCTTCAAGTCCTACCAGCAATTCTTCTGTGTCCTATTTTCCGAAGAGAAAGTTATATCTGAAACCACCTGTCATCGTAAATGTCACGTAAATGATTCCTTATTAGAATCCTCGTGGATTTATTACATAGGAAGAAATGCATGCCCAATGCATCAGGAAGACACCGTTAAGATATTAGTGATCAAATCTTGGTTTGCCGTAAAAAATATATTAGAACATATATATGTTATAATTTTGTGCACCTGATGCTCATTTCGACAACATGTGTCTCTTCAATGATGCTTATGGTTGAATGTTTGGAATTCTAATAGGCATCTGAAGAACAGAATTAAAATCAAAGTGGCCAAACAAATGAGCCAAAGACTCAATCTCAGGACAGAACAATGCATGAGGGGGATAAGTTTAAGTTTTGGAGTGATTTACAAAATTTCATGAAATTGTTACATTTATATATACGTAAAACAAAAGATAATTGAACAAGCAGGTGTGGAGTAAAGAGATAGAATAAGGAGCAGAAGTTAATAAGGAGCATCATACTGGAAAAACCAGAAGTAGGATCACGTGCGACGAAGTAACCATCTCTTGCTGACCCACCGTAATGACAAAATTATTTGTGCTAGTAAAACTGAGATGGTAACGTTTCTGCTCTGGCCACTTTATCTCATTACTTTATCATGACTCATTCCTGTTAATGTCACAATGAATAAAGGCATATAATTAATCACCTTTGACATCACTCTCCCTCTCTGGGCTCTAGAAAAGAACTAAGGTCATTTTAACGCAAATTACATTTATCTATCAGGAATGATTACTGGATAGGAATTAATGATAAAGGTCAATCCGGAACATTCCAGTACCTCAATCCAGCCACGGGCATTCCTCCTGGTAAAGCGATAACTTATAACAACTGGAAGGCAGGTTCACCCACCAACGGTGCTGGTGAAGATTGTGTTCATGTACAGAATGCGGATTTTAAATGGGATGACGTGGTTTGCACCGGTACAAAACCGGCATTGTGCTCCATTATTCTTTCTGATTAGTTACGAACAAGGTAAGAAATTCATTTTATTTTATAGATAAAATGAATAACTGAACCTTGACTTTCCAGTATCTGACAGAGATAATTAAGTATTAAAAGAAATTCCAGATTTCAATTAAAACAGCGTAATACAAAGTATTTACGACCGAAACATCAAAAATCTTATTTTTCTTTCTCTCTCTCTCTCTCTCTTTATTTTTTTTTTTTACCAGCAATACTGGTATTAATTGTCTTCCGTCACTTTACCTGAGATATCTTCATTTTAAGATATTAAACGTGTTTTCTTCTAATATTGCTATGAATTACTGAAATACAAATTCATTTTGGTTCTGTTTTATTGCTTTTCTCTTTTTCAGGAAGAACAATTGACTGATCTACGTGATCAGGTGAAGTTTTGCATGAAAAGCTAATGCTTTTTTGCCATAAATAAAAGCATAGATGTGTTAAAGTCGAGTTCGCTTATTATTATTTGTTGTATTAAATCAAGATCAGTTCATTTTCATATTCACGGCAACATTCTGCTGTGAAGTAGAGACATTTTGAACCGTACGCAGTAAGGATTTGTACCTGCCGACGCGTGCTATAGCCTATACCACAGGACCTCGGTTTCCACAGACAGCTTAATGCCGATGGACTTGGCTCAGCCAAACACATCTCCGATTAAGCCCTGTCAGTTTTCATGAATTTCCCACTACATTATTTTACACAATGTATTCGCTGTTAACTGATTTTATTCTATCCATAGTTATTTAACAGAACGAGAAAAACAAAGTTAATGTAAAATACGAAAGTAACTACTGTCACATGACTGACATTCACGGACCCCTGATATTCAGAGGTGAGACCAAGTGCCTGAGATGAGTTTATTTACAGTATAAATCGTGGAGATATCAATTCTTATTCTTTTTATCACACCATGTAAGAGAATTTCAAAACAGAAGGCAAACACATTGAATAAATGAATGAATGAATGTATCGAAACATTTGAGGTTATTCGAAATTATTATCTACAATTGTATCTATATATACAAGCATTAATAGTAAACAACGAAGAAGTAACAAAAAGGTTCAGCATATCTCCTAGTTCACGGAATAAAATGAAATATCGTGTATAAAGTCAAATTCAGACAAATGCGAACCCCAGTTATATCGAGGTAAGACCAGGTGTCCGGAAGCAGTAAGCGTCCACTGATTGTATACATCACCCGTCGCAGAAGTCCTACAACAACATTTTCAAGTCGAGGAAGTAAATACATAAATATACACATATGAGCACATATTGCAATGCATTACACAATTTGCGCTTTCGCCGAATACCTATATCTTCGGTGATGATGAATTCGTAACTGTATCTAAAACCAGAATATTACCGCATTTCATTAGAGGTCATACCTAACACAAAGAACCCCACCCTACCTCAGTACACAGCTTTACATATATATGAGAGCAATACTACTTAGTTCTTATAACAGTTGATATGAAATCTATTTCTGACAAACTTCTACATTCACTATTTAATTAAGGGTCAAAATATATATTACTTTCCAGGGTAGATTTTACCAAATGCCGGAATATTGCTGAAAAAGCACTAAACACTTATTGTAAACGATGTAAAATACATGCCTTGAATGACTGGAAAAGTGAAATTTTAAAAATTATCGATATTCGCATCGATAGTTTTAAAATTAATTCCCATTTCTTCAAAAAGCCACATTATATACTGGTCCAGTCTATCAAAAAGAAAATGTCAGATTTACATGATACTTATGTCTTCGTACCTGCTGACAAAGCAGCTGAAAATGTTATCATTCTTTGCAAAATATATTATATTAGAGTCCTTAAAGCTGACTTGAAATCTACTTCTACTTTTGTTAAAACCCCATTGTTTAGAGTCAAGATCCTATCTGACCATTGTAAAGCTATGTGTGACTTCAATTTAAGCATTGATATAAACGATCTTCCAACAATGTATTGGCTTCCCAAAATACACCAAATACAATTCATATATAGCACGTTTTATATCATGTTCTAGTCATTGCTCTACAACTATGCTTTCTTAACATATTACTTCCGCTCTTACTACAGTTAAAGACCATGTTATTAAGTATTGTAATGCAGTTTTTAGCAATAGTAACGTCAATCACAAGTTATTGAAGAATTCCGTTTGAGAAATTTTGAGGCAAATAACGTTTCTACTTTCAATTTGTCGACACTATATACCTCTCTACCTCATGATTTAATCAATAAAAATTTTTGTCTCTCATACGCTGTGTTTCAACAGAGAGTATAAACCATACCTCTGTACTTCAGTTACTTTTGAATATTTCTCAAACAAACAATATGATAATTATAAATATTGGACTTGTACTGAATTGTGTAATGCCATCACATTTTTGATAATATTTATGTACAATTTAATGGCAAGACATATTGGAATACTTATGGACACTAAATGCCCTCCCCTTACAGCAGATTTATTTTATACTGTTATGAGGGAGACTTTGTGCATTCTATTCTAACCTCTAAACGTTTCGACCTTGTTGATAAGTTCAATGACACCTCTAGATATTTTGATGATATTTCGTTATCGATAACCTTGAGTTTGAAAACTATATTACTGACATTTATCCACCTGAACTTCAGTTAAACAAAGCCAATAATAAGACCAGGAAACACCGTTTTGGGACTTAAATTTGAATTCCAATAATTTGGCCACGAGCATAACTGAAGAGACATAAGTTGTCGAAATGTGCATATGATGCACTAAATTATAAGGTATATATGTTCTATATTTAATATTAAAATTATTGACAACAACATTCATACAGACATATATGATAAACGTGACGACTTTGGATTTACTATTGTAAATTTCCCTTATCTAGATGGTGATGTCCCCAGCCTCCCATCATGTGTTACTTATATTAGTCAATTGGTTCGGTTAAATAGCGCCTGCCTTAACATTTTGGATTTTCATGCAAAAATTCGCAGATTACTTTTAAACTTCTTACTCAAGCTTATAGATATCATAAACTTCGAAAACCTTTAGGTAAATTTTACAGATCTTATTCAGACATTTTATCTAATATCGGAAATGTGACTTTTCAGCAATACGTATCAAGCGGAATTTCCCATCCCAATTTCAGTTAGTGTACGAACTGAGGGTCAAATGTTCCGATAAATTCATATCGGCGGGTTCTAAAATTATCAAACTTCACATTCGACATCGACAGTATGACCCCGAGATCATCCCTAAGACGATAGATCTTGTGTTTGGTTCCTCTACAACCCAATACAGACTTGAACTGGAGCGTTGCACGCTGACTAACAAAGCGGTGGGACTCTAACGGGCCTTGTCCAAACCTTTTCAGAGGATACAAGTTGCTGATCCTCGTCCCCTCTGACTGTTAGTCCGGATTTCTGTTGATCAAGGATCTGAGCTTGCTTACAATCAGGCAGAGCACGGTTAACTTATGTTGATGTCGCTTTACATATTTTTGATAACAACATATTAACTTATAAACGTTTCGCGTGTAAAACTTTTTATGTCCTCTCTTCTTGAGAAACCTGTTGATCCTTGTTCTCTATATAAAGGATTATTTATAAAAATTTTAATGTGTGTCGTTTGATTGTGCTGCTGTTGCGGTGAATAGGAAGGTGAGCGCCCGTAAGCCGGTTAACCACACCAAATGAGTGACAGTTTTACTTCAGGTGACCGCCCTTAGTCGGTATCGTAACCAACACAAAAGACTATTTTTGTAATGTTCTTCCGTGTATATATTACTAGTATCATGTTTTATGTGCATGTCCTTGGTGATTGTGTCATACAGCATTGTCAGATGTCTTCTGTTTTACTTGTAGATCAGTTACTGTAGTTTTATTCTACGAAATAATAATTGTTGCCAGCAATGTGATCACAAATATATCCAAAGTCAAAGTCAAAGTAAACAATTTCTTGGCTTAATCGAGGAATCATACTCTGATCGTCGTCTGTACGCCATGTCAAACGCTTAACCACATACATTAATCTACTTCATATCTTTGTTGTAGTTAATTGCTTTGTGTAAGCAACCGTTTATAGACAAGATATGAAAATAAACAACAAAGAGATGAATGATTCGTTTGGATAGTGGTAAAATATTTCCCGTGTACATAGATCACCTAACACAAGGGTTCATATTGCACCAAGCATACTATATAAAAATTAAATGCGACTTTTATAGGCAGATGACCTCTGTATAAAAATGACCGTTAAGGAAGGTTTCACTTTACGGTTGAATAGGTAACTCCCTGACAGATATGTTGTACCTAAACAACATGTTATTGTCCCTCGCTTTTAGCGAAACGTGGGGATATTAAATCTCATTCGTCTGTCCGTCCGTTCGTCTGTCCGTCTGTCACAAAATCTTTAACCTTGATCATAATTTTTTAACTGTAAGACGTAGGGCCTTCATATTTGGCATGTGTGTCCCTAATACAATACCTTTCCGTTGGTACCTAAAGTTTTATCATGTGACCTTAACCGTGACCTTTGACCTACTTCAATATAACTTTTTAACCGTAAGACGTGGGGTCTTCATATTTGGCATGTGTGTCTGTAGACATGCACAACAGTATGTCACATATCACTGCACCCTTACTGATAGAACCCCCAAAGCGGGGGACCACAATTCTCAGAATTTGCTTGTTTTTCATAAATTTTACCTTCAGTTTTATGGTGTTGCTAATGTATGAGAAAACTTATGAGAAAAATGTATTACACCCAAGAAAAAACTTGACATGAATAAATATAAAATGACAGCTGACGAAATAATGATATATTAACAGCATCTTGCGTCCATATGCATACGCCTATGGTAGTATTAAATTAAGTAAATTTGTACCTACAATAAACTTTTGCTGGAACATATTTCTTTGTATGATACCCGATTTATTGGTGTGTTGCTCTAACATAGATCTATTGTTGACCCAAAAAAACCCCACACTGTTGCATGATAGACCATCAATGGCATGGACATAATTTTTGCTTAAAGCAGAAATGAAATTTTGAAAATTCCGTAGTTTTCATATATGTATGCTAAAACAGTATTGATTCATGTTTAAAGATGATGGATAAATCCAAACCATAAGTCCGAAAATCATGAAACCAAAGGACATACAAAATAAATGAAAATGAAAACCAAATATAAAACAACGAAAAATGTCTAATTGAAGAGAACCCACTTGATCAGTATTATTTTCTGCAAAGATGTCTCTCGACTTCCATCATGTGGTAATATCTTTCTCAGATCGTTCGTTATGCTGTAGTCTACAATATACACGCACGTTTAAAGTTTTGACTCGGAGTAACAGAGGCCATAAACTTTTAGCAAATTTTATCCAAAAAAATGCAATGTTTTGTATGATTTCGACACATTTACATTCAATAGAATCTCCCTCTAAATTACAAAAATGAAGTTGTGAACAAAACAACTGTTCCAATAGGTTCCAATCAGGGAATTAGATAGGGCAGCAGACTGAGCCTATATAAGCCTTCTCTATAAGTTTATATATTTGACACCTATACTAGAAGGTTACCTACTCTGACTTCTCCATAAATATATATATATGGAATTTACACGATTTGACTCTTTCTACTGGCTATGTGTGATGGGTGTTTCTAGCAAGCAGGAGATGCTCACTTTCCCCGGGCACCTCATCTCATTCCTTCTTGGGGTTCACATATGCCCTTCAAGTAAACATTTTCCGTTATTTTCTATTTGGTATTCATTGATTCTGTATGTCATCTGGTTTCATGATTTTCGGACTTATGGTTTTGATTTATCCATCATCTTTATATTTAATCTATGATAATGAGTAGAAATCAGTACAGAGTAGTCATAATAAAATGAAACATATGACGGAATGAAAACAATATATCATAATATTGTAATAAATAGCTGAAAATAATAGTACGTATAGTGAATCCAAACACTATATATAAAGAAATTCATCTTCTTCCACGCAAGCGCACTTTAACTCCTTCCTTCCTCGGACTTTCGAAAAGTACCCTTGCAACCACAGGTGGTCCATTTCTACAGGAATCTTGCAGAAAGTAACTCTTGACATTAGAATGAAAATTTGATGGATTGAGTATAAGGTATTGATATTTTATTTTAGATAAATGTCTCCTTACAAAGAAGCACTAATTTGCATACGCGTCATAACAAATCAGGAAAATGGCATCTTTCATGAACCCGACATCTGTGCTGATAGCAATTGAAAGGAATGTGAAAGATATTTATCTGGACTTCACCCTTCTAGATGAACAAGAGGAGGTAGTTGTAGCAGTTGTTATTTTGCTATCGGTAGTGGGAAAAGTGTGATTTTTACCTTCTTCCAGATACACACTTCGTCACTTGAATGAACTATGCTATAGGCCTACTTAGTCGGAATGTCGGACCCAAACATGACCTGGGTTGAAATTTCGGACTTATATTTTGACAACTGTATCATTGCAGTCCTTAATATGAAAGCACACCAAACCAATAGAAAATCATTCGAGAACGAACAAAGCAACCAAAATGATGTTTTTGAAGTCCCTGTACAAAGTACATACTACCATATTCATGTACAGTGTATGTTTGGCTTTGATAATTTTCCCCACTTTTTGTACTAGAGCTTTCTGCTACTTTAAAGTGTTTTAGCACCCAACAGGACTCTAAATTCTAATAGTTCAGTTGGCTGTATTTATAATCATAATCGTAATGGTTCCACGATTTACCGAAAACAAAATTAGTGTTTTAAGAGATTTTACAATACCGCCGACACCTCAAATACGATCATTTTGAGAATTTTTCACAATCTTTTAAAGAAATTGACTTATTGTGGGTTTTCAAATTAAAATTAATATTTAATTTTCTTCCACTTTATACAATATATCACAAACTCATAAAATCTTAAACATTTTTAAAACGTTTATGAAGTTTTCACATCTTAAATACACATCTAGACCCAGGTCATAATATTTCCATAATTACCAATATCATTATGACTAAATACCCTATATAGTATGAAGAATGTGGTCTCAAATATTCTTAGTGAACAGTGGGAACTCAGGTCTTTATGACATTGACCTTTGACCTAATGACCGTGGACTCGATATGGATACAGCTATATCTCCTAGACACACAGACTCACACGATATAACAATACTACCCTTTGGGTATATAGATGTACAAGGAAATACTTATGTCAAACAATTTTAATTGCCGAAATATTCAGTTAGTTTTAGGAAAAACATGGTGAGATAAAGATGTTGAATCAGATGCTAATATTTTCACATACAATTCCTTCAAAGTAGTGACATCTTTCAATGCATTATGTGCAGCGTAATGTATATCTTTGAATACCCGAATTCTGTGGTATTAACGATTTCAACAAATAAGAGTCATTAAAATCTTTGCATCCAGCCATTGTGTTTCTTGCTAATATGTATTAAATATATCTTTACCCTTGCAACCTTTTAGTTGAAAGCAATAAGCCACCTAACTATGAGTGGAAGGATTTCACTACTACTTTAAAACATTATCGACAAATCAGGGAGTTAGCGCTTTAATGTAAAATAAAAACCTATGACGGAAACAGAACATTTGTAACGTCACATGACTACTCGTCGTTTTTAAGTGACGATAACAGCCGTCGAAAGAGAAAACGGAGGACACCTGACAAAGCTGTATGACACAAATCACCAAGGACCTGCACACAAAACAATAAAAGTATAATATATACGCAAAAGTGATAAACAAAGAAGTACCAAAGGGTAAACCATATCTCAAAGTCCATGGAATAAAAGGACAATATCGTGTATAGTGTCATATTCAGAAAAAAATGCGAACCACAATAAAATCGAGGTGAGACCAGGTGTCCGGAAGGAATAAGCGTTCCCTGGTTGCATGCAACACCCGTCGCAAAAGTCCTGCAAGAACTTTTCAAGTCTAGGAAGTAAATTCATAAATATACATGTATGAACACATAAAGGAGACAAGAACACTAGGTCAAATTTTCCTATTCAAGGCATGAAGTGTTGTTTAACTGAAATTCCGGCATCTGAAATGCATTTGAACAAATGCCTGTATATATACGTATTTTGTCAAATTAAGTATAGTCAAGAAGTTAAGATGATTATTTTGTATGGTCAGGTCCCAAAATATCGGTTAACATTCTTGAATGAGGAATCTGAAATTGTACTAGATCCCTATATCGACCACAGAACTTCCTCAGTAACAATTTTAAACGTTTCTCAATATATCCTTGTGAGAGTATTTTCGTGGCAACTCCCTCTCAGGGCGACAGGACGAAAGTTTCGTATTTACAGCATGCCCTAGCATAGCGTATAAGTTTGTGAAATGAAGACGCCATATGCGGGAAAGGAAGGTATATTGCTACTCAGAAAAGGGAAGTTGGTAATAATGAAATTGAAATTGTCACGTTTGTCATAGAGAGAGATTACTAATGAACCATCGTCACTATTTGCTAGGAGTATATCGAGGTATGAAGCAGGAGATGCACTCTCAGTTGTATCTTTTATCTCGAGTTCATTTGGATATATGATGTTGAGGTGATCCTTAAATACAGGGTTGTTAATCGATATATATGTATGTAAAATTGAACCGAGATGCTAATTGTTCTTGGAGAGCAGAGACATTATCTTTCACCCATCATGCATTTATATATTTATATATATATAAGATTACAAATAATATTGCCAATAAATATGTATTGATATAATACTTGGAATCTACATTATATATCTTAAATTAAAGTGGGAGTTCTCTCCATACATTCCATCTAATCTTGAATTTCTCAAAATTTCCATTTCTAAGATACATGTATTTCTCGCTTTCATAGGAACTAGACAGATATTATCTAAATGAATGGAATGATATACATGTACTAGCACTACTTTGTCTTGACTTTGAATATATGAAATATTTTATCAAAACAATGATAAGATTTAGTGTAATAAAATTCTTTTGATAGACACCGAAAAGTATATTAGAAGGGGTTAAGAATATATTGATATTTTTATTAAGTCTAATCTAGTTATTAAATTCTGTCCAAGCAAAATACGAAAGTAACTGGTGTCACATGACTATGGCACTAACAACAATGTACCACAGTGGACATTCACGGACCCCTGAAATAATCTTTACAGGTGTACAAAAGACTAATAAATGGGCAATGGACTCTGTTTCTATTTTGCATACATTACAAATTGGAGAGACCTTGATTTTAAATATATATAACATTTTATTAGTAGCTAATATTCTGTGTAATAATCTGATTTGAAACCATCTAAGTTTAGTGTCACTGGTAATTTCAAATGGATTCAAGTATGTATGACTATGAATTCTGCTTCGTAAGAGTACAATAGTATGTCGGCCAGAAGAGGCGCGCAATTAGTTGGAATGCCAACAATCTTTTGGAACACTTTCCCACCAAATGTTACAAAAATATTATATATAAGAAATTCTAACATTTGGATAATCTCTTTTTCTGTATACTTGCTGCTGGAATCAGAGTGTTCCGTTACAATATATGTCGTTGTGGCCTAAAAGGAGATACTTATACCTGCGAAATCTTCTTTTGTTAAAGAAGGCGTTTTGAATAATTGATGTTATTCTATTCTTCAGATTTTGATGAGGAATGGTTGTATAAAGAGTCGAAAAGTCAAAAGATTTTATGCTAGTGACATTATTGAAAATAGGAAATTTGAAGTGCTCTAGAAGTTCCTTAGAATTCTTTAGGATCAACATCTGATTGATTCCGCTTCTCGAGTAAGCGGTTACGATACCGACTTAAGATGGTCAATTGAAGTAACAAACGTCACTCAATTGATGTGGTTAAAGGGCGCAAAAGCAGCACAATCAAAGGACACACATTTAAAGATTTATAAATAATCCTCCATATAGAGAACGAGGATCAACAGGTTGCTCAAGAAGAGATGTCATAAATATTTATTACCCATAAAACGTTTATAAAATAAATGTTGCTATCAAAAATATGTAAGGCGACATCAATATGAGTAAACCATGCTCTTTATATTTTATTTTAGCGGCAAAATAAAAAGTTATAGAGGGTAAATTTAGAGTAAATGAATGTCCTCCATTGTATACAGTGAAGGTGGCACAGGTTATGGAAATGTAAAATAGTGGCATAAGTTATATCGCGGTGGGGTGGATGTTAACATAGTTGAAAACTAAATATTTTAAGTAATTCACAGACGAAAAGAATTTTGTACCTTTTGTAGAAAAAAAGGGAGCGTGAATAATGAACTTTAAGATAAACATGTGCCGTTGGCTATTTTTGATATGGGTTTATCAAAAGGCGTTACTTTGCACACGGATTTAGTGAAACATGCGTAAAATGATCAATGGTTATGATGATCACTTGCCGTCGCTGATTATATTTTGCATTTTGTAGATTCTGTATGGGGACCACACCAGACTGATTTCTTTGCAACAAAATATAATTAGACATTTTAAAAAATCGGAATTAAAAAATAAAAAATCAGAATTAATTCGAGACTTTGGAATCGAGGGACTATCAGTAATGATATTTAATGTGACTTGGTATGGTGTACATAGGTAGTCTGTTTGAGTCATATTGTATATGAAACCTTCTCTTGTAATGTATAGGAACTGCTTTGATGCCATATTAACAGCCGTTAATCTTCTGGCTGTCGATTCTGATGAGACTGGTTCCATCACAGGAAAATGAATATTATGTACCCAAGATGGGTTTGTTCGTAACTTTCATGTTTCCATTGAAGATCCTAGTGGTTTGATTAGATTTTTCATATGCGAGAAATATTGTTTGGTATTTCCAGTTTTTATGTAAATTAAATAGTTTTATGCAACATCGCCCTACACAATACCATATTTTTCTGGACAGCGGTGAATCTAACCGCTAAGGTACCATGAAGTGGCCTGTGTGGTGTCTGAATCTAAATCTTCATACTATGTGGAAGGTCATTCTTCGGTAGGTAATCCTTGGGCAACCCAACCCATAACCAACTATGCTGCATGTCTGGGTATCAATAAATGCAATTTAAAAATATTTTAAAGACTATTTCGGCTTTTTTTGCGCTGGAAAACTACGCCAAAGAAAGACAATTTAACTAGCCACATCTATCCATGTGGCTGTTTATTAATTGTGCTTAGTGAAGCAGTCAAAGACACCCAGTCCTATCATGGAAGACATTTATAGGATAAAGTAGACTTATTCCCTGAATCTCAGCTTGTGAAAAATGTACGAAGAGAAGAAAGAGCATACGACATGAGCCGATTGATAGGGCAGATGTACAAAACGACTTTCCAGGAGATGTATTTCCAGGAGGTATTTTTGTGTTTGTCCGAATAGTTGAATTTGAAAGCCTGTGACGTTTATTTTTCCTTCCAATTATAAGAATTTTATACAAAAGAGTACGGCAGATATATATAGAGACGTACGTCAGCTGATTGTAGCCAGAATCGATCTGCTAGTAACATGTCCTGTTACAATATTGTATTTTCATCTTGCTTATGCCAATCTTAATTGAAAAATTTGAGAATTATTTGTTTAGAAATCGTACTAAGTGTTTAGACTGTTACAGTTTTAGGAATAACAGTAAACCATCTTTTTTAGGATGAAGGTAATTTTTGTAAAAGATATTTCGCCTTTTATAAACCACATTAAATATAACAGTGTTCAGAGCCTTAGGTGTACTGAGGCTAAAATGTCCGGTTCCAAAACAGATTGTTCAATAGGCACGGACGTTGGAAAGTTGAAACTGCAAAAGATGGCAACGGTAAGAAAAAACAATATAAATGAGAGACTTTTGTCAGATTTCAAGCTTTTATGCTATTCTTTGTTGAATTGATGAGCGTTAATCGCGTCCATATGCACTTAAGACATAAAAGGAATGCGTTTTCGGGGGTTTTTTTCTTATATTTAGTTTTACAGTGTAAGTGCAAAACCGATTCTGGACGACAATATTTAAGTTAAAGTGTAGATCTAGACTTTGTTGCTGTATTGTACACCAAATGACTGATTGGCAAAGTTACTAATGTTAAGGCTGCTTTTGCTGAATGTGAAATATAATATCCCTCCATGGTTATCTACCTTCTGCTTCCTGATCCACTCATCTGCTCTGTCCATTCCCTTGTAAAATCATTTGTGAAGGCTATAGCAATAATGAAAGCATTTTACTGAGAGACATAGTCTGTTCGTAAAGTACAGGATATAAAGTTCATTAAGCGCATGCTTTGCACGTGTTTTTTTTTTATAGTGCTTTACCGTAGGAAAGTGGAAGTTGCCCTTCACAGGTTCAAGGTATTTCTGTCTGAAGTGAATGAAACTATTTATCGTATAAACCTGCTAGGGGTAAAGTAACATTCACAACTGTCGCTCAGAGATTAAGAAACCGATAACACACATACCCCCGAGGTTGTGATATAATATAAATATCGCTGGAAAAGACTGAGCTGTAACGTTAAATTTGCAAGAATTCAAAGTCAATATATTTGTACGTATACGCATTGGTTTCGCACGACGTTATCGTACAAAATTGTTCGTGAAATACGCGATATAGCAAATTCTGACTCACTTTTTCATTGTGACATCATACATTTTCTATGCCATATGATATAATGATCAATGATTTTAATTATGCAGAGTAATCAGGCTAACTTTTATGAGTAATCTTGCGATGGTCGTCCTTGTCCAAGCAAGAACCTGGTACGGAATTCGCCTGGTGTTACATAATACTTGAACTTAATACGTAGTTCGAGGCTCATGTGACATACGACTACACCTGGTGTACTAATCTGTCATTAATAGCTGTCTTGTCCTCGTCCTGGGGGGGAGAAAACTGTATATAAACCTGATTTCACCTGATGAGTTTACCTATTATGGACTGGTTTCCTGTTCAAGGAGGGAGGATTTGACTGTACGCAAACCCTGGCACTGGTTTCCAATGCTGGTTAATTTGGTACATGGTAAACTTGGTATATTATGGTAAATTCGGTACACTGTAGTAAATTCAGTACATGGTATTTTCGGTGCATGGTAAATTCTGTACAGAATTTTGGCAGTTTCGGTACATTGGGATTTTCAGTACAAAATACTTGTCCATTCATTCTATCCAAAATATAGTCTAACCTCATATTAATTGTAACAAAAATGCTTTTTCTCCAGATGGTGAATTAAATGTATATACCCTATAGCATTTTAGTTGCTTCACATCCTCGGAGATATCAAAGAAAAATACAATACTTCGTAAATAAAGCGGGTATTCCATTAATACAACCATAACCTGACTTCCCGCATGTGCAGTTTAATCAAAATAAATACGATAAAGGGAGACAATTTCAGTTATTACTAACTTGAATGCAGATTTTCGTAAGTTACTCGTCAAGTTTATTTACCTCGCCCTCCAGATGCGGCTTCCGAATTAGATCACGTGATAAGTTGGTTGTAAATATTCTGTTTACAAACATCGCGTTTTAGACAGCCATATCTCAATTAATACGACGAATTTGATCATAACATTTGCAAGGGCCCTTTTCAATATGTTTTACGTTATACATATATATATATATATATATATATATATATATATATATATATATATATATATATATATATATATATATATATATATATATATATATATATATATATATATATATATATATATATATATATATAATTAACACAATTTAGAATATGCACTGTACTAGCAAACATAGGATATATAGATTTAAGGCGTGTTGTTATGTGTATTTAACTTCTAGAGGACACGAAAAAGGGAAAATGTAACTTTGTGTAAAAATCTTAATTGTGATAAAAACAATGGCCAAAAGCGGGAAGTAATTTTAAGAAATACATATTAGAAATAAAAGAACAACCATTATCTTTATCATCAAAGAGGATGTTTACGTCCTCAAACGTATTAAATCATACCAAACTTTCAATTGAATGAACTGTTTTATGATGCTAAATGTTTCATTCTAAACAAAGAATCGATGAAAACGGGAAAGAGGTCATGTGAAACTCATTTTGTATTCTGGTAGGATAAATGTAGTTAGGATATAGTTTGATTTACACAAAAAATAACAAAACAGTTTGAATTTTAAATATAAACACAGGAGCATAATTATACTCCATGATTTTAGTGGGTCATATGCGTATTTCGACAAATTAGGTATTATGAGATTTTTATGCTTCAGTATCTGTATTTGGCATCTTGTTCTGATTGTCAGATTGTCAGTCCGATAATGGTCTAAGCAAATGGCCATAACTTTGTATGGTAAGTGTTAGGGCCTTAATATGTCATATGTGTTGCCCTTATGACATATTCTTCAAATGCGTTATATTTGTTTTTTTTTTTTTTTTTTTTTGGGGGGGGGGGGTTGTTTTTGCTTTGTGGTTTTGAACTTGAAGAATTATCTACTTTTCAAATTCTTTTACCTTCTTCATAAACGGCAAGTTAAAGCGCTATAATATTTTGCATGCGTTTTTCTTGAGAGACACCCTTTCATGTGGTACCAGCATTAAATATTTTGACATTGATGTCAAGAATGATTTTCTGTCAAGAGCATTAATTGAATAATTTGCTGTCCTACAGGATAATCAATATTCCCAAACAAATTTTGTTCGAAATAATAATGGTGTTTGATTAAAGCATCAACATGTAAAATGTTCATAAGTTTCCTTTTAGACAGAACAATAGTTTGGTTATCAATACTAGTAATTCCCCCGTCAAAATCTGTATTAGATCAACCGTTTTCTCTACACTCTCCCTATGCTGAGGAACATTGAAACCCATTCTTACTGCATGAATACCTTTTCGTATCACAACTAGTTTTACGATCACACCATATGACATTAAGAAGGTTTAAAGGGGCTTCACCTTTGAGACTCCTAATTAGGAAAAATTTTTAATTAAGACGTTTTCGTCCCCATTGCAGGTATGTGCGCAGAATGTGAAATTTTGCTGCGTTAGATGACGGTGGCAAGATGTACATTTAACAGATGATTTATTCGCTAAAACTCTGCTAGCAAATTTTCTGTAGAAAAGGACGTTCTATCCTCCATTAGTATTCCAGAGAGAAAGAGACAAAAAAAGTACTTTCCCCGTGCGTTATTTATTTTTTCGTTTGCTTGTGCAGAATTTGTGTGTTTGTATTTTTATGAATTCGTTGTTCTGTACCTCCCTCAGTGTAACGCCTTTTCCAATGTCAAACATGTATGCGTGAGGTACGTTCACAGCCACTTTTAAAAAGCATGCACCAATGGCAATTGTGGGTACATTTCAGGACCAAGCGCTACTTTAATAGTCTTAAAGACATGCAATATTCTCGTGGTTGTCTTTGATGCACGTAAAGTCCTGGAAAAATCTGATTGGAATTCATTTCTGCCTGATACCAAAAAAAAACTATAATGTCTGTGTCGTCATCTAGCAATACTGTTGGTCTCTGACGTATTACACCAAAGTACTGCCCATCCATGTGTCCACTGAATTCGATGTATCAATGACATAGTGTGCATAGTTCCTGGTATATCAACAACACAACATTCGCCTGTACCTCAGAATGTATATCCAAGTGCAGACATCTGTATAATTCTCAAGGGTACTTTTGCATAAAGAGTAGTATGTCTAATATCATCGTATAATTTAAAGAGAGCTGTAGTCTAATCGCAGACAAGTGTGATGTGCATCATATTTATTTTCAGTCATCAAATTAAGTAAATCACTCTAAAACTAAGGAGTATCTCCCTCATGCATAGCTCTGTCCTTAAATAGATTCTTTGGTTCACTTTTCTGTCATTTTGGTTTCAACACTGCTCTTCAAATATTTATATATTTTGAGAATTCCATATTATGCACCAAATTAAGAGGTATATATGTTCTATATTTATAAATATATCATACAGCGGAGACCATAGCTTTAAGGATTTAACTGTTTTAAGCAAACCTATTTCCTGTGTAGGATGATAAGGATATAGTGGTTGAGAACTTCCTGTTTATTTTACATGTACGGTGATGTCAAATGGTAAGTGATGGAGCACTTCCATGGCAAGCGATTAATGGTGAAGCCTGTTTATTTTACTTGTTTGGTGGTGGCAAGTGTTTAGTTCAATTCAATTCAATTTATTCAAATGCCATACAGCATATAGAAAAACGACACGTCATTTAGATTACAACGAGCACAGATTCTATTTGCTCTCACTTCGTTAACATATCTACCTTGTTCTATTTTCTCTCACTTCGTTAACATATCTGCCTTGTTCCATTAGCAGGTTATGGGAAGATAATCTAAATTTTGCAATATATGTCTTATAAAGCAAGGGAATTGGTTTTTGCAGATAGTGTTGCAATGTAAAGTTATCGATAATATGTTGCTATATAATTCCCTTGGTAGATCTTGAAATTTCACTCAACATATTTTGTTTTAACCTTTTAACCTTTTATCAATGATGTTTAATGTAAACTGGTCGTTATATAAACTATCAAATAAATATGATAACCCAAGTTTGTTAAGTCACGTATATTTTGAACCTATTCGTACCTCCTTTCAACCATTTCCCTATAGCAAGAATTTTTTATTTTTAACCAGTATTTGAATATTTTTATTTTTCTTTGAATATGGAGCGGGTATACACCCAATTCATAGTACAAAAAATTATTTGAATTACTCTTTTTAAATCCCAGTATACTTTTACAAACTAGTGTGAACTTTTTCAACTTTAAAGGTATATATGTTCCATATTCACTATAACCACTAGGCCGGTGTCACTGCTGGTGGACTGATAGTTTCCGAGGGCATCATAAGTCTAGTTATCAGTGCTTTTGTACTGACATTCAATATATATAGTTCAAATTTTCAGTCATCAAATTAAGTAAATCACTCTAAAACTAAGGAGTATCTCCCTCATGCATAGCTCTGTCCTTAGATTTATTCTTTGGTGCACTTTTCCGTCATTTTGGCTTCAACACTGCTCTTTATATTTTTATATATTTTAAGAATTCCAATCATTCGGCCACGAGCATCACTGAAGAGACATAACTTGTCGAAATGCACATATGGTGCACAAAATTAAAAGGTATATATGTTCCATATTCATTCTAAAGCTTTATGAAAACCCCCATACCTCTGCCCCACAATTAAGTATACTACATACATAAGTATCAAAGACAGAGCATTTAGTTATAATATTGAAATTAAAGGTTTTAAGACTACTTGTGTTTTCAAAATCATGTACATACAACGAATATAATATAGGTGACATTACCTCCCCTTGTAACAAACCGGAAGTTGAAGTGAAGTATTCAATTAAAACACACATAATTTAATATTATCATACAGTGATTTAATAATTTTGAAAAGTTTTCCAAGAATGCCCACGTTAATAAGTTTACCCCACAATTTACATATGTCAATGAAGTCGAAAGCTTTTTTGTAATCTATAAATCAGCAATACAATTTTCTTTTATATTTTAAGGTGCGATTTATCATTGACTGTAAAACAAATATCGCATCCACGGTACTCACACCCTCCTTAAAACCAAATTGTGCGTCCCCTGTGGTTCTATATGTTTTATCCCAATTAAGTAATCGTTTGTTTAAAATAGATGTAAATAATTTACCCAGGCAGCTTACAATAGTAATGCCCCTGTAATTATCTGGATCATTCATGTCACCTTTTTTAAAAATCGGGACGATACATCCTTGAGCCCAATAGGCAGGAAAATAACCAGTACTCAATATACGACTGAATAAAGTTAAAAGACTGTACAATAAAGTATCTTTACATTGTATTAACAATTCGTTTACTAAGTTATCCTCTGCACAACTTTTATTTATGTTTAGGTTTTTGATTGCATTTTCAATTTTATTTGTGGTAATTGGAACGTCCAGTTCTTCATATACAGGTGACTCGTGGTTTTCGGGGTCACTGACCGTGTCAATGCCTGCTGTTGAATGTGTGCTAGCCAAATTTTTAAAATGCGAAAAGAATTCATCTGATGATATGTTTGATTTGACGCTCCTTGATTTACGTTTAGAAAAAAAAACTATGGAATTGTTTTGGGTTGTGTTTTCTTATATATTCAATGTTATTTCCTTGATGTCGATAATATTCACGCTTCAATTTGTTGGCAATACGTTTATACGCAAATTTTTTGCATTTGATAAAGTGTGATTTGCAGTTGATTTACATAAATTAAAGTTGTGCAGCGCTGTTTTATATTCTAGATACAGAGTTTTACAAATACTGTTAAACCCAGGTTTATCTACATTACCAGAAGCCTTTTTCTGATTACCACAGGACGAACCGGTACAACAGTGTTTAACAACACAGAAAGGTTGCATTAAGGAACATAACATAGAAGAAAAATTATTGACACCTGTATTTACATCTGATTGGCTGCACGAAGGCGACTCCAGATGAGCATTTAAAGAAGTTAAATTCGATTCCAAATTATTTCTAACTACAGTCAAACCTCGTTATCTCGAAGTCGGAGGGACCGTGGAAAATACTTCGAGATATCCGTAGTTCGAGATATCCAAATTTCGAGTTTAGGAACACAAATCTTGCAGTTGTTAATGTACGGCGATTCATTTGACATTTGTGATTATTATAGTAGATGTATGAGATATACATGTATTTATTAATAAATACGCATGAAGATGTGCATATTGTATTGTTCCTAAATAATTAATCTAAATCTCATCATACCTTTCATATTTTATGAATATATAGAGAGTATACTCCAAAACTGAAAACGCCATGTTTCCTTTTCAGTAACATCGTAATTTAAATCCAATACTGGATATAACTGTCGTATACTATACCTAAAACCGAGGACGGGCTAACACGTAAGACAAGATAAAGACACACGTCACAATTTGATTTAATTACGATTATTTTGCATAAAAATACAAAGGCATACACAGGGATTGGAAATAGTAATAATTAATGAACAGTGTAAAGAAATTTCTTTAAACGCAGGTATGAAAAAGCATTAATTGCAGTTAATGTTAATTATCTAATTTTGTGACTAGTTTAATAAGCTATCATCATTTATTAATATTTGGTATAAATAACAGGGTACGCACGGACGCGATCGATTATGTAATTACTGCGGCTTTGTACACCGACGCGGTCAATTGATCACACCACGCGAGCGACCTGTCATTTAGGGTAAATGCTGCTGGGAATATTGTCAATAAGAAGCCAACTTCGAGATAAACCGGGGGAATAAAAACTTCGGGACTTGAAAATGTATTCGAGATAAGCATGGTATTCGACATATCAGTGTTTGACACATCCGGGGTGAATTTAATCATGATATGAAGGATTTTTTTCGGGACCAACGTTCGACTTCGAGATATCCCGGCTATTCGAGATATCAGTGTTCGAGATATCGAAGTTTGACTGTATTTGAATGTTATCATCATTCCACTTGACTGAAAAACTGTCAATTCTCTAATGGTTTAGTTTAGTGGAGACGGATTGTTTTCGTTTGGTAAATGTATGTACAGATAGCAAAAAACAAGTGCATGGTCAGAAAATGTATTAAATTGACCTGAAGTGAACTCAGTGATGTAAGACATTTGGGATATAACAGATAACAGGTAATTGATCAAACTGATTCCATTTGAGCCATAGAAAGTGACGCTGCCATTCGGGTCGCCTTTGTGTCTACCGTTAACAATATCTAAGTTCGGTAGATTTACAGAAAAACTATAATCGTCTACCGAACGTATTTACTTGAGTATCCATTGACTTACACTTGAGTGTACCATAGTCTGAACTATAATTTATAATAGTATTTAAAAACCTTGAAACATTGTGACTTTGAATATCGTGATCAATAGAATCATTCAGAGATCCACATCTTGCATTAAGTTCACCCATGATAAGAATGTTACCCTCATTCCAATATTTTGAAGTAGAATTCTCAAGATTAGCAAATAATTCAATATTGCCTTTACAATAAAACTTGCTATTTTCAGGTGGGATGTAACAGGCAGGAATAAAATTGGTTTATTGTTATCAGAACTAATTTTCAGCCAAATAATGCTGTCATGAATGTTATCTAAAACACTGACAAACTTGGAATACTGACATTTAACAAATATTACTATACCTCCCCCTTTTCCGAATTTACGTGGAAAGAGATAAGTGACATATCCAGGTAAACTCAAGCTGAGATCATATGAAATCCAACATTCAGTAAGAGAGATAATATCATAGCTTAGAGTTGCAGATACAAAATCAGGATCCGATTTCGAACTTGCTTTCCTCTTTTTTGCTGTATTTTGGCATTTTTATTCTATATTCCAATAATCAAACACAGAAATATTTGGTTAAGAAATAATGACGTCCTAGTCGTTATCTTATGTCCAGTAACAGTTACTGGTTACAAGTTACTGGATATTAGATAAGGATGTCATTATTTCTATTCTGACATGAACTGTAGAAACAAGTATGAAAATAAGTACTTTAATATTAATATTTTATTTCAACAACAATAAATTTAGGTCATACACGCTTTATCCATTGTGCATGTAATTTATGTGTATCGAAAGTAGATGCAGACGATAGTGGATGTTACATAAAATCAATAATTTGATTTTCAGAAAACCTAAACAGCATGACCTAAATCGGTTTTCTGGAAAAAGATTTTATTCACATTGTCAAAGTCAATAACAACGATGGGTGGGCGCGGGGCTTTTAAACCCATGACTGCTTAGTAAACGTGGTGATTCTGACCGTGAATATATCGGAGAATAAGGCACGGTGAAGCACTATGGGACATATAGGGGGAAATTATCAAGTCATGTTAGAATTGATAATAACATTTCTCATTTGCAGTTGCCTAAAACTCGCATTTTCAAGCAGCAATCTAAGAAAAATTTACTAATTCGACGGAGCTCAGAAATATACGTCTGCTCAGGTCAAAAACTACTCACTCCGTAAGTGTTTAGTGGTGGAGCACTTCCTGTTTTTTTTACCTGTATGGTGGTGGCAAGCGATTATTGGTAAAGAAAACTAAGATACCTGAGAAAACACCAACGGAAGGTACACTGGTGATTCTTCCAACATACTCGGTTGGTTGGTCGGATGATTAATTGGTGTTTTAAGTCGCTTTCAACAATTTTTCAGTTATATCTCGACACGGAGGGCGGAGGTGACGAAGAAGTTAAAGGTAGTGGTGGAATCCAGGAGTGGAACCCGGATCGTTTGCATTTCAGGCCGAGGCTTAACCATTACAGTGTTCTTGCCCATGCTGTACAATAGTTGCTGACTAATAGCAAATGTGGTGTTTCAAATGTTGTTATGTATAGGTGTTTAAATTTCTTTTCCTATGGAGACAATTATAAACAAACTTTTATCATGATTTTATATGTTTAATGCTTATATATTTTCCCTTCCTCGTCGATCCCTTTAGCGCCATTGACATAATGCCAGCATTTATCATTATCTGTTGTATTCTTCACGTTTCTTTGCATGGTAGGGCTAGAATGTGCAGCCGTTCGTGTAATGGATAATCGCGTTAACAGATTCCAATATCTCTCCAGTCTTGGAACGGACTTCAAACCCGCTCTAAACTGCTGACTTGCTACGACGTACATAATAAAATTGATACTGTAATTGACCTGTTCTAGTATCTGAGCCACATTGCGAAAAATCAAGAAACTCGCTGAGTTGTTTCCGAATGCTTTGACCCCAATATAAAAGGAAATGTTGTGTAGTACTGTTATTGGCATTACCAAAATAAAATAGGCTATGACGATGCTCATCAACATTACCGTGGTCTTCGTGCTTTGGTCATTCTTCATACTGGAGTTGGTCATATTCATTCTTTTTCGTCGTTGTTGACCAAGCTTAGCAAGAATTAATAGAGAGACGGTTACTAATATTGTTATTGGAATGAACGAGTACATACTTGATGCGGTTGTCAGCATGCTTTCATACCACTGTACCTCCGATGGGTCGCTCTTGTCAAAATAGTCGGGATAGCAAAAACCGTCGTCAAGGACTTGTGAGGAGTACGTCCATACTGCATTGAACGTGCCGATGAGGATGTATATTGCAACAATGACACATATAGCCAGTTTTTTGTTCCATATAATCTTTGCCTTTAGTGGAAACCAGACTGCGACGAATCTTTCAAGACATATAAATACAACAAACCACGAAGACGTCATCTTCCCAGTTCTACAGAAAAAGAAGAACAACTTACACCCTACTTGAGACAAAGCCCGAACGTCGATCCCGAATAACTTAACAACGAACATTTTGTTGAAGGGTTGGGTAATAAGAAGAAGAGAATCAGACACGGCAAGGGCAATGAGAAACATTCGGGAGGTCAGTTGTTGATATCTCTTCGTATTCATGACGATGATTGTTAGTGTATTTCCCGTGATTCCAAACGCCAGCAACGATGGCAAAAGAATGTAGTTGGCGATTTCCAGACCATCAAGGACTTTGTCGTATGTGCTTTTGTCGGCTACGGCTGGGAGAGGTGATGTAACATTGCATGTGCCTTTACACAAATGCCCAACTGATGTAATATTTATTCCAGTAGTATTTTGCATCATGATAATTTGTTATCTACAATAAAGATAATTACAACTAGAAACGAGCTCGTTGCTAAAGCAACGAGTAGGTTTCACAAGTTAAAGTCGAAGCAACGAAGCTGAGATCTCCTACTCTAATACACAATTCTTTTTCACGATCCAGATATCTGATCTTTAGTGATGGTATCCACATTGCGCAATCTACTTGCAGAAATTGTAAGTAACAGCGACTTACATTATATACATTGTACTGAAGCCTACATCGCACAATATCGACTACTCTTGACCATATATTTGAAACAAGAAACATGTAGGACAGTCACACTTAGTACAATCTGCACGTGTAACCTAGATCTCCAGTCCTTACTCCCCGCTTTATGTTGTTTATTTATTAAGTTACGCAAGGTATTTCGCGTGTACAGATGTTTGACCTTGAATCGCCACTCTGCTGGAATAAACAATTCTCCTCGCGATGGCCGTTAATAATGCCGCTTTCCGCAATATACAAAACAAAGACTTGACAATGTCTCGTATTCCACAGGTAAGCACTGTAACTCGCGATTAATTCACACACGTTTGAAGTCCTGTATAACAGCGGCTTGACCATATATTTGAAACAAGAAACATGTAGGACAGTCACACTTAGTACAATCTGCACGTGTAACCTAGATCTCCAGTCCTTACACCCCGCTTTATGTTGTTTATTTATTAAGTTACGCAAGGTATTTCGCGTGTACAGATGTTTGACCTTGAATCGCCACTCTGCTGGAATAAACAATTCTCCTCGCGATGGCCGTTAATAATGCCGCTTTCCGCAATATACAAAACAAAGACTTGACAATGTCTCGTATTCCACAGGTAAGCACTGTAACTCGCGATTAATTCACACACGTTTGAAGTCCTGTATAACAGCGGCTTGACCATATATTTGAAACAAGAAACATGTAGGACAGTCACACTTAGTACAATCTGCACGTGTAACCTAGATCTCCAGTCCTTACACCCCGCTTTATGTTGTTTATTTGTTAACTTACGCAAGGTATTTCGCGTGTACAGATGTTTGACCTTGAATCGCCACTCTGCTGCAATAAACAATTCTCCTCGCGATGGCCTTTAGTAATGCCGCTTTCCCCAATATACAAAACAAAGACTTGACAATGTCTCGTATTCCACAGGTAAAGCACTGTAACTCGCGATTAATTCACACACGTTTGAAGTCCTGTATAACAGCGGTGCTGTGCGAGGTATTAAGCAAGGCAAATTCACCGCGCTTCTCTAATGTGTAATGCCGACGCTCGGAGAAGATTTCTTTATAGCCTTGTTCAGCAGTAGCTCGTAGAATGCAATCATTGGTTTTTTTTTTTTTTTTTGTTTTTTTTTTATTTTGTTTCTTTTTGTTTGTCTGTTTTTGTTTTTGTTTTTGTTTTTTTTTTTTTTTGTTTAAGAATTCGAATGCATAATACTTTCTCAAACTCTATTTTATAGAAAGCACTTTAAATCGCGATTGAATTAATCGCGAGTTACTGCGCCTTGTCCATGGAAGAAGTCCTATATCACAGCGGTGTCGTGCAAGGTATTAAGCAAGGCAAATTGACCGCGCTTCTGAAGATATGTTTATTGCGTTGTTCATCAGTAGAGTGCCCAAAATTTGATTTTTGTTTAAGAAATCGAAATCAAAATGCTTTCTCAAACTCTTGTTTTTATAATTTGTTCATACGACGAATAAAAAATACTTGAAAGTTACGCAAGTAAGATATTTTTATAAAAAAATCTTTAAATTGCTCACTTTCAAATACCGGGAAACATGTTTCATAGTAAAATCGTTACGGAAAATCGTTTCGTAATGTTTTGGAAACTAAAAGACTAAAAATAAGACAGTTTTGAACATTACGTAATTTTTAAAAAACTTTAAATTGAAATAGAGGCCAAACTAAAAGAGATAGATAATATCGGCCGATGAAAGTTCTAAAGATATGAACCTAGAGAACATAACAGTGAAAATTTGAGAGATCTACCATTAAAACTAAAAGCTACATACGCGAAAATCGAAAAATATTAAATCTTACGTAATTCTCTTAAAACGTCGTATATTTCGAAAATTTTTTTCATTAAACGGGAGTATGTGTCTGTGAGAATGAATAGCCGAAAGATGAAATTTCAAAGTAAAGAGTCGGTAGATACCCTCATTCCCTATCATGCTACCAATTTTCACATCTCTACCTTCTTTAATAAGCGAGCTTTAGCTGAAACCATTTCATTAAACATTAATGAACTTTATGTGACGTTGAAAGCATCACTTTAAAGGGGGTTGTCGTGTTTAAACCTAAATAACTCGAAAACGGTAAGAGTTAGCGAAAATTTGATGGCAATGTTATGCATATAAATTTTCGCGCAGAATCGATTGCAACAATCCCCGATTCGATAAGATGAAAATTAATGGAGTTATGACGTCATTTACAAAGTATGACGTCATTTTCAGGAATTTGGTACCATGCCAATTCCCTTTTGTCAGTCGGTAGATATTTGCATTCTCTTTTATGCTACCAAATTTCATACCTCTAGCTTTATCAATAAGCGAGACACAGGTACCTGAAGTTTTAAATTGTATTTTCAGGAAAGGCCAAACACTGAACTTTGACCGCAAATATCTCGAAAACGGTAAGAGATATCGAAATTCTGTTGCCGGTATCTACCATTTTACTTTTTCACGCAGAATCGATTCCAACCGTCCCCGCCTCGATCCGATGAAAAATAAGGGAGATATGACGTCATTTACAAAGTATGACGTCACTTTCAGGAATTTGGTACCATGCCAATTCCCTTTTGTCAGTCGGTAGATATTTGCATTTTCTTTTATGCTACCAAATTTCATACCTCTAGCTTTATCAATAAGCGAGACACAGGTACCTGAAGTTTTAAATTGTATTTTCAGGAAAGGCCAAACACTGAACTTTGACTGCAAATATCTCGAAAACGGTAAGAGATATCGAAAATCTGAGACCAGACCTTTCTCCTTTAACTACTTTTTCACGCAGAATCGATTGCAACAATCCCCGATTCGATACGATGAAAAATAAGGGAGTTATGACGTCATTTAGAAAAGTATGACGTCATTTTCAGGAATTTGGCACCTTGCCAATTCCCTTTTGTCAGTCGGTAGATATTTGCATTCTCTTTTATGCTACCAAATTTCATACCTCTAGCTTTATCAATAAGCGAGACACAGGTACCTGAAGTTTTAAATTGTATTTTCAGGAAAGGCCAAACACTGAACTTTGACCGCAAATATCTCGAAAACGGTAAGAGATATCGAAATTCTGTTGCCGGTATTTACCATTTTACTTTTTCACGCAGAATCGATTCCAACCGTCCCCGCCTCGATCCGATGAAAAATAAGGGAGATATGACGTCATTTACAAAGTATGACGTCATTTTCAGGAATTTGGCTCCATGCCAAATTCCTCTTGTCAGTCGGTAGATATTCTCAATCTCTATCATGCTACCCAATTTCACACCTCTATCTTCCTCAATAAGCGAGCTATAGGCGAAAACATTTCATGAATAATTAATGAGTGTTGATGACGTCACAAACATCACTTTAAAGGGGGTTGTCGTGTTCAAACGCAAATAACTCGAGAACCGTAAGAGTTAGCGAAAATCTGAGAACACTTTACTGGTAGGTATTTGAACGCTCTATCGAATGGAAGAAACCCGATCAAAATCCGACTGCAAATAAAGTCGCTAGACCTTGCCAAAGATTTGATTCGAAAATTTTCAATAATTTCAAAAATATTGGCAGCATGCCATTTTCATTCTAGAGGTAGATTAAGAATGTGGAAACATGTTTAGATATAAAATTTCATGCCGATATCTCATTTAATAAGAGAGATATTAATGTATGAATATTTAATTAGCTTTGATGACGTCATAGCGAATTTTCCCACGCTCATTGTGACTTTATTTATGGTCCGATTTCAAAAATTTTTCATATTCCAAATCAGACCATTAAAATCTTTCATCCTACTGTCTAAAATCTAAGATTGAAATATTTTTTTTGAAATGAAAACAATCGGGTCAAGGTCAACTTTTTCGGGGTAGAGCTACGAAATTGACGCAGTGACATAAAATCTTGCATCTCCTTTTCTGAATCGAATGCTGAAAATTTCATTCCAATCGGACAAATAATAAGGAAGATATAGCGATTCAAAATTTTGGCGTCGTAGGTGGCGCTGCGCGCTTATAAGCGGTAATTTAGAAAATTAAAAAAATCAAATCTTGAAAATTTAATTTCGAATCGAACACTGAAAACAGAATAGTAATATCTTTAATAATGAGTGATTTCTGAGCCGTCACAAAAAAAAAAACGGATGAAGAATAATAATAATAATAATAAGAAAAGACAGTAGAATAATAAAAGGTTTCACAAGTGAAACTTGTGAAACCTAATGATTAAAAAGTATGTCGCAATAGATGTGTTTGGATGATTTGTAAACAGTTTTATATAACTAAAAAACCTCGATGAATTTGGCCAGAGGTTTGCGAAGGTAGAACTTGACGGTTGTGACCGTTTGATATTTGTCGTATTGTTGTTATCAGGTTGTTTGCACATAGTGACATACCAAAAGGACATACAGGAATTACTTTGGTCGTTGTCTGTCTGTCCTTTGTGTATGTCTGTTTTACAGTAGGAGTAACACTTCAAGTAGAAAAGCAACAAAATATCATATATACTGCTTGAATCTTTATATGTATATTTACAAAACGTTGTAATATTAAGAGTCACATTTTAAATATGCAGTTTTAATGTGGCCAGCGTTTAAGACAGTGTCATGTACGGATAGAGCTAATTTTGACCATTGTTTGTCTGTCCGTCTGATGGAAATAACACTTATAAATACTATCACAGGGATTCGTCAAGGGTGTTTTGGGGCCGATTATCGGCCTCGTTCCCAATGCAAAAATACCCAATATTTTCCCCTAAATTTGACGAAATTTCCCAATTGGAACTCAAAAAATATTTCAATTAGTTCATCTAAAATAACTAATAAATCATTAATGTTGTGATGATTATGATTTATTTAAAGTTTTCGAATGACAGAGAAAATACTGGCTAAATTAAAAATTGCATTTGTCAAATAAGAGAGTGAATTCAAAAATTATATATATATATATATATATATATGGAGAAAAATAGATAATTCTTTGTAATGTCTTGAAAATTTACAGAAAAATATTTAATTTTTAGACCAAGTTTTAATGATGTATCATATCTATTACAATAAAAAATTCACAATAGGCTACTTCTGTAAAACATAATTTGACATCAAGCATTTTATGTAATGGAAAGGAAATCAGTTAAACTAAAAAAATTGTGATATTTGTCATTTAATAGCACCATAAAGATGACCAAAAAAGAAAGAAAGTTGCTTTGTGATTGAATACACTCACTTAATTCCAAAGCTGTCTTTTATTTTATATGTCTTGTACTGTAGATCATATAGCACATTTAACTGTCTAAAAGAAAAAAGAGGAGTTACTGGCTCAGTTATGTTGCAGAAGTCATCATGGAGCTATAAAATACATAAATATCAATAATACACAAGCACATGTAACACATTACAAAAATATTTGATTGTAGTGCAAATACGATACCGACTTAGGACGGTCATTTAATTTGACAAAAGCCAAACAAATGATGTGGTTAAATAACATTGTTTTAAAGAGTGAAAAAATCTTAGAAATTCCCAAATTCATTAAACTGCCATGAATTTTCTTAGTTTGACAATGTAAACAGAATGAAAAAGATTTGGAAACTTGACTCTCTGGTAAATTTTAAATGGTCACACTTGTGATTATGTGTTGTTTTTTTTTTCTGAACTACCGACCCGAATTTTGAAAAAAAAGAATCCGTAAATCAATTTAAAAATGCCTTATTTAAAAGAATTCAATACAGCATAAGATAAGAAACAAGAATGAAGTATGATTTTACAACTGTTCTACTGGAAAATAAATGATTGAACACTTGTGTTTACAAGTATAACATTCCATTTGGGAGTGAAACATTAAAATTGAATTAATAGCCAGATGCTATAGATCGTTAACATGTAATATAATGCATGCATGTTGTAAATGAATACTATTAGAGTCGGACATCCGGGTATTTGAAAACGGGCATTCGGGACATTTTTGTTAAAGTATCGGACTTTATCATAGAGAGCAATGCATATTCCAAGAGCAATTTTAGTACAAAATAATTAAAATAATTTGTCATTCAAACAAATTAAAATTTGAGTATGATTTTAGAAATTTTTTATCATATTTCATATAAGCCAAACCCTGTGAAATTGATACAGAAGAACGTAAAGTTGTATTGGATAAAAAAGATACAGAATACTTAAAAGTACGAAAATCATACATTTTCATCTATTACAAGTTAGGTTTTCAATGACATGTCACAGATAAGATGAACAGAGTTACGTGACCTGTAGTCACTGAGTCTAGATCAATGTGTACGTTTTATTATTACAACACATACATATACATACATACATATATAAACATGAGAATTTTCAAAACTGCTTTAGTATTAAACCCTCATCAGTAGGGTTCAATCTACAACTTACAATCTTATAAATACACCTATAAGAGACAATATAGATCATTTTATGCATTGAAATAGAGTATTTATATACAGACGACATATGCCAACATACAACTATACAGCAAGTTGTAGATTGAACCCTACTGATGAGGGTTTAATACTTAAACTGTTTTGGAAATTCTCATGTTTTCCATATTGAAGTTACATATTGGCAGATCCCATTAAATGTGTCTGGGAAACATGATGCTTTTACATTTTCAGTTTTTATGACAAATTCTTTTGCAATAACTAAAAATTCAAAATTTAATGATTTTGGAATCTCTACACTAAAATATCCTAGAAACTTACCTTCCGAACGCTGGCGTCTGTGTCTGCCTGTTGATGTCGAAAACAATCTAAACGTGATGGTCTTTCACTTAATACTTATGACAATCGATAAACAGATTTCAGTATAAAAGCTACAACGAAGGTGTTGCTTTGTATTCATTTCCTCGTAATTAACTGTGTCATATATCCCGCCCTCATTAGATACATGTGTATTCGGCGGACATCATTAACAATCTTTTGTAATGATATATGTCGCTTACATTGTTAAATCTGCCATGCGTGGCGTTGATTTATCACACCCAGCTTCCTGACCATTGTTTATATTATATATATATATATATATATATATATATATATATATATATATATATATATATATATATATATATATATATATATATATATATATATATATATATATATATATATATATATATATATATATATATATATATCTTTGTCGCAAAATACATGATACGTTTCCCTGTGAAGCAATTAGCTAATTAGCTGAGATAAAGATGGTGTCTTTTTATGTATGTCTAAACTATAGTGTCTGGATAGGGCAATGTGCAAGTGTCAGGCAAACCTGTAGGAAATAACGATACAATGCGCAAATGTAACATTAGACACTTTCACTATTACTGAGCGACTAACATATTCATTGTCAAATGATAACGTTTCTCGTAAAATGTTTGACACGATGAAAAAAATATTGTCTCTGATGTCATTTTGCAGGAACACTTATCATATTGCCAACTAAAATGTTAGTCCCGTAGTAACAGTGAAAGGGTCTATGCAACAACGCACGAATGCATGAACGCGAAAGTGCATCAACGCACGAATGCAATATGCCCGAATACAACAACGCGCGAATGTAACAACACACAAATGCAACAACTCACGAATGCAACAAAGTACGGATGTAACTGAACACGAAAGCAACAATGCAATTATGCAACAAAGCGCCATTGCGATTTTAGAAAAATCCGTCCGAAAGGAACTCGTTGCGCATGGCAGTAAAATGACGAGGTATAAAGACAAGAAAGGTATAATGGCAAAAATGACACGAAAACTGGTATAAGGAGTATTAATATATTCTAAGATCGAAACTGGTATTTATTTTGTTATTTTCATACAAAGATGTTTTATTGGGGCCTCCAGGCCGTAATGCTCAAGTGTTAACATGTATTATACTTCGTATAATAAATCAAATATTTAAGAAAAAAGAGGAGTTACCGGCTCAGTTATGTGGCAGAAGTCACCATGGAGCTATACAATAATTCAACAAAATTCATATTTACCAGTTGCAATTACAACTTTACTTTTTTCTCAAATTTGAGACAGAATATGATTACATATGGTTTATGTATTTCTAATGAAACACATTTGTTAGATTCATTAAAGCTACTTAAACATTTTAAAAACAAATTTGTAAATATAGCTATGCACACCCGATTTGCAAGTCTATATTTAATGTACAGAAAATAATTCTACAAATATTGTTTTTCGTTGCAATCAATTTAAAAATTCTCTATGTATCTATATGGTTTCATTTTTGAAGTCCTTACAACAGGTGAAAACAAAATTCATATTTACCAATTGCAATTACAACTTAACTTTTTTCCCAAAGTTTGAGAAAGAATATGATTACATATGGTTTATGTATTTCTAATGAAACACATTTGTTAGATTCATTAAAGCTACTTAAACATTTTAACATTTATAATATAAGTAATTAAGACATTGAACAGAAATTTTGAAATTAATCAAAGTTTGTCACATTTATTCATAACACCAACGTCATAACATAACTGTACAGTTGACTAAAGGAAGAATGTCAAACCCACCCACCCTCTCCCCATCTCCACTCTCATTATACCTTTCTTGTTTTTATACGCCATCACATTCCTGTCATGCGCAATGAGTTCCTTCCTGAAGGATTGCTCTAAAATCGAGACAGCGTGTTGTTGCATCAGTGCATCTTTGCAATTTGGCATTCGTGCGATGATGCACTGCTGCAAAAGCAACATTGCATTCGTGCATTGTTGCTTCCCTGCGTTGTTGTATTCGAGTTGTTGCATTCGCGCGGTTGTGCGTGGTTATATTGGTACATCTGGGCATTGTTTCGTTATTTCTACCACGCTGTCTAACTTTTGCACATGGCCCTATCCAGACACCATACTGAATACATCCGGATTGTACTTATGATGAATATGACAGTGGAAGGGGTTAAGGATGCATAAAAGGCAACTTATTTAGAGAAATCAAAAAGGGTTCGTTATTTTCGAAAATAAATCAATGATTCAATGTGCTGTGATATATAACATGTTTGCCACTGTAATGCACAAAAATAAATAGACATTCAAAAATGTTTATATGATTTTTTTTTCTCTGCATGAAAATACGTACGGTAGCTCCGGACTACACTGTCTTCGTGTAGTGAGACTCCGGATGAAAACATGTGTAATAATAATCCGGAAAAATTGGTTGGGAACAAGCGTTTCCGGATTAACGGAGTATCACTGTTTCAACTTTCAAGGTATAGGCGAAGGGTCATTAATGAAAACAATATATTTATTGCTACTGTATATCTATTCCAATAGAAACAAAGGCAATTATTTAAATTTTTAAGATTAACAACAATTTGATTACATCAAAAGACTAAGCTGATATTTATGTACATACATTCATATAAAACATCAAAGTTAAATTATACAATGATAAAGATAAATTACTTTAAAAGATTAAAAATGAAATTGAAATACTAAGGTTAAAAATTAAGCTGTTTTTTGGGGCAATTTTTTTTTTTTTTTTTTTTTTTGGTTCATATATTGTGTTGGATAATTATGTAGATAAGCTCTGGATTTTTAGAAGAAATACATCTTTTCGTGATTCTGTTTATGAATTTGGATTTATGCAGTCAAATTTCTTTGTTCTTTTGTATATAGTGCTGTACATAGTATGCCTCATAGCTTGGGGCGCTGATTTTCATATTGCGAGTAGTACTCATATCCACAGTATGGAAAAAGCACACCTATGGTGAAACCGGTTTACCTATGGAATCGGGATATTCAAACCGACAAGAAGAACTTTTTTCGGACTTTGACATAGCTATTGCCGTAGGTAACATCATTGACGATGTGAAATGTGTGCAAAGAGATAGGGATTTATGGCGAATATACGTAAATTCAAGAGAAAGTAGGCAATTATTAATATCAAATGGGTTTGAATTCAGAAATCGAAACATCTCGCTGTTTGAAACAAACCCATTTTCAGCTGGCACTGAAAACCCCAATGATGAGGTTATTAGAGTGACCATAAAAGGAGTTCCTTTATCATTGGATGACGACTGTATCAAGCTAATGTTAGAGAAGTTAGGGGCAAAACTTAGTAGTGATTTTAAGTACGAAAAGATCCGTAATCCTGATACAAGGAAAATGATGGAAGTATTAAATGGAAATCGCTTCATTTATATGGAGCCTTTAGAGGAAGGAAGATTCTTACCAAGAACGAGTGTGTGTGCAGGTCTCAGGTGTACAATATACCATAGAGGGCAACCTTCCCGGAAAAGGAAAACAGTATGTACTAACTGTTGGGCAGAAGATCATACCCTTTTCCAGTGTGAGTTTGAGAAGTGTTGTAAAGTTTGCAAAGAGCCTGGACATACTCCAGGATCCGAAAAATGTAAATATGTCGATTCAAAACAAAAGGATATTGTGGCTTTCGGTGGCAAAGAGGATGTTCTTTCGAATTTTTATCCTTGTAAAATTAATCTGTTCGGCCAAAATAATGCGTCTAGTGAGCACATTTATCAACACACAAAGGCTATCCGATCAGGAGACTTAGTGCGAGCAACATCCATCCGAGAAGCGAGAACGGCTCTAGACGCAAAGCGCATCGGGGACCAAGTCATGGCATCGAATCAATGGATAGATACTAGAGAGGATGTTATGAGGGAAATTATAAACGCCAAACTTTCACAAGTTAGAGAATTTAAAGAAAAAATCACGTCTTTTGGGAAAAATACAGTATACGTAGAAGCTACATATGACGACTTTTGGGGTTCAGGGCTTGACCGCGTCGGTACGACAAAACGCCCAGGGAACACTGGCCCGGTAGGAACGAACTTGGGCGGATTATATCATCACTGGCGAGGAGTATTTGCGGCGTACATACAGGGCCTAACAGCCGCAGAAACGCAGAATAATAGCCGACTAAAGTGAATATCAGGCGTCTGAACTGTGACAGGTCAAGATTATTAGTATAAGGTACTATGATATTTACATGCAATAATTAAAATTTCCTGCCTGTCTGATAAATTTTAATCCACTTTCTTCCGTAAATAGAGTCTTTAAACATACTATCCTTAAACTGTCGGGGGTTAAACACCACAGAAACAAGAATAAAATTATGCACATGGTTAAATGATGCTAACATAGATATAGTTTTTCTTCAAGAAACTCATTATATAAATTCAAACGAAGTAAAATATAATTCATTCTGTACATTGTTATTCTGAATCGCTATTTAGTAGGGGAGTTTCTATTCTTTTTAGGAAAAATCTGCTTGTTGAAATTCTAAATAATCACAGGTCACAGGATGGTAGAAGATTACTTGTTAACATAAAGTTCGAAGATCAAATTATTACTCTAGTAAATGTTTACGCTCCAAATAATCAAAATAATAGAATTGATTTCTTTAAACGTTTGCATTCTTGGATAAACAAATTCTGTATTGATTATGACAACTTATTAATAGCAGGAGATTTTAATTGTCAGATCAGTAGTAAAAATAACAGAGTATGTTCTAATGATAAAAGTGTACATATACTTATAAATCTTTTATACCTTGCAAATCTCTGTGATATCTGGACTGAAATACATGATACTAAAACAGGTTAAACCTGGTGTGATGGTAATAACATGCCACAAAGTAGAATTGATTATATTTTCTTATCAAAACATTTTGTTTTCAATACAAAAAAAATCTGAGAAACGTTCCTGGAACACATTCTAAAGGATATAGAATGTCGGATCACAAAAGTCTTAAATTAGTATTAGATTTGAATCAAAGTAAACGAGGACCTGGATATTGGAAATTTAATGTTTCTCTTTTAGAAAATGTAGACTTTGTAAACGATATGAAAAAATTTATCTCTGAATATGATTCAAATGGAGAGGAAGATTACCACGTAATATGGGAAAATCTTAAACGAGAAATTAAAAGGTTTTGTGTACACTATTCATGTAAAGCTAGTAAGAGTGCAAAAAACATATAAAGCAATTGGAAAGTGAGATTGCACATATTGAAAATACTAAATCCCGTGATATTGATATGAACAGAAAAAAAGCTTTAGAATGTGAACTTAGTGAATTAATTACTTTAAACATTCATTCCAGTACATATATACACAGCAATATGAAATTGACATATAAATAACATTAGAGATCTGAAAACAAGTAAACTAATACTTATATTAATTCATCTCTCTATATATTAATGACATTGCAATCGTTAAGATTTGTAATTAACTGCATACTCAAGACAGAAAATTTATATACAAAAATACAAATTGAGTAACAATAAAGAGGATAATGAGAATATAGATGTATAGATATGTTTAAAGGAAAAAATATATACATAGCATCCATTTGGGGGAAAATAGATTTTTTAAATGAAATCGATAAATAGCATTTTATCTATTTAGATAATAAATTGAGTTGACATCATAGTGAATATGTTATGCATTACTGTGCGTTACTGAAACGCTTGGACTTTTTGAAAAATTCGTGCACAACGCTAAAGGTGTGTTCATTAACATTTGTTGGGGAAAGCATATTGCCGTAGAGGAGAGTGTGTAAAGTTTTGTCGTGTAAGCGTGCTATAGTCAGAGATCGCGTGTCATTATATAGTGGACATTCTTGGAGGTAATGTTTTGTGTTTTCGACGCTACCACATTCGCACAGAGGGCTCGGTACTTTGTTGCATTTAAATAAATGAGAGTTGAGGGAACTGCATTCGGTTCTTAATCGAGAATGGATTATTTGGTGCCGGAATTGAAATACGAAGGTGGGGGAGTTAAATCACGGTTTAGATATCTTTTAAATGCTGCTTTTGACGGATTATTGCGGACTTCACTGGGAATTTCATTCCACGAGGATATGACTGAAGGTAAGAAGGAACATTGATAGAAAGAGGTGTTACATTGAGGCGGGACTAAATTGGTACTATTGCGGGTGTTTCCTCCATGTATATCATAGGCACTACGCGGAACCAGGGCAGTAAGGTATTCCGGAGCAAAGTGATGGTACATTTTATGAAATAAAATGAGTTTATGTTTTATTCGTCGGTGTTTTAAAGTTTCCCAACCAGATTCTTTCGTTAGTAATGAAATACTTGCTAATTTAGTTGCGCCTGTAACAATTCTAGCGGCCTCATTATGGATTTGCTCTAAACGAAGTGTCAGTGTTTTAGAACAGTTATCCCAAATAACATCGGCATATTCTAGAGATGGTCGAATATATGCGAAATATAATTTTTGTAGCGATAATCTGTCAATTTGAAACTTTAATTTTCTTAAAACATTAAGTTTTTAGTAGCTTTAGAAATAAGACATTCAATATGATCATTCCAATTTCCATCAGAATTGAAAACTAGTCCAAGATGTTTATGATTATTTACACTTTGTATAGGAGTATAGTTCAGTAAAAGCGGAGGATGGTGCGGTGGATTTTGTTTCTTGGAAATAATTAACGATTCTGTTTTATTAGGATTAAAGTCAACCAACCACTTACAAGACCACTGGTGAATTTTTTCTAAATCATTGTTTAAGTTAAGTGCAGAACTCACAGGATCGTCTACAATTATATATAAAGATGTATCGTCAGCAAAAAGTCTTATGTTACTATTTATGTCTTTTACTATGTCATTGATATATATTAGAAACAATAGAGGGCCAAGTATAGAACCTTGAGGAACACCGGCTTTGATGTAAGACCACCGAGATGAGTATCCGTTAAGAACTACGCGTTGTTGTCGATTAGTCAGGTAATTATCGAACCAAGATTTTCTGAAATACCGATTGAATTTAATTTGTGTAGGAGACCTTTGTGCCAAACCCTATCAAACGCTTTGCTTATATCACAAAAAACTACCCTTATTTCTTTACCCTGGTCTAAAGCTTTGCTGAATTGATTTGAAATGTCAATTAACTGATTAATTGTCGAGTCGTTTGGACGGAAGCCGGATTGGAGATCAGATATTATACTGTTGCTTTGAATAAAATTATACAAATGTTTAAAGACACAGCGCTCCATGACTTTACCGAGGATATTTAGTAAGGATATTGGTCTGTAATTTTTAGTTAATGAAGGATCGTCTTTTTTAGCTCACCTGAGCCAAAGGCTCAAGTGAGCTATTGGCATCACTCTTCGTCCGTCGTCCGTCCGTCGTCCGTCCGTAAACTTTTCACATTTTCAACTTCTTCTTCAGAACCGCTTAAAGGATTTGCATGAAACTTGGTGTGGATGAAGTACTAGGGGTCCTCTACCAAGTTTGTTCATTTCATATAAATCCCTCAATAGGTGGCGCCACCATTGCTAAAAATAGATCTCAGAGGGTACCCCTCTTTGAAAATCTTCTTCTCCAGAACCAGTGTATGGACTATAAAACTAATGGCATCTGAGTGATCTAGAAGGATGTATGTCTAAAATTTGTTCATATCGTTGAAATCCGATAAATAATTTTTGACGTTTTTTTTACGTTTTTTTGGACTTTGTAATTTTAATGCAGAAAAGAAGTATTTTTGTCTTTTAGTAAACATTGATGCATTAATTTGGTTTAATTTGATCATTTTTATGATGAGAAATACTACTGCGAAGAAATTTTTTCAATAATTCATTTTTTGGATTTTTTATGAATTTTCTAAGACTTTCAAGAAAAAGGGGGGTGGGACAATTGGTGTAAACATTTCACAGTTTGAACTTTTTCTTCAGAACCACTTGTTGGAATTCAATGAAACTTGGCATGCATCAAGTACTCAAGGTCCCCGACAAATGCGGTCATCTTTGTCAGGATCCATCTATAGGTGGCGCCACCACAGGCAAAAGTAGGTCAAAGAGGGTACCCTACTTTGACAAACTTCTTCTTCAGACCGGGGGCATACAGAGACTAACCGAATGCATAGGAATGATCTAGAGGGATGTGTGAAGAAGTGTTGTTATTTTTGGTTCCATTCCGAAATCAAATTTTAGACGTTTTTTCATTTTTATTTTGGACTTTGTTATTTTAATGCATTAAAGAGTTATTAATTTCTTTTAGTAAACATTGATGCATTCATTTGGTTTCATTTAATCATTTCTATGGTAAGGAATGCTGGTGTGAAGGAATTTTTTCAATATCTCGATTTTTGAATTTTTTATGAATTTTTTAAGACTTCCAAGAAAAGGGGGGGGGGACAATTTTTCATATCTTCAACTTGATCTACAGAACAACTTGAAGGATTGTGATAAAACTGGGTAGGATGCAAGTACTCATAGTCCTTTTCAAAGGTTTTGTTTTTTGTGCGGATCATCCAAATTGGTTAACAGATAATGCCACCATGTCTAAAAGTAGGTCTCACAATGGTACATATACCACTAGGTAATTGAAATATGGAGAGTAGCGGTTCAAATCCAGCTGTGGTCAAAAAAAATTTTTTTTTTTTTTACACATCTAAATAAGTTTTTAGATGTTTCTCAACACTCAACATATGAAATTAGGAATTTTACGTTTAAGTCTTCCAAAAAAAAAAAGGGGGGGGGGGTTGGCCATTTTTCACATTTTCAACTTTTTCTACAAAACTGTTTGAAGGATTTTAATAAATCTTGGTAGAAATAAGTCACTTATGATCCTCTTCAAATTCTGTTGTTTTCGTCCAGACCTCTTTACAGGTGGCGCCACCATAGTCAAGAGTAGGTCACAAAAGAGTTCCCTCGTTTAACAATATTCTTTTTCATACGGGCTGTATACAGAGACAAACAGAATGCATAGAAATGATCTAGAGGGATGAGTGAAGATGTATTGTCATTTTGGTTCCCTTCCAAAATCAAATTTTAGAATTTTTTTCGACATTTCTTTGGACTTGGTGATTCAATGCAGAAAAAAGTGTCTTATTTCCTAGTTAATTGATAATGATGATTTCTTATGGACTATTGTGATTATAATTATGGTAAGGATTGTTACTTTGAAAGAATTTTGTCAATATCGCAATTTTTGGATTTTCTATGAATTTTTTAAGACTTCCAAATGAGGGTGTATAGGAACAATTCAATCACATTTTTCACTTCTGCTGTTATACCACATGAAAGATTTTAATGAAACATGGAATACATGAAGTACTAAAAGTCCTCTATCAATTTGGTAAATTTCATCCAAATTGGTTAACAGATAATGCCACCATGTCTAAAAGGCAGTTCTCACAATAGTACATATACCACTTGGTAATTGAAATATGGAGAGTAGCGGTTCAAATCCAGCTGTGGTCAAATTTTTTTTTTCATTTCTTTACACATCTAAATAAGTTTTTAGATGTTTCTCAACACTCAACATATGAAATTAGGCAATTTTAAGTTAGATCTGGACAATATTTGAAACAATTGTTGTTCATGACCCAGACTTGAAATCAGTCAACAAAAGGCCCCACCTAAAGAAAATGACTAACTTGTTGCCCTGAATGACTTCTTGCAGAGACAAAGGAAATGCTTAATATCAAAATCACCTGAATGGATGTGCAAAAAAGTGTTGTTTTTTATTCTAGCCTGAAATAAAATTTGACATATTTTCAACATCTGTGTTGACTTGGTCACATTAATGCAAAAATAAATGAATTTTTCCTTCATGCATGACTGATAATATAGGTACTCAGGTGAGCGATATAGGCCCACTTGGGCCTCTTGTTTATATATCGGAGTCACGTTTGCTAGTTTCCAAAGGTCGGGGAATATGCCCAGTCGCAAAGAAAGATTATATAGTTTAGATAAAGGAACGGATAATTCGTCAGCAGCTGATTTTAGTAGAACTGGATTTATTTGATCTGGACCCGTTGCCTTGGAAGTATTTAGTAAGCGTAGAACGTCTCGTACATCATCTTCGCTAATATGTATATTATTTAGAGTTGTATTATTTATATCTGCGATATTAGGTAAAGGTCTGTTGGTGTCATTTATAGATTGTTGAAGAACGAAGTAGTCATTTAAGGCGTTAGCTTTATCTATATCTGTATGCATTATGGAATCGTTATATTTTAGTGACGGGATTTCGTGTGTATTTGTATTTGTGATAGTTTTGGCAATTTTCCACCATGTTTTGGGGTCGGAGTTTCCATTTCGTAATTAGTCTGACATTTTATTGAAATAATTTTCTTTAGATTTGCGTATCAGTTTAATGCATTTGTTTCTAATATTACGGAAAAGTAGCCAATGGGACGGATCATTTGTGTGCTTAGCACGATTATGAATTTGTTTACGTTTACGAATTATTTTCCTTATTTCATTATTTATCCGGGGGAGGTCATTTTTCCGAATTGTCACTATTTTATTAGGTATGTGGATAGCAGCAGTGTTAAGGATATAATCAGTAAGCTGACTCGCAGAAAGATTTGGATCACCCTTTATAATATCAGACCAGTCAGTTAAAGCAAGTTGATCGCGATACGAGTTGAAGTCAGCACGACGATAGATCCAAATTCTCCGTTTGAATGAGCGAGCGTGATGTTTTGAAATGTTCAGTAGAACGTATGTAGGGCAATGATAGCAAATGTCATTGGTAAGAAAATGCTCCCTGACCCCAGATTTGAATACAAGTTTTGGATCATTAACTAGGACCAGGTCAAGGAGGGAAGCGGAGGATTCGGTATAGTGTGTCGGTTCGTGTATTATTTGACGTAGGTTAAACGAATCGATAATATCGGATATATCATTAGTTGCTGAGGTCAGCTGGTTACAATTAAAGTCACCGCAAATGATCATACCGTCATGTTTAGTCGACATTGCATTTTCAATTGACGATTTTATAAGGTTCCATGTATTCGGGGAAGCATTTGGTGGTCTATAAAATATTCCGAACAGAATGGTTTGTTTATGTAGGATTACTTCAAGCCAGACACATTCAACATGGTCAATTTCGAGGTCTATACGACGGTGTGAATTAATATGCGGTTTTACATAAACCGATATGCCACCACCTATTCTATCGGATCTGATGTAGTTATAAGGTTCTTTAAAGCCAGGTATGAAGAAGTCGTCTGGGCAAGTGGAGGGTTTTAACCAAGTTTCAGTGAAACTTAAAATGTCGAACTCGTGTAGCTCGGTGTGAAAGAGATCTAGTTTTGGAATTAAACTTTGGACATTTAAATTGACTATAGATACTTTAGATTTTAGGTCTATAAATGTAACATCTGAAACATCGCTGTCAATTGAGCTATCAAACGAATATGATATATCATTAGTATGATATGATGTCGGTCCAGGGTTTGTCTCGATGTCACCCGAGAGAATGAGGACAAGTATACTCAGTACTAGGTACATGACTAAGCTACGGGAGGGAAGGCTATCTTGTAGACATGTAACAGTGGACGGTCTAATCGCCGTAATTGACTTGTTATTATGAAGATATATTTGTGATTGTGACCAATATGACAATACAAAAAGCAAAAAGTAATACAATGTGAAAACCCTTAAAATGAGTAATCATTAAAATATTCACTGTTAAAAGCATGAACAAGTCCAGCATTTTAGTTGACAGATAAGTTGCATGAACGTAGAAAAGACCAACCCTTACACCTACTAAGTTTGGACAGGCTGGCATTATGTAACAGCAGAGGGATGCAAGTAAACAGGTGATGGGGTTGGTCTTAAAAACTTATTAACTTTCCAGAGGTGATATGTATGACATGAATGAAGATAATCATTTTATTGATATTTAAGACGAAACGAGGAGGCAAAAGTATGTCAACCAGGTAATCAGTTAAGAGATCTAAGATGGATGCTTTGGGTGGATGATAAATATCCGGAAAAAGAGTGGATGAGAAAAGATGTGAACACAGAAAAGTTAATAAATATATAAAAACATTGATGAAAATTGAAGGATGGGGCAGACGAAAAATCAAAAGTACACACCATCAAGTCTGATGGCGATAAGTTTAAAAAATCGTAAGCTTGTAGGGATCAAATTTAAGTAAATAGTTTTTGAAACGTATATGTACATTTGTTATGAATGTTTGCAGTGACTATAAAGAATTTTCAGTAAAATTTACAAAATGTTCTTACGCATGTAAACACTCACATATTGACCCTAATGCGCATGCGTGAGTTCTTCTTACATACGAGGACATACCGACACATAACAGACGGGCTAGCCTAAACTCAGACACACAATATAAATATGCATCTTCACATAACAATGCACAAACACGTAACAATACGTAAGACACGTATAAATAAGTATGTGTACAAAAACAGTCAGGCAGGTTGACATATAATACAAATACGGTATGTATCTACCCATGTACACTTACATCCATCCATACAGACGGACGGACAGTATTTAACATAGACATACATAAATTCATAATAAAAACGCATTTTCATTTAATAATGCGTAACACACGCACGCGTGCATTATAAACAGGTATAAATGCAGACACGGGCAGACCCATGTACACTTACATCCATCCATACAGACGGACGGACAGTATTTAACACAGACATACACAAATTCATAATAAAAACGCATTTCCATGTAATAATGCGAAACACACGCACGCGTGCATTATAAACAGGTATGAATGCAGACACGGGCAGACCCATGTACACTTACATCCTTCCATACAGACGGACGGACAATATTTAACACAGACATACATAAATTCATAATAAAAATGCATTTTCATGTAATAATGCGAAACACGCACACGCGTGCATTATAAACAGGTATAAATGCAGACACGGGCAGACATACAATACGAAAATAATCTACCAATTTACACTATTAAGATAATACATAATTAACAGTAATGCAGACATACGCATTACAAATACGTGCTAGCGCATGCGCGCCTAACTTCATGAGTGCATCTGTAGTATGTGATAGAAAAGATGAAGTAATACCAATCACTTACAGTTCAGCCATTGGTGGCGGTCACAGAGGCATATGATGCGCGGGGTTGGCGAGCGCGTACGAATTTGTTTTTGAGCTCCTCTAGTTTTTCATAATTATCAACTCTTTGTTTTTTGTCAAGATGATCGATCACGAAGATCTTGCCGTCGTCAGTCCACGACTTCTTAAATGTGTTACACTTGACTAGGCACCCTGCTCGGTACGCCAGCTCACTCCGAGCTTTAGTCAGGTCTTCGTTTACATATACACCTCTTGGGAACTGCTTTCGCGATTTGAGGGTACGCTGTTTGCGTTCCTGTTGGTCAAGTGTACGATGATGGCGCGGCACTTATGCGACTGACGGCGGCCTACACGGGTACCACTTTCAACGTCGTAAGGCTCAAGATGGACTCCTGCCTTCGATATTACTTGAATTGCGGAGCTTGTCACATCCTCGCGAGCCTCGTTGGAGTACTCGGGTATTCCTGAGATCCGGATGGAGTTTCTCCTACTGTATTGCTCCATGTCATCCAGGCGAGCACGAAGGGTGGCATTTTCGCATTTAAGGGAGACGATTTCCTCATGAGCCTGGTTGAGGGAGGTTGACAGTTCCTCATGGATGTTTTGCATTACCGGAGCCATGATGCTACTGATGTTCTGTACGATATAATCGCACACGGCCCGAGACACAGTGTCCATATCAGCCTGGTTTAAGGTCAGCAGGAGGCTGTCGCCGGTCGGAGGGTTCGTCCCAGTATTTGCACTTGGTTCCGCCGTTAGTGCGAGTGGGGTGAACTGCATGGAAGGCGATCCCGGCCCTTCTGATCCAGTAGATGTGATCCTTGATTTCTTGGGCTCTCTAGTAGGAGGGGTGGGCTGGGAGTCTCTGCGGAGTTTTGTGACTTGTGTAGATTCAGCCATGGTCTGTTTGTACTGGTCAAGACTGATAATGCACAGGTATACACAGATGTGAACTTAGGTGAAAATTCCTCTGATGAGTACTACTCAGGATATAAACACTGTCGATTTTTTTTTAAATTCAATGTTCAAAGTACTCTACATTTGAAGAAAAGAAATAAACTCACATATTTCGGAGAATAAGTTCTATCCAATATCAAAATTCCATCAAAACTTTTTAGGCGGCACTTTAAACTACTAAAAATCACATATTTGTTGGTGCCAAATTTCGTGCGTCTTCTTCTAACCCGAGCATGCGCATTCTGTCGTGAATTAATTGATGAAAAGGGGAAAGGCGCACAATTCGGTTGAGGGCTAAATGGATTGATAAAGGAGAAAAAAATTCTTCATACTTTTTAAAATTAGAGAAACATCACCAAGAAAATAATGTTATAAGAAAACTGGAAACTATTGAAAATGGTACAATCCGTTGTTTAAATACAGATGATGATATTTTTGGGCACATGTTTAAGTTCTATGAAAAGTTATATAAGTCATGTGATATTTCTAATGAATATTGAAAAATATTTATTGAGTATCGAATTTGAGTCTATTTTGACTGATGATCAGAAAATACAATTTGATGTTCCATTAACTTTTGCAGAATGTAGAGATGCTTTGTTAGACATGAAATGTAGTAAGTCACCAGGTATAGATGGCTTGCCGTGTGAATTCTATATTGCATTTTGGGAAGATTTGAAGTATTATATTTTCTCATCCGTGACAAAGTCTATGCAGAGTAATTCATTATCTTTTTCTCAGCGGTTACCCGTGATCACTCTTCTTTATAAAAAAAGGTAGTAAAACTAGTTTAGGAAACTATAGACCAATAAGTTTAACCAATACAGATTACAAAATTATCGCCTTTGCTTCGGCTAAAAGATTACAAAAAATCATTGATGTAATCATATCTCATGATCAATCTGCATATATTAAAGGAAGGTTTATAGGTTTAAACGCAAGAATTATATTAGATATATTTGAATACTGTGATGAATATAATAAAGATATGATATTATTATTTTTAGATTTTCAGAAAGCGTTTGATTCTGTAGACTGGAATTTTATGTTTCAGGTTTTAGAAAAATTTAATTTTGGTTCAAATTTTATTTCATGGCTTCAATTATTATATGAAAAGCCAATTTTTAAGTTAAAAAATAATGGATGGTTGTCCAAAACATGTAAAATGCACAGAGGCATTAGACAAGGGTGTCCCGTTTCTGCAATAATTTTTCTGTTCGTAATAGAAATACTTGCTCTAAAGATAAGAAAAACTAAGGATATAAAAGGTTTCAATACAAGTGAAATGTCGAATGAAATAAAGATCATTCAACATGCCGATGATTGTACTTTACCAATTGGTGACAAAGAATCGCTACGCGAAGTACTGAACGATATAAACGAATTTAGCATCTTTTCTGGCATGAAACTAAATATTTCAAAGACAGAATGTATTCTTCTTGGTTCTCTTAAAGGCAAATATGAAAATTTGTTTGATATAAAAGTCAACAACTCCTGTATAAAATCATTAGGTATTTTACATAGGCCATGATAAAGAATTATGTTACCACAATAATTGGACGAAATTAACAGACGAAATGGAAAATTATTTGAATCGTGGAAAACTAGGAAGCTCTCTATTTTTGGTAAATGTTGCGTAATTAATACTTTAGCAATCTCAAAATTAATATATAATAGTTCTGTTTTAAAATTTCCAGGTCGAAAAACTGTTAAAATTATAAACTCATTAATTTTCAATTTTATTTGGAATAAAAAAGATAGAATAAAACGTAATACTTTAATCGGTAGAATTACCCAAGGTGGTATTGGAGTCATTGATGTGGAGAGTAAAATTAAGGCAATTTAAGCGTCGTGGGTTAACAAAATTATTAAAAGTAAAGGCAGTGCGAGATGTTTCATTGATAGTATATGCCAAAATACTAATGTAGATATACATTATTTAATAAAAACTAACGAGACGGATATCCGAAAATACGATATTTTAGATAACTTTCCGTTATTTTATAAGGAAATTTTCGTGTGCTTTAACTCATGCAAGAAAATACAGAGCATTGAAAAATTATCTACTGTAAATATACTGATGCAGCCGTTATGGTGCAATAAGTATATAACATATAAGGGAAAGACATTATATTTCAAAAATTGGTTAGATTGTGATATGAAATTTGTTAAAGATGTTGTCGACGAAAATGGGTTGAAACCTATGCAGTGGTTTAATACCTAATTGAAACGAAAACACAATTGGATTTGTGAGTACAATATCATTAAGCAAAGTCTTAAAAAGTTTGATTCATTTTGTCAGTTTTCACAGGTAAATGTTTTGAATACACAGTGTCCCAAAACAGAAAATCTGTTCTGGGGAAACAATCTTGCAAATGTGAATGAAAGCACTTGTAAATTCTTTTATGACATATTATGTGAAAAAAAAATTAAAAACCAATATACCAATCTTATTATTCCCGTTTGTTTCATATTGATAAGAATTTTGGAAAAATATATATACACAGAAAATTTCAAATATGAAAGAAAAAGGTGTTGCTGAATTCAATTACAAGCTTTTAAACAATATTCTCTGTAACAGATTTCTTTTAAATAAATATAAAATAGTAAATGATATGAGATGTATGTTTTGTAACTGTGATAAGGAAGATAACGAACACCTTATATATACTTGTTCAAACGTCTGTGATATTTGGGAAAATGTAAGTAAAGCCCTTAAATTTGATGTAAGCTGGAAAACCATAGTAATTGGTCTCTATTTGAAATAAACAATAAAACCATAATATTGAATAACATTATATCATATATTGCATTTAAGATCTATAAATATAAAATGTATTGTAGATTAGAAGGAAAGGAAGAAAGTGTCAATTCCTTGCATTGGCATACATTTCAATCTCTAATGTTCTATGGTAAAGTTATGTTGAGTCTACGTAATTACGATATTGTTAAAATTGTTGATAAAGTATGTAACTATATGTGTCACACAAATGTTTAAATACAAAATAGAAAATACTCGTGTGTATGTATGTTTGTATATTTATAGGTATTTGTATATGTGTGTGTATGTATATCTCCCTTATTTTTCATCGGATCGAGGCGGGGACGGTTGGAATCGATTCTGCGTGAAAAAGTAAAATGGTATATACCAGCAACAGAATTTCGATATCTCTTACCGTTTTCGAGATATTTGCGGTCAAAGTTCAGTGTTTGGCCTTTCCTGAAAATACAATTTAAAACTTCAGGTACCTGTGTCTCGCTTATTGATAAAGCTAGAGGTATGAAATTTGGTAGCATAAAAGAGAATGCAAATATCTACCGACTGACAAAAGGGAATTGGCAAGGTGCCAAATTCCTGAAAATGACGTCATACTTTGTAAATGACGTCATAACTCCCTTATTTTTCATCTTATCGAATCGGGGATTGTTGCAATCGATTCTGCGCGAAAATTTATATGCATAACATTGCCATCAAATTTTCGCTAACTCTTACCGTTTTCGAGTTATTTAGGTTTAAACACGACAACCCCCTTTAAAGTGATGCTTTCAAACGTCACATAAAGTTCATTAATGTTTAATGAAATGGTTTCAGCTAAAGCTCGCTTATTAAAGAAGGTAGAGATGTGAAAATTGGTAGCATGATAGGGAATGAGGGTATCTACCGACTCTTTACTTTGAAATTTCATCTTTCGGCTATTCATTCTCACAGACACATACTCCCGTTTAATGAAAAAATTTTTCGAAATATACGACGTTTTAAGAGAATTACGTAAGATTTAATATTTTTCGATTTTCGCGTATGTAGCTTTTAGTTTTAATGGTAGATCTCTCAAATTTTCACTGTTATGTTCTCTAGGTTCATATCTTTAGAACTTTCATCGGCCGATATTATCTATCTCTTTTAGTTTGGCCTCTATTTCAATTTAAAGTTTTTTAAAAATTACGTAATGTTCAAAACTGTCTTATTTTTAGTCTTTTAGTTTCCAAAACATTACGAAACGATTTTCCGTAACGATTTTACTATGAAAAATGTTTCCCGGTATTTGAAAGTGAGCAATTTCAAGATTTTTTTATAAAAATATCTTACTTGCGTAACTTTCAAGTATTTTTTATTCGTCGTATGAACAAATTATAAAAAACAAGAGTTTGAGAAAGCATTTTGATTTCGATTTCTTAAACAAAAATCAAATTTTGGGCACTCTACTGATGAACAACGCAATAAACATATCTTCAGAAGCGCGGTCAATTTGCCTTGCTTAATACCTTGCACGACACCGCTGTGATATAGGACTTCTTCCATGGACAAGGCGCAGTAACTCGCGATTAATTCAATCGCGATTTAAAGTGCTTTCTATAAAATAGAGTTTGAGAAAGTATTATGCATTCGAATTCTTAAACAAAAAAAAAACCCCAAAAAATAAAAAAACCAACCCCCCCCCCCCCAAAAAAAAACAAAAAAAAAAAAAAAAAAGAAAAAAAAAAAGCAAATTTACATTCTACGAGCTACTGCTGAACAAGGCTATAAAGAAATCTTCTCCGAGCGTCGGCATTACACATTAGAGAAGCGCGGTGAATTTGCCTTGCTTAATACCTCGCACTGCGCCGCTGTTATACAGGACTTCAAACGTGTGTGAATTAATCGCCAGTTACAGTGCTTTACCTGTGGAATACGAGACATTGTCAAGTCTTTCTTTTGTATATTGGGGAAAGCGGCATTACTAAAGGCCATCGCGAGGAGAATTGTTTATTCCAGCAGAGTGGCGATTCAAGGTCAAACATCTGTACACGCGAAATAACTTGCGTAAGTTCATCGCGAGGAGAATTGTTTATTCCAGCAGAGAAGCGATTCAAGGTCAAACATCTGTACACGCGAAATACCTTGCGTAAGTTAATAAATAAACAACATAAAGCGGGCAGTAAGGACTGAAGATGTAGGTTACACGTGCAGATTGTACTAAGTGTGATTGTCCTACATGTTTCTTGTTTCAAATATATGGTCAAGAGTAGTCGATATTGTGCGATGTAGGCTTCAGTATAATGTGTATAATGTAAGTCGCCGTTACCTACAATTTCTGCAAGTAGATTGCGCAATGTGGATACCATCACTAAAGATCAGATATCTGGATCGTGAAAAAGAATTTTGTATTAGAGTAGGAGATCTCAGCTTCGCTGCTTCGACTTTAACTTGTGAAACCTACTCGTTGCTTTAGCAACGAGCTCGTTTCTAGTTATTATTATTATTATTCTTCATCCGTTTTTTTTTTTGTGACGGCTCAGAAATCACTCATTATTAAAGATATTACTATTCTGTTTTCAGTGTTCGATTCGAAATTAAATTTTCAAGATTTGATTTTTTTAATTTTCTAAATTACCGCTTATAAGCGCGCAGCGCCACCTACGACGCCAAAATTTTGAATCGCTATATCTTCCTTATTATTTATCCGATTGGAATGAAATTTTCAGCATTCGATTTAGAAAAGGAGATGCAAGATTTTATGTCACTGCGTCAATTTCGTAGCTCTACCCCGAAAAAGTTGACCTTGACCCGATTGTTTTCATTTCAAAAAAAATATTTCAATCTTAGATTTTAGACAGTAAGATGAAAGATTTTAATGGTCTGATTTCGAATATGAAAAATTTTTGAAATCGGACCATAAATAAAGTCACAATGAGCGTGGGAAAATTCGCTATGACGTCATCAAAGCTAATTAAATATTCATACGTTAATATCTCTCTTATTAAATGAGATATCGGCATGAAATTTTATATCTAAACATGTTTCCACATTCTTAATCTACCTCTAGAATGAAAATGGCATGCTGCCAATATTTTTGAAATTATTGAAAATTTTCGAATCAAATCTTTGGCAAAGTCTAGCGACTTTATTTGCAGTCGGATTTTGATCGGGTTTCTTCCATTCGATAGAGCGTTCAAATACCTACCAGTAAAGTGTTCTCAGATTTTCGCTAACTCTTACGGTTCTCGAGTTATTTGCGTTTGAACACGACAACCCCCTTTAAAGTGATGTTTGTGACGTCATCAACACTCATTAATTATTCATGAAATGTTTTCGCCTATAGCTCGCTTATTGAGGAAGATAGAGGTGTGAAATTTGGTAGCATGATAGGGATTGAGAATATCTACCGACTGACAAGAGGAATTTGGCATGGAGCCAAATTCCTGAAAATGACGTCATACTTTGTAAATGACGTCATATCTCCCTTATTTTTCATCGGATCGAGGCGGGGGACGGTTGGAATCGATTCTGCGTGAAAAAGTAAAATGGTAAATACCAGCAACAGAATTTCGATATCTCTTACCGTTTTCGAGATATTTGCGGTCAAAGTTCAGTGTTTGGCCTTTCCTGAAAATACAATTTAAAACTTCAGGTACCTGTGTCTCGCTTATTGATAAAGCTAGAGGTATGAAATTTGGTAGCATAAAAGAGAATGCAAATATCTACCGACTGACAAAAGGGAATTGGCAAGGTGCCAAATTCCGGAAAATGACGTCATACTTTTCTAAATGACGTCATAACTCCCTTATTTTTCATCGTATCGAATCGGGGATTGTTGCAATCGATTCTGCGTGAAAAAGTAGTTAAAGGAGAAAGGTCTGGTCTCAGATTTTCGATATCTCTTACCGTTTTCGAGATATTTGCGGTCAAAGTTCAGTGTTTGGCCTTTCCTGAAAATACAATTTAAAACTTAAGGTACCTGTGTCTCGCTTATTGATAAAGCTAGAGGTATGAAATTTGGTAGCATAAAAGAGAATGCAAATATCTACCGACTGACAAAAGGGAATTGGCATGGTACCAAATTCCTGAAAATGACGTCATACTTTGTAAATGACGTCATAACTCCATTAATTTTCATCTTATCGAATCGGGGATTGTTGCAATCGATTCTGCTCGAAAATTTATATGCATAACATTGCCATCAAATTTTCGCTAACTCTTACCGTTTTCGAGTTATTTAGGTTTAAACACGACAACCCCCTTTAAAGTGTCACATAAAGTTCATTAATGTTTAATGAAATGGTTTCAGCTAAAGCTCGCTTATTAAAGAAGGTAGAGATGTGAAAATTGGTAGCATGATAGGGAATGAGGGTATCTACCGACTCTTTACTTTGAAATTTCATCTTTCGGCTATTCATTCTCACAGACACATACTCCCGTTTAATGAAAAAATTTTTCGAAATATACGACGTTTTAAGAGAATTACGTAAGATTTAATATTTTTCGATTTTCGCGTATGTAGCTTTTAGTTTTAATGGTAGATCTCTCAAATTTTCACTGTTATGTTCTCTAGGTTCATATCTTTAGAACTTTCATCGGCCGATATTATCTATCTCTTTTAGTTTGGCCTCTATTTCAATTTAAAGTTTTTTAAAAATTACGTAATGTTCAAAACTGTCTTATTTTTAGTCTTTTAGTTTCCAAAACATTACGAAACGATTTTCCGTAACGATTTTACTATGAAACATGTTTCCCGGTATTTGAAAGTGAGCAATTTAAAGATTTTTTAAATAAAAATATCTTACTTGCGTAACTTTCAAGTATTTTTTATTCGTCGTATGAACAAATTATAAAAACAAGAGTTTGAGAAAGCATTTTGATTTCGATTTCTTAAACAAAAATCAAATTTTGGGCACTCTACTGATGAACAACGCAATAAACATATCTTCAGAAGCGCGGTCAATTTGCCTTGCTTAATACCTTGCACGACACCGCTGTGATATAGGACTTCTTCCATGGACAAGGCGCAGTAACTCGCGATTAATTCAATCGCGATTTAAAGTGCTTTCTATAAAATAGAGTTTGAGAAAGTATTATGCATTCGAATTCTTAAACAAAAAAAAACCCAAAAAATAAAAAAACCACCACCCCCCCCAAAAAAAAAAAAAAAAAAAAAAAAAAAAAAAACAAAAAAAAAAAGCAAATTTACATTCTACGAGCTACTGCTGAACAAGGCTATAAAGAAATCTTCTCCGAGCGTCGGCATTACACATTAGAGAAGCGCGGTGAATTTGCCTTGCTTAATACCTCGCACTGCGCCGCTGTTATACAGGACTTCAAACGTGTGTGAATTAATCGCCAGTTACAGTGCTTTACCTGTGGAATACGAGACATTGTCAAGTCTTTCTTTTGTATATTGGGGAAAGCGGCATTACTAAAGACCATCGCGAGGAGAATTGTTTATTCCAGCAGAGTGGCGATTCAAGGTCAAACATCTGTACACGCGAAATAACTTGCGTAAGTTCATCGCGAGGAGAATTGTTTATTCCAGCAGAGAAGCGATTCAAGGTCAAACATCTGTACACGCGAAATACCTTGCGTAAGTTAATAAATAAACAACATAAAGCGGGCAGTAAGGACTGAAGATCTAGGTTACACGTTATTTTTCATCGTATCGAATCGGGGATTGTTGCAATCGATTCTGCGTGAAAAAGTAGTTAAAGGAGAAAAGTCTGGTCTCAGATTTTCGATATCTCTTACCGTTTTCGAGATATTTGCGGTCAAAGTTCAGTGTTTGGCCTTTCCTGAAAATACAATTTAAAACTTAAGGTACCTGTGTCTCGCTTATTGATAAAGCTAGAGGTATGAAATTTGGTAGCATAAAAGAGAATGCAAATATCTACCGACTGACAAAAGGGAATTGGCATGGTACCAAATTCCTGAAAATGACGTCATACTTTGTAAATGACGTCATAACTCCATTAATTTTCATCTTATCGAATCGGGGATTGTTGCAATCGATTCTGCTCGAAAATTTATATGCATAACATTGCCATCAAATTTTCGCTAACTCTTACCGTTTTCGAGTTATTTAGGTTTAAACACGACAACCCCCTTTAAAGTGATGCTTTCAACGTCACATAAAGTTCATTAATGTTTAATGAAATGGTTTCAGCTAAAGCTCGCTTATTAAAGAAGGTAGAGATGTGAAAATTGGTAGCATGATAGGGAATGAGGGTATCTACCGACTCTTTACTTTGAAATTTCATCTTTCGGCTATTCATTCTCACAGACACATACTCCCGTTTAATGAAAAAATTTTTCGAAATATACGACGTTTTAAGAGAATTACGTAAGATTTAATATTTTTCGATTTTCGCGTATGTAGCTTTTAGTTTTAATGGTAGATCTCTCAAATTTTCACTGTTATGTTCTCTAGGTTCATATCTTTAGAACTTTCATCGGCCGATATTATCTATCTCTTTTAGTTTGGCCTCTATTTCAATTTAAAGTTTTTTAAAAATTACGTAATGTTCAAAACTGTCTTATTTTTAGTCTTTTAGTTTCCAAAACATTACGAAACGATTTTCCGTAACGATTTTACTATGAAACATGTTTCCCCGTATTCGAAAGAGAGCAATTTAAAGATTTTTTTTATAAAAATATCTTACTTGCGTAACTTTCAAGTATTTTTTATTCGTCGTATGAACAAAGTATAAAAACAAGAGTTTGAGAAAGCATTTTGATTTCGATTTCTTAAACAAAAATCAAATTTTGGGCACTCTACTGATGAACAACGCAATAAACATATCTTCAGAAGCGCGGTCAATTTGCCTTGCTTAATACCTTGCACGACACCGCTGTGATATAGGACTTCTTCCATGGACAAGGCGCAGTAACTCGCGATTAATTCAATCGCGATTTAAAGTGCTTTCTATAAAATAGAGTTTGAGAAAGTATTATGCATTCGAATTCTTAAACAAAAAAAACCCCAAAAAATAAAAAAACCAACCCCCCCCAAAAAAAAAAACAAAAAAAAAAAAAAAAAAAAAAAGAAAAAAAAAAAGCAAATTTACATTCTACGAGCTACTGCTGAACAAGGCTATAAAGAAATCTTCTCCGAGCGTCGGCATTACACATTAGAGAAGCGCGGTGAATTTGCCTTGCTTAATACCTCGCACTGCGCCGCTGTTATACAGGACTTCAAACGTGTGTGAATTAATCGCCAGTTACAGTGCTTTACCTGTGGAATACGAGACATTGTCAAGTCTTTCTTTTGTATATTGGGGAAAGCGGCATTACTAAAGACCATCGCGAGGAGAATTGTTTATTCCAGCAGAGTGGCGATTCAAGGTCAAACATCTGTACACGCGAAATAACTTGCGTAAGTTCATCGCGAGGAGAATTGTTTATTCCAGCAGAGAAGCGATTCAAGGTCAAACATCTGTACACGCGAAATACCTTGCGTAAGTTAATAAATAAACAACATAAAGCGGGCAGTAAGGACTGAAGATCTAGGTTACACGTTATTTTTCATCGTATCGAATCGGGGATTGTTGCAATCGATTCTGCGTGAAAAAGTAGTTAAAGGAGAAAAGTCTGGTCTCAGATTTTCGATATCTCTTACCGTTTTCGAGATATTTGCGGTCAAAGTTCAGTGTTTGGCCTTTCCTGAAAATACAATTTAAAATTTCAGGTACCTGTGTCTCGCTTATTGATAAAGCTAGAGGTATGAAATTTGGTAGCATAAAAGAAAATGCAAATATCTACCGACTGACAAAAGGGAATTGGCATGGTACCAAATTCCTGAAAATGACGTCATACTTTGTAAATGACGTCATAACTCCATTAATTTTCATCTTATCGAATTGGGGATTGTTGCAATCGATTCTGCGCGAAAATTTATATGTATAACATTGCCATCAAATTTTCGCTAACTCTTACCGTTTTCGAGTTATTTAGGTTTAAACACGACAACCCCCTTTAAAGTGATGCTTTCAACGTCACATAAAGTTCATTAATGTTTAATGAAATGGTTTCAGCTAAAGCTCGCTTATTAAAGAAGGTAGAGATGTGAAAATTGGTAGCATGATAGGGAATGAGGGTATCTACCGACTCTTTACTTTGAAATTTCATCTTTCGGCTATTCATTCTCACAGACACATACTCCCGTTTAATGAAAAAATTTTTCGAAATATACGACGTTTTAAGAGAATTACGTATGATTTAATATTTTTCGATTTTCGCGTATGTAGCTTTTAGTTTTAATGGTAGATCTCTCAAATTTTCACTGTTATGTTCTCTAGGTTCATATCTTTAGAACTTTCATCGGCCGATATTATCTATCTCTTTTAGTTTGGCCTCTATTTCAATTTAAAGTTTTTTAAAAATTACGTAATGTTCAAAACTGTCTTATTTTTAGTCTTTTAGTTTCCAAAACATTACGAAACGATTTTCCGTAACGATTTTACTATGAAACATGTTTCCCGGTATTTGAAAGTGAGCAATTTAAAGATTTTTTTTATAAAAATATCTTACTTGCGTAACTTTCAAGTATTTTTTATTCGTCGTATGAACAAATTATAAAAACAAGAGTTTGAGAAAGCATTTTGATTTCGATTTCTTAAACAAAAATCAAATTTTGGGCACTCTACTGATGAACAACGCAATAAACATATCTTCAGAAGCGCGGTCAATTTGCCTTGCTTAATACCTTGCACGACACCGCTGTGATATAGGACTTCTTCCATGGACAAGGCGCAGTTACTCGCGATTAATTCAATCGCGATTTAAAGTGCTTTCTATAAAATAGAGTTTGAGAAAGTATTATGCATTCGAATTCTTAAACAAAAAAAACCCAAAAAATAAAAAAACCAACCCCCCCCCCCCCCCAAAAAAAAAAAAAAAAAAAAAAAAAAAAAAAAAAAACAAAAAAAAAAGCAAATTTACATTCTACGAGCTACTGCTGAACAAGGCTATAAAGAAATCTTCTCCGAGCGTCGGCATTACACATTAGAGAAGCGCGGTGAATTTGCCTTGCTTAATACCTCGCACTGCGCCGCTGTTATACAGGACTTCAAACGTGTGTGAATTAATCGCCAGTTACAGTGCTTTACCTGTGGAATACGAGACATTGTCAAGTCTTTCTTTTGTATATTGGGAAAGCGGCATTACTAAAGGCCATCGCGAGGAGAATTGTTTATTCCAGCAGAGTGGCGATTCAAGGTCAAACATCTGTACACGCGAAATAACTTGCGTAAGTTCATCGCGAGGAGAATTGTTTATTCCAGCAGAGAAGCGATTCAAGGTCAAACATCTGTACACGCGAAATACCTTGCGTAAGTTAATAAATAAACAACATAAAGCGGGCAGTAAGGACTGAAGATCTAGGTTACACGTGCAGATTGTACTAAGTGTGATTGTCCTACATGTTTCTTGTTTCAAATATATGGTCAAGAGTAGTCGATATTGTGCGATGTAGGCTTCAGTATAATGTGTATAATGTAAGTCGCCGTTACCTACAATTTCTGCAAGTAGATTGCGCAATGTGGATACCATCACTAAAGATCAGATATCTGGATCGTGAAAAAGAATTTTGTATTAGAGTAGGAGATCTCAGCTTCGCTGCTTCGACTTTAACTTGTGAAACCTACTCGTTGCTTTAGCAACGAGCTCGTTTCTAGTTATTATTATTATTCTTCATCCGTTTTTTTTTTTGTGACGGCTCAGAAATCACTCATTATTAAAGATATTACTATTCTGTTTGCAGTGTTCGATTCGAAATTAAATTTTCAAGATTTGATTTTTTTAATTTTCTAAATTACCGCTTATAAGCGCGCAGCGCCACCTACGACGCCAAAATTTTGAATCGCTATATCTTCCTTATTATTTGTCCGATTGGAATGAAATTTTCAGCATTCGATTCAGAAAAGGAGATGCAAGATTTTATGTCACTGCGTCAATTTCGTAGCTCTAACCCTAAAAAGTTGACCTTGACCCGATTGTTTTCATTTCAAAAAAAAATATTTCAATCTTAGATTTTAGACAGTAGGATGAAAGATTTTAATGGTCTGATTTGGAATATGAAAAATTTTTGAAATCGGACCATAAATAAAGTCACAATGAGCGTGGGAAAATTCGCTATGACGTCATCAAAGCTAATTAAATATTCATACGTTAATATCTCTCTTATTAAATGAGATATCGGCATGAAATTTTATATCTAAACATGTTTCCACATTCTTAATCTACCTCTAGAATGAAAATGGCATGCTGCCAATATTTTTGAAATTATTGAAAATTTTCGAATCAAATCTTTGGCAAGGTCTAGCGACTTTATTTGCAGTCGGATTTTGATCGGGTTTCTTCCATTCGATAGAGCGTTCAAATACCTACCAGTAAAGTGTTCTCAGATTTTCGCTAACTCTTACGGTTCTCGAGTTATTTGCGTTTGAACACGACAACCCCCTTTAAAGTGATGTTTGTGACGTCATCAACACTCATTAATTATTCATGAAATGTTTTCGCCTATAGCTCGCTTATTGAGGAAGATAGAGGTGTGAAATTTGGTAGCATGATAGAGATTGAGAATATCTACCGACTGACAAGAGGAATTTGGCATGGAGCCAAATTCCTGAAAATGACGTCATACTTTGTAAATGACGTCATATCTCCCTTATTTTTCATCGGATCGAGGCGGGGACGGTTGGAATCGATTCTGCGTGAAAAAGTAAAATGGTAAATACCAGCAACAGAATTTCGATATCTCTTACCGTTTTCGAGATATTTGCGGTCAAAGTTCAGTGTTTGGCCTTTCCTGAAAATACAATTTAAAACTTCAGGTACCTGTGTCTCGCTTATTGATAAAGCTAGAGGTATGAAATTTGGTAGCATAAAAGAGAATGCAAATATCTACCGACTGACAAAAGGGAATTGGCAAGGTGCCAAATTCCGGAAAATGACGTCATACTTTTCTAAATGACGTCATAACTCCCTTATTTTTCATCGTATCGAATCGGGGATTGTTGCAATCGATTCTGCGTGAAAAAGTAGTTAAAGGAGAAAGGTCTGGTCTCAGATTTTCGATATCTCTTACCGTTTTCGAGATATTTGCGGTCAAAGTTCAGTGTTTGGCCTTTCCTGAAAATACAATTTAAAACTTCAGGTACCTGTGTCTCGCTTATTGATAAAGCTAGAGGTATGAAATTTGGTAGCATAAAAGAAAATGCAAATATCTACCGACTGACAAAAGGGAATTGGCATGGTACCAAATTCCTGAAAATGACGTCATACTTTGTAAATGACGTCATAACTCCATTAATTTTCATCTTATCGAATCGGGGATTGTTGCAATCGATTCTGCGCGAAAATTTATATGCATAACATTGCCATCAAATTTTCGCTAACTCTTACCGTTTTCGAGTTATTTAGGTTTAAACACGACAACCCCCTTTAAAGTGATGCTTTCAACGTCACATAAAAGTTCATTAATGTTTAATGAAATGGTTTCAGCTAAAGCTCGCTTATTAAAGAAGGTAGAGATGTGAAAATTGGTAGCATGATAGGGAATGAGGGTATCTACCGACTCTTTACTTTGAAATTTCATCTTTCGGCTACTCATTCTCACAGACACATACTCCCGTTTAATGAAAAAATTTTTCGAAATATACGACGTTTTAAGAGAATTACGTAAGATTTAATATTTTTCGATTTTCGCGTATGTAGCTTTTAGTTTTAATGGTAGATCTCTCAAATTTTCACTGTTATGTTCTCTAGGTTCATATCTTTAGAACTTTCATCGGCCGATATTATCTATCTCTTTTAGTTTGGCCTCTATTTCAATTTAAAGTTTTTTAAAAATTACGTAATGTTCAAAACTGTCTTATTTTTAGTCTTTTAGTTTCCAAAACATTACGAAACGATTTTCCGTAACGATTTTACTATGAAACATGTTTCCCGGTATTTGAAAGTGAGCAATTTAAAGATTTTTTTATAAAAATATCTTACTTGCGTAACTTTCAAGTATTTTTTATTCGTCGTATGAACAAATTATAAAAACAAGAGTTTGAGAAAGCATTTTGATTTCGATTTCTTAAACAAAAATCAAATTTTGGGCACTCTACTGATGAACAACGCAATAAACATATCTTCAGAAGCGCGGTCAATTTGCCCTGCTTAATACCTTGCACGACACCGCTGTGATATAGGACTTCTTCCATGGACAAGGCGCAGTAACTCGCGATTAATTCAATCGCGATTTAAAGTGCTTTCTATAAAATAGAGTTTGAGAAAGTATTATGCATTCGAATTCTTAAACAAAAAAAAAACCAAAAAATAAAAAAACCACCCCCCCCCACAAAAAAAAACACAAAAAAAAAAAAAAAAAAGAAAAAAAAAAAAAGCAAATTTACATTCTACGAGCTACTGCTGAACAAGGCTATAAAGAAATCTTCTCCGAGCGTCGGCATTACACATTAGAGAAGCGCGGTGAATTTGCCTTGCTTAATACCTCGCACTGCGCCGCTGTTATACAGGACTTCAAACGTGTGTGAATTAATCGCCAGTTACAGTGCTTTACCTGTGGAATACGAGACATTGTCAAGTCTTTCTTTTGTATATTGGGGAAAGCGGCATTACTAAAGGCCATCGCGAGGAGAATTGTTTATTCCAGCAGAGTGGCGATTCAAGGTCAAACATCTGTACACGCGAAATAACTTGCGTAAGTTCATCGCGAGGAGAATTGTTTATTCCAGCAGAGAAGCGATTCAATGTCAAACATCTGTACACGCGAAATACCTTGCGTAAGTTAATAAATAAACAACATAAAGCGGGCAGTAAGGACTGAAGATGTAGGTTACACGTGCAGATTGTACTAAGTGTGATTGTCCTACATGTTTCTTGTTTCAAATATATGGTCAAGAGTAGTCGATATTGTGCGATGTAGGCTTCAGTATAATGTGTATAATGTAAGTCGCCGTTACCTACAATTTCTGCAAGTAGATTGCGCAATGTGGATACCATCACTAAAGATCAGATATCTGGATCGTGAAAAAGAATTTTGTATTAGAGTAGGAGATCTCAGCTTCGCTGCTTCGACTTTAACTTGTGAAACCTACTCGTTGCTTTAGCAACGAGCTCGTTTCTAGTTAGGTTTCACAAGTTTCACTTGTGAAACCTTTTATTATTCTACTGTCTTTTCTTATTATTATTAGGTTTCACAAGTTCCACTTGTGAAACCTATTGTTTTTCTGATTATTCTTTTTTTTTTATTATTATTATTATTATTATTATTTTTATTTTTCTTCCGTTTTTGCAGTGGACAGAGGTTTTCTCCAATACGGTTTAAGATAGAACATTCAAATTTTCAGCATCGTCTCTTTACACATTTCCGCCGAGGTATTTTTTTTATTTTTTCCTACTTTCACTTTGTAAGGTCACAGCGCCACCTACAATTTTTTTATTTAGGTACCTGTATCTTCGCTCTTTATTGTCCGATTGGAATGAAATTTTCAGCATTCGATTCAGAAAAGGAGATGCAAGATTTTATGTCACTGCGTCAATTTCGTAGCTCTACCCCGAAAAAGTTGACCTTGACCCGATTGTTTTCATTTCAAAAAAAATATTTCAATCTTAGATTTTAGACAGTAGGATGAAAGATTTGAATGGTCTGATTTGGAATATGAAAAATTTTTGAAATCGGACCATAAATAAAGTCACAATGAGCGTGGGAAAATTCGCTATGACGTCATCAAAGCTAATTAAATATTCATACGTTAATATCTCTCTTACTAAATGAGATATCGGCATGAAATTTTATATCTAAACATGTTTCCACATTCTTAATCTACCTCTAGAATGAAAATGGCATGCTGCCAATATTTTTGAAATTATTGAAAATTTTCGAATCAAATCTTTGGCAAGGTCTAGCGACTTTATTTGCAGTCGGATTTTGATCGGGTTTCTTCCATTCGATAGAGCGTTCAAATACCTACCAGTAGAGTGTTCTCAGATTTTCGCTAACTCTTACGGTTCTCGAGTTATTTGCGTTTGAACACGACAACCCCCTTTAAAGTGATGTTTGTGACGTCATCAACACTCATTAATTATTCATGAAATGTTTTCGCCTATAGTTCGCTTATTGAGGAAGATAGAGTTGTGAAATTTGGTAGCATGATAGAGATTGAGAATATCTACCGACTGACAAGAGGAATTTGGCATGGAGCCAAATTCCTGAAAATGACGTCATACTTTGTAAATGACGTCATATCTCCCTTATTTTTCATCGGATCGAGGCGGGGACGGTTGGAATCGATTCTGCGTGAAAAAGTAAAAAGGTAAATACTCGAAACAGAATTTCGATATCTCTTACCGTTTTCGAGATATTTGCGGTCAAAGTTCACGGTTTCACCATTCCTGAAAACACACTTTTCAACTTCAGGAAGCTGTGTTTCCCTTCTTGAGGAAGTTAGGGGTGTGAAATTTGGTAGCATGATAGAGATTGATAATATTTACCGACTGACAAGAGGAATTTGGCATGGAGCCAAATTCTTGAAAATGACGTCATACTTTGTAAATGACGTCATATCTCCCTTATTTATCATCGGATCGAGTCGGGGATGGTTGGAATCGATTCTGCGTGAAAATTTAACATCCTAGTTAGTACAACAGAATTTCGATATCTCTTACCGTTTTCGAGATATTTGCCGTCAAAATTCATGGTTTCACCATTCCTGAAAATACATTTTTCAACTTCAGGAAGCTGTGTTTCGCTTATTTATAAAGCTAGTGGTGTGAAATTTGGTAGCATGATACAGAATAAAAATATTTACCGACTGACAAGTGGGATTTGGCATGGTGCGAAATTCCTGTACATGACGTAATACTATTTAAATGACGTCATAAGTCCCTTACTTTTCATCCGATCGAATCGGGAATGGTTGGAATCGATTCTTCGTGAAAAATAAAATGTATATATTCACCTAAAGTTTTTTTTTCCATATCCCTTACCTTTTTTAAGATATTTGCGGTCAGATTTAACGGTTTCACAGTCCTTTCCGCATACCTTGGGGCCCCACAAAGGGATGTGGTCCCAAAATATTTCTTCCTCTTATTCCCCGGAGAAAAATCTTTCATGCTGAATTCTTCATTTTCAATCCAAGAACAACAAAAAGCCAAGACATTTGGTCTTAACTTTTTCATCTGAGTCTTGTGAAACCTTCTTGTTGGCTCGCCAACAAGGTCAGCTCTAGTTATTATTATTATTCTTCATCCGTTTTTTTTTTTTGTGACGGCTCAGAAATCACTCATTATTAAAGATATTACTATTCTGTTTTCAGTGTTCGATTCGAAATTAAATTTTCAAGATTTGATTTTTTTAATTTTCTAAATTACCGCTTATAAGCGCGCAGCGCCACCTACGACGCCAAAATTTTGAATCGCTATATCTTCCTTATTATTTGTCCGATTGGAATGAAATTTTCAGCATTCGATTCAGAAAAGGAGATGCAAGATTTTATGTCACTGCGTCAATTTCGTAGCTCTACCCCGAAAAAGTTGACCTTGACCCGATTGTTTTCATTTCAAAAAAAATATTTCAATCTTAGATTTTAGACAGTAGGATGAAAGATTTTAATGGTCTGATTTGGAATATGAAAAATTTTTGAAATCGGACCATAAATAAAGTCACAATGAGCGTGGGAAAATTCGCTATGACGTCATCAAAGCTAATTAAATATTCATACGTTAATATCTCTCTTATTAAATGAGATATCGGCATGAAATTTTATATCTAAACATGTTTCCACATTCTTAATCTACCTCTAGAATGAAAATGGCATGCTGCCAATATTTTTGAAATTATTGAAAATTTTCGAATCAAATCTTTGGCAAGGTCTAGCGACTTTATTTGCAGTCGGATTTTGATCGGGTTTCTTCCATTCGATAGAGCGTTCAAATACCTACCAGTAAAGTGTTCTCAGATTTTCGCTAACTCTTACGGTTCTCGAGTTATTTGCGTTTGAACACGACAACCCCCTTTAAAGTGATGTTTGTGACGTCATCAACACTCATTAATTATTCATGAAATGTTTTCGCCTATAGCTCGCTTATTGAGGAAGATAGAGGTGTGAAATTTGGTAGCATGATAGAGATTGAGAATATCTACCGACTGACAAGAGGAATTTGGCATGGAGCCAAATTCCTGAAAATGACGTCATACTTTGTAAATGACGTCATATCTCCCTAATTTTTCATCGGATCGAGGCGGGGACGGTTGGAATCGATTCTGCGTGAAAAAGTAAAATGGTAAATACCAGCAACAGAATTTCGATATCTCTTACCGTTTTCGAGATATTTGCGGTCAAAGTTCAGTGTTTGGCCTTTCCTGAAAATACAATTTAAAACTTCAGGTACCTGTGTCTCGCTTATTGATAAAGCTAGAGGTATGAAATTTGGTAGCATAAAAGAGAATGCAAATATCTACCGACTGACAAAAGGGAATTGGCAAGGTGCCAAATTCCTGAAAATGACGTCATACTTTTCTAAATGACGTCATAAACTCCCTTATTTTTCATCGTATCGAATCGGGGATTGTTGCAATCGATTCTGCGTGAAAAAGTAGTTAAAGGAGAAAGGTCTGGTCTCAGATTTTCGATATCTCTTACCGTTTTCGAGATATTTGCGGTCAAAGTTCAGTGTTTGGCCTTTCCTGAAAATACAATTTAAAACTTCAGGTACCTGTGTCTCGCTTATTGATAAAGCTAGAGGTATGAAATTTGGTAGCATAAAAGAGAATGCAAATATCTACCGACTGACAAAAGGGAATTGGCATGGTACCAAATTCCTGAAAATGACGTCATACTTTGTAAATGACGTCATAACTCCATTAATTTTCATCTTATCGAATCGGGGATTGTTGCAATCGATTCTGCGCGAAAATTTATATGCATAACATTGCCATCAAATTTTCGCTAACTCTTTTATTTAGGTTTAAACACGACAACCCCCTTTAAAGTGATGCTTTCAACGTCACATAAAGTTCATTAATGTTTAATGAAATGGTTTCAGCTAAAGCTCGCTTATTAAAGAAGGTAGAGATGTGAAAATTGGTAGCATGATAGGGAATGAGGGTATCTACCGACTCTTTACTTTGAAATTTCATCTTTCGGCTATTCATTCTCACAGACACATACTCCCGTTTAATGAAAAAATTTTTCGAAATATACGACGTTTTAAGAGAATTACGTAAGATTTAATATTTTTCGATTTTCGCGTATATAGCTTTTAGTTTTAATGGTAGATCTCTCAAATTTTCACTGTTATGTTCTCTAGGTTCATATCTTTAGAACTTTCATCGGCCGATATTATCTATCTCTTTTAGTTTGGCCTCTATTTCAATTTAAAGTTTTTTAAAAATTACGTAATGTTCAAAACTGTCTTATTTTTAGTCTTTTAGTTTCCAAAACATTACGAAACGATTTTCCGTAACGATTTTACTATGAAACATGTTTCCCGGTATTTGAAAGTGAGCAATTTAAAGATTTTTTTATAAAAATATCATACTTGCGTAACTTTCAAGTATTTTTTATTCGTCGTATGAACAAATTATAAAAACAAGAGTTTGAGAAAGCATTTTGATTTCGATTTCTTAAACAAAAATCAAATTTTGGGCACTCTACTGATGAACAACGCAATAAACATATCTTCAGAAGCGCGGTCAATTTGCCTTGCTTAATACCTTGCACGACACCGCTGTGATATAGGACTTCTTCCATGGACAAGGCGCAGTAACTCGCGATTAATTCAATCGCGATTTAAAGTGCTTTCTATAAAATAGAGTTTGAGAAAGTATTATGCATTCGAATTCTTAAACAAAAAAAAAAACCAAAAAATAAAAAAACCACCCCCCCCCCCAAAAAAAAAAAAAAAAAGAGAAAAAAAAAGCATATTTACATTCTACGAGCTACTGCTGAACAAGGCTATAAAGAAATCTTCTCCGAGCGTCGGCATTACACATTAGAGAAGCGCGGTCAATTTGCCTTGCTTAATACCTCGCACTGCGCCGCTGTTATACAGGACTTCAAACGTGTGTGAATTAATCGCCAGTTACAGTGCTTTACCTGTGGAATACGAGACATTGTCAAGTCTTTCTTTTGTATATTGGGGAAAGCGGCATTACTAAAGGCCATCGCGAGGAGAATTGTTTATTCCAGCAGAGTGGCGATTCAAGGTCAAACATCTGTACACGCGAAATAACTTGCGTAAGTTCATCGGGAGGAGAATTGTTTATTCCAGCAGAGAAGCGATTCAAGGTCAAACATCTGTACACGCGAAATACCTTGCGTAAGTTAATAAATAAACAACATAAAGCGAGCAGTAAGGACTGAAGATCTAGGTTACACGTGCAGATTGTACTAAGTGTGATTGTCCTACATGTTTCTTGTTTCAAATATATGGTCAAGAGTAGTCGATATTGTGCGATGTAGGCTTCAGTATAATGTGTATAATGTAAGTCGCCGTTACCTACAATTTCTGCAAGTAGATTGCGCAATGTGGATACCATCACTAAAGATCAGATATCTGGATCGTGAAAAAGAATTTTGTATTAGAGTAGGAGATCTCAGCTTCGCTGCTTCGACTTTAACTTGTGAAACCTACTCGTTGCTTTAGCAACGAGCTCGTTTCTAGTTAGGTTTCACAAGTTTCACTTGTGAAACCTTTTATTATTCTACTGTCTTTTCTTATTATTATTATTATTATTCTTCATCCGTTTTTTTTTTTGTGACGGCTCAGAAATCACTCATTATTAAAGATATTACTATTCTGTTTTCAGTGTTCGATTCGAAAATAAATTTTCAAGATTTGATTTTTTTAATTTTCTAAATTACCGCTTATAAGCGCGCAGCGCCACCTACGACGCCAAAATTTTGAATCGCTATATCTTCCTTATTATTTGTCCGATTGGAATGAAATTTTCAGCATTCGATTCAGAAAAGGAGATGCAAGATTTTATGTCACTGCGTCAATTTCGTAGCTCTACCCCGAAAAAGTTGACCTTGACCCGATTGTTTTCATTTCAAAAAAAATATTTCAATCTTAGATTTTAGACAGTAGGATGAAAGATTTTAATGGTCTGATTTGGAATATGAAAAATATTTGAAATCGGACCATAAATAAAGTCACAATGAGCGTGGGAAAATTCGCTATGACGTCATCAAAGCTAATTAAATATTCATACGTTAATATCTCTCTTATTAAATGAGATATCGGCATGAAATTTTATATCTAAACATGTTTCCACATTCTTAATCTACCTCTAGAATGAAAATGGCATGCTGCCAATATTTTTGAAATTATTGAAAATTTTCGAATCAAATCTTTGGCAAGGTCTAGCGACTTTATTTGCAGTCGGATTTTGATCGGGTTTCTTCCATTCGATAGAGCGTTCAAATACCTACCAGTAAAGTGTTCTCAGATTTTCGCTAACTCTTACGGTTCTCGAGTTATTTGCGTTTGAACACGACAACCCCCTTTAAAGTGATGTTTGTGACGTCATCAACACTCATTAATTATTCATGAAATGTTTTCGCCTATAGCTCGCTTATTGAGGAAGATAGAGGTGTGAAATTTGGTAGCATGATAGAGATTGAGAATATCTACCGACTGACAAGAGGAATTTGGCATGGAGCCAAATTCCTGAAAATGACGTCATACTTTGTAAATGACGTCATATCTCCCTTATTTTTCATCGGATCGAGGCGGGGACGGTTGGAATCGATTCTGCGTGAAAAAGTAAAATGGTAAATACCGGCAACAGAATTTCGATATCTCTTACCGTTTTCGAGATATTTGCGGTCAAAGTTCAGTGTTTGGCCTTTCCTGAAAATACAATTTAAAACTTCAGGTACCTGTGTCTCGCTTATTGATAAAGCTAGAGGTATGAAATTTGGTAGCATAAAAGAGAATGCAAATATCTACCGACTGACAAAAGGGAATTGGCAAGGTGCCAAATTCCTGAAAATGACGTCATACTTTTCTAAATGACGTCATAACTCCCTTATTTTTCATCGTATCGAATCGGGGATTGTTGCAATCGATTCTGCGTGAAAAAGTAGTTAAAGGCAAAAGGTCTGGTCTCAGATTTTCGATATCTCTTACCGTTTTCGAGATATTTGCGGTCAAAGTTCAGTGTTTGGCCTTTCCTGAAAATACAATTTAAAACTTCAGGTACCTGTGTCTCGCTTATTGATAAAGCTAGAGGTATGAAATTTGGTAGCATAAAAGAGAATGGAAATATCTACCGACTGACAAAAGGGAATTGGCATGGTACCAAATTCCTGAAAATGACGTCATACTTTGTAAATGACGTCATAACTCCATTAATTTTCATCTTATCGAATCGGGGATTGTTGCAATCGATTCTGCGCGAAAATTTATATGCATAACATTGCCATCAAATTTTCGCTAACTCTTACCGTTTTCGAGTTATTTAGGTTTAAACACGACAACCCCCTTTAAAGTGATGCTTTCAACGTCACATAAAGTTCATTAATGTTTAATGAAATGGTTTCAGCTAAAGCTCGCTTATTAAAGAAGGTAGAGATGTGAAAATTGGTAGCATGATAGGGAATGAGGGTATCTACCGACTCTTTACTTTGAAATTTCATCTTTTGGCTATTCATTCTCACAGACACATACTCCCGTTTAATGAAAAATTTTTTCGAAAGATACGACGTTTTAAGAGAATTACGTAAGATTTAATATTTTTCGATTTTCGCGTATGTAGCTTTTAGTTTTAATGGTAGATCTCTCAAATTTTCACTGTTATGTTCTCTAGGTTCATATCTTTAGAACTTTCATCGGCCGATATTATCTATCTCTTTTAGTTTGGCCTCTATTTCAATTTAAAGTTTTTTAAAAATTACGTAATGTTCAAAACTGTCTTATTTTTAGTCTTTTAGTTTCCAAAACATTACGAAACGATTTTCCGTAACGATTTTACTATGAAACATGTTTCCCGGTATTTGAAAGTGAGCAATTTAAAGATTTTTTTATAAAAATATCTTACTTGCGTAACTTTCAAGTATTTTTTATTCGTCGTATGAACAAATTATAAAAACAAGAGTTTGAGAAAGCATTTTGATTTCGATTTTTTAAACAAAAATCAAATTTTGGGCACTCTACTGATGAACAACGCAATAAACATATCTTCAGAAGCGCGGTCAATTTGCCTTGCTTAATACCTTGCACGACACCGCTGTGATATAGGACTTCTTCCATGGACAAGGCGCAGTAACTCGCGATTAATTCAATCGCGATTTAAAGTGCTTTCTATAAAATAGAGTTTGAGAAAGTATTATGCATTCGAATTCTTAAACAAAAAAAACCCCAAAAAATAAAAAAACCAACCCCCCCCCCCCAAAAAAAAAAACAAAAAAAAAAAAAAAAAAAAGAAAAAAAAAAGCAAATTTACATTCTACGAGCTACTGCTGAACAAGGCTATAAAGAAATCTTCTCCGAGCGTCGGCATTACACATTAGAGAAGCGCGGTGAATTTGCCTTGCTTAATACCTCGCACTGCGCCGCTGTTATACAGGACTTCAAACGTGTGTGAATTAATCGCCAGTTACAGTGCTTTACCTGTGGAATACGAGACATTGTCAAGTCTTTCTTTTGTATATTGGGGAAAGCGGCATTACTAAAGGCCATCGCGAGGAGAATTGTTTATTCCAGCAGAGTGGCGATTCAAGGTCAAACATCTGTACACGCGAAATAACTTGCGTAAGTTCATCGCGAGGAGAATTGTTTATTCCAGCAGAGAAGCGATTCAAGGTCAAACATCTGTACACGCGAAATACCTTGCGTAAGTTAATAAATAAACAACATAAAGCGGGCAGTAAGGACTGAAGATGTAGGTTACACGTGCAGATTGTACTAAGTGTGATTGTCCTACATGTTTCTTGTTTCAAATATATGGTCAAGAGTAGTCGATATTGTGCGATGTAGGCTTCAGTATAATGTGTATAATGTAAGTCGCCGTTACCTACAATTTCTGCAAGTAGATTGCGCAATGTGGATACCATCACTAAAGATCAGATATCTGGATCGTGAAAAAGAATTTTGTATTAGAGTAGGAGATCTCAGCTTCGCTGCTTCGACTTTAACTTGTGAAACCTACTCGTTGCTTTAGCAACGAGCTCGTTTCTAGTTATTATTATTATTCTTCATTCGTTTTTTTTTTTGTGACGGCTCAGAAATCACTCATTATTAAAGATATTACTATTCTGTTTTCAGTGTTCGATTCGAAATTAAATTTTCAAGATTTGATTTTTTTAATTTTCTAAATTACCGCTTATAAGCGCGCAGCGCCACCTACGACGCCAAAATTTTGAATCGCTATATCTTCCTTATTATTTGTCCGATTGGAATGAAATTTTCAGCATTCGATTCAGAAAAGGAGATGCAAGATTTTATGTCACTGCGTCAATTTCGTAGCTCTACCCCGAAAAAGTTGACCTTGACCCGATTGTTTTCATTTCAAAAAAAATATTTCAATCTTAGATTTTAGACAGTAGGATGAAAGATTTTAATGGTCTGATTTGGAATATGAAAAATTTTTGAAATCGGACCATAAATAAAGTCACAATGAGCGTGGGAAAATTCGCTATGACGTCATCAAAGCTAATTAAATATTCATACGTTAATATCTCTCTTATTAAATGAGATATCGACATGAAATTTTATATCTAAACATGTTTCCACATTCTTAATCTACCTCTAGAATGAAAATGGCATGCTGCCAATATTTTTGAAATTATTGAAAATTTTCGAATCAAATCTTTGGCAAGGTCTAGCGACTTTATTTGCAGTCGGATTTTGATCGGGTTTCTTCCATTCGATAGAGCGTTCAAATACCTACCAGTAAAGTGTTCTCAGATTTTCGCTAACTCTTACGGTTCTCGAGTTATTTGCGTTTGAACACGACAACCCCCTTTAAAGTGATGTTTGTGACGTCATCAACACTCATTAATTATTCATGAAATGTTTTCGCCTATAGCTCGCTTATTGAGGAAGATAGAGGTGTGAAATTTGGTAGCATGATAGAGATTGAGAATATCTACCGACTGACAAGAGGAATTTGGCATGGAGCCAAATTCCTGAAAATGACGTCATACTTTGTAAATGACGTCATATCTCCCTTATTTTTCATCGGATCGAGGCGGGGACGGTTGGAATCGATTCTGCGTGAAAAAGTAAAATGGTAAGTACCGGCAACAGAATTTCGATATCTCTTACCGTTTTCGAGATATTTGCAGTCAAAGTTCAGTGTTTGGCCTTTCCTGAAAATACAATTTAAAACTTCAGGTACCTGTGTCTCGCTTATTGATAAAGCTAGAGGTATGAAATTTGGTAGCATAAAAGAGAATGCAAATATCTACCGACTGACAAAAGGGAATTGGCAAGGTGCCAAATTCCTGAAAATGACGTCATACTTTTCTAAATGACGTCATAACTCCCTTATTTTTCATCGTATCGAATCGGGGATTGTTGCAATCGATTCTGCGTGAAAAAGTAGTTAAAGGAGAAAGGTCTGGTCTCAGATTTTCGGTATCTCTTACCGTTTTCGAGATATTTGCGGTCAAAGTTCAGTGTTTGGCCTTTCCTGAAAATACAATTTAAAACTTCAGGTACCTGTGTCTCGCTTATTGATAAAGCTAGAGGTATGAAATTTGGTAGCATAAAAGAGAATGCAAATATCTACCGACTGACAAAAGGGAATTGGCATGGTACCAAATTCCTGAAAATGACGTCATACTTTGTAAATGACGTCATATCTCCCTTATTTTTCATCGGATCGAGGCGGGGACGGTTGGAATCGATTCTGCGTGAAAAAGTAAAATGGTGAATACTAGCAACAGAATTTCGATATCTCTTACCGTTTTCGAGATATTTGCGGTCAAAGTTCAGTGTTTGGCCTTTCCTGAAAATACAATTTAAAACTTCAGGTACCTGTGTCTCGCTTATTGATAAAGCTAGAGGTATGAAATTTGGTAGCATAAAAGAAAATGCAAATATCTACCGACTGACAAAAGGGAATTGGCATGGTACCAAATTCCTGAAAATGACGTCATACTTTGTAAATGACGTCATAACTCCATTAATTTTCATCTTATCGAATCGGGGATTGTTGCAATCGATTCTGCGCGAAAATTTATATGCATAACATTGCCATCAAATTTTCGCTAACTCTTACCGTTTTCGAGTTATTTAGGTTTAAACACGACAACCCCCTTTAAAGTGATGCTTTCAACGTCACATAAAGTTCATTAATGTTTAATGAAATGGTTTCAGCTAAAGCTCGCTTATTAAAGAAGGTAGAGATGTGAAAATTGGTAGCATGATAGGGAATGAGGGTATCTACCGACTCTTTACTTTGAAATTTCATCTTTCGGCTATTCATTCTCACAGACACATACTCCCGTTTAATGAAAAAATTTTTCGAAATATACGACGTTTTAAGAGAATTACGTAAGATTTAATATTTTTCGATTTTCGCGTATGTAGCTTTTAGTTTTAATGGTAGATCTCTCAAATTTTCACTGTTATGTTCTCTAGGTTCATATCTTTAGAACTTTCATCGGCCGATATTATCTATCTCTTTTAGTTTGGCCTCTATTTCAATTTAAAGTTTTTTAAAAATTACGTAATGTTCAAAACTGTCTTATTTTTAGTCTTTTAGTTTCCAAAACATTACGAAACGATTTTCCGTAACGATTTTACTATGAAACATGTTTCCCGGTATTTGAAAGTGAGCAATTTAAAGATTTTTTTATAAAAATATCTTACTTGCGTAACTTTCAAGTATTTTTTATTCGTCGTATGAACAAATTATAAAAACAAGAGTTTGAGAAAGCATTTTGATTTCGATTTCTTAAACAAAAATCAAATTTTGGGCACTCTACTGATGAACAACGCAATAAACATATCTTCAGAAGCGCGGTCAATTTGCCTTGCTTAATACCTTGCACGACACCGCTGTGATATAGGACTTCTTCCATGGACAAGGCGCAGTAACTCGCGATTAATTCAATCGCGATTTAAAGTGCTTTCTATAAAATAGAGTTTGAGAAAGTATTATGCATTCGAATTCTTAAACAAAAAAAAAAACCAAAAAATAAAAAAAACCAACCCCCCCCCCCCCCCAAAAAAAAAAACAAAAAAAAAAAAAAAGAAAAGAAAAAGCAAATTTACATTCTACGAGCTACTGCTGAACAAGGCTATAAAGAAATCTTCTCCGAGCGTCGGCATTACACATTAGAGAAGCGCGGTCAATTTGCCTTGCTTAATACCTCGCACTGCGCCGCTGTTATACAGGACTTCAAACGTGTGTGAATTAATCGCCAGTTACAGTGCTTTACCTGTGGAATACGAGACATTGTCAAGTCTTTCTTTTGTATATTGGGGAAAGCGGCATTACTAAAGGCCATCGCGAGGAGAATTGTTTATTCCAGCAGAGTGGCGATTCAAGGTCAAACATCTGTACACGCGAAATAACTTGCGTAAGTTCATCGCGAGGAGAATTGTTTATTCCAGCAGAGAAGCGATTCAAGGTCAAACATCTGTACACGCGAAATACCTTGCGTAAGTTAATAAACAAACAACATAAAGCGGGCAGTAAGGACTGAAGATGTAGGTTACACGTGCAGATTGTACTAAGTGTGATTGTCCTACATGTTTCTTGTTTCAAATATATGGTCAAGAGTAGTCGATATTGTGCGATGTAGGCTTCAGTATAATGTGTATAATGTAAGTCGCCGTTACCTACAATTTCTGCAAGTAGATTGCGCAATGTGGATACCATCACTAAAGATCAGATATCTGGATCGTGAAAAAGAATTTTGTATTAGAGTAGGAGATCTCAGCTTCGCTGCTTCGACTTTAACTTGTGAAACCTACTCGTTGCTTTAGCAACGAGCTCGTTTCTAGTTATTATTATTATTAGGTTTCACAAGTTCCACTTGTGAAACCTATTGTTTTTCTGATTTTTCTTTTTTAGGTTTCACAAGTTCCACTTGTGAAACCTATTGTTTTTCTGATTTTTCTTTTTTTTTTATTATTATTATTATTATTATTATTTTTATTTTTCTTCCGTTTTTGCAGTGGACAGAGGTTTTCTCCAAAACGGTTTAAGATAGAACATTCAAATTTTCAGGATCGTCTCTTTACACATTTCCGCCGAGGTATTTTTTTTATTTTTTCCTACTTTCACTTTGTAAGGTCACAGCGCCACCTACAATTTTTTTATTTAGGTACCTGTATCTTCGCTATTTATTGTCCGATTGGAATGAAATTTGCGGCATTCGATTCAGAAAAGGAGATGCAAGATTTTATGTCACTGCGTCAATTTCGTAGCTCTACCCCGAAAAAGTTGACCTTGACCCGATTGTTTTGAATTCAAAAAAAATATTTCAATCGTAGATTTTAGACAATAGGATGAAAGATTTCAATGGTCTGATTTGGAATGTGAAAAATTTTTGAAAACGGACCATAAATAAAGTCACAATGAGCGTGGGAAAATTCGCTATGACGTCATCAAAGCTAATTAAATATTCATACGTTAATATCTCTCTTACTAAATAAGATATCAGCATGAAATTTTATATCTAAACATGTTTCCACATTCTTAATGTACCTCTAGAATGAAAATGGCATGCTGCCAATATTTTTGAAATTATTGAAAATTTTCGAATCAAATCTTTGGCAAGGTCTAGCGACTTTATTTGCAGTCGGATTTTGATCGGGTTTCTTCCATTCGATAGAGCGTTTAAATACCTACCAGTAGAGTGTTCTCAGATTTTCACTAACTCTTACGGTTTTTGAGTTATTTGCGTTTGAACACGACAACCCCCTTTAAAGTGATGTTTGTGACGTCATCAACACTCATTAATTATTCATGAAATGTTTTCGCCTATAGCTCGCTTATTGAGGAAGATAGAGGTGTGAAATTTGGTAGCATGATAGAGATTGAGAATATCTACCGACTGACAAGAGGAATTTGGCATGGAGCCAAATTCCTGAAAATGACGTCATACTTTGTAAATGACGTCATATCTCCCTTATTTTTCATCGGATCGAGGCGGGGATGGTTGGAATCGATTCTGCGTGAAAAAGGAAAATGGTAAATACTCGAAACAGAATTTCGATATCTCTTACCGTTTTCGAGATATTTGCGGTCAAAGTTCACGGTTTCACCATTCCTGAAAACACACTTTTCAACTTCAGGAAGCTGTGTTTCCCTTCTTGAGGAAGTTAGGGGTGTGAAATTTGGTAGCATGATAGAGATTGATAATATTTACCGACTGACAAGAGGAATTTGGCATGGAGCCAAATTCTTGAAAATGACGTCATACTTTGTAAATGACGTCATATCTCCCTTATTTATCACCGGATCGAGTCAGGGATGGTTGGAATCGATTCTGCGTGAAAATTTAACATCCAAGTTAGTACAACAGAATTTCGATATCTCTTACCGTTTTCGAGATATTTGCCGTCAAAATTCATGGTTTCACCATTCCTGAAAATACACTTTTCAACTTCAGGAAGCTGTGTTTCGCTTATTTATAAAGCTAGTGGTGTGAAATTTGGTAGCATGATACAGAATAAAAATATTTACCAAATGACAAGTGGGATTTGGCATGGTGCGAAATTCCTGTACATGACGTAATACTATTTAAATGACGTCATAAGTCCCTTACTTTTCATCCGATCGAATCGGGAATGGTTGGAATCGATTCTTCGTGAAAAATAAAATGTATATATTCACCTAAAGTTTTTTTTCCATATCCCTTACCGTTTTTAAGATATTTGCGGTCAGATTTAACGGTTTCACAGTCCTTTCCGCATACCTTGGGGCCCCACAAAGGGATGTGGTCCCAAAATATTTCTTCCTCTTATTCCCCGGAGAAAAATCTTTCATGCTTATTTCTTCATTTTCAATCCAAGAACAACAAAAAGCCAAGACATTTGGTCTTAACTTTTTCATCTGAGTCTTGTGAAACCTTCTTGTTGGCTCGCCAACAAGGTCAGCTCTAGTTATTATTATTATTATTATTATTATTATTATTATTATTATTATTATTATTATTATTTTGTGCATATGAATACATAAATGTGTGTATTTATGAGTAGTGTATGTATGTATGAGTTAGCAGATATGTATGTGTGGTTAGTTGCACAGGTTTATAACTTAATTCATATAGATACGTTAGACTTGTGGTGCATAAGAGCATAGCCACATACGAATTTCTGTTTAGAGGGGTTTTTTTAATATATGACCTTACATGTCAATGTGTTAAATTGCAAATTATATCGATTGCAAGAATTCTGTAAAAATGTGCGTATACATCGTATACATGTTTGATATACTGTTATCAAGTGTCTAAATACATGAGAATCACGTTGACCCTATGTGACTCTCACACATTGTAAATGGGTTTATAATGTTATTAATAAAATTAATGTTATTAAAAAAAAAGGTTAAAAATTAAATTATGATTAGTTAAAAATAAAGAGTAAAATTTACTCATACACATAAGTTGCCGAATTTACAATAGATATTTGCCGAATTACTCCAAACATTGCGTACTATTTAGCGAATTTACCATTTCTATTTATACCGAACTTACCATGTACCGAAATTACCAGATCCCCTGGCTTCACCTGGTGAGATATCCTGCGATTGTTGATTCGTGACCCGTCCAAGGGGAGTGAACTGCGTGTGCCCGTGTCCTGATTAGCCCTCATTTAGGCATTAGCATGAATATCATGTCAATATACATGGCGCTAATTTTTTACCTGTTGTACTTTAACAACACTTTCTCTTTCAATCTTTATGATAACAAAACACAAATAGAATAAAATCATAAAAGATTCTTAAAACAGATGAGTCTACTCCGACCCTTCACCCCTATTTTGCTTCAACATCACTTTCTCTTTCGATCTTTATAAAATTAATATACCACAAATATTTTTTAAATCAAAAAGGTTTCTAAAACACCCCACCTTCACACCCACACCTGTTTTATTTTATCAATACTGTTTTCTTTTTATCTTTGTGACTACACAACACAAAAATAAGAAAAATTTCTAAATTCATAAAAAACAATAAAATGTGTATTTTACACTTCATAAATTCATACAAACAATCGTATTCAGTTAAATAAATTAACAAAATCGCCGATACTTGTATAATAAGAAAAAGAGAGGTGTAAACTGACAGGCATGACGATTAGTTACACGCATAGAGAATGAACATCTTGTGTAAAGAATTAACTCCCTTTCATCATTAAATAGTTAACGTCAACCAAAAATAAATTAAAGCGTAGATGTACATCTAGATGATCGAAGAGACTTTTTCTGTTTCAAATTAACAACATTCAAACTTTTTGTCTCAATATTTCGTCCATAGTCGTTCTGTGATATCCGCATTGATTCTCAATATTAATAAATGAATAAAAATTTAAGAAACTATCTATTTTCTTCACCCAAACTTGTAGTATCATAGAAAAAAATATTTGTATCACGAACTGTCTCCTTTTTTATATTGATCTGTGGTTGCCTCTTTTTAAAATCTGATATCCGCCAATGGAAATCAGTATCGATCGAAACTATGTTAATGTCATCTCATGAAGGAGTTTAAGCATGAATAAAATGTGACGACATTATACCGTACACGGATCATAAACTATCAGAAAAAAGGGGGGTGTTCCACACTTCATTTCCTACAGGTAGAAATTTTCATCACGAAGGAGGGAAAAGGCTAGCTAAAAGCTGCAAAATTCCCAAAACGATCGTTTTAGGCAAAGACACATCTCCCGTGTATATTTCAGTGATAAATCAATACAAATGTACGCTTCCTCCTCGGAAACAATAATTTACTTGCAACCTGATGGATTGATAATTGTTTTATGACACTCAACTAGTATTTCTACCATACGGTGACGGCATCTGCCTCATGTACTGCGTAGAAATTTATACCTTTGCAACGGACCAGCCAAAGCAGTGAGGGATCTTTTACGTGCCACGCCTACCATGACATGGGACCTCGGTTTTACTAGCTCATCCCAAAGACAGAAAACCGGTGTGTCCATGGCGGGAATCGAACCCCGAACCTCTAGGTCAGGATCTGAGCGCCTCATCCACTATGATTTTACTTGCAAATTACATTGAAGATGCAGTTATATTTACGCCATTTATTTACAGGAGCGTAGGGCATGGTGTTGGGCAGCACACACACATATACACACAAACTTTTAAAAGTCGAGGGAGCACGAATTTGGTTATCGATCACGACCGGTGTCCGCTTGACCAGTTTGTTCGAAGATACTGCCTAGAACATTGTATTCCGTTATGCAGATGCATCGTTTTACTTTAAAAAATGGCTGTAAGATTATATAGTTAGTCGTTCTGTATGAAAGCATGGTAATTATAAACAGCATTTACTTATCAGTGGCGCTTGGGGGGGGGGGGGTCACAGGGGCCGCCCCACCCCACCCCCACCCTGCTTTTTTGGGGTCATATTTATTAGTAAAAATCCAGATTTTGCACCAAAAATTGCTTAGAAGTTTGGCTAATACCCGTTTGGGCCCGCCCCCCCCCCCTTTCGGAAATCCTGAATCCGCCACTGCTTTTTGTTCAAAATCATGCTCGAATTATTCCTGGTGACAACCAGTGATTGACAAAGGAGCAAATCAAAGTGCTCCGAGATGGGCATCCACCCTCAAATAATATGAACAAAATATGCCTCTACCAAACATAGAACAGATTTGACAGAAGTGTAAAAGCAGTCCACGATAAACTCTAGCAGGCATGTTGTCGTCGTCGTCGTCTTCGTCGTCGTCGTCGTTGTTGTTGTTGTTGTGGTGGTGGCGGTGGTGGTGGTGGTGATGGTGGTGGTGGCAAAAACTAATAAAAGTAAACAAACCTCAAACAAGCAGAAAATAAGTCATTTGTGCAAATATCTACATTAAATGTGCATTCAAATATGAATGTTTTGTCGTTAATTCTATAGGGAAATGGTCGTCTGGTCCGCAGTGCTTAATGATCTGCACCTCACAAAATATTCAGGTCCCTTCCTGTTTTGGATCCGCCCAGAGTAAATATAATTTCGTCTTGGCATATTTTTGGGTCCGCCTTCGACATACTGAACATTAATACAGGTAACCTCAATTGTCGCTAGGCGTTTCATATCAGTCTAGTGTGGGTGTTATAATCGATACTTTTACCCCTGCCTCTCTGGAATGTCGACTTCCATATGCAGGTATACGACAGGTAAAATGATTTGAGATTAAAGTATATGTAGTAAAAACGTAAAGCGGGGCTCAACACGAGATCAACTCCTTACTCCCTAAACAAAATCTCGCCAAATGGCGCTGCAAGTAATGGACATAGCGCTGTTACATTAATTACCAATTAAACCTGACAATCTGACTACCACATGGTAACATACTAGTTAATGCATCATAACAAACTCCTCAAACAATGCTTCTGAAATCAATAATGCAATGAAAGGGGAAGGGGTGTTGTGTTGGGGTGTCTTAAATGCTACATATGTGACAATATGTATAGTTTATCGCTCGACAAGAGGGTAGGTTGTTCAGTGATATTACACTAAATTTCTAACTTGAAGGTTGATGTTCGATTCCCCTCTGTCCCAAACGGATTTCTTATAGGTAATTATTCACTTTGTATCGCATTCTCCACAGCACAATTTGATGCATGTATAGAATCGTTATAACACCATGTAGGTTAAATAAACGTTTGCAGATTTGTAATATTTTATTTGAAAATTAATCATCTATTCCTAGCGGCACGGAAATGTTTTTTGGGGGGTTTTTTTTAATGCAGTGCATCAGGCAGATACCGTCGCCATATACGTGTAATAATCGTGACGTAAAACAATAACCAATCAATCAGTCAGATGATACGATATACGCCGAGGCCTAGTGTTACGGTAAAAGTTGGCACACTAAAGGTGCCTCACTGCTGCAGGTGCATCCTTTAAAGTTAACGGTTCCTTACTGCTGCATGTGCATCCTTTAAAGTGAAAGGTCCCTTACTGCGACAGGTGCATCCTTTAAAATTATAAATCCATGAACTAGACATGGTGCCGCCACCATATATGTGAAACAATTTCAATCCGGCGCAAAACTATATACAAACATATTAATCCTCATAAGGACTCTCAAATAACTACTGCCCGTATAGGGCCCCACCACGCACGGTTTGTTACTTCATTCATAAAGTGATTCTCACTCGACTTTTATTCATTCCACGTTGTTACGTCCAGAGTTATATCAACATCTGTATTCCTTCTGGTCTTTTATAGTCCAAATATGGCGAAAATGGACGAAGCCAGAGCAGTATGGTCAGAAAAGTTTGACCAAATGGACAGTAATGGGAATGGATACCTTGTTATGACGGAATTGAAGAGTTTTCTTAAAGACATTGTCTCGGAAATCACAGATGAGGAAATTGCGGTAAGATCTTGGAGTGCATGTAAATTATAATTGCTTGGTAAGAATTTTGAGCTCGACGTTTTCGTTTTGCGGTAATGTGTCATGCGCGGATCCAGAATTTTTTGTCAGAGGGGGTCCAACCAAAAAAGGTAATTTTTTCTCTTAGACGAGGGGGGGTCCAACCCCAAAAATGCCCAAATATTACCTTTTTTTGGTAAAATTTTCGGATTCCAGGGGGGGTCCAGACCCCCCTAACCCCTCCCCCCCCCCTCTGTATCCGCGCATGTGTGTGACTTATTGACTAAAAATCGTTTAGCTAACTGTAGCCTCTCTCTAGTAATGGTTCATTAAAGAGAAGGAAGGGGTGGAGTGGGGGGGGAGTGTTCAACCACAGTCAGTGTATCCGCAGCCACAGTCAGTGTACCCGCAGTTCGAAAGTAAGTGCTTTTTACTGTTGTTCTCCGCTCTTCTCTGCCGCTAAACACTGGCTGCCTCCTTACAGGTGAAATTATCCTGGCGTGCTGTTAACCTCCACCACTTAACACTAACACTGGCTCCGCCATATATAAGTGAAATAATACTGTGTGTGGAAAACATGATATCATGCCAAAGTTATGCTGTTTAACTATTGAGATCTTTCATGCATACAGTGCTCCCTGTTATGCAGCGTTTATCGACGTTTGCATCAAACATGGTATAAATATGTTTCCTTGAAAATTTAAAGCTTTTGTTACGCCTGATATTTTTTTTTTCTGAAAACCGGTTTTGAATTTGAAAACAACACTAGTTATATAAGTTTAGATGAATAAGACAGACTTGGTGACATTTGTGTTTTATCCTTTATGTAATAACATGCATTGTCGCAAACCATACCGTGCATACTATTCAAATTACGTCATGCTTGGGGACCAGACGGCGACAATGGTTAATATGTGACAAAGGGATTTTTTTATATAATTGCATGTATTAGTAATTTAAGGTGTCTCTTTTACGACGAAACGTTACGAGTTCGATTACCACCTCGCCCTAATATGTGATCTTATTGTTAGGTTACAAATGGGCTTCATTCTCAAGCGCTAAGATGATCCAGACAAGAGACTTTGCATGGGGTACTCCTTGGGTTTTATCATCAGTTTCTAAGTAAAATCTTAATTTTCGATCTTTTGTTTTACTATGCTTAATGCCTGCAGTAAGAAAATAAGACAGTTTCATCTTTATATGCTTCTGCAATGACGTCAAATGTTGATATTTATATATTTACAATATGCATTATTGCATAGGATAAAACCAAAGTCATATCCCATAACACATTCGGAATGTTTCGGATCTCTTCTAATTAAAGATATTATGTATAACTCGAAGCGGACGCGTATAGCCTGCACCCCTAACAAACCTCAACAAGATATTTTTATGGATTTTACGTTCACAATCCCACACATTGGCTGTATGATAAACCTAACTCGTAATGGTTTCTCAGACAAGACAGTAAACTGTATATAGTCGTACATTATCTGTCTGCCTGTTTGTAATACTATCATTTAATGTTTGGCCCAAATTCAAGCTAGAGAGGACTACTTTATTGATCTTACAGTATAATTTCTTCGCCTGGTCCTTACGGGTTCATATCATGGCCAAAATACACCAGTGGCGGATTTAGAGGGGGTGCCCCCTTTTTGCCACATATTATACAATCCAAAACCCAGATTTGGCACAAAAAATGGCTGTGTAATTTGACCAATACACATCCCCCCTTTTTTTCGGAAATCCTGGATCTGCCACTGTACACTGGCAATTGAACAATGTGTTTCACTCATACGTAGAATTACCTTTAATACAATACAAAATTATTGTATCTCTGACCACCATGCCATCATCATCAGGGGCGGATCAAAGGAAATATTCATCCTATTAATATCTCAAGAAAACGTGATCCAATCTTACGGTGGTAAACTACTGCTTAGGAAAGGGGATTCACCTTACAAAGTGGTATCACATGACGTTTGGGTTAAATTTTGCCAGAGGGGATTTAAACCCCGGGTATCCACTAGTCTGGATCCATTAATGACTGCACTCCAAGGTATTTCTGATCGACATCAAGATGCATATATCAGGTGCTACAATTCCCTCCCCCCCCCCCTTTTTTTGTCGAAAATTTTACCCAAAAAGATCATTTTCGACCATTTATAGGGTTGCAACCCCTTTTCTGGAGCGAATAGTGCAAACCATTAGTCATGGGAGACTGCACACGCACCGTCACCACCCCCTCCCTTTAAACAAATTTCTGGTCTCGCCTTGTCCCCTTTCATATGTGATGTTTGTGTGAGAGTTTCGCAGACTACCATGTTTGCATGTTATGGAGTGACAATCAGCTTCTCTCGGCTAACAACAATAAAACCATTAAAGCTATCGTCTCCGCTGTATTATATATTAAATATAATGCATGCTCATGCATTTGCGCACCAGATATGTAGTCATGAGTGGGTTTCATATCGGGATCGGAACTAGTGGGATGAGGCCTATGTCATGGAGTCACAGTGAGGCGTACGCTGAAATCCACTGTAACCTTTAACATTTATCAAGTCGGGATTTCATCCCAGGTTCGGGTATGCTAGAGGATCAGGCTTGTAACCACTATACATGTAAAATAAACAGGAGGGGCTCCACCACTAAACGCTTGACACCACCATACAGGTAAAATAAACAGGAAGTGCTCCATCACTAACTATTTAACATCACTGTACAGGTAAAATAAACAGGAAAGGCTCCACCACTAAACAGTTGGCACCACCATACAGGTAAAATAAACAGGAAGTGCTCTACAACTAAACATTTGGCACCACCATACAAGTAAAATAAACAGGAAGGGTTCCACTATTAAACGCTTGACACCACCATACAAGTAAAGTAAATAGGAAAGTCTCCACCACTAAACGCTTGCCAACAACATGCAAGTGAAACAAATGGGGAGTGCACCACCACTTAACGCTTGCCAACAACATGCAAGTGAAACAAATGGGGAGTGCACCACCACTTAACGCTTGCCAACAACATGCAAGTAAAACGAACGGAAAGTGCACCACCACTTAACGCTTGCCATCACAATACAGGTAAAATAAACAAAAAGTTCTCCACTGCTAACCTCTTGTTGCCTCCTCACAGGCAAAATAACCAGGAAGTGGACACTAAACAATATGCATATTCCAAATGAGTAATTACTTGATGTCGTGAATGGAATCGATAGTTTTCAATAGACCAGAATTGATGGAAGTTACTCCCGTTGGCGGCCATTTTGATGCAAAATTCAACTAAAGTTGATGCTTTTTCAAAAGGGATTCAAAATGTTATCTTGTTGATTTCTTTTAAATCTTGTCTACATCATTTATTTTGAAATATATGACACTTTATCTTAAATGAGAAATTACGAATGCATGTTTCAAATATAATAAAAACCCTGGTTTGACACACAAGATGACCGACAACGGGCGGTAACTCTAACGCATTCTTGCCTGTTTAAAACTATTTCAGACATAGCCGCAAGTTGTGGCCCTATATGAATGATAGGGCCACAATTCTTTGCGTTGCGTATACATATAATTTTGATAAACGGAATGGCCGGCTCGATTCTTTCTTTTTCGGCATGTAATGGAGCAAATGTCAAACATAATATAAACATTAGGCAAACGATCGGCAATAATAACTTATTCCCGACCTGTCGCCTGAAAGCTCCACACACATTTTGTTTCTCAACCAGTGTCAAATTTGCCGGGTTGGTTATATGTAGTCTGAATCATTCCCACGTTTGTGTAATTGTATCTCGCAAGCAGAATCAAACATGTGGATAAGTCAGACTGCATATAAACAAACCGGCAAATTTGATACAGGTTGTGTAGAGCCTTCAAAGGACCGGTCGGGGGTAAGTTATTATTGCCGATCGTTTACTTAATGTTTTAGATATTTGCTTCATTTGATACCGAAATGTGTAGAATCGTGCAGGCCATTCCGTTTATCAAAATTGCAAGTTTACGCAACGTAAGGAATTGTGGCACTATCATTCATACAGGGTCACGACTTGTGGCTATCTGATAGACTCTCTAACCACTTGAATATGCCGTGTTTCTGGGAAATGGCCACAGGTGCTCGTTTTCATATAAACAACGGCTTCGCCCCTGTACACCCCTGGGCGTCTCCGTCTGGTACTGTTTTATAGTACGAGACGGAGACGCACAGGGGTGTACAGGGGCGGAGCCGTTGTTTATATGAAAACGAGCATCTGTGGAAATGGCATGCTTATTTATTGTTTCACCCATCGACATGCCGATCACTGGTCATGGTGTGAGGTGAAAACACAGTGGAATTATTTTCAGCGTTTGAAGAGCATGAATGTCGATCAAATACGATCCATGGGGGTGATTCATAAATGAAGGCACAAATATATACATAGATGTCGCTATTCATAAACTAGGTAAACACAAGTGATGTGAATCAAGTATTCAATAACCAGGTAAACACGCCCTGTGAGAACATACTTTAAATGTTTGTTATTTGGCGCTTTAAAGTTACAGGTAAGAAGGATATTACTGTCTGCATAGGTACGGCTTTTACAATAATCACGAGACATAGACTGAAATTGACATAGATCGAGATAATAATTATGAGACGAATTCACATAAAGTGGGTTGACAATGAGTTGTGTCGACTTTTCTTGTTGACATCAGTTCATGCAAATAACAGACATAACATGCTAACAACGACGGATACAGCGATATAGCGTATCAAGGGGCAGTCTAGTTAAACGATGCCAATTTTGGCCGAATAGCAAAAATAGAAAGCCGGTTGATCTGATACTTGGCATGTGAGGTGACTTTGATATGTGCTTTTATTCAGATTTAAGTATGTCAGTGTCCTCTACAATTCATGATTGGGAGACTTGGGAGGGCAGACTCAGAACTAAGAGAAAATCATCATCATCATCACCATCATCATCTTCTTCTTCTTCTTCTTCTTCTTCTACTACTACTTCTTCTTCTACTTCTTTTTCTTCTTCTTCTTCTTCTTTTTCTTCTTCTTCTTCTTCTTCTACTACTACTACTACTACTACTACTTCTTCTTCTTCTTCTTCTTCTTCTTCTTCTTCTTCTTCATTATCATTTGTATTATTCGAGGTTTTAAATTTAGTCTTACTGTCTTTAATGTTTCCCTGCTCATAATTTGATTTGTCTCATCTGTCGGCTAAGTCCTTGACCCGTGAATACCGTGAGATTCTTATTTACGGAGATCCTTAAGACAATATGGTATTGTCCAAAAATGTATATATAAAATAAATGCGTGTGTTTTATATCTATTGTTATATACACAAATACACCAAGTGGAAATAGTCTACAGAATACATATGTACACCATAGAATCCGAGGCATGAGAATTTTGGAGTAAATGCTGAGTTGGTTGTAACTTTACATCGCTTACAACAAGTTTTCACAACATATGTCAAACATGGAACTGGGTGAAACCCAAGTTCTTAAACGCATTGGTGCAATTTAGGAATCGAACCCGAATCGTCTGGCCTGCAAGTCAAGCGCTTAGCTACTACAATAAACTTGAATTTCGTCTCTAAAATGGCATAAGTACATAGCTATATTCAAACCATTTTGTAGTCTGTGGATTGTCGTAATCAGTAATATGTAACAAATCAGATGTCAGTATTATCTAAGATATTTAGGAGAATCACTCATGGAAATGAGGTAATAATTGGGATCCCCAAAGGATAAATTGGACCCACTGAGCCATTTTGTCAGCAACTACCCGGACCGTTCTACACATCGCAGTTCGTGAAGCAATGTTGAAAATGTCGCAATTAGCAAGGGCTTTGGGATAAGAAAGTTGGTATCATGAACACGCTCTTGCGATAAATCAGTATCGGACAGTCACTGGCGGTCTGTTCTGCTAGCAATCTAATTGAAATCAGACCTCCAATTCACTCCCGTTTACTGATAAGTCGCGATAATCAGAAACGACGAGGGAAGTAGAGATTTGGTTTTAATCAGATTGTTCTGCTAGGGGTATGCTGCTACTGTCGTTACAGATCATTCATATGGTAAGCATTGACAGTCTTAATACAGTAAAACCTGTCTTAGCGGCCACCTCTATTAAGAGGTCACCTGTCTATAAAGGTAACATTTTAAATTCCCAAAATCTGTTTTCCTAAATAAAAGACCTCTGTATAAAGGCCACCTGTCTATAAGGCCACTTTTAACTCTTCCCTCAGCTGACCTTAATAGACAGGTTTGACTGTAGTTACAAATATACACCAGCATACTACGACTTGAATGAGTAAATGAATATAAAACGAAGTAAGTAAATAAATAATAGGCGTACCGTCTTAATAGGAGGATTCCAAAGAAATAAATCCTTCGTGACATTTCTTTTGTAGGACATGTTTTCGGATATTGATGCTGATGATAGTAAACAAATTACAAAAGATGAATTCGTGGAGCAAATGAGCAAGAAAGATAGAAGGTAAGAAAGAAGCACGTGGAGGAAAATGTATCAATGGATGAATTATCGTGGCTACGTACCACAGCACCACGTTGTGGAAAATGTGTCAAGGAATGAAACATCGTGGCTACATACCACAACACCACGTGGTGGAAAATGTATCAAGGAATGAAATATCGTGGCTATATACCACACCACGTGGTGGAAAATGTATCAAGTGATGAAATATCTTGGTTACATACCACGACAATACGTGGTGGAAAATGTATCAAGGGATAAAATATCGTGGCTACATAGCACAACACCACGTGGTGGAAAATGTATCAAGAGATAAAATATCGTGGCTACATACCACAACACCACGTGGTGGAAAATGTATCAAGGAATGAAATATCGTGGCTACATACCACAACATCACGTGGTGTAAAATGTATCAAGGAATGAAATAACGTGGCTACATACCATAACACCACGTGGTGGAAAATGTATCAGTGGATGAATTATCGTGGCTGCGTCCCACAGCACCACGTGGCGGAAAATGTATCAAGGGATGAAACATCGTGGTCACATACCACAACACCACGTGGTGTAAGTTGTATCAAAGAATGAAATATTGTGGTTCCATACCACAGCACAAGAAGGTAACCTGTGTTACATGGACTTTAAACGTTTTTATATTGCCACAAATCAGAAAAGTGTTACACTTAAATGTGTAAAGGAGGATACCCCAGAGAACACTTCCCTCATTCACACTTTGGGGCATATGTTGCCCTACCTTGGATTCACCGTTTGACGGATCTGGTTGAAAAACGACTACATTTTAGGGAGTCTCTATTACTTTACTCCGACCTAGTTTCAATATCTTTCAATTAGTTCTGAAGAAAAAGTACATCAAAGCTGATTATTACATATCAATAGTATATACATTCCTTTTTCAATCTTGAAAATTAAAAAAAAATCCTACAAATTATTTCCCTATATCATTTTTTCCAATGACATTTATTACAATACAGTCAATTAAAATACATAAAACTGATAAATCAATGCATTATAAGCACCGCGTTAGGAGAAAATCTATGAAATTACCTGGAATTGGAGAAAAAATAATAAAGTCAGGGGAAAAAACGTCGAAAATATCAAAAATCTTATTTTGGAATGAAACCAAAAACAACAACACTTCTTAAAACGTCCTTCTAGATCACTCTGATGCATTCGCTTTGATGATTCATAGAGTTGGTCTGAAGTTTGTCAGAGGAGAATACCCCGGGGACCTATATCGCCCGCCTTTAAATTTGATAGAATTGGCCAAAAACAACATATGTAGGACCTTTAGTGTTTCATCCCTACCAAGATCAAAATCCCTCCAGCAGTTCTGAAGAGGTAGAAGGTACGAAAAGCATACGGACGACGAACGACGCGCTTTGACAATAGGTAATATGGGTCTTTGAATCAAGTGAGCTCTAAACGGAGAGAAGTCATTTTTTGGATTCTGCTCTCCATCAGTCACATCTCTCTCTCTGTCTGTCTGTCTGTCTCTCTCTCTCTCTCTCTCTTTCTCTCTCTCTCTCTCTTGCACAGCTAGGAGACTAAACTCATTTATTTCACTGAAGTTCACAGACGGTATGTACATAATAAAAGGAAAATTGGGGGGAAATATAAATCACTCCATTACATAATCTCTGAAAATCGGGGATTAAATGTAATTTATCGCTAGGTAAATGCCATTTTGCAGTAATTATATCTTATACATACCGGCATGCTCTACATGAGAAGACAGCCATGCGACCTAAATAAATTTCCATTTTGAAGTTATTGTAAAAACATGTTTTTGCGCTCTCTCCTATTACCATACAAATTTGCTTATATTAGTTGTGCTGATGTAGCAAATCAGCAAGGTGCCCGTAACATGACCGAACGGACCAGTGTTTGATTTCCACTGGTGATTCGTCTGTGTCTGCAGACCATTTGAAAAAAAAATTCACGAAATTTTTAAGGATATTCGTAACTTTTACCTAGATAGAATATGACTTTAAACTTCAGTATGCAGAATATGAAATGTTTTGTTATTTGTTTGTATGAAAAATATCATCATATATGAATAATTCCCAGTTCAGGTTTTCTCTTTTTTTCCAATATTTGGGGTTGAAAGTTACATTAAAAACTTTAAAAATTCTTAAGAACTTTTCTGAAATGACCTGCTGTTCTCGCTGATGAAAATAAACCGAAGTCTCGTGTCACGGTAACTGTAACGCGTAAAAAATCCCTCGCTGTCTGTGATGCGCAAATTGCAGAAGTCTGAATGTCTGTGCGATGCATCAGGCAGGTGTCGTGGACATTTACTTTGAAGACCTCTACTAATGGAAATGTAGTCTATTATTTATACAGTGGGAACTCCTTGGGTGTCTCGAACACTCAAAAACTACCTCGGATGCAATTCGATCCATTACGAATAATTTCCAATATGGCGGTGGCATCTATAGAAACGCCAGTAAACCTTATCTTATTTTGTATCTTCTTCTGGGCGACTACACAGTTTCTATATCATTAATATAAACTCTGTAATTATCTTTTTGAGCTGTAAATTATACATTATTTTGCAGTGCGCCGACAGAGTAATTGTGGATCAGTTTCACTCATGGCGGTTAATGCATTACATTCGAGGTAGTTGTTGAGTGTGATAGATACCCGATGGGTTCCGATTGATTACAAACATACATACAAACTGAGAGAATGTCAAGGTTGAGGCTATGCGTTTGCAAGTGAAAGGGTAAACATAAACAAGAAATGTTAAAGCATCACGAAAAGACGATACTTAAAATACACGAGTTTAACCAATAAATAAAACGAACATGAAGTAGTGTACCCTCAATTACATGCAATTATAATTTCAATATATATTAGTTGTATTTCAAAAGGAAACTGGCAATTCACATAGTCACTGGGATAAGTGAAGTAATACAACAAATGGGCACACAGATTGCAATATAGATAATAAAATGATTGCGAATGAAAATACGTGAACTATGAACGATTTGTAATTAAATTATTTACGTTATTCGTGGCATACTCGACTGTGACAGGAGACCGAAATGTTTACTCTTTAAAACTTCTACGCAAAATAATTGGGTTTTTTTTATTTTCTTGAATTTTCTTTCAAGTTGTAAGCAACAAAATGTCAGTGTGCCTATCTGTCTATCCTTCTATGAAATCAGACCTAAGCCGCAAAACAAAATATCCATCATATACCTAAAACGTTGGTTTGTCTTCGTTAGACTTGCATGCTCCTTTAATCCATATATTTTTCTTTTCAGTGATGCGTTTACCGAATTTTTCCATCAATATGACGCTGATGGAAACGGAATTCTAGGACCAGACGAGTTGAAGACCCTGTGTGCTGAAACTGGCTTTATCACAGCAGATGACGCTGCAAAATGGGTAGACATGTGCGATACAAACGATGACGGCAAAATCTCCAAGGCAGAGTTTCTCAAAGCAATGAACTCGTAGAGAACATTGTACTTTTCCCTTTCTTGCCATTGCTATTTGCTGTTAAATGCTATTCGAGGTATCTCGTCTTTTACCATCAAATGCTTGAAAACTTTTCATGCATAAGACAGGAAAAAGCGAGACGAATTGCTTGGCTTTACTTCGACTCATCATGTATATGTACATATATGAGTTTATTAATCATGCACGAGGAATGTCCAAGGGACTTTTACTCTTAATACACTTTTAATCCAAATACCCTTTTTTTCTCATATATCAATACAATATACATTTAACATATTTAATTTTCTGTCGCGGTAACCTTTACTACGATCTGTATATTAAGGCAATCTGTTGACAAATTCCACGACTTTTTTCTGAGGGTATCTAGTATATTGAAATACATTTTTATAAACTTTCTCTTATGTGAAAAAATATTTTAAGGCATAATCGGGTCATTAAAAAGTTTATGGATGACTAGGTAACATTTATTGGGTTTCAAAATTGGTACCAAGTTTGAAGAAGGGGGTTGATTGTTGTACCGTTGATAAGAAAAGATGTCATTTCTTCGTATTTTATGTCAACGTTCACTTTTTAGTAATCATTTATATTAAAGACAATGAACACTTTTCTATATTTCTACACTATACAACAATAAAGTCTTAACTTTTAAGAATTGTAGTGTTGAATTTATGTGTATTTGTTGAGCTCAGTTGTACTTTAGCCAGACCTAGACTCAAAGCCCTGACCAAGTTAGCCAGGGTTCTGCCGGCGTTTCTACTGTATGTCGGAGGGATTGTGAGTTACAATGTAGGTTATTCAAAATTTTGTACTTGTTACCCGATTTAGTGTTCTTGAATGTGGAGTGGCCAAAGAGCGGGGACAGAGTTTGCGTCTTGTGTCAGAGTATGCAGTGAAGGAACCCACAGGCCGTAGGTTGTCAAGACTCGACCTAACAAAATGATCTTTCTAAGACTCTGGTCTCCTAAACGCAACCATCGACGAAGAACTGAATGGTTGTATTCTTTATTCTCTTTAATGCATGAAGAGAATGAAGGTCTTTTTATGCCCCCGGATCGATAGATCGGGGGCATATTGTTTTTGTCCTGTCTGTCTGTTTGTTTCTCTGTGGTGAACTTTAACCTACCTCAACTAATGAAGCCCTTTTAGATAACACCAAGGTCGATGACCTTTCGACCTTGACAATGACCACGCTAAAAATAACTTTTTTAGACTTTGTTGCGGCCGGGGCATTAGTGTTTCATTTTAATATGTGATAGTTCAGCAGACTACTTCTATCAAGCGAACCCATTTCTGAGATGGTTTGATGTACACTCTCAGAATTAGAGCCCCTAGTTTTGAGTCTTAGTAGACGCTTTGTGCGGCAACACCTAACGCAGTCCTGATGAAGGAACAGACATTTCCGAAATACTGACCACAAATTATAACATTATAGGGTCATGTATTACATTGTCGATCACGTTATACCTTTGTGTTTTATATAAATCTTTTTATATAACGTGTAGTATCAACATTTACCGATCCGACAGTCTTGGTTGTAGATCTTTACTGCAATCCTTATATATATATATTATTTTCTGCTAAGTTTTCAGTTAAATTTTGAGTATAATCCAAAGTATTTTTATTTCCAAAACAACAAATGTATTGTTCTACGACTGAAAATACGCCTACAGTTTGCCTTTAGACTCACAACAAGCCTTTGCCATGGAATCACTGAGCTCCCACATATATGTCAACTCCGCCAATATTTATTTGAGTCAGCAAGGTAGTCTATGAGCATACTTCTCACAAACTTACTTGTACCTTGTATAGAATTCGTAAGCAATAAATATTTTTATATAACGTGTAGTATCGACATTTACCGATCCGACAGTCTTGGTTGTAGATCTTTGCTGCAATCCATTTGTGCTATATATATAAGTTTTTAATTAATTCAACAAATGTATCTTTCTAAGACTGAAAATACGCCGAGAGTTTGCCCCTGAACCCACAACAAGACTTAGCTAATATTTATTTGAATCAGCAAGGTAATCTATGATCATACTTCTCAAAAACGTACTTGTATCTTATATAGAATTAAAGTAATATAATATGACTTTGGATTTCCTATTGTAAATTTCCCTTATCTAGATGGTGATGTCCCCAGACTCCCAACATATGGTATTTGTATTAGTCAATTGGTTCGATTTGCTAGAGCATGCACTAACATTTTGGATTTTTACGAAAAAAAAATCTCAAATTACTTCTAAACTTCTTACTCAGGGTTATAGATATCATAAACTTCGAAAAACTTTTGGTAAATTTTATAGATCTTATTCAGACATTTTATCTAAAATTGGAAATGTTACTTTTCAACAATATGTATCCAGAGGAATTTCCCATCCCAATTTCTACGGTGATCTAGTGTACACACTAAGGAGGGTCAAAGATTCCGGTAATTTCATATCGGCTGGTTATAAAATTATTAAACGCCTTGTCCAAACCTTTTCAGAGGAGACAAGGTCCTGATCCTCGTCCCCTCTGACTATTAGTCGGGACTCCTATTGATCAAGGATCTGAGCTCGCTTATAGACGGGCAGAGCACGGTTTACTTATGTTGCTGTCTCCTTAAATATTTTTGATAGCAACATATTATTCTATAATTTCGTGTGTAATAAATTTTTATGACCTCTCTCCTTGAGAAACCTGTTGATCCTTGTTCTCTAAATGGAGGATTATTTATAAATTTTAAATGTGTGTCCTTTGATTGTGCTGCTTTTGCGGTGAGTGAGAAGGTGGGCACCCGTAAACCGGTTAACCACACCAATTGAGTGACGTTTGTTACTTCAAATGACCGTCCTAAGTCGGTATCGTAACCGTAGCACAATTGAATATCTTTGTAATGTCGTTCCGTGTATATTATGCTAGTGTCATTTTTGTGTGCAGGTCCTTGGTGATTTGTGTCATACACCTTTGTCAGATGTCTTCTGTTTTCTCTTTTGTCTTTAAACAATGGGGTTTTAACATACGTAGAAGTAGAGTTTAATTTAGGTTTAAGAATTGTAATATAGTATTCTCAAACAATGATAATAGTATCAGCTGCTTTGTCAGCAGGTACGACTACATAAGTATTTTGTAAATCAGTCATTTTCTTTTTTATAGACTGGACTGGTATATAATGTGGCTGTTTGAATAAATGGGGATTAATTGTAAAATTATTAATTCGAACATCGATAATTTTTAAGATTTCACTTTTCCAGTCATTTAAGGCATGTATTTTGCACCTTTTTTACACCATCGTTTACAGTAAGTGAAGGTAGATATTTTCCGAAATACAATTAAGTTCACCTGTAATTATATGGCCCGCAGGCTGATAGATGAATTTAGAATTATTGCATGAACAGGACGATGGAATAGTCAAAAGAATTTAGATTAGATGTGACTGCATTTTAATTAAATATAAGGTTTCTAATAGAGTTTTTTACTGCATTAAGAATGTTTTTCGTTTGCGTACAAGTGTCAACTTAATCTCTCTTCGTTACAACAGTAGCACTTAGGTTCTCCGCTATCATCAACACTCATGCTTGCAGACCTCTTTATATTTATTATTATTATTATTATTATTATTATTATTATTATTATTATTATTATTATTATTATTATTATTATCATCATCATCATCATCACCATCATCATCATCATCATCATCATTTTCATCATCGTTTTTATTTATATTTTTTGTCCTCTTGTAGCATATTCTGCAATGTGTAAGTTTATCTCGGCTATCCCTACGTTTGTTTTCACGGCATGTATTTTCGGGTTTTTCAACGATCTTTTGAAAGGCGTCATGGTTATCAAGGTCAAGGTTTGCATGTTGATCTGTTGATTCTGTTCGATAAGACTTCATATAAGTGAACAGAACTACTCCAGTGTCCATCGGAGTATCGGTTTCAATTTCATCTCGCATCAAATCTCGTAGAAATGACCTCAGTGTTCCGTTGGAACTGGTGAAGACCTTGTCGTGTTTCCGAGTTTGCGACCTTGAACTTTAACTCTATTGACTTTAGAGGACAACTTTACAAGACATTCGATTTTCATGGATAGACAGCGATTTTCAGTTTGACATTAATTAAGAATCAAAAGTCACTATGCGAACAATTAGAGAATTACTAAGATAACAGAAGTTTCATACGTTTTTCAAAAGATGAATTCGAACACAAGGTGGAATAGAAATAACTTCAGAACCGCAAAAACCAAAAGGATGTCTATACCATCCAGATGAATCGAGCACTGATTACTCAAAACAATCCATGACCAATGGCATTAAATGCACCGAGAAATGAGTCGAGAGAAAACTCCGGCTGAATTCTCTTTGATTTGAAACAGAAATGGAAGGCCAAGAGATAGATTCATCATCAATTATCCTTTTTATACGCCCCGTCTTAATGTTATGGCGTTGTCAGTCCGGCGTCCGGCGTCTGGGATAAGCTTGTCCGGGCCATAACTTCTTCCCCGGTGCATGGATTTCAATAATATTTCACAGACTTATTACTTAGGACCCAAGGGTGTGTCATGACCTAAACACAAGGTCATACGTCAAAGGTAAAGGTCACAACATGCCGTAATTTCTTCCCCTGTGCATAGATTTCAATAATATTTCACAGAATTATTACTTAGTACACCAGAGTGTCACGACCTTGACACAAGGTCATAGGTCAAGGTCACAACATGCAAAGTCAGTAAAACCTTGTCCGGGCCATAACTTCTTCCCGTGTGCATAGATTTCAATAATATTTCACAGAATTGTTACTTAGTACACCAGAGTGTCACGACCTTTACACAAGGTCATAGGTCAAGGTCACAACATGCAAAGTCAGTAAAACTTTGTCCGGACCATTACTTCTTCCCCTATGCATAGATTTCAATAACATTGCACAGAATTGTTACATAGTATTCAAGGATGTGCTATGACCTTGACCCAAGGTCATATGTCAAAAGTCAAGGTCACAAAATGCAAAGTGAGTAAAACTTTGTCCTGGCCATAACTTCTTTCCCTGTGCATAGATTTCAATAATATTTAACAGAATTGTTACTTAGTACCCAAGGGTGTGTCATGATCTTGACCCAAGATCATACGTCAAAGGTCAAGGTCACAACATGCAAAGTGAGTGAAACCTTGTCCGGGCCATAACTTCTTCCCCTGTGCATGGATTTCAATAATATTTCACAGACTTATTACTTAGGACCCAAGGGTGTGTCATGACCTAAACACAAGGTCATAGGTCAAAGGTAAAGATCACAACATGCCGTAACTTCCTCCCCTGTGCATAGATTTCAATAATATTTCACAGAATTATTACTTAGTACACCAGAGTGTCACGACCTTGACACAAGGTCAAGGTCACAACATGCAAAGTCAGTAAAACCTTGTCCGGGCCATAACTTCTTCCCGTGTGCATAAATTTCAATAATATTTCAAAGAATTGTTACTTAGTACACCAGAGTGTCACGACCTTTACACAAGGTCATAGGTCAAGGTCACAACATGCAAAGTCAGTAAAACTTTGTCCGGACCATTGTCTTCCCCTATGCATAGATTTCAATAATATTGCACAGAATTGTTACATAGTATTCAAGGATGTGCTATGACCTTGACCCAAGGTCATATGTCAAAAGTCAAGGTCACAAAATCCAAAGTGAGTAAAACTTTGTCCTGGCCATAACTTCTTTCCCTGTGCATAAATTTCAATAATATTTAACAGAATTGTTACTTAGTACCCAAGGGTGTGTCATGATCTGACCCAAGGTCATACGTCAAAGGTCAAGGTCACAACATGCAAAGTGAGTGAAACCTTGTCTGGGCCATGACTTCTTCCCCTGTGCATGGATTTCAATAATATTTCACAGAATTGTTACATAGGTCATGACCTTGACCCAAGGTCATAGGTCAAAGGTCATGGTCACAGCACTAAAGTGAGTAAGACTTTGTCCGGGCCGTAACTTCCTCCCCTGTGCATATATTTCAATAATATTTCACAGAATTCTTACTGAGGACGCAAATGTGTGTTATGACCTTGGCCCAAGGTCATAGGTCAAAGGTCATGGTCACAACATGCAAAGTAAGACTTTTTTCGATTGATAACGTCTTCCGCAGTGCATAGATTTCAATAATAATTCACAGAATGGTTACACTTGACCCAAGGTCATAGGTCAAAGGTGAAGGTCACAACATGCAAAGTGAGTAAAACCTTCGGGCCATAACTTCTTCCCCTGTGTATAGATTTCAATAATATTTCACAGAATTGTTACTTAGCACCCAAGCGTGTGTTATGACCTTGACCGTCAAATGTCAAGATCACAACATGCAAAATGAATAAAACCTTGTTAGGGTCATAACTTCTTCCCCTGTGCATGTTTTTCAATAATATTTCACAGAATTGTTACTTAGGATTCAAGGGTTTGTCAATACCTTGACCCAAGGTCATAGATCAAAGGTCAAGGTCACATCATGCAAAGTGAATAAAACTTTGTTACTATGAACAGATGCTATGGAGATGCTATGTAACGCGATAATTCAAGTAAATCTCAGTTGTTTTTCATGAAACTTATACAGAATACTTAAATAGTGTAGGGGATGCCACTTTTCAGTTTTGAGCAAATTTCATTTTGTTGTTACAGAGTTATGGGACTTGAGTCCCTCTTTTTGGATTTCAATATTTCATAAAAGTATTACCAAAGGGGTAATAAAACCATACGTTCACATTGATCCCGTCCAAAGTAATCGACGGGCGTATTATTCATTACGCTAGGCGTTGCTCTTGTCAAACTGAAGTATGGGTACTATTCACCATGTGTCAACACATATCTAGACATATCGAGCGATATTACCATGGGCAAATACAGAAAGTACAACAGAGTAACAAAGACTTTGGATTAGAAGACGGACAAACCACTAAAGACATCATCTAGATGCTTTATGGGATGGAAAGGTTTTATGGCGAATATTTCCATGGAGATAAAAAATGAAGTCCATAATACTTATCGAGAACGATAGGGATAATATGTGCTTTGATGGAACGGTCGTAGTCGCCAGTCTCATAATCCTATAAACCCTCAGCAATTGTCAGAAAAGAAAGTCAAATGGAAACGAATGCGCAATCAAATAGAATCTTAGATCAAGGAAAAGCAACACAATTACTATGTTGGGAGGCAGGCGTATCGATGGAGCATGGATGAAGACCCATCGAACGGGAAAATTCCAGACGAGCTTTAGCCTGCAGCACAGACTGAAAATTAACTAGCAAACCCGAGGGTAGGAAAAACAACTGCGATCCACCATGCTGAACATCCTTTACTCATAAAACTGCTACGATACCGTTACATCCATGCCTGGACTGATCGACCTTTCATATTACGGCCACTTTTGCGATATCTGCAGCCTTATCCACAAAGAATCGTAAGATTTGTCGTTTGCACTTACGAGTACTCTTAAGTCAAATTCACAAAAGCGGTCGTAAGTTTTCTCGTAAATATTTTGATCGTAGAGTTACGACTTTTGCACACAGCCCTAATTTCTTATCTAAATCTTCAATTTCATTAGTATATCCGCGTATGCCGATGTGTATAATCTGGGGACCATACAATCGACTAGATCTACACGGTAATCTATTTGACATATACTTCTCAGGAAAGGAAAGGAAAAGACACCATCGTTTTTAGCCGGGCTTAATGCTGAAGGCTATAGCCGCTGAGCACGATTCTCGAAACGAGGCATTCTAATTATAAGTTTGAAAGCCCTCTTTCTCACTCAGTGTGTTATTGCGCTTCAAAATATAATCTCTTATGTAATTTATAGCATTAAAATATTCAGAACGTATCATGAATCTTTATTGGATTATTAATTATATGTAACATTGCAAATAGATATATTTGTGTATATTCGTGTAGACTGAAGTTACCTGCTCTTGCTTGCTATTGCTGAACGAAGAGACAGGTGACCACCGCCATACTGGAGAGGCTTTTTATATTCCAGCTAGTGTTATTTATAGCACAGGCGGTAAGGGCACATGACATACAGTACACAGTGAATGTAGATGTAATTCCTCTGTAACATTATTATACACTGTTTGATGTAATTTATGAGAGACGCGTGATGTTAAGGCTCGAGGATATAATTAATTCTGTCAATATTTATTGATTTAGTTTAAATGAATAATACAAAACGAAAGCCAGTAATATAAAAATAACCGATAACGCGTCACTTGAACCTAGGTTTAAGATCTAGATAGGCATTGCCAGTCTAATATTCGTGTACATATGAAGGGGTTCCTCTATGTCTATGTTTGCCAACTGAGACATGTTTTTAATTCAAGCGTCATACATAAACATTGGTACGGCGCTGTGTATTGCCTTATCGCTTGGCAGAAGGAAAACGTGTACATGTTTTGGTTCCTACCAAAACAGCCCAACTTTGTAATATTTTGACAATGGATATCGATTTTTTTTTCAAAATAGATATTTTTCGCCTATTGTTTAAATTATACTTGTGCAGGTCCTTGGTGATTTGTGTCATACAGCTTTGTCAGATGTCTTCTGTCTTCTCTTTGATACAGATACTAAGAGGGCGAATAATTTGACATTTTAATGAATTGCCATTAGCATAAAATTATTCCTATTTTCGTATGGGCCGTTATATTTTTGGGCTGTTTTGACTATACACCAATTGGGAAGAAAGGTTACAATTCTGCCCTCTTTAGCGATTGGAGATTACAAATATACGTCTTTTATATTCAAGAGAAACCGCGTGACAAGGACAGTGTAACTTTTAAAACAGAAATAAATATATGGTTTCATCATGATTAAGGATAAGATGCCATGCCTCACGAGATTTTTTATCAAAGTTAACCAATGATAAACTTCATTTCACTATTACTTAAGAATTGTCCTTCCATCATGAAATGTGTAACTTCTTGTTTCCTTGAATTTATTATCAACTGTATTTTTACTTAAATGTCATCTTTTCGGCCACGAGCATCACTGAATAGAAATAACTTGTCAAAATGCTCATATGGTGCACAAACTTAAAAGGTATGTATGTTCTATATTTATTATAACCACTAGGCCGGTGTCACTGCTGGTGGACTGATAGTTCCCGAGGGCATCAGTGCTTTTGTACTGACACGAAATATATACTTCAAATTTTCAGTCATCAAATAAAGTTAATCACTCTAAAACTAAGGAGTATCTACCTCATGCATAGCTCTATCCTAAGATAGATTCTTTGGTTCACTTTTCGGTCAGTTTGGCTTCAACACACTGCTCTTCATATTTTTATATATATTGAGAATTCCAATCATCAGTCACGAGCATCACTGAAGAGGCATAAATTGTCAAAATGCGCATATGGTGCACAAAATTAAAAGGTATATATGTTCTATATTTATTGCTACTTGACCAGTTACTGAAAGCCCAGGCTATCAGCACTGCAAGTACTTTGACTTTTAAAGAAGAGGAGAAGTAGTGTTCTTTAAGTGGCGGGCGGCTATGCCTAGTTATTTGTATTAAAGCTTTCCACACAATCAGAAACTAAACGGACTAGAGGAACAAAAATGGAAATAAATCTGATTATAACAGAGAATATTTTTTGTCTCCATATATGAACGAAAATGCCTCCGTGTGAAGAAAATTGTAATATATGTCAGACAAAGAGTGTTGGATATTGCGTTAACTACTAGTACGTCTTGCAATATATTATCCGGCAACTATCCGCGTTGTCAGCTTTTAATCAATGCACCGCATTTCCCGCATATCCGTCGATGACGTCATTTCTTGCTATATTTTCAAATTGGCTCGTGGCAGGCAGAGGATGAAATTCTGGAAAATGAACGTCGTGTATATTTTTGAAATAAACTAACCTCATTATGTCTTTGTTTCTCCTTTTTAGATGACATTTCAATATATAAGATTATACATTTCCCGAGCAGACGATAATACGTTAAACTGTATGGACACCTACGCACAGTCGGCTATAGTATTATGTCTCAAGACTGATTTTCAGACCCAAATTATCATATTTTCTACCTTATAGAATATTATATAAAATTTTGCATTGCATTTAGAAGGTATTGTATTTTAAAACAATCATTTATGTTGAATATACTTAGAGGCTGACATCATTGAGAAAGAGAAAATACGCTTTTGTCATTTTAACATAGACGATTTTATGACGATATTACCTCATTTTTACACTAAAGATTATACTTACGACAAAAAGTTGAAGTTAAGAGAGGATCAAGGCATATGTAAAGTAACGACTAATTTTAGTCTTATTTGAGTTTAAGAAACTTTGTGAATACGGTCAAACTCGTAAGTTTACACTTACGACAAATTTTAGTCGTAAGGGGGGTTTTTGTGAATAACTCTGCTGATATTCTCTCATCGAAGATTACCACACAATATTACCTACAAATCGATAATGCTTAAGGTCCCACCAACATGGATATAATGTAAACACATCATATAAAAAATTACCTCCTTTTTGCATTGCTCATGTTTTGCTACATGCTTCAAATTGAAATCACGTTCCTCTCTAGTCAAAAGAGTTGGTTTATAACCATATCTTCAACGATTGCTTTTACTGCTAGCATCGATTTGAATAATACTTACAGAATAGTTACCCGCGGGTATATCAGGACCTTGAACCAAGGTGTTATCTAGGATATTTCATACTAGGGTTTAAATGCGTGCCAAATGCCTTAGTGGACCAGGCAACACTACTAATATATACATCAAACGTGTCGTTTACTGAGCATATATGCTTCATTTGGAACCAATCAGAATTTGTAAGCAAGCCCAGAGAGGTCAAGGTTGCGTTTACGGAAGTCCCTGTCCTTGATAACTGGAAATTTTTTCCACTTCATCGTCTTTAGTATTATTCGGCGTATCGTTAACAGCCTCTGAGCCTGTAATCTAAAAGAAGAAAGAAAAGTTACTGACTCAACCGTACGATAGAAGTCACCACTGAAATATACAGTGTAATGATATGGGAGAAACATTCGATTAAAGTGCACTTGCGAAACCGACTGAGGACGGTGGGGATGTCATATTTTGTATAAACTGTAGGGCAGGGACAAGTGAGAAAGTATTGATTTAATACTCTAATGTCATGTTTCATTTATTGTATGTATGTAAATTTATCTAATGATATAACTATAACATTTCAACACTTGACATTGTGCTTGAATCAATTTGACGGTAAGTATTATGACGCTGACATACTTTTGAGACCTACTGTACTATAATAACATCAGTACTCCGCGTCTTATTTTACACACACGTTACAAACTTCATAAGAAATAAGATGAAAAAAAGTAGTGATTGGAATATTATTGACACTTCAAACTCAACACGGGATAAAGACAGGTGGGATAGCTCCGAAAAAGAACATCATATCAAACAACTCACATTTAGTAATTAAATATATTGTTAATTAGAGAGTTCTCACAAACGATAGTAAATGACATTGGTAAAGAGAAGAGGAGATAAAGGGGGGTGGGGGGGGGGGAAGGTTACAATAAGAGTATACGCATTCAAGGGTTGATCCTTAAAATAATTAAACATTATTGGAACAAAACAGGAATTTATATAAGAAATCACAACATTTTAATATTATGTAGAACATGCTTTTGCTATTAGATATTAACATATAAAAATAGAATTACTTTAAGATTATTCAACAAATGTTAAAGAATATAGTTTTACATTTTAAAAGTTTATATTGAAGAATAAGACAAAGTAGTATTCATAATATATTGTATTTAGAAAGGAACAATTACATATTTTCGGTCTTTATTTATTTATTTCTATCTATGTTCATGTGTTATGTCTTTATAATAAGTAATATACAACAAAAACTCAGTTTTCATCATTCACAATAAACAGAAACATTGAAGGAATCACAGCTAAAAATATGTAAAGTGTAAATCAGACATTATTAGTCCCAAGAGCTTAAAAAGAAAACTCCACAAAAATAAATATATATTGATATGAATTATACTTTAAAACTAGCTAGAAAACATGCGCTCAGTACTTAATTGTACGTTTTAAATACTAGTATTAAAAAGAGATACCTTGCATGCATAAGCAGGATTCGTGGCGTTAAATGTGACAGATCGGAAGTGGTGACGTTGGGTTGAAGAGTGCCGTCGACAATAAAAATAAAGTTCAAAAGTACAACCATCAATGGTAAAAGCTTTCCAACTTTTATCTCCATTATTTAGTCAGTACTGTTTTCAAATTGAACCAGTCACGTCAGATAAACGTTTTACCTACTTTCAAACGTGGATTTACACTTCAACGTAACTATTGGAGTACTGGCGATCACTACTGAGAAAGCATGAATGAGTCTGAGCTTCAACTGTACATGGGAACAGTTATAACGAGTAGGAGGAGTCAAAGTTCACACTACGTCACTAATTATGAGGAAGGACACTCCCACTTGCATGTTATTGGTCAGAAAAGTATATTGTTTCTGAATCAATTGTAGTGTTTGTATCACAGAATAAATAGTGTCCCACACTCATCATTTATATTGTCTATATTATTATTTCGTTTTCATTTGCTACTTGTTTGATATTGGAAAGGAAAACTTTAATGCATATGTTATTTTATATCAAGTGCATAAATGATTATATGATAATGTTATGTAGGAAGGTCACTGGGTATTTAAAATTATTTTAGTGACTTCTGTGCGTTTAACCTCGTATTACACACACAAATCAAAATAATTTGTAAATCAGTACGATATATTTATTAAAGCACTCATCCATCAATCACACTCGTTCGTTATTAAAGGAAAGGAACAAACAAAATAAATAAATACCTAAAAATCAAGTGCAACTGATTATTTTAAAATAGCTTTTTTCATTCCCTTACCAGAGAGACCACAGGTTTTGCTTCCTTGGGTCGGTCTGCCCACCTGCTTGTCCGTCCATCTGTTGTGTTTGTATTCCAGTATCATTTTAGATTACACTTTGAGATATTTGATTGAAAGTTTGTACACTGTTCTTAATAGCAGACTTACAAAACGAAATTGCGTTTTGTGAGATTTCGTTAATGTTTACTGAAATATGACCCTTTACTTATTGAAAATCACTGTTCTACAATTATTATTTTGCGTATTTTTGACGTAGTATGGCGATAGTATTTGATTGTCATATAAAAATATATGCGAAAATATTGAAAAAGATGATGCCCATGCAAAAAAATCATTGTGGCGGAGTCCTATTGTTATTTTCAAAACGCTGAGTGATAAATAACACTGGTGTTTGATTTCACATTATAGATAGTTTACATTTTACTAATGATACTTTGTTTACAAAAATATTCAAGTATGAATGCTCTCCCCGGGCACCTGATCTCACTCCATCATAGGGGTTCACATATGCTTTTCAAGTAGACATATTTTGTTATTTTCCACTTGGTTTTCATTTTCACTGATTTTGTATGTCCTCTGGTTTCATGATATTTAGACTTATGGTTTGGATTTATCCATCTTCTTTACATTTAGTACACACTATGCGCATTTCAACAAAAACGAATATTAATTCAATTGTTTTTCTTTTTCTTTTGCTTATTGTATAAGTTTATCCTAATTATATAATCGCGGTACCTCCCTCGTCCGTAGATCATTAGCATTTTCCTATTCAGATGACCAACATGAATCTGCTAGTGCTCATGAACTCTCAACGTATATAGCAACTTGGGATATGATATTAGTTATAATGTATAGTAAATTTCACATGTAAGTATTTCGGGGTCAGTACAGAAGCTCTTAATAGTGGGGCGGATATGTGAAAGGGGCGTGCACTTCCGGAAAGAAGCATGAAAATTTGGCCTAAGGGGTTTTTGGGTATGCTGAATTCAAAAATTGCGGGAACCATGACGTCACTCCAGCCGTTCCCGCCAAAAATCATGAAATTCAAAATGGCCGCCATAAAAAACGTTTTTTGTCCATAAAATTGCTCTCAGTGACCCGATTTCAATGATTTTGATGTCTATACCTATGTTTCCGAGGTCAAGGAATCCGCAAAAATGCATAAAAAGACTGAACATGTTCTTTTTCATACGAATTTTGAAAAAAAAAATATAATTTTAATCGAACGTAGGTATGATTTGCCACTTCTCCTTTGCTTAACTGCTATCGAGAATTCATTATGCATCATGATATCTATTTCAGTAGAAACTAGCTGTTACTCATCATTAAATACAAAGTCCTATATAAAAATGACTTTAAACAAATTTGACATGCTGATAGAGCTGATTTGTTACTTTCGAAAATAAAGGGAAAATGGCGATTTTACAGTGATTGCGTATTATTCAGTATAAACCTGAACACCGACCCGGAAACGTGCTTGAGATGTATCGAGACTTAAAAGTTTAATTTAAACATTCCACATTAAAGAGTAAAGCAAAATTAAAGCATTACAGACAAACACAAATCACTCGTTGGCCACAGTCACACGTACATATATCATCGCAATGCGGTAGATCAATTACGTTACAATGCTGCGCACGTGACAAACAAACTGACTACAAAACATATGGGAGCTTGCGATTTAGGTGTCGCCACTTGTAAAATGGTGTGTGATATAGTGTAAAATAAGTAGTGTGAAATACTCATTTAACTTATTTCTAGGCAATAAGTTACCATGTCCAAACGACTTAAGCTCGCTCCTCGAGAAGGCGCTACATCTATTCAACCGATAAACTGGGACATTTGTGTTCTGTGTCAAGAACATGGAGGAACACTAATAAACCCATCAGCAACAGGTTACACTTCTCTGGCGACTAATTTGTCTGCCTTTCATGAATTGAACATGGTGCCCTTAAGTATTAACATATCCCGACTTGATGATTGCGATGGCATGGAAAACACAATGACAAGACATAAGGCTAGATGGCATAAAAGTTGTTACGTCCTGTGTAATGCAGCAAAAGTGGAGAGAGCTAGGAAATTGCAAGAAAAAGCTTGTATGAACACCCAATCACCACATAAAAACACCTTCGTAGATCAACTACTTCAGCATGTCCCATGGATGAAGAAAAGCTCCATCAGACAGCTTGTCTTTTCTGTGATGGAACCACGGGAGACTTTCACAAAGCAGAAACAATGTCCCTTGATACCCGTGTCCGAAAAATCGCTACCGAACTCCAAGACACAAAGGTATTGGCCAAGTTATCAGCAGGAGACATGATCGCAATTGATGCCGTATATCACTTAAAGTGCTTGACATCATTTTATAACAGACAAAGATCTCAACAAAGGCATTCGACTGATAAGTGTCATCAAATTAATGCAGAATCACTCGCATTCGCCGAGGTGGTTTCGCATATTGAGGAATATGGTCAAGTAGAAGGGGACCGAAATCATATTTTCAAACTCACTGATCTCAAAGCAATATATAGTGAACGACTACAAACTTTAGGTGGTGTCACTACTGGAAACATTCATTCAACCAGACTTACCCAGAAACTTCTGCACCATATTCCAGATCAGGAAGCCCATAACAGCAACTTTGGCACTGTATTGTCATTCAAGAACGATATTGGTGATGCCTTGCTAGATGCCTGTCGTCCTGATCCAGATGATGAAGCTGTTATGCTGATGAGAGTAGCAAAGCTTGTTCGCAAAGAAATACTTGAGAAAAAATATCAATTCAATGGTTCCTTATGCGATGAACAGTATAACGATTTCCCAGTGTTTCTATCTGCATTGGTAGAGATGATTCTAGGTGGTCCAAATGCAGGGCAACGTATGAATGACAATACAACAAGCACAGCTGCTTCATCCATTACCCAGTTGTTGGTCTTTAACGCTGTCAAACGCTGTAGGAAGGAATCAGTTGCAGTGAGGCACAACTCTGACCGTGAGACTGTTCTTCCGTTGTACCTTGGGCTACTCATCCACAACAAGACACGGAAACGTGATCTCATTGATATTCTGTTCGAGAAAGGTCTGTCTGTATCATACGATCGAGTTTTACAACTTTCTACAGATGAAGCCAACAGAGTAATTGATATGTATGATAAAGAGGGCGCTGTCTGTCCTAGTACTCTCAAAGACAATCTGTTTACAACCGGAAACCTCGACAATATTGATCATAATCCTTCATCTACTTCAAGTTTTGATTCCTTCCATGGCACAGCAATATCCATCACTCAACATGTTACGAATTACAATCCGGGTGTTGTCAGGGTCCGTCAGACGATTCCTGAAGTCCAGAACCATCAAAAGCTGAAATATATAAAGTCCCTACCAAGGTCATACATTAACGTGCCCCCAATAACGCTCCCTGGTAACATTTTTCCAGCAGTAACTGAGGGTCGGGTGATTCCTGCTGCCATGGGTGAAGAACAAATGGATATGCCTTGGTTCGAAAAGGTGAATTTACTTTTGGCAGATGAAAACCGCACTGATAGCTTGCACAAGGATGTATCATTGTCAGCCTACTTTGCTAGTGTACAGGAGTCTGTGCCGAAGCCCCCTGCAATTATCACTTTGCTTCCATTATTTCGAGATGCCGCACACTCACCCGCTATGGTCAAACATGGAATGGATATCATCCGGCAGATCACAGTTCGATGCAATCCTAACCAGATGCCTGTGCTGACTGTTGACCAACCATTATATGCCATCGCCAAAAGAATTCAATGGAAATGGCCTGAAGAGTATGGCGAAAAACGATATCTTATCATGATGGGAGGTCTCCACATAGAAATGGCCATGTTGAAAGTTATTGGTGACTGGCTAGACGGAAGCGGGTGGACTTATGTGATGACGTCAGCCAATGTTACAACTGAAGGGCGTGCCACTAGTCTACAGAAGGGTTCACACACAACCATAGCTCAATGGGCTCATCAAATAACAGCAGTAGCTCTGTTCATCCTACTTCAGAGGTCTTTTGATGAGTATAAAAGAAACACACCGGAAGATAAACAACTATGCTATGATGTGTGGTGTGATAAGATGGCATCGATGCATCCGCAGTTTGATTACTGGTTTAGAGTTTGGCAGCTGAAACTCCTATTCCTACAGTTCCTTAGATCACAGCGTCAACCAAATTTTGTTTCCTACTTGAATTCTCTTGTAAAGATTATTCCATGGATGTTTGCCCTTGACCACTACCATTATTTACGCTGGATGACGATTCATGTCAGAGATCTTCTTGCCCTGGAGATGAACAGCCCAACCATCTACACAGAGTTCCTTAAGGGCAACTTCGTCACACAGAAATCGACTCACAAGTTCTCGGCACTAGCTCATGACCAGGTTCACGAACAGCTCAATGCAATGGTGAAAGGAGATGGAGGTGTGATAGGTATCACAGAGAATGAAGCCGCACTGAGACGATGGATGGTTGCAGGTCCAGAAACAGCTAGACTTTTGATGGAGTACGATGAGAAACACTCCACGAAAAAGGACACAGATCGTCACCATGAACAGATACCAAGTGTGCAGAAGGCGTTCATATCACAAGTCCAGAATGTCATCGATGTAATAGAGGAACTTGGAAACCCCTTTGCTGATTCTGGCACAGAGTTATACACGCTTGACAACAAAAGGATTATGCCTGATAGCGTTGTAAAAACAATAAGGACTGCAGAGAATATTGGCAAAACACAATACCAGAAGTTTGTTGCAGAGCGTATTAATGCTGATAGTAAATCATTCAGTGACACAATTCACAAAAACAATCTACCTCTGTTTAATTCTAGTTCGGGAAAGAAGCCTGTTTCCGCCTCCAAAATTTCGAACTTGCGGGATGACGTTAATCTATTCTCACGTATGTACATTTCGTGCCAATCGCGAGACAGTGATATGGATACCTTCTTCACAGCTCTTCTTATTCACAGCTGGTGTTCTTGCCTATTTAGAACGCATGCTACAGGACGTTGGCCGTTTGGATGTTGTTTGGGATGTTTATAAGGACGACAGCCTTAAGTCTCAAACGCGACAGAACCGTGGCATTGGTAACCAAATCCGAGTGGCCAGCAACACTAAGATTCCTGCTAACTGGAAGAACTTCCTCCAGTGTGATTCAAACAAAGAAAGCTTGTTCCAACTTCTTGCCATTGCTGTACACGAGTTTCAGATCCCACAAGGAAAGCAAATCATTTCAACGAAAGGCGCAAGTGTTGTTTCATCTCCTCCGGCTGACCTCACGGACTTGTCCTGTACTCAAGAAGAGGCGGACACGCGGCTCTTGTTTCATGCTTCCCATGCCGCCTTCCATCGAGGATTCACCAAGCAGATGATACATGCAACTGATACAGATGTGGTGGTTCTTGCAGTTGCTGTATCAAGTGTCTTAAAAGATTGTGAAATATGGGTAGCATTTGGTCATGGGTCCAAGCTTCGATACATTCCATGTCACCTAATTTCAGCTGAACTCGGCAATGATGCATCATGGGCCCTTCTGTTTATGCATGCAATATCTGGATGTGATACTGTTTCTGCATTCTTTGGAATAGGAAAGAAAACGGCTTGGGCTGTATGGCGCAATATGCCTCGGATCACATCTACGTTTGTGTATTTATCTCGCAACCCAAGTCATGTAACTCCCAACGACATGGACCAAATAGAAAGATATGTTGTACTTTTGTACCAGCGAACCTCAGAACTTTGTCATGTGAATGAAGCCAGGAAACACTTGTTTACCCAAAACCGAAATATGGAAAACATTCCTCCAACGCTGAATGCCCTGGAACAGCATGTGAAAAGGGCCGCTTACCAGGCAGGGCATATATGGGGACAGACACTAATAGGCGAGCCATACATTCCTTCGCCCGAATTATGGGGCTGGAAGAAAGTGAATGATGATTCCTCATGGACTCCATGCTGGACCACTCTTCCAGAAGCAGCCAAAGAATGCCAAGAGCTGTTGAAATGCGGGTGCTAGAAAGAATGTTCGAAACGATGCAAGTGTGTCAAAGCAAATCTGCCGTGTACACAGCTGTGTTTCTGCTCCGGACAGTGCAACAGAGAATTTTAAATTTACTATCTAAAGCCAGGTGACATAAAATTTTAATTTTCTAAACAATAATGGTACTCAGGTGGTAATCAGTAGGCCGTTATGCAAGAAATTTGATGTTTTTGAGTAATTTTTTAATATTTTTGCCATCTAAATGTTAGTTACAAGTCTTGATATGTAGTTAATAGTATTCCTTGACCTCAGAAACATAGGTATAGACATCAAGATCATTGAAATCGGTCCACTGAGAGCAATTTTATGGACAAGAACGTTTTTTGTGGCGGCCATTTTGAATTCCTTAATTTTTGGCGGGAACGGCTGGAGTGACGTCATGGTTCCCGCAATTTTTGAAATCAGCATACCCAAAAACCCCCTAGGCCAAATTTTCATGCTTCTTTCCGGAAGTGCACACCTCAACCTAATGATGTTACATATCCGCTCCACTATAAACCAACAGCGGTAGCGATCGGTGGTTATAAAAATAAAAAAGAAACTATACACTTGAATTAGTCTTCATCGTCACAATAAGCGTATTTCGCATATCACTTTCGAAATGCTCAAGACCGAAACTATGGAAATAAAACAAAACAAACAAACAAAAATTAAAAAAACAACAGAAAAAAAAACGAAAAGTAAGTAAGAAAGGAAAAAAGAAAAACAAAAAATGATATTGCAAAATTATACCTCAAATTTACAGTAATGGGAGTTTTAAAGTTAATAAAAAAGAAATTAAAAGATTTAAAAATAAATAATTGAAATGAGATAAATAAATAAAAATTGAGCATATACTACATACCTATAGCTTTGTCCTGACACGAAATTTTGGATATGACTTTTTATCCATTTGTTTTTGCTTCAAATTGTTTGGATTCACCCACTGAAGAGACAATTGAGTGATCGTCAAATGCCCGACATCACACATTTTGGCACATTTGTTCATTATGACGTCATAAATAAATGGCCCGTCAAACATGATTTTTATTATGACGTCACAATGGAACTACGTAAAGGGCGTGGTTAAAGTTGGATCTGGCGATCCCTCAATTCTGTTGTCAAATAATCAAATAATAGTTTTATATTATTATTGTTATTATTGTAAACCTCATTTTAGATTTATTCATATATCACTTATTTAAAATGTAGGCCTAATTAATCGGAAGAAAATCGGTAGAGATATTGCAGAATAAATGGAACAAAAATCATGATTAAATATAATATATATTATATATATCAAATATATAATATTATGCTATTTAATTATTTATGTATAAAGTACCCCTTTTATGAAGTTATGAATTTCTATGATCGATATAGAGATCTAGTGCAATTTTGGATTTCGATTTCAGGAATGTTAACCGATATTTTGGGATCTGACCATACAAACTAACCATCTTAACTTTTTGACCATATTTGATTTGGCATAATACCTATATATACAGACATTTGTATTTGTTCATGTGCATTTTCAACGCCTTCATGCCTTGAATAGGAAAATTTGACTTTATGTTCTTGTCTCCTTCATGTGTACATACTTGTATATTTATGTACACGTATTTACTTCCTCGACTTGACAAGTTGTTGCAGGACTTTCTCGACGGGTGTTATATGCAGCCAGGGAACACGTACTCCTCCCGGGTACCTGATCTCATCTCGATTTTATTGGGGTTCGCATTTGTCTGAATATGACACTATACACGATATTGTAATTTTATTCCATAGACTGAGATATGGTTTCCCGGTGGGTACTTCTTCGTTTTTTATTTTATCGACATTTCCATTATATTTGGTATAGAATATATTTCCTTAACAATTATAAATTTTACCCTTTTCGGAAAACCGGTTTAATTCTGTGAGCTAAGTATATTAATTAAGATAAATACAAGCTTGGCGACATAAGTGTTTCCTAATATATATAATAGTATGCATTGTCACAAAACACATCATTCATACTACGTCACGGTAGGGAAGCGGACGACTAAATTGGCATAGGGACTTTTCTTTTTATAATTATCAGTAAATCAAAAAGTTTCTTTTACGATGAAATCTTAAGGGTTACCGCCTTGTGCCAATATGCGTTCTTATTATCCCATGATACGAATTAGTGGAAATGAGAGCGTATGTCATGGAGCCGGTCTTAACATAGTCCGTAACAGGAGACTTCGACATCTTTTGAAAAAAGGTCCGAAATACAGAGAACCCTGTTCGTTCACATCTCTGACCTGCATAAGAAATCCATCATTGTTCTTGTCGACAAAGCGGCTAACAAGGTGTTATAGACAATGGATGTTATATAATTAACATGAGAACATCACATTTGGTGCTTCTTCCTTTTTTTCTTTCTTTCTTTTTTCTCTCTAATTCTTTCATTCTTTTTGTCTTTTCGACCTCTTAGAGGACATTATAACATTTTCAATTTTTATCATTTTTCATTTGAATATATTAATTCTGTTTAGAGAAATTTTAAATTCATAATAATGTCCAAAAGAACATTGGTATAATAAACTAAACGACAGATAGATCGACAGAGGACATATATTTTAAGGATCATCAGAAATCGTTCTAGAAGTCAAAGATTCGTGACGGCCGAACAACAACAACTGTATGAGAACTTCTTAAGACACACTTTTAGATCACTCTCTCTGATACATTCCTTTCAAGATCTATACAACCAGTCTGAAGAAGAAAACATTTGTCTAAGAAATCTACCCTTTGCAACCCTGTGTCCGCACACTCTTTTATTTATTAAAACTTTTAAAGAGAAAATCTGAGGAAATTCCGGAAAATAGTCAAAATTTACAAAAAGAAAATAAGTCAGAAAGATGTTAAAATATTCAGGATTTTGATTTCGCAATGGAGCTAAAAAGCCACCGATACAGATCACTTTAATACAATCGGTTTGTTGATCTATGAAGCGGGTCGGAAGGAAGGTACCCTGTGGGACCTATATCGTCTGTCCTGGATCCACCCTTGACACATGTGACCAAAAACAACAACTTTTGTAGAGGACCTTTAATACTTTATCGAATTCCCACCAGCAGGTCTGAAAAGCTTACGGACGACGGACGAAACGCCTTGACAATAGATCAGTTGAGCTTTTGGATCAGGTAAGCTTTAAACGAAGAGAAGTGATTTTCTGGATTCTTAATGAAATGTATCGCTAGGAAAACTGAAAAACAATCTATCTGATATATAACGGCATGCTCCGAATAAAAAGACAAACATACACTCTCTATAAATTCATACTTTGAAGATGTTACAAATATATGTTTTATTCGCTCTCTCCTATCATTATACAAAATTGCTTACTTTAGTTGAGCTGGTATAGCATAATCAGCAAGTTGTTTCGATCATGGCCGATGGTCTCGTGTTCGATTTCTACGGATGATTCGTCGGTGCCTGGTTTTTCGGGTGTTACAGTACACGAAACGCATAGGAGATCTCTTACCACCTTTGGTCGACACAATGTATACGTGTAAATTTCTATGCGGTACATCAGACATATGCCCTCGGCCTTTAATTTGAAGAATACTGCTAATGAAAATGTTGCTATTATAGGCATATAAACAAATTTATAGAATGCCAAGTTTGGGGCTATGTATTAGCTAATATAAGGGTTAACATTAGCAAAATAGCAAAAATTGTTAAATCATTAGATAAAGGCAATTTTTAAACACACAGGTTTGAGAAATAAATAAGTCTAACATGAGATAGCGTTACCTTAATTACATACAATTAAAAGTTGTATTTTTGAAAGAAAATAGTAATTTACACTATCACTGGGAGTACAAGAAGCAGTATATGAGAATGGACGTATAGATCACTGGTTTAGATTAATAAACAGAAAATACAATGAATATATTATATATTAAACATAAATGACACCAGATTGATTTATAAAGTAGAGAAACCAGAATGAATTATAAAATATTCTTAAGATTTTTGACCAGAACATCTTCCAGTAAAGCTCGTGTATATATCATTTTCATTTGATCTCAGGTAGTTGAGCTCTTTGTATTCTTCCGCTCTGTAGTGCGTTCTACGATATTTCAAGTTGAGGACCCCTAAATGTTCATTCCATACAATGAATTGATTTTAACATGTGTATGTATGATGGCACCAAGACCCAGTTTTCAATGCTTCGGTGATGATAAGAAGTAAATAATTCACGCTTTAACTTTGTAAATCAATTTAAGAATTACTACCTCATACTTATATCTGTTCTTAGTTTTATGATTTCTACAGTATCGGCATGAAACGTAAATACGCATAAAATGCAGTACATTCAATAATACTGCTACATGTTTCTACATTCTCATTATAATATTTAATAACTATTATTGATTTGATATGTAATTATATTTTTGCTCAAAGTTTATTGATCTAAATGAATACGTTGAAGCATGTTACAACTCCAACATGCATTACTTCATTACAGGTACATTGTTATATCAATTTTGTAGAAGGTATTTTAAAGTTTTTCGATCATATTTGTATTAGTGATTTTAATTGAAATAATGAGAAATGCAGCAATACTAATTTGATATACAATATTGTTGTCACACTTGTGTTGGAAATTAAAATTGGGAATTACTTATCAGACGTTCAGCTAAAGATATATAGCTATAAAACATATTGAACTTACGAAAACTATACATTAAATTTCCACTTTCATGCTGATAATTAAATATTTTCTTACATTATCGGTGATATGCTCGGTTGTGGCAGTAGGCTGTATTGTTATTGCATTAACCAATGGTTTTCACGTAATTTCTAGAATTTCTTTTCAAATTAGATGAAAACAAACTCTCTTTCTGTCTGTCCTTCTTTATGAAAACAGAATTAAGACGTAAGATACAAAATATCCATCATAAACATAAAACATTACTTTATAATGGGTCTTTTCCTAAATTATATCTCAATAATTTTTATTATTTTCTTCTAAGTGAAGAAAATTTTTCCGTCAAACGGATGCAAAGGGGGCTCTAGTTCCAAATGAGTTTAAGATTCTGTACGCTGAAACTGGCTTTCTCAATGCAGATGAAGCCCCGAAATGGCTAGACATGAGCGATGTAAACGATGACGGCAAAATCACTGAGGCAGAGTTTCTCATAGCAATGAACACGTAGAGAACACTGTTCTTTTCCTTTTCTTTCGATTTCTTTTTACTTTTATGTTATTCTTGGTATCATGTCTTTTACCTTCAGATCCTTGAAACATTTTAAAGCATACAACGGTAAAAAGCGAGACGAACTGATTCGCTTTACTTCGATTCCTCATGTACATTGACATATATGAGTTTATTCATGCACAAGGAATGTCTATGGGACATTTACTCTATATACTCTTTTATTCCAAATACCCATTTTTTCTCATATATCAATACAATATACATTTACCGTGTTTAATTTTCTATCACAGCAACCTTTTCTACGATCTGTATATTAATGCAATCTGTTGACCACGGCTTTGTTTCACCTGCGTTTCCGACACAGGAATTTCAGCCAGGCAGCATTTCTTGCCTTGAATAGGAAAATGTGACTTCATGTTCCTGTCTCCTTCGTATGTTCATGCGTGTATATTTATGTATTTACCTCCTCGACTTGAAAGGTTGTTGCAGGACTTTGTATGCAAACAGGGGACACTTACTCCTCCCGGGCACCTGGTCTCACCTGGATTTTATTGGGGTTCGCATTTGTCTGAATATGACACTAAACACGACATTGTCCTCTTTATTCCATGGACTATGAGATATGGTTTACCCTTCGGTACTTCTTCGGGTCTTTTTTACTTTTGAATATACCAGGTATACTGAAATACATTTTTATAAACTTTCTATTCTGTAAAAATATTAATACATAATTGTGTCATAGAAGTTTACGAATGACAATATTACATTTTTTTGGTTTCCTAATTGGTCTCGAGTTTGAAAAGTGTTTGATTTTTGTACCTTTAATAAGAAAAGATGTCATTTCGTTGTATTATATGTCTACGTTAGCAATCACTTATATTAAAGACAATGTAAATTTTTCTATATTTCTACCATATAGAACAATAAAGCTTTATTGAGTTGAGTTAAGTTGTACTTCGGCCGGGTCTAGACTCAAACTCGGATCATGTTAGCAAGGATTTTGCCGGCGTTCCTACTGTATGTCCGAGGGAGTTTTCAGAGTGATTTGCAATGTAGGTTATCGAAAATTCTCAATTTTGAATTTTTGGTCTCTATATGCAGGTATATTTATATTTTTAAATGTGTGTCTTTTGATTATTCTGGTCTCCTGAACGCAACCAACGGCAATGAACTGAATAGTAGTTGTATTCTTTATTCTCTTAGATGCTCTTTGATACCCCCCGGATCGATAGATCGGGGCATTTTGTTTTTGTCCTGTCTGTTTGTTTGTTTGTTTCTCTGTTGTCAACTTTAACCTTGGCCATAACTTTTGAACCGCGAGGGATAGAGACTTCATATTTCACATGCATACTCAACTGATAAAGTCCTTTCAAAAGACACCGAGGTTGACGACAATTGACCTTGACAATGACCTTTACGCTTAAAATAACTTTTTGGACTTTGTTGCGGCCGGGGGCTTAAGTGTTTCGTTTTAATATGTGATAGTTCAGCAGACTACTTCTATCAAGCAAACCCATTTCTGAGATGGTTTGTTTACCGCTCTCAGAATTAGAGCCCCTAGTATTGAGTCTTAGTAGACGCTTTGTGCGGCAACACCTAACGCAGTCCTGGTGAAGGAACAGACATTTCCGAAATACTGACCACAAATTATAAAATTTTAGGGTCATGTATTATATTGTCGATCACGTTATACCTTTCCGATCTAAACAATCCTTTAATATGACGTGTAGTACCGACATTTATCGATCCCCGACAGTCTTCGATTGTAGATCGTTCCTGCAATCCTTTTGTGGTGTATATATATACCACTGAGGGTTTAAGCGTGGCCCTGAGCTCCCACATAGATATCCACTTCGACAATATTTATTTGAGGCAATAAAGTGGTCATTAAGCATACTCCACACAAACTTACTTGTACCTTATATAGAATTCGTCAGCAGAATTAGAAATTTTCTGTAGGGAAGAAATAGGTAAGTGGCTCCTAATAGATTAGTGAACTAGAAATCAGCTTATTCTGATGCGTAAGAGCTAGCGCTCTTATTTATATATATATATTTGCTCTATGTCTGTACTTTCAGCTAACTATAGCAGAGGAGAATATTCGCAATATATCATAAATGATTCCTATATTATATCATACTATAGATGTTGCATGAATTAATGCCGCGGTTCTCCGGAACTTTACATTATACATAACATAGAGAATGGAACCTACAATGACACAAAATGAGCTGTAAGTGATAAAATGTTCAAGTCAGATGGTACAGGTTTAACTCCAAGGTCACCCATCCTCTCCCTTTTGAACCCCTTCCCTTTACCTTTCAGCATATACCTAAACATTCGTTGTTGTATATGTTCAACTGAATCATTATACAGAGCATAAAACAAGTAATAAGCGAAAGATTGTTCTATTGGCAAAGCACAGAATAATATCTAATAACAATACAGCCATGAACTGAGGCTCAATGAAATGGTTCGCCCTAAAACGGCTCACACGTATTAGTAGGTAATTTAGGCTTCTTGGTAATAGCTTTCTTAGAAACCTTAAATTTTGGAGCTTTGGCGGTACCGGTCGGGAATCAATAGAGGCCTCGCTTGTTCCGTAGTCATCGGACATTCCTGAATCTCTAGCCCTTCTTTGTTACAGCGATAACAATTTCCCTTCGACTGCGTAAGTCGATATTTCTGAGGACAACCTTATGTCAAATGACAAAACACTGTATCAAACAACAATAAAGGTGTTATTCGCTTGGGTACAAGTATTAACTTAATCTCCCTCTTCGTTACAACAGTAGCACTTAGGTTCTCCGCTATCATCACTCATGCTTCCAGACCTCTTTGGGGTTTTTATTATTATTATTATTATTACTATTATTATTATATTACAAGCTGATCTGTTGATTCTGTTCGAGAAGATTTCAACAAAGCTACTCCAGTGTCCATCGCAGTATCGATTTCCACTTCTTCTCGCATCAAATCTCGTATAAATAGCTTCAAAATTCGTTCCGCTGGAACTGGTAAAGACCTTGTCGTGTTCCTGCGTTGTCGACCTTGAACTTTAACTCTATTGAATTTAGAGGACCACCTTGCATTACAGGTCATTCGATTTACATTAATGGCCAGTGATCTTCAGTTCGGCATTAATTAAGAATTAGATGCCACAATGCGTACAATTAGCGAATTAATAAGATCACATAAGTTTCGTACGTTGGCAGAAATTACGAATTTTTTAAAGGACGTTGCCCCGGAAATCACAGATCGGGAAATTGCGGTAAAAAAATTGTTAAATCTTGGATCGCATGTAATTTATATTACCATATAGTAAGTATTGCACAATCTAAATAGGTAAAAATATACACTAGTGTACTATAACTTCAATAAGTAAATAATAAATTTATATTAAGTAAATAAGTAACAAGTAACACGTCATAAAGAGAGAAACCCAAAGACTTGATTTCTCCTTGACATTTCTTTTGTAGCAAAAATTTGGAGATATTGATGTCGATAATAAAAAGCAAGTCTCAAAAGAGGAATTCGTCGATGAAATGAGAAGGAAAAGTGGAAGGTAAGAAAAGGACACGGCGGAACATATATTAAGAGGATATTATAATTATATTTAGATTTTATTATCTATCATTTACAATTCCTAAATTTGTTTGTAGAAATTTTCAAAAGCTTTATAATGCACAGAATTTAGAGCATTGTTATAATAATCTAAATGACAGAGAGATCGAAAGAGGACATATATGGATTTTCTATAATTGCTTTAAAAGTCAAGGATCCGTGTTAGCGAAACAACAACTGTGTGAGAACTCCTTAAGATATCCTTTTAGATCAATTTATCTGATACATTCCTTTGATGATCTATAAAGCCTGTCTGAGGAAGAAAATTGTCCAAGAAGGGTACCCTTGGACATGTTTTTTAATTTAAACAACTTTTAAGGAGAAAAACTAAGGAATATCCTTAATATAGTCAAATTTTTTTAAACTTTTTCTGTGTGGGAAAGACGTATTTCAAAAAAGAATTTCAAATGGAACCAAAAACAACAATAAAGAAATCAATATAGATCACTTCTTTACAATCGGTTTGTTGGTCCATGAAGCAGATCTAAAAGAAGGTACCCTCTGAGACCTTTGTCCCACTCTCTGGATCCTCCCTTGACAGTTGTGGCCTGAAGAAAAAACACCTTTCGTAAGGGACTTTTAGTTTTTATCGAAATGCCTCCAAAATCGAAAGTATGCATAGCTTACGACCGACGGATGAATGACAGACGGCACGATGTAACAATAGATTACTTGATTTTGGATCAGGTAAGTCAAACATGGCGGGAAGTAATATTTCTTGATTCCAAATTCTGCCTATTATATACCGGCATGCTCCGAATAAGAAAACAGTCATACGTATTTTATAAATCTACACTATAGATGCTTTGCGCTTTTCTCTTATCATACAAATGTGCTTGTTCTAGATGAGATGGTGTAACACAATTAGTAAGGTGCCTTGGATTGTGACCGAACGGTCCCGTGTTCGATATGAATGAACAAGAAATGAAATGAAATGCACTAGATGGATTAATACTCTTACATGTTTGTATATTCTTATTATAATGCTATTGATTTGGTATGTAATCAGATATTAAGCAGATATGAAGCAATATTTTTGTTCAAAGTTTATTAATTCAAATAAATACATCTAAACATGTTACAGCTCAAACATGCATTATTTTATAGCATGTACATGGTTATATTAATATTGTAGATAATTTGAAGTATTATTGTCACATTTGTATTGGTGATTATAATTAAGATGATGAGACATGCAGCAATTTAGGTGAAAACTAAATGTCTGCTTGTCCTTCTATGAAAACAGAATTAAGACGCAAGATACAAAATATCCACCATATACCTAAAATGTTACTTTATAATAGGTGTTTCTCTGACATATCTCAATAATCCTTGTCATTTGCTTCACAGTGATAAGTTGAGGGAAAACTTCTGTAAAAATGACGCTGATGGACACGGAATTCTAGGACTAAATGACGCTGATGGACACGGAATTCTAGGACCAAATGACGCTGATGGACACGGAGTTCTAGGACCAAATGACGCTGATGGACATAGAGTTCTAGGACCAAATGACGCTGATGAGCACGGACTTCTAGGACCAAATTACGCTGATGGGCACGGAGTTCTAGGACCAAATGACGCTGATGGAAACGGAGTTCTAGGAACAAATGACGCTGATGGACACGGAGTTCTAAGATCAAATGACGCTGATGGACACGGAGTTCTAGGACCAAATGACGCTGATGGACACGGAGTTCTAGAACCAAATGACACTGATGGACATGGAGTTCTAGGACCAAATGACACTGATGGAAACGGACTTCTAGGACCAAATGACGCTGATTGACACGGAGTTCTAGAATCAAATGACGATGATGGACACGGAGTTCTAGGACCAAATGACACTGATGGAAACGGACTTCTAGGACCAAATGACGCCCATGGACACGGAGTTCTAGGACCAAATGACGCTGATGAGCACGGATTTCTAGGACCAAATGAGTTGAAGACTCTGTACGCTGAAACTGGCTTTCGCAATGCAGATGACACCGCCAAATGGGTAGACATGAGCGATATAAAAGATTACGACAAAATCACCGAGTTTCTCAAAGCAATGAACTCGTTTCCCTTTCTTGCCATTGCTATTTGCTGTTATAATTTCCAAGCATACCAAAGAAAAACCGAGGCGAATTATATCTGTTCATATATGAGTTTATTTATTAATCATGCACGAGGAATAGCTTTTGACATTTATTCTAAATACACTGTTACCCCTAGTACTTTTCCTCATATATCAATACAATTTATGTATATATAATCGTGTCATATCACTGGTTACTTTCGTATTTTGCTGTAAGCTATTTTCAAATTATCTGTAAACATACAAGTAAATACAGATATCCTCAAAAACAGTTTAGTGCTTCTGTGCTGACTCCAAATATTTAAAATTCAAATTTACTTTAATAAAATTCTGTAAATCATTCATTCATTTTAACTTTTCGTACCAGCATCCTCGTGAAAAACTGAAGAACAGAATACATCATTTATTCAAAATGCCTTCTTTAAGAAAAATGGAATTCGCAAGATTGAATATCTCGTTTAAGGCCACAACGATACATATTTTGAAAAGGAACAGTCTGATTCCAGCAGCAAGGGAAGGGAGGATGGTAAAAATGAAATTGAAATGACACTGATGGACATGGAGTTCTAGGACCATTTAGACAAGAAGATCATCTAAATGTTAGAATTTCTTTAGATGTATTTTTGCTTTTGTTTGGGGTTTATTTTCATTCTTTGCAGGGTAAATGTTAAAGCAGATTGTTGGCATTAAGTTGAGTACTCATTGCGCGTCACTTCTGGCCGACCTCTTCGTAAATGTACGAATCAGAATTCATACAGTTTCTGCTCTCCAAAAGCAATGAACAATTAGCATCTCTCTTCAATTTTACATTCATATACATCAATGCCGTCTTGTTGATTAACAACGCTGTATTTAAAGATCACCTCAACATCATATATCTAAAAGAACTCTGGATAAATGATATAACTAAGAATGCATCATCTGCTTCACACAACGATATACTCCTATCAATTAGTGATAATGGCTCATAAGTTACCTCCCTTTATGACAAGCATGACGATATTTCAATTTCATTTTTACCATCTTCCCTTCCCTAAGTAGCCACATACCTTTCTCTCCTGCAAATGGCGTCTTATATGCCAGGCACGTTCTAAATACGAAGATTTCATCCTCAGCAAGGATTCTTGCCACGAAACTACTCTCGCAAGTATATTTATATATGCTTCCTAGACTTGAAAATTTGTTACAGAACTTTGGCGGCGGGTGTTGTATGCAAACAGAGAACGCTTACTCTTCCCGGGCACCTGGTCTCACCTCGATTTATTTTGGGTTCGCATTTGTCTAAACATGACACTATACACGATATTGTCTTCTTATTACATGGACTTCGAGATCCCTTCGGTACACCTTTGTTGTTAACTTTCACATCTATGATCTAGAACCAAGGAGTACCACCCTCATGCATAGCTCTGTTCTTAGATGGGTGGTTGTCACCTTTATGTCAGTTTGGTAATTAATTTGCTCTTTAAATATTTATGCTTTGGCTTTCCTTAGTTTCTGCCATAACATTTATACATGTAGGTATTCTCTCATATATTTATTAACATTATAATCTATTGATGTCAAATAAGAAAGTAACCAGTAAGTATTAAGTAAGTATGTTTTGTGAAAGACTCTCACAACAACATATCATGTATTACATTCATGAATACCTGAAGATCAGAGATAAGGACAGGTATTTGAAGGAGTAAACATGTCCTGTTTTGTGACTGACACTCACAACAATGTATCACATCCGTGGATCCCTGAAAATCAGAGACAATGTCACATACATTGTGCAGTAAACGTCTCCTGTTTTGCTTGCCATACCAGGTATATCACAGAGTACACTTCTCCTGTTTTGTTACCCATACCGAGATATATGGGGGAGTCAGCGTCTCCTCTCTTGCCATCCATACCCAGAAATATGACGGAGTAAACTTCTCCTGTTTTGTTACCCATACCGAGATATATGGGGGAATCAGTGTCTCCTGTGTTGCTATCCATACCTAGGTATATGACGGAGTAAACTTCTCCTGTTTTGTTACCCATACCGAGATATATGGGGGAGTCAGCGTCTCCTGTGTTGCTATCCATACCTAGGTATATGAAGGAGTAAACTTCTCCTGTTTTGTTACCCATACCGAGATATATGGGGGAGTCAGCGTCTCCTGTGTTGCTATCCATACCTAGGTATATGACGGAGTAAACCTCTCCTGTTTTGCTGCCAATACCGAGATATATGGGGGAGTCAGTGTCTCCTGTGTTGCTATCCATATCCAGGAATATGACGGAGTAAACTTCTCCTCTTTTGTTACCCATACCGAGATATATGGGGGTGTCAGCGTCTCCTGTGTTGCTATCCATACCTAGCTATATGACGGAGTAAACTTCTCCTGTTTTGTTACCCATACCGAGATATATGGGGGAGTCAGCGTCTCCTGTGTTGCTATCCATACCTAGGTATATGAAGGAGTAAACTTCTCCTGTTTTATTACATATACCGAGATATATGGGGGAGTCAGCGTCTCCTGTGTTGCTATCCATACCTAGGTATATGACGGAGTAAACTTCTCCTGTTTTTGCTGCCAATACCGAGATATATGGGGGAGTCAGCGTCTCCTGTGTTGCTAACCATACCTAGGTATATGACGGAGTAAACTTCTCCTGTTTTGCTAGACATATCCAGGAATATGACGGAGTCAGCGTCTCCTGTGTTCCTAGCCATACCCAGGCATATGGCGGACTAAGCGTCTCCTGTTTTAATACCCAGGGTATGACAGAGTAAGCGTCTTCTGATTTGCTAGCCATATCCAGGTATATGACGGAATAAGCGTCTCCTGTGTTGCTAACCATACCATGGTACATTACAAAGTAAGCGTCTTTTGTGTTGCTACCCATACCCAGATACATGACGGAGTAAGCATCTCCTGTGTTGCTAACTATACCCAGGTACATGACGGGGTAAGCGTTTTCTCTGTTGCTAGCCATACCCAGTTATATGACGGAGTAAGCGTTTCCTGTTTTGCTACCCATACCTACTATTCATGTCAAAACACAACGCAAAATATTTAGAGAAAAAATCGAAACACTGCGGCATGATGCTTCCGACTGTCTTCTGATTGACAAGGCGACCAACAACATTTTCATTATCTAAAAGCCTTGTCATACATATATAATTAAAAACGAATGGCATGTTTGCTTTGATAGTATTTCGATCCACATTCAAATGACGTAGTATCAAGTTGTCGACTTCTCGTTCCATTACGAAGTGAACTCATACTCAGAATACGTAATAATGAGTTATCATCTCCAAGCCCACCCTCCACCCCATTCTCACCAACTGTGATCATATCAGTAAAGGTTATATTAGTGCATTACAGATGTTATTATTAAAGCTCATTTTGTGAGAGACCCTGTGTGTTTGCTGTCGCTCCAGTAAACTTCAATTCCTAATTTGCATAAAGATACTGAAAATATGACTACAGAATATCTGATAGTTTAAGCTATAGATGTTGATTCCAGACCGCTTTCTGTAGTTTCTTGCCTTGCATAACAAATAATTGACTGAAGGTATAGCTGTGGGATTACAACAGAGACATAAATATTTAACCTTGATCCAATGACCTTGATGCACGTATCAGGTTTAAGTTCAATAGGAAAAAGATTTTCTTAAAATTAAAGTGGATTTCCTACTGTAAACTGTTAACATTTTGATAGTGGGTGTCTGATGAACATTTTGATATATGGGTTGTATAAAGTTACAGAAAGTTGTAAAAATTATTGCTGAAAGTTTGGTAATTTAACATGGGATCCTAGGCGACAAGAATTACTATGCTTTGACCAACCATGCTTTTGATCACCATGCTTTCTTAAGAGTTTGTATGAAGGACGGGATCACAAAATCTTAGCATTGTGACGATGCAATCTTATCGTATAAAAGTTATATCAAGATGCTGTATTCACTCAATATTGATTTAACTAAGACTATTTGATATCTGCTATGGCTGTTGTTGTTTGATATCTGCTATGGCTATTATTGTTTAATACCAGCTATGGCTGTTATTGCGTGATATAAACTATGGCTGTTATTGCTTCATGTCTGCTATGGCTATTATTGTTTGATATCAACTATGGTTGTTATTGTGCGATATCAACTATGGCTGTTATTGTTTGATATAAACTATGGCTGTTATTGCTTGATATCTACTATGGCTGTTATTGTTTGATATCTGCTATGGGTGTAATTGTTTGATATCTGCTATGGCTGTTATTGTTTGATATCTGCTATGGCTGTTATTGTTTGATATCAAATATGGTTGTTATTGCTTGATATCTGCAATGGCTATTAAAGTTTGGTATCTTCTATGGCTGTTATTGCTTGATATCTACTATGGCTGTTATTGTGTGATATTTTCTATGGCTATTATTGTTTAATATTTGCTATGGCTGATATTGTTTGGTATCTGCTATGGGTTTTATTGTTTGATATCTGCTATGGCTGATATTTCTGATATCTGCTATGGCTGTTATTGCTTGATATCAACTATGGCTGTTATTGTTTGATATCTGCTATGGCTCTTATTGTTAGATATCTACTATGGCTGTTACTGTTTGATATCTACTATGGCTGATATTGTTTGATATCTGCTATGGCTGTTATTGTTAGATATCTGCTATGACTGTTATTGTTTTTATATCTACTATGGCTGTTGTTGTTTGATATCTGCTATGGCTGATATTGTTTGATATCTGCTATGGCTGTTATTGCTTGATATCTGCTATGGCTATTATTGTTTGGTATCTTCTATGGCTGTTATTGCTTGATATTTTCTATGGCTGTTATTGTTTGATATCTGCTATGGCTATTATTGTTTGATATCTACTATGGCTGTTGTTCTTTGATATCTGCTGTGGCTGATATTGTCAGATACTCATTATTATACGCCTGTCGAATCACGGGACGTATTATGGTATGGAGATGTCCGTCCGTCTATCCGTCTGCCCGTCCGTAGGCTATGGAACGCGATAATTTTAGTAAACGTCAGCTGTTCTCCATGAAATTCATACAGAATGCTTAAACAGTGTAGGGAAAGCCGCCTTTCGATTTAGAACAAAATTCGTTTTTCGTTACAGAGAGTTTATGGGACGGGTTTATTTTCACTATAAAAAGATGATATGGAACGCGATAACTGAAGTAAACGTCAGTTGTTTTTCATTAAACTCATACAGAATGCTCAAATAGTGTAGGGGAAGCCGCCTTTTTATTTTGAGCAAATTCCGTTGTGTCGTTCCGGAGTTATGGGACTTGGATTTTATTTTCATTATGATAAGATGCTATGGAACGCAGTAACATTAAAAAACGTCAGCTGTTTTGCATGAAACTAATTCAGAATGCTTAAACGGGTTAGCGGAATCCGCCTTTCGATTTTGAGCAAATTCTGTTTTGTCATTACGGAGTTATGGGACTTGGATTTTATTTTTACTATGATAAGATGCAATGGAATGCGATAACTGTAATAAACTTTTATAAACGTCAGCTGTTTTTTCATGAAACTCATGCAGAATGCATAAAAAGGATAATGGAAGTTATATGATAAAATATAATATAATAATGTGGGGTTATGTTTCACTGCTTCAATAGAATTCAATAATTACCCTCTTTTTAGATTTCAATATTTCATAAAAATGTAACCAAAGAGACTCAAGTTTGGGTACCAAGAGACCATACGTTTGAATTGATCCCGTCCAAAGTAAGCGACAGGTGTATTAAGCCACGCTAGGCTTTGCTGTTGTTATGATATGTAGTCGTGTTAGCATATGCATCTATCAAAATGTACAACAGTAAGCGACAATACATTAAATCTATAAGTTAAGCTTTTACATGAACTATACTTACACATAAATATTTCTTGAAAATAAATATATTGTTTAGAAAATATTTCCAATACACTTTTACCAGAGAATTTTTCAAAATTATGTCATTACATGTATTTTGAAATATAGGTAGTTAAAGTTTGTATTGAACCATATGGAAATAACCTATGCTTTGCTTATTTTTTTTTTTTTTTCAAATAGTTCTGCAATATCTTAATTCTTCATTTCCATGAACTTAAGTTATCTAGAAGATTTTCTGCACTTTAAGTTTTTTTTTATTTCAGCAAGGGACGATTACTCATATAAGGGCATTCGTATTGTGTAATTTCCATATTGAACGATCAGCAACATGAAACCATAATACAAAGTAACTATGCTTAAAATATGTCTTTATTGCTTATTCAGTCTTACAGTGGCACAGAGGTGACATACACTTCTTATATTCGTTCCCTCGAGATAAAAAAAAGTCGTCCCTCGAGATAAGAAGTAATGCATGTCATCTCTGTGCCACCATATGATCTTCATGAAGATCTACGTGTAAAACCTTAATTTCTTAACGTTTATCCACAGGGGTGACCTTACATTGAGAAATTCCAAAAACGTAATAGGCTAGTAATGCGTCAATATGTAAAAGGGAGGACTCGTATCACAGGGGTGACCAACATCAAACCTCGATATCTCCGCTAATTTTGCACGCTTTGACAAAAACCTGGTACCGATCGATCTGGGAGAGTCTCTTCTCTTTGTATATATACACTTTGTTACTGTTTACCCATATAATCCATCTTTTTTTGCACGATTATTTCATTTTGCCTCCAAACGGACGGTTAATGGATACACCGTGCTATAAATAACGCCGCAATGTCCTTTAACCCGTGTCCGCAGCAAATCTCCTAGCAACGCATCGTTCGTGTTCTCTCGGGACATACCATTAAGAAAGTAATCGAGTCAGAAGATATACAGTAAAATCTGCGGGAAAAATAACAGCGATCAATAAATTATGGCCCTCGTCTGCTCTTCTCAAGATCGCTGTAATTTTTCCTGCAGATTTTAGTGTATATGTTCTGACTCGATTACTTTCTTAATAGTATGTCCCGAGAGAACACGAACGATGCGTTGCTAGGAGATTTGCTGCGGACTAGGGTTAAAAGAACATTGCCCCGTTATTTATAGCATGGTGTATCCATTAACCGTCCGTTTGGAGGCAAAATGAAATAATCGTGCAAAAAAAAGATGGATTATATGGGTAAACAGTAACAAAGTGTATATATACAAAGAGAAGAGATTCTCCCCGATCGATCGGTACCAGGTTTTTGTCAAAGCGTGCAAAATTAGCGGAGATATCGAGGTTTGATGTTGGTAACCCTGTGATACGAGTCTTCCCTTTTACTTATTGACGTATTACTAGTCTATTATGGATTAGGTCTTGGGATTTCTCATTGTAAGGTCACCCCTGTGGTTTATCTATATACTCTGTAACTATTTTCCAAAGAAAGATAACTCTTGTATCACTTAAATTACCTTTGCATAAGATACGAAATTATGCTGTAAACTACAAACTACAAATTCTTTTTTTTTTTTTAATTTGCATTTATTTCCTGACTATTGTGGTTTAAAAACCAAAGATATTTGTTCTTTTGAAGTTATTTGTTTTATTAGTAGAATTCTATCCAAGACACTTGCTATACACGAGACATCAATCAATAGCCCTGGATGAATGTCTGTATGACTTACTGACGGACAAATTCATATAATCGGACAAACTGGCGACATTGCTTATATCGTATCTACATTCAATAGATGAGCCGCCCATGCTATAGTTATCTGACGACATGGCTGTCGGATGATTTTTCATTTGTCTCCAGAGTTTGTCCTTCGAATGAGACAGTATAAACCGAGGCCCTTTGATACGGTATATATAGATACGTAAAAGATCCCACACTGCTTCGGCTATTCCTCTTATATAGGCTAGAATTATAGGGACATGCAACAGACATAGGTGCAGCCATCTTTTAAGTCAAATAACTTCGCTCATACCTGCAATGTCAATGAACATCCTAGCTATTATCAGCCAGAGATTAGTGATATGTTCTTCTTATATTTCAGGAGTCCATGGATGTCATGTGTGGTACATTGTTAGTGCTATAGTCATGTGACACCAGTTACTTTCGTATTTTACAATGCGACGTTCATTTCACACAAAGGGATAGATGGATGGATGGATGGATGGATGGATGGATGGATGGACACATGAATGAATAAATATTGAAATCAGAAACTTTTGTGCTGCTAAGCGATCCTCCATCTTTCATCGCTCAAATAATTAAACTTCAAAACATGAAATAAATGAAATAATTTTATTAATCGGAAACAATTATACGGCATACCATAATTATAATTTATTTTGTATGCTCCATGTGTAATATGTATCATATATCATTGATACGAGTCTTTTTACTTTTCAATCTATAATAAGACAGACAGGTGGAAGCCTGACAGATAAGGCTAATACAAATAACAACAACAAAAACATTAAAAATATACTTTTATTCAACATAACACAATGCTATACAGAAAGGCAAGAAACTCTACATTCCGAAAAAGCAAAATCCGTAAAGAATGGAATAATTTGAATGTCACACAGAAATGCAAGTTTTTTTACGAACACTGTTCATTCAGATAGAAAAGCAATTACTATTTCAATATTGAAGACAGTTTTCAGGCGAAATGACATTTAGTTTATTGTACTTTGACAGCTCATCAAAATGTGTCGTTTTTAAGTTATCCAATGATTATTTCTCGATATGACGGTGACCACATTTGGAAGGAAACCAAAGTATCCCGATGGCATCCACCGACCTTACTTATCTCAGACGGACTGGAATATTGTACCCCACCAAACAACGATCGCGGACATAACAGAGGTAATCTGGAGTCTGAAATGGGTCTCCTGCAGTGCTTTAGTCCAAACGGCCATTAAAGCTCAATAACTATTTAAATAACTTTACGATTTATATGATCATTCATCCTTCCATACAATGTAGTGTTGATTATATAATTATCGTTGAGCGGTTCTTTAATTGTGATGTCGTCATCTAACCACCATCAACCCCCCCCCCCCCCCACCCCCAAACAAAAACGATTTTAAAAGATAAAAACCTTCGACACATTTTTTCATGAAATTACAAACAATTGAACATACATATCTATCATAAAATTGTTCCAAAGGGGTTAACTGATTTTTCAAAAGCGCAGAAATTCAAACAAAATTAAGAATAAATATTAGTTTACCCTTATATACACGTATACGTAGGTCGTTAAAAATATTTCATACAGAAACTGTCATTTCAAAATATACACCACATCTGTCCCTAAATGCCTGGTATATCATGTTTACACAGTATAGTTTGATCGGGTGCTCAGAGACAAGATCGCGCAACTGTCGTCTATGACGTCACATATGACGTCGCATTTTGCGTAATGATTGACTCTATCATTAGATACCCATCATTTTGCAGAATTCAGGGAAATCAATCTCGCCGTCTTTATTTACGTCTTCTCTAGATATCATAAGATCAATCTCTTCGTCTGTGAAATTTCCCATCTCTCTGATGACTCCCTTCAACTCATCCTTGTTCAGTTTGCCATTACCATTCTTGTCCCATTTCTTGAAACACTCCTTGTATTTTTCACTGCAAGTATAAGTAAACGATAGATATCAAAGATTTTCCAATTTACATAGATCTGTATGACTAATGTACATGTATCTATCTGTAAATATATCTATTTTAGGTACATTCTCTCTTTTGTTGTTGTTGTAGCTGTTGTTGTCGTCGTCATCGGTGTTGTTGTTGCTTCCTATCTGTCTTCAAGCCGGTGTGGCCTAGTGGATAAGGTGCCTGGCTCGTAATCGAGAGGTCCCGGGTTCGACACCTGCCCTGCGCACACCGGTGTTCTGTCTTTCGGATGAGACGGTAAAAACCGAGGTCCCGTGTCACGGTGGGCGTGGCACGTAAAAGATCCCTCACTGCTTCGGTTGAGTCCGTTGCAAAGGTAGAAATTTGTATGCAATGCATCAGGCAGACGCCGTCACCATATACGTGAAATAATCGTGGAGTGACGTAAAACAATAATCAATCAATCAATAAACTTATCTGTCTTACTCATAGACGGTATAACGCGAGGCCCTGTGTCACGGTTTACGTTGGCACTTGATAGACCCCCTCGCTGTCTCGGGTGAGTCTATAGCGCAGGTAAACCGCAAAACGGGGTCATGCGCCAGACACTGACATCACACAAAGAGAAATAATCTTGGTGTGTCGTAAAATAATAAGTGAATAAGTTAACAAAACATTATGGTTGATGTTATTGCCGATGGCTTTTCTGTGGATCCTGAGGCAGGTTTGTACTGGTTTAGCACTTGGCCTGCAGCGCACACCGACAACCTTGGTTCGATCCTTAGAATGCCCATCACTATGCTTAAAAGGATGACAGCCTTCTTCTTCTTCTATGTCGATATACATGTAACTGAAAATTTGTATAAAAAAAAAACAAAAATAAAATAAAATAAATAAAAAAAACCCCCCAAAAACAAGGTTAAATGCCAATCAAGCAGGCAAGCGTTTAAGTAGAGGTAATTGTATGTAGACAATAACTTACGCAGCCTCCTTTGCCGACAGTTTCATCATCTCAGTCATGAACTCCACCCTGCTGATGACACCGTCTCCGTTTTTGTCAAGGTCAGCAAAAATATTCTGGAATGAGAAATCCAATTTCATATGCATATGTAAACAACACAATTAATCAGGTATTGTGGATATAAAATATGTACGTGTATACTGAAAGATGTCAGTCCTATCTGAAAATCTAACGACCGTTACCGAGAAGTCAAATGTACGACGCCGATTTAACTCATTAATCGATCGATCGATCGAAACATTGATTAATTGATTGAAAACGCCCAACCAGTTTCATTTCACTGCATAATCGAGCACCATCCTGGAATTTTGCTAGATAAAGTTTTATTTACACAACGAACGCAGCCAAAGTAGTGTCCACAGTTAATACAAGATAATCCTCTGATCGTAAGCCGAAATAAACCCTTTCACAATAACTGCAGGACTGATGTCTTGAAGAAAGAAATAATCATTGTTCCGGCAAAATGACATAAGTGATTATGACGTCAAAATGTTTACGGTACACGTAATTATTCTTCCCCAAATCCTTAGTCCCGCAGTTATATCGAAAGGGCCTATTACTTTAATACGGAGTCATAATGACTCTCGATTGTCTGACAATTGACGATTTCCGTTATATAGTTATTTCCCATTTGTAAATGTATCTGACATCAAAATCATTGTGACGTTATTCAATTTCTATGGAAGCGCCATCTCTGTGTCTTCATTTCCTTTAATTTTACATCCGTTTCCATGGAACCGGCCTACGTCACAATTATTTTACGTCAGACATCTGCTCACTGTGCAGATAGCTTTATTTTCTCAACTACTAATAGACGCAATTTACATACTATGATACATTGATTGGTTGATTGATTGATTGATTGATTGATTGATTGATTGATTGATTGATTGATTGATTGATTGACTGATTTTTGTTTAACGTCACGCCACGAACGTTTCACATATATGGTGACGGCATCTGCCTGATGCGGGGCATACAAATTTTGACCTTTGCAACGGACCCACCCGAAGCAGTGAGGGATCTTTAACGTGCCATGAATACCACGACACGGGGCCTCGGTTTTCACTGTCTCTTCCGAAAGACAGGACACCGGCATGACCAGAGCGGGACTCGAACCCAGGCCTCCCGATCCGGAGGCGTGTGGGATACCACTAGGCCACGCCGGCTTCATACTATGATACATATTATCTATTTTCCAAACGGGGACGCCAAAGATGTCACTGACGAATCAGATTTACAGATTTGAATATCATATATCCGCGAAGAAGTTTGAAAAACAGTGCATAAATAGTGCACACGTAGACTAAAAAGAAAACTGTACGCATGTATTAGTGAAATTTAAATCTAACTACCTTTTGATTGTTAACGTGACTACTTTCTGACTGCAAACCTGACAACCCTCTGACTGTAAGACGGACTACCATCTGACTAAACTTTGATTACCTTCTAGTTGTAAATCTGACTACCCTCTGACTGTTAACCTGACTACCTTCTGACTAAAACCTGACAACATTCTGATTGTAAAACCTGACTACCCTCTGACTGTAAACATCACTTCCTTCTGAGAGTAAACATGACTACCTTCTAACTGTAAACCTAGCTAACTTCTAACCATAAAGCTGCCTTCCATCTGACTGTAAATTAGTTCCATTTTGTGACAAAATTTAATCACCAGAGCATATTTATCGTTAGTGTTCTGTCTCCAGATCTCTTGATTACAAGTAGTTCTGTCTCACAGAGGCTATATGGAAATATGTTTGGACGCCAAAAACTCTGGGGAAGACTGTACATGCGATCGGAAAAATTAAATCATATTTGCTTTAATAACGGCATGAAAGGAAAGAAATAAAGAGTACCAAAGAAATCAGCTAAGCAATACAAATATGTGTATCGCATTCGACGTGCATACAATTACCAGTCTGAACTCATCGGACTTTTTCATTTCAATCACAAAAACTGTTGAATAGTTACGAATAATAGAGATACTGATGGCTACACCTAGATGAGAATTCTTGATCGTCGGCGAGGTAGCTAGGGGAGATCGGGTCCTGCTTGATTTAATACGAGATAAACACTTTTGTTACGCGTCTCTGGGTTGAATTCTTTGACCATCGTCTTATATATGATGGCCGGACAAGAAAACCATTGTGTTCCCATTAATTGCATCCCTTGAATGTCATGGTCAAGTACCACAAGGTTTCATGTAACAAATGAAACTTCCATTCAACCTGGGAAAGATTTATCTCATATAAGATTTAAATATTCTGAATGAACTCTTTTTACGATATACTAGATAGGGCAACCTTCTTTACTATTAAAATCCTTTAAAATTATTCAACAGAAATAGCTTCGTCCACACAAATTTAAAGTAATGTTTTATAAAGTGTAGTCGTGCAAAGCGACACATTAAAAGTGGTGTTGATGATCTCTAAAGCATTAAGTTTTTATTTCATATTCTAAATTTCCAGAAGAAAACGGAATTGTAAGTCAGTGTTGCATGAAGAGTTTCTACTGTGTACTGGGTTTTAACAACAGTCCAGTGAGAATATGGGTATAGATCCGGGTTCGTTTCCCAGTGTGGTGGTTTGAATGAGAAGCTGTTAAAAGAGAAGTAAAACCTAAATCAACCTTCCAATCAACCGATATGTGTAGGTATGATAATGGACCTTAGTATTTCACGATATTTTCTGTTACAAACATCTGAAATCTTGCATAACCAGGGATAGATACAAATGAGATGGCAGCCTCACAAGATCGGTTATAGGGGTGGGATGAAAAGTTCCACGGGTTGGAAGCTACCTCACAAAGGACGATCCGAACAAGATAGATGCCAATCTACCAGGAAGGGACCTACAAGAGGATGCCTAGTCAGAGATCTTTGATGGACACCTGCCGAACTTTGTACAAACAGGGATCTTGCCGTAGTCAGACGCAGAATTCCATATCTTATCAAGTACAGATCCAAAAGTTTGACATAAGAAAAGATATTTATCCGGAATAGGAATATGTCGCTTCTTTGAATTTCTCAGTCCGCCACTGCCCACGCAATATTTAAAACACATTTTGCTTGCACAAAATCAAAAATAACTTTGCTAATATTATCTTTGTAGGACAAACTGATGACAGAGGTTATGTCCTTGCATGCTTGCATCTCTAAACATCAACGAGAATATAATACGGGTAATCAATACAGGTGTCAGGGTATGCCGGTGTTTTAAAACAACATATACATTATTTGCTTCGTTTAGTGAAAAACAACGCTTGACGCTACCCCACAGCCAGCCTATTTGTTATCGTAACGACTTAACTTTTCCAGTCCATTAAAAACCTTTATTCTGAATGACGTGTACTTTCATTTGCATTAAAACAGTTGTGCGGGTTTAATCCACATTAGGGTTCGGGGGGCTCTTTCGTGAATTTTGTAACTACATGTATATTTTTATGTTCGACTTGCTGCCAGGTATCCCCTTATTGGAATGCATGTGTTTCTAAACTCACCAATCCCATTCTTTACATTGGATAAGATATAATTGCTTAACAGTGGAGTGTTCAATCGGCACGACATGGGGCTCGGAGAAGTTCGAATCCAGCATAAGCTCGTTATATTAACTAGCTTAATCTCGAGTATGCTGAAGTTTATATAAAATCCAGAAATATCACCGGGGTCTTATAGACTGCATACTCACTACCTCAAAGCAAAGCAGACCGACTAAATTAAGGCTACTGTACGTTACTAAATGAAAAAAAAATCTTGGTTTACTCTACCGATGGCTTTGGAGAACGAGTTATTGCGGTACTGTGATGGAACTCGCTGCAGCCTCTCGCTCTCCACGCCTGGGTTTTAATCCATGTGATTAATGGGAAGGTCCACCACTACACTTGCTGTTGGCATACCGTTTATTTCAGAGAAATCCGGTTTTCCCCATCACAAAACATCTTATAGGGAGGTCTCCCGAGTGTAACGTTAAACAGCAAGCAATCAAAGCAGAAACACCTGTACTTCTCAAATCAAACCAAAGAATGGTGCATATAATTGCATCTCCTATCTGTGGATAAATTACCCTAATGCAGAAAAATAATAATAACAAGTGCCTGCAACTACACAACATAACTTGCGGAGATGAGAAAGGGTGAGTAAAACTTACTGCGATATCGCTGTCTGCTGGGTCAGGACCAAGCTTCCTTCTCAGTTCGTGTATGGACAATTTACCATCTTTCTCGCCCGTTTTGTCGCATTCGTCGAAGAAATTCTCCCAAAACTGTCTTTTTTCGTCGGACATTTTCACTTTCGTGTTAATTTTTTCTTCCTGCCTATTGGTATAACTAAGTCTCAATGAAGTTTAAAGCGCGTACGGTGTGGGTAATAACTCACAAGCTCTGATTCACACAGGTGTATGTAGGATACCAATTCAAGTGGAACACTCTACCTATACATTGTCTACGGTATCTCAGTAGAAAGTATATTTTATTGGGCCCACTATCTTTAATCACACATGAAGTTTCTGAATACCTCGTTTATCAAGGGGCGCAACCCGGTGACTGCATTTACCCTCGAGTTATGGTCACCGAGCGTGTAGTCACTCCCTGGACACTTCAGACCACATTGTGGTCGGCGAGCTCATCGGACATATATGCGCTATGTGCCGCTCCTGATGGAAGATATGTGTATGTAAATGTACGTTTAAAGTAGATAGTAGTGTCGCCCTCGGGCAGTCGATATTGTAGTTGTTCATCGCAATGGAATTAAATTTATCGTTCATGAAGTTTACTGCGATGATAACATTTGGAACGCCTCGTTCTTTACTTGTGCCGACATGAAGAAAGAAAAGGGTGTGGTAGTTCCGAATGCAGTGATAAAATACCCTTAAAGGGCTTTATATTACGATGTAAATGTTACCTCTCTTGTTTGACTTTATGATAAGAAAATAAAGAAAGCGAAAACGTAATAGCCAATATGAGGGGAAAGAAGACCATCTGCGAATTTGGGGTCAGGGCACTTAAGATCACCAACATCCTTATGACCTGTGTATAAGCATATTCATTAGTCTCTTTCAAGAATTATAAAACACTGTCTGGATTTACATTGGGGAGCCTTTGATAACTAATATAAATAAATATAGAACATATATACTTTTAAATTAAGTGCACCATATGCGCATTTCGACAACTTATGTCTCTTCAGTGATGCTCGTGGCCAAATGATAGGAATTCCCAAAATATATAAATGTTTGAAGAGCAGTGTGGAAACCAAAATGACCGAAAAGTGAACCAAAGAATCTATCTAAGGACAGAGCTATGCATGAGGGAGATACTCCTTAGATACTCCTTAATATATAATATGACCATACTTTTAACGGGATCTCACGTTAGATCTATTCATTATTCATTATTGTCGAAAGGATTATTTTATAGTAGCACAAAGCTCGTGTGGTTCAGTGGATGAAGTGCTCGGTTCCTGACCGAGGGGATCCAGGTTCGACTCCCACTGTGGGCACGTTGGTGTCCTGTCTTTCCAATGAAACAGCGAAAACCGAGGTTTTGTGTTACGACAGGCGTGGTATGTACGGCTTCGGGTTGGTACGTTACAAAAGTATAAATTTTGACAAATTCCAGACAGGGTCTAGAACCTCGGTCCCCTCGCTGAATCCAGGTATAATGACGGCTTATGTCCGACAAATACCGTATCGTATATATCGTGGTCGTTTATAAGGGAAAAAAAATAGAATTTGATGTACATATTTAATTTGGTTTTTCATCCTCTACCGAAAACGTGGTGTGCATATTCAATTCGACTCATCATCTTTCCGAAAACGTGATGTGCACATTTGATTCAATTTATCGTCCTCTAAAGAAAGTGTAGTGTGCACATTTAATTCGACTTTATCACCCTCTGTCAAAAAACGTTGTGTGCACATTTAATTCGAAACACATCATCTTCTACCAAAAACGTAGTGTGCACATTTAATTCGATTTATCATTCTTTAACGGAAGCGTATTGTGCACATTGTGGACCAGATTTCCTAGGGGAGGCTACTCCGGCAGGATAAGAAAGCCCTTAGTACAGTCATTTCACAACAGGGGACACTACTCGTACATGTAATGTTATTCACTCACTGGGATAAACAAGTTTAATCCCCTTTAATTTCCTTTATCATGCCACGGAATGTTATATTACACTAACAGTCGTTCTGGTCTCATGGGTTTAGATGGTCGAGTCCGGAAAACAGGGGAGGGGTTATGTCACGAACTTAAATGGAAAGTTCTGCCACTGTGGTAGTCGAATGCCGGTATCTGCCCTTCCATTACTACAACACTTATCAAGAGTTATTGTTCATGTTGAACTCCGCTTGTGCTGCTTGAATTGATCTTTGCGTTTTCTTCAATAATTGATTGATTATTGATTTTCGTTACTCGAATCACGTATACGGTGACGACATCTACCTGATGCAGTGCATAGAAATTTAGACCTTTGCAACGGACCCCCCGAAGCAGTGAGGGATCTTTTTACGTGCAACGCCTACCTCGGCTTTACCGTTTCATCGGAAAAACAAGACACCAGTGTGCTCATCTATCTATATTTCTGCATGATACCCTCTAGTTTTCTGTCCATGCTTTCCTGGATCTAATATGGTTGACTATCTACTACGCATGCATACAACCATCGACGCTTAAAGTTAAATTAACGTAAAGTATATTTAATTATCTGTCCGGTAAGTGTCTGTTATTTACTTGTACACAAATACCAGAACAATTAGATGTACATATTCGTATACGACATAATTTATTACCCTATTGTTATTTCAGTTAGGAAGTTCCCACGGATGAGCTCTTCGCTTTATGACGCTTTTGTTTATTATGTTGGATCCCATGCATTGTGTGATGTCCATGGTGTACACCATGAATTTGTATATCACATAAAACTACGAAAATTATGACAGGAATTTCCTTTGGGTTTACTTTTCTCATAGACGTTTACCCAATCACAACTCTTTATTTGTGACTGGCCCTCAGTTATGTTCGTGATTTACTCTTTGGGCCCTATTTATATTCCTTAGTCATGTTCTTGTTTCCCTTTAGTTTCGGTATCTAGTCATGTTCGTGATTCCCTCCTGTTGTGTTCCCTAGTCATGTTCGTGATTCCCACCAGTTGTTTTCCCTAGTTAAGTTTATGATTCTCTCCTGTTCTGTTCCCTAGTCATGGTCGTGGTTCCCTCCTGTTGTGTTCCCTAGTCATGGTCGTGATTCCCACCAGTTGTTTTCCCTAGTTAAGTTTATGATTCTCTCCTGTTCTGTTCCCCAGTCATGATCGTGATTCCCTCCTGTTGTTTTCTCTAATCATATTTGTGAATCCCTCCTGTTGAGTTCCCTAGTCACGTTTGTGATTCCCTCCTGTTGTGTTCTCCCGTCATATTCGTGATTCCCTCCAGTTCTGTTCCCTAATCATGTTCGTGATTCCCTCCAGTTGTGGTCCCTAGTCATGTTAGTGATTCCCTCCAGTTGTATTCCCTAATAATGTTAATGATTCCCGCCAGTTGTGTTCCTTAGTCATGTTTGTGATCCCTATTGTTATGTTCCCTACTGTCCGCGCCACTCACTTTGTAACCCGAAAAATCTGGATTTTCACTTATTTATCTTTAAAATAGTTTTACAAAATTAATATCAATAGACAGATCTTGTTTAGTCGTAACTTTTGGTGTATGTTATATGTTTCTACGAAGAAGTATTCGTATTTTATAGGGAAAAATCATTTTAGATAAGGCGTTTTCTATGTTAATTTTGACGTGACGTCGCCGATGTTTAACATTGAGTCTATGGGAAACCTGGCGACGTCACGTCTAAATTTAACATGGAAATTGCCCTATCTAAAATTGATTTTTTTCTATAAAATATTAACGCTTCTTCATACAAACATATAGCATACACCAAAAGTTACGACTAAACAAGATCTATCGAATGATTTCGCCTTTTTGAAATTATTCTGAAGATGAATAACTGAAAATCCAGATATTCCGGTTTCCAGAGAGGGTGGCGCGGACAGTAGTCATGGTTGTGGTTCCATCCTGTTGTGTTCCTTAGTCATGTTCGTAGTTTCCTCTAGTTGTGTTCCCTGGTCATGATCTTGGTTCCCTCCAGTTGTGTTCCCTAGTCATGTTTGTGATTCCCTCCAGTTATGTTCCCTAGTCATGTTTGTGATTTCCTCTTGTTGTGTTCCCTAGTCGTGTTCGTGATAACCTCTAGTTTTGAAATAAGAATATTAAGAAGTAAATGCAGAGTAGGACAGATTTGAATCTTTAGTTGACACAGAACCTTTGATTTGTGCAGAAGACTTGCTTCTATCAACATATTTAGAAACTACTGGAAAACGGAAAACTTACGATCCCAAAACTTGCAACATAGCAGGAGACTTCGGAAAAAGCTTTGGATTTTAGACAATACACATGACGAAACTGGTATATGTGTAAGGTAGAATGCCTGACTAAGAATCAGTCCGAAAGGTTCTTTTATGTTACTAGGCCTGCATCGCCTCCCTAAAGTATCTTTCAAAATAAATACTTTGTAAAGTGCTAGTTGATATACTGATAGCATACTAATTTGATGTTTTATAAAGAATCCATTCATTTCTTTATGGATAATGTATTTTCATTCTCCGGTGATTGATCTACGAATGAAAAACAAATTTTCAGTTTACCTTTTAGTAACTATTGAATGCACTGGTGACTGCACTCTTTACAAATTTTCGCTCCAATAACCAAGTAGTACGCAGCATAGTTAAGGCGTTTTTTGAAGAGATGCAAGTTTTTTTCCGCGAAAATGATGCAATGCTATTGACGTCATAGCCCCCGTGTTGCCTTGAACCTTGGCAACGCCTTTAAGCATGCATTATTATGATTTTATATTTTTTATTTTCAAGAAAACTGTATAAGTTAAAGTTTATTTCTATAATAATTTAGTGCTTTATCATTTAATCATTTATACATTTTGAGACGACCCATTAATAGTAACAAATTTTGAATGAACCCCGTAGATTGTAGTCATGGCCACTGCATCTTCGGTGTCGATTGAATGCTTGGGGAATCGAGAAAACAGGTGCACGTTAAAATGTGAATAACATAGCATGCGAAGATGAAGAAAGGCTTTTTTATCAGATGAAAAGCAATTGTAACTATTTTAAACTGAAAAAAAGATTAAAGAAACAACCATTTCACATGAAATATTTGTCATAGTTTGGTGTTTTTCTAATATAGTATATATAATCGAGACCCAAACTTTTTATCCATTGTATAACAATAATATTATATACACATGTACATAGGTTTTACGGATTTGGGAAGTGTTTATCTATATATTACATATTAAGTCTTTTTTTTCAAGATATTGTTCTTTCCTTAATTCTCCTTGACAGGTTAAATTTCGCGGATAACAAAGTTATTTGTCTATTTTTAGATCTAGGAGTTACTTGCTTTTCCCGGCGTCTCCGAAACGTTTGAAATATAATCTAAGCACTCGTTTATCTAACAACACTGCAGAAAAATTAAAAGCACCCCCTCATATCGACCAATAATGATAAAAGTCTTTAGATATATGTAAAGTTGATAAAATTTCCTATATGAAAAATGCTGCGGGATCCTACTATAATAGCAAATAACTCGGCATTAACATAAAATAAATCGAAAAATGACGCTCTTTCGTATGACACTCGTTATTTTTGTTCATTATACAATTATAAATGGAATTTCCCATGATCCTGCAGCAATTTCACTAAAGAAAGAGATACAACGAACAAAATGATATGAATTTCATGCTATTAGTAATAGGGTAAGAGGGGGTGCTTTTGAAAAATTTACGGTGCTTCGACGTTGTGCTATTTTTAGATTTATGATGCTATGAAGTCACGTGACAATTACAAATATGTATGGAACGCAATTCGGAACATGTGTTCAATTAAAAAATAATAAGATAGCTAAAATAAGACAATATGGGACAGGAAAAATAATATTCAATCTTATTAGGGAAAAATACGAAATCGGCCTTAACTGTGCTGCGTAGGGAATCTACGAGCATTTACCCAAAAGATCTAACAGAACATTATAAATGCAAAGCATGTTTAATGTGTATGCCACCAAACTGGAATGCCATATTGAAAAAAATGGCTTCACTACCAAAATAAAAAAAAAACATAGAGTAATGAAAAATTACAAAGCCATCTTCGTGGGTTTTTAACCATAATAAGGTTATTTCTTTACATATATCATTCAAGAAGGCAGAGAAATATGATTACCCTGACGTGGTTTAATAGACGGACAGACATCTGTACTCGAGCGGAAAGTTTAATAAACGGAGAGACATGTTCACTGGAGCGAAAAATATAGGTCAGGCACAGCATCTAAAACCATATACCGCCTTTATACATGTATACAGATACATAACTTGTGTAAGCCTAAACATCTTGCTAGTATGTCTCATAACTAGTGTGAGCCTAAACATCTTGCTAGTATGCTTCATAACTTGTGTAAGCCTAAACATATTGCTAGTATGTCTCATAACTAGTGTAAGCCGGAACGTCTTGTTAGTATGTCTCATAATTTGTGTAAGTCTGAACATCTTGCTAGTATGTCTCATAACTAGTGTAAGTCTGAACATCTTGCTAGGATGTCTCATAACTAGTGTAAGCCTGAACATCTTGTTAGGATGTCTCATAATTTGTGTAAGCCTAAACATCTTGCTAGTATGTCTCATAACTAGTGTAAGCCTGAACATCTTGTTAGTATGTCTCATAATTTGTGTAAGTCTGAACATCTTGCTAGTATGTCTCATACTTGTGTGAGCCTGAACATCTTGTTAGTATGTCTCATAACTAGTGTAAGCCTAAACATCTTGCTAGTATGTCTCATAACTAGTGTAAGGCTGAACATCTTGCTAGTATGCCTCATAACTTTTGTGAGCCTGAATATCTTATTAGTATGTCTCATAATTTGTGTAAGCCTGAACATCTTGCTAGTATGCCTCATAACTTGTGTAAGCCTGAACATCTTGCTAGTATGTCTCATACTTGTGTAAGTCTGAACATCTTGTTAGTATGTCTCATACTTGTGTAAGTCTGAACATCTTGTTAGTATGTCTCTTAACTTGTGTAAGCCTGAACATCTTGCTAGTATGTGTCAAAACTTGTGTGAGCCTGAACATTTTGCTAGTATGTCTCATAACTTGTGTTAGCCTGAACATCTTGCTAGTATGTCTCATACCAAAGAAATAAGACCTTTTAGCATCACTCTAAGAATCTACAAAACATGTTCAATCAACCGGAAAATATGTTTCAGACACAACATCTGAAACTAGAGTCCTCCTTGACACATATAGATGCATCATTGATGTAAGTTTGAATATCCTATACTTCATATTAAAGAAATGAAATTACTAAACATCCTGGACGCGGACGCCAATGCGGACACGGACGTGGGCGCCAAGAGGACGATTGCATAAGCTCCCGCTCATTTCACGAGGTGAACTAAAAATTTTGTCAGAAGGGATATTGCCGTCAGTTTAATATAAAAGAAAATACAGTAACTTGTTATGATATATATCAACTCGATATTTTGGACATTTATATTTTTCATTGTAGAATATTTCATTTTCAGACATTTCAATATTCTGTGTGACACTGCTATCATTTCATTTTTGTGCAAATGCTATAATTCCACTTTTTTATACATACGCTTAAGGGCATTACATACTCCATATTCATTGCTATTCAGTGCAGAAATGCTGCTTTACGAAATCAGTGTGTGGAACAACTATCTTTTCCGGCAGGTAGTGAAGCGGCAGTGTGAAAAAGCCATGCCATTTGATCTTATGTACGTTTATCAACGGATTTTTTTTTCTTTTTCTTTTAAGAATTTCGATTACCTTGAAGATTTTTGCATTCTGAAAACACGTCCTCAATATGTGACAATTGTTTGATAATCTACCACTCGGACAAATGCAAAGTACGTATAGAAAGTACCTCCACGAGATCCATGTGACTACACACATTTTAAGTCACTCGGCGATACACTAATTCTTCTTTTCAACAAGACTAGAATGGGTGTTCAGTTGAACACATGTGTCGCCTGTGGGTTTTTGTACTACCGCAACACAGTCTAAAACAGTTTTTCTTAGCAAAGGGGTCACGGTCAAGGTCATTGACCTTGGTTTCATTTGAAATGCCTTCATTTTTTCTATTGACATCACAAGCATAGACTTATAAACAAATCGCTTGAAATAAATACCTTCACAATAACTGAAGCAGCAGTATGGACTAAAAGATGAAAATGTAATCCATTAATGTGAATAAAAATTTTGACGGCTGGACAATGCTAAAAGTAAGTCAAGCTTCAATGTAAAGGTCATAGGCCTAGGTCACAAGTCTTTGTCATAAGAAATATACATATAAAATACCAAAGCCCTATCACTTGCCATTCAAAAATATGGCCAAGGTTATTTATTTTTATAAGTAGGTCAAACTCCAAGGTCAAGGTCGCAAGGTTAAAAAAACAAAATTGTGTTGACAAAAAGGTATTATCATAAGGAATACACATGTGAAATATGAAAGCCCTACCATTTGTCATTCAAAAATTATGGAAATGTTCATTTTTAAAGTAGGTCAAACTTTAAGGTCAGGGTTACCTAGTCAAAAATTCTGGTGTCAACAAAAAAGGCCTTTACACATGTGAGATATCAAAGCCCTATCACTAGCCATTCAAAAGTTTTGGCCAATGTTAGATTTATTAAAATGAAGGCCAAACTCAAAGGTCAAGGACAAAAATTTTGGTGCCAACTAATAGGTCTTTGTTTAATAATCCTTGCAAGTTTTGTCAACTTACCATATCAAATAACAAAGATAAAGCCAATAGTGAGAAAGTGTGACTACCGGACAGATGGACACATGCCAAAGTGATCCCTATGTGCTGCTATGTTTTGCAGGTGACACAAAAATAATGTCAGTGGAGTTGTTATGCCTGTGATGTCAAAATCAAATGTCTTATTTAAAATAACGTCATTGCAATAAAATTTTCCGCTAACTGGGCCGTTATTGGAGGAAAATAGTTCAGTGTATTCTTCTAACAGAACCACTTAAAAAATCTGCAAGAACGTTTAGTTTGAAAATACTGTATATTCAAATTGGTGACTTAGTTTCCATCCTTAGTTCTTGTATTTAATGATCATTCACTTCAAATGTATAGTCAAAAATTCTTTGCAATAAATCTTGAAATATATTCCTGAAAATTTGATAATCATGAGTTTTTCCATTCAATCAAACCTAAACCTTAAGCAGGAAATTCATTCAATATCCCTGCTAAATCTAGTTTAAATTAACCAAACAGCTGATGCAAATTTGATTTCCAATCGCATTTCTCCAATTAAAACCTAATGTGAAATGTTTGTAAAGGAATTTCCATTCCTAGGAAGTTTTTATAAATTTGCCACATGCTTTTAATGAAGAAATAGTGATCAAACACGATGGTGAACAAACAACAATGAATGCCAAATGATGACACACTTCTAGTAATAACGACAAAGATCTGAAAATACATACAGTTTATTTGTGGATTTTATTTCATTTTTGAACGTGTACAAAAATATGACAGTTCCTATTAACATTCAATTTCTAGTCACAACATATATAATGTGTAAAAATCATATATACATGTAGATCTCACAAAGAATAACCTAACTACCATAGAGAGACAGACAGACTACTACAATGTTCCTGACAGACAGATGTGAATGTCTGCTAATGAACTGTCAGAAACGCCTTATTTCAAAACATCATAAAAAACTCATTCTAATATTTAATATAAAATCCATAAATTCTTGGTAACAAAACCTCCTGACTTCACCATAATGTCAATTATCAAATTCATTCTAGTATTACATTACTGGTTTCAGATTTTATGGATTTATATTCATTGTCTCCTTCACATTGCTGACACATACTGATCAACAGAGCAGTGATATTTTTTTTGCAATGATACACAACAAAATCTTTACAGCATTTCTTTATCCTCTTCTGAGGCCAGCTCTGTGAAGAGAATCCAGATGAGTTATCTCCTCTTTGTTCATAATTTTATCAGATTACAAAGTTTGCGGTGAACACAAAGTCTGAGCACCCATGCCTTAATCTTGACTCTCCACTCAATATTCATGAATTACGTATAGCCAAGGCTTGCTCCAATTCTTGACGTCGTTGTTGCACCTGAAAAGAAACATTTTCATAAATGTTCACTTATATAAATGTTCACTGTTTAACTTTTTCTTTTTTTACTCACGTTATATATTGGTATGTGGCACACACTGACATCATATGGCGAAAGTTCCTTCTTAAAACAAAAAACTGGTGTATCTATATATGTGCAGTGCAATACACCTGAAAGGAGAGTGTTCTTTTATCTGGCAGAGGGAAACCATTCATCTATCTACGAGTATGCCTTCAACTGACACGATGACAGAGTAATTTCCCTATTCATTTGCAGATAAAAGTTCTATCAATAACTGAATTGATGTTTTTAACATTTGTATATTGTATAACAGCAAACAATTGATTGATTGCTTGATTTTTGTTTTACGTCACACCACGAATATTTCACGTATATGGTGACGGCATCTGCCCGATGCGGGGCATACAAATTTTGACCTTTGCAACGGACCCACCCGAAGCAGTGAGGGATCTTTAACGTGCCATGCATACCACGACACGGGGCCTCGGTTTTTACTGTCTCGTCCGAAAGACATGACACCAGCATGACCAGAGCGGGACTCGAACCCCGGCCTCCTGATCAGGAGTCCGACGCGATACCACTAGGCCACGCCGACTTATAACAGCAAACAAAGATTATTTTGCTTAAAGGGTGACAGCATCAGTCTGGTGCAAGCATTACTGATTTTTACCAAGGTGACGTACTGAAACAAGGCAGTGAAGTATGTAATATCTGCCAATGTATCCTTTGACACAACGCTTCGGTTTACACTGTCTTATCAGAAGGAGAAAGAGGCAAGCAGAAGATGTGTCGCAGAAAAATGCTTTCTGTTTGTGGTCGTATGAATTTTGACTGGATGATGAAAGATAGATTGTTGCATGTAAGTAGTTGATTCAATGCAAAAAATCTGATTTTGTATTAACGCACAATAGGGATGCATGTCAACGTATATCATATAGTGGATCTTAAGAACATACTTAGAAGTGCACTAGTGGTTCCAGCACCTATCAGTTTCCATGTCAATATTTGAAGCTGGTTTTTATATAAAAAAGATGTAAAAGGATAGTTCTAACATGGACCCCAGGTGAGATGAGTTTTTAACCTATGAAGATAATTTTCTGGAAGATAAGCCATCTACTGTAGTAGACATACATAGATGTCAAACATAGATGTGAAAGAGTATGTCAAAAGGAATAAAACCTTTTCAATTCATACAATTTTTTTTTCTTTATGTTTGTCTACTGCAAAATGCCAACTACATTTTTTGGCAAGGTTATCTGTAGATTTCAAAAATGCAATGTAATCACAGTTTGCATTAGAATTGCAATAACGGATCTTGTTTTTACAAATTTTCAATATGAAATTGATGATTTGAAGGATGCAAATATATCTCATTAGACAAGGCTTACAAAGCATAAAAAAAAAATCTATCTGTGACCTGTAAAACACTAATTACATGCTGGAAATTTGAATACCAGTACACAAAGATGTCAACCCCTTTAATCACATGCCATACTATTAAACCAAGGCCCCCCCCCCTCTTGATATCTGATTCAGCAGTAACAGCCAGCAGTATCTAAGTCAGAGCAAGGGGAAGGTTACTGTGTTTTCAGGACTAGTAGTAGTTGGATGGGAATGGAAGAAAGAAGATTCATACCTTGCCATAGAAGTATCTGCAAACAGCCTCCTGTGACCAGGGCTGATAATAATAATCTGCTTTTCTTTCCTCCTCTGGGTTGCCAGCGACATCTGTCATCGTCTGCAAAAGATAGAGTTGTGAATAGTTCTGACATTTAGATGCTGTCTAATTTGTTTCCCTACTCTGCTAATGTATATACATGTAGTAACACTGACAAAGCACCATGTTCCGGCTCTGCATTTATGATTTATATCTTGTATCTCTTATGGTATACTTTCTAAGGTCACTATACACATTCTATTGTATAGCACATCAGCTCCAAAGGAAGCTATTGTGTTAAAAATTACAAAATTCATCGTATCAGTTTTGTACAGGATGTTTTGGATAGAATGAGATACATGTATTTTCAAGAAAGTGGTTGAACAGGGTTTTGGGCAACTTTCATCCATTTTTCAGTCATATAATGACATGGAGACAGGAGGTGACTGACATATAATATACATAATATAGAGGTGCAATCTGGGAGCATCTGGTCCGAGATATGAGCAAATTATGTTTTACCGTAAGATCTCTGGTCCGAGATATGAGCCAGTTATTGAAGAATACTGGTTTTAACTTAATATCCCTGGTCTAAGATATGAGCTAGGTATTGATGAATACTGATTTCACCTTAAAATCTCTGGTCTGAGATATGAGCCAGTTACTGATGAATGCTGATTTTACTTTACGATCTCTGGTCTGAGATACGAGCCAGTTATTGATGAATACTGGTTTTACCTTAAGATCTCTGGTCTGTGATATAAGCCAGTTATTGATGAACTCTTGTGGATTTTTGGCAAAGCTGAGGAAGAACTCTCTATTGGTCTTCAGTTGATTGATGGTATCCACTGTCTCATGGATCTACAATGACATCATGTGTATGAGAATCATTACTGACCTCCTTTGTTATAAAAGAATGTGACATTCAGACAATGATCAACTATTACATTTATAACATCATAAACAAATAGCTAATTTCTAAGAGGTTTGTCTCAAATTGAAAAGTCATGTCTTGTAGAGGAGGTAATTATGAGACATCAACAGATTAAACAATATCTAAGACTGTGCTATTTCTCCATTTCTTGTCCTGTTTCAGCAATATGTCTCTAATAATATTGTAGTCGATGTAGTCTACACTCTGATTATTGAAAAAAAAACATAAGTAAGTTCTAGCTTTACATGTCTTCATTGTCTTAAGACAGAATACACTAACTTTTTAACCTGGGGCCAGGTTAAAAAGTTTACCCACTGATTAAACTAACGAATGGTTAAATTTCATCTGACTATATCTTTGAAATGGGAAGGTATCAAGTCTTAATCTGTGTACTGATATGTAGAATATTAAACAAGCTTTGTAAAGTAATTTAGATTTTTATACAGATATCATATAAATCAAATTAATTGTCTTTCAAACTTTAACCACTGGTTAGCTTAACCAGTGGTTAAAGTTTTGAACAACTGGCCCCTGATCTGATAACCTGATATGGACAGTTATAAATCTTAAATATACTAGATCATAGATCTTCATGGTTGCCTGTGATGACATTTCTTGTTTAAAGTTTTCATATAATTTTATTGAAGATACACTAGGCAATATACATAAAAATGACCACTGGTAACTAAATCATTGTTTTCTGGGTTTTCTTCTTTGTTTTTTTTTTCTTGACCTACCTTCTGCATGTAGTGATCTTACTGTCCCTCATCATGTACATTATGTTGAAAATTATACATTATATGATGCATATGCTTTATTTGGATATGACTCTCATGTTTGTAAGTTTTACTGAAAGTCAGTATATTGCTATCAATTTTTAATATCACATGTCGCATGTGAAGTTCTAGAGTGTGCGTTATGTACCTTGTTGTCTAGCGAGCTAATCTCATGTTGACTCTGAGTAGATAGGAGGAATGAGTTCATCTGCTGCTTCAGAGTATCATCCTGTGGAAGAAATAAGGTCAAGGTCATCAATAAGCCTGGCTCTGACTGACTGTCAAATGCCGCTCATTACACCTGTGGGCACCCTTTTTTAATTTTGAAGTCATACAGAAATGGGACCCCAAACCATAACATTTGATATCATATTGAAATTATGAGGGAAGGTGTGCTTAACAAAATTATGGCTGTCCTGCAACTCTTATGATGGTCAGGAAGAGTCTATATGACAAAGAAAAATCAATGCTCAACAATGTTCTGTGTCATCTCACTGCTTTTATGCAGCATTGGAAATAAATTTTTAATGATTATAATTTCAATGGAAAACTTTTTTAATAATAAATAAAGAGGAAGAAATAGTATGAAATCATTCTTATGAATTAAACATGGTCTGATAGAAGTCCATAATCTAAACAATTAAAAAAGGTGATGAATGGATATATATGTTTCTTACCAAAATGAACTCAACATTAAATGGATATATAAGTTTCTTACCAAAATGAACTCAACATTAAATGAAATACATCACAAAGAGCCAAGTTTTATATGCAGATCTCTTAAACTTATATCACATAGATACTTATATGTATTATTCTTTATTTACCTATTTTTTTATCTATTTTTTCCATTTCTGTAGGTTTGAATTTTTCTTATGTTGTTTTAATGCATGTAAAAACTACATACTCATATAATACAAGGTACAAATAAGAATTATTTCAGGAAGTGATTTAGAAATTTGAGGTGTATCATTTTGAGCGCTGTATGTGCAGATGTGAGTAGTAAATTCGAGATCAGAGGAAATTCAAACCGAAAATTTCTGTCATTTGAAGTGGCAGTGTTTCGCAGGGTGCCGGCTCCTATAATAATTTGTGACAGTAATGACATCTGCCTGATGCAGAAATTTCCACTTGTAATAGAACTACCATAGCAATAAGGTATCTCTTGCAAGTACTCATCAACTGTGACTTTTGACCTCTTTTTACTGTCCCACACGAAAGAAAAGACACTAACAAGCAGTCGGTGTGGATCGAGCCTCCGATCTTGTGGCCAAGAGTAAGCAGAATACCAAATGAACAGAGTGATTTTATGTTTTCATATATACTCTGAATACTTACCACCTCTACATCTATATCATAACAGGCAGTCTTCCTGGAGTCGGGACCATCTACCCTGGAATGAGGACTACACAATATCCAAACAATCAGAAGCTTGTTGTAATTAGTACATACATGTCGCATTCAAAACAAACTATCTCAATATCAAAAACAATCACATTTGGTAGAAAGAAAGCTCAAGTTGCGATGAATACAAGCACTTGCAATAATCTATTACAACAGGGTGAATATACGGCATTTATATAGTACAACTGCATTCATGATGATAGACTGTAAGCGTGCTGAATAAGGCAACACAGTTCATAACATAAACAAAATGAAACAGCTATAATATGTAGCCATTATATATACAGAGTTTTCATGCAATTTACATTCTACATTAATGACAAAAAAATTCTTTCTATCGATTAAGAAATCTCCACAGGAAAGAACCTTGCAAATACTGTAAAACTCCGATAACTTGAAGTATATGGAACTATCAAAATCACTTTGAGTTTTGGTTGGCTCATGTTTTTGGAAATTTACATGTTGATAAGGAGAAAGAAAAAAAAAGTGGAATGAATAAGGGGGGATCAAGCATTGACTGTTTTGAATACAGTAAACAGAAGTATAATTTTACATGTATTTAATATGCTATTTCAATTACCTGTTGTAGTTAATCTAACATTATTTTCTAACATTTAATGATTAAAATTATACAAATAAACTTAACATATATTGGAAATGAGAATAAATGAGTTTGAAGCATACACTATCCTCAACCATTATCATAAATACACTGGTAGTTACTATATATTTTCCTACTTTCACAGAAATCTTCCTTATTTAGGTACAGCACTTAAAGTGTTTTTTGTTCACACGTTGTCGACCTTAATTATTTGGCATATGATGTAGTGGGAGTTTTCTTTTGAAAATTTACATGTGGCAAGAGCAAAACCAGCAAAAGAAGTTGCTTGTTTGGTTTCGTCGTCATGTAGTTTCTAATGTTATAGTATTATTAGGTTACATATCATATATAAACACGAAAGACAGTCTGTAACACATAGACACACACCAGCTGACATTTGTATTCATAGTGAAAACAAATCAATTATGTCTGGGCCCCATGGCTTCTTTTCGAAATTCCAAGTGGAAGTAAGAGTGCAATTATATAAGTGGGACCTGAGAATTACTTCGAGTATTTAGAGGTTTTCATTTTTCAGTGTTCAAGTCCGAGTAGGTATATAACAATGAAATAAATAGAAATTTTGTTAGGACCGACAGATTTCTTTTGAGTTTCCAGGGGTTTCTGAGTTATCGACATTCGAGTTATCAAGGTTCGATTGTATTCCTCATTTAATCAAACATTCATTTAATGCTAGGATTATATAATTCTCCTGTATCTAAACATCTGGTCTGCTTTTGTTAGAATTTAAAAAACAAAATATATTTTTTTTCAACCTTTTTTTCATATTTGATGATATACGCATTTGTGAGAAATAAAAAAACAAAAAATATAGTAATTCATTTGCAAGTTCACATATAGAAAGTTCCACTTAGGATTATATTGTCTGTAATTATGAGTAATGCATTCAAAATACTAAAGCAAAAGAAAACTCTAAGTCAACATTATTTAATATATATCAAAATATTAAAATATTTAAAAAAAAAAAAAGTAATATTATAGCATTCACGTTTTTAGCATTATGAAGTACAAAGAGACATAACTCTGTATGACATCGCTACATGCAGTATAATTGAAACAAAAGGGCAAAGGAGAAAATTATTATCTGATATATTCACCCATGCACTACAGAAAAACTCAGACATAAAAATGTCAGAGGATATACCTAAAAGTAAAACCTTCACTGAAAGAATAATTCATGAATAGTATTCTTAATCAATTTTGATTCCAGATATTGAAAAATTTTCTTGAAAATTGCATTTAACATTAAAAATTGAATAGAAGGTATGGATTTTTAGCTTTTCAATTCCCACTATGTAACTAAATAAGCCAATGGAAATGTATACACACACACATATATATATATATATATTTATATACTTACGTAATGACGTGATTGATGACAATGGGATCAGGGGGCATCAGAAGACTGTGCAATTTGCCTGGAATCTCTGCAAACTTCATCCGCGAACAATCGAAAATCTAAAATTCATAAACATTATAGATCTGACGTCCATATATAATAAATTATAGAATCCCGGAGACCAATTCTTACCTATGAAATCCACGCAGCAATCACACTATGTTTTAATATTCATATACATAATTTTTTCGATTCATCAATTTTATAGTTATCTATGCAACTAATCAAAAAATAATGAATCATAATACTCCAAATCGTATATGGTTTTGTCATTTTAATTTTTGTCCTATATTACACTAGAATCTGCCTAATGATCTCCTAAACAAAAATCTTGTTCTATGTCCTAAAAGAAGAAAATATTCCTTTTAACACCTATATCTTGTGATGGAGCTTGAACCGGAGAGCTCTCTGTCCAGTACCAAGTACCCCATCAACTGAGCTACCAGTTCTATATCCAGAGAAGGAATAACACCTCACCTGTTCTAGGTATTTGTCACAGTTAATGAACTCCCTCTCATGGGGGTCCTGTAATTTATGAGTTTTGATGTATTGCCAGAGAGCGTTGATGATGACAGGTCTTGTCTGTGTATGAACGCCAAGTATTCTGGCTAATCTCTGGTCCAGTTTGAACTGAGGAGGCTGTAATTTCAGATTGCATTGTATTCATGTATGTTCCAAAAAATATTAATAAAAGTTTTCATACAGATATTTCAAATTTATATTTTGACTTTAGAAAACCTACAAGCCACTGGTAACAAAATCAAAACTGGACACATGTGAGAAAGTACAGTGAGTTACAGCACAGCACTTTGGCCTAATGCACCAGTTGGGTTGGTCAAAAACCAAGAACGCGATTTCCGATAATGGTGTTATACATTTTCAATGAATGTGATTCAGACATAGAATTCATACACTCTTCTCTATACATGTACGTACCTGGTAATCAAGCATGAGAAGGACTGTGCATTTAACATTCTGATCACCTGGACGTTTGACCTGGAATCCATCAGTTTCCTGCGTAGTCTGTGTTCTGTGCCACTGCAATGGTAATATTATCATGGATGTCTTTGATTAATGTTTGATACAAATAATAGACAAAAATTCTGAGCATTAGACATACACTAAAATATTTCAGTAAAACAATACATGTACTCAATAAAGAAAGAGTGGGAGTGCAGATTTTATTTCATATTTTTTTTGGTATAATCACAAATCAGCATGCATACATAGCAATATATTCAAAAGCCAAAGACAGGATGATGTACTGTATTAGAATAAGCAGTTCACATGAAAACTGTCAACAGTTCTTACATGGTGAAATTTTGCAAAACTAAATTCCAAATGATTAATATTTGTAAAAGTCATTTCTGGAATGATACTTCAAACTTAATACCTAAAAAGGAACTTTCGTGTATTGCTTTATGTCTGCAAAAGGAGCATACTCACAAATCTTGCAGTTATTAATGATAGCTCATGAAAAAAAGATAATTTACAGTATTGTGTAACTTTATGGATAAGTGTGGTTTATATGAGAGATCTTACCTCCACTAAGTGATTGTCCGGACCATAAAGCTCCTTGTCCAGTTCTATAACCAAACTTTTAAAGAAGGATGAAAATTTCCGCTTCATTTTGTTAGGATCATTAAGTTTGGCACTGGCTGCCTACAATACATAGTTACAACAGGAATCTTTCGTGAGTATTATACAGCAACTTGACACATCGGTTCATTGGCTGAGTGGGGTGTTGCATTGTTTTAACTTTTTTTTTCAGTCATATTGCAAATGGAAGCAGAAGGTAACCAATGGAAGTAACCGCCATCTCAAACATAGTAGTACATTCGACAAGTTTACAAATGAAAATTACAAAATGATCTAAACAAACTGCTAAGGGTTGCAATCCTGTTCGAAATCTATGAACCACTCCAACATGAGAAATAAGTCACAATGATCTAACACCACCTACAACGAAATGTGGTTAGTGATATTTTCTACATGCAAAATATGAAATGCAAATTCCCATGCTGAGATTCTGCTTAAATCTGAGACTTAACCAAACAAGAGCAATGCCAACATAGCATATGCCCCCCCCCCTGGTTATTTTGGTAACGTGGGCATAACTCAAATTTTTCCATTCAAAAATTTGTGTCTAATGATTTACAGATATGTCACTTGTCTTCATTTTATCAGTATTAACTGACACAAAAGAAAATCAAAATGATAATGCCAAAGACAGGTATCCTAATTATAACTTAGTAACCTGACCTAGATATACTTAAGATGTATCTGTATACCAAATATCAATTCAATATGTCTAGCTGTTCCTGAGATTATGAGCGGCAGCTGCTATTTTTAAGAAATTTTCTAAGTCCAAGGGGATAACTCTCACAAAACTTACTGAACCATTACCAAATTTGAACTTGACCTCAATATCCTATGGATGTATCAGTATATCAAATATGAATTCAATATCTTTATTGGTTCCAGAGATAATGTGCAGAAACTGCTAATTTTAAGAAATTTCCTAAGTCCAAGGGAAATAACTCTGACAAAACTTATTGAACCATAACCAAATTTGAACTTGACCTAGATATACCGGTACTTATGATGTATCTGTATGCAAAATATCAATTCAATGTCTCTATCCGTTCCTGAGAAAAGGAATGGAAACTGCTCATTTTAAGAAATTTTCTAAGTCTAAGGGGGATAACTATAACAAAAACTATCAAACAATGACCAAGTTTGAACTTGACCTAGATATCCTTGAGATGTATCTGTATACAAAATTTTAATAAACCATATTCCAGTTTTGATAATTGCTGTCTTTTTGTCCGAGCTAATACATTTTGGCATTGTTCTTCATAGTGACGTCATAACGCATGACATAGATTCATTATAACGTCACTATGAAAAACAACACCAAAAGGTATTAGCTCAGACAAAAAGTCCTCATTTATCAAAACCAAAATATGGTCTATTCAATATCTTTATTGGTTTCAGGGATAATAAGCCGAAACTGTAAATGGACCGACCAACAGACGGACCGACCTAACAACCAACAACAGCAAAACAATATGCCCCTCCTTCTTCAAAGGGGGGCATAGAAATAGTGAATGACAAATAGAATGATGGGTGGGCAGACAAACACACTAACAAACAATATCAATTTACAGACCTGGGTTGCTCGCCAATCTGGCCAAAAAAGGATGAACAAATATATATCTCATAGAGTTTGAATCACCATTTGGGCAAGATGATGGTTACATTAACCAATATAATGTTTTACATTTGAAATTCTAGACCAAACCACTTGACCTAGTAGCATAAAAAAATTTTAATTTTTTTCAAAAATGCAGAAAACAAAGAAAGATATTAACAAAACAAAATCCCATGGCCTCCTTCTATATCATACTAATACATTATTTGTTTATTGTAAATTATTACTTACATCTTCCAGTAATCTGCCCTCTACCCTTAACTCCCACGATGCCACACTCTCTTCTCCATCCTTTAAAACACAAAGGAATATTCAATATTACACAAATTTTTTTTAATATGTACCTGCTTGGAAGTCTGGATCATACAGTCTCATGTCTTACTACTGTAGACATACATAATCTAGCACAACAAAAGTAGGGTAGGTTTGTCACATACGACCATTACCAGAAATTACAATAAACTGCAGCTATCCTCCTTCCTGTTTTTTAATATATTTGTGTTATGTTAGTTTTAAAAAAAAATCAGCACACGGGTCCTATCCAGTAAAATGTAAATCCTACTTTAAAAAGTACTCATAATGTATCTCACTTAAACTCAACTTGTTATGGTAAATATCCAGTTCAAACCCCTTATCAAAAAGTTGCAGGTTCAAAACTTGCTAGAGTCACGATTCAATTGAATGTATGTCTAATGGCTAGAACAAAGAGCTAAACCAATGTTAGGCCTTCCCTATCCTAAAATACGTATGTCACAGCTTAAAAAGATATAGAAAACTTGTGGTCCATGAGGCTTGATGACTCTTGTGGTCTGTGAGGCATTGTGACTTGAGGTTACAGTGTTCCGTAACTGTTCCTTGTAAGGCCAATTAAAATTAATTGGTAGATTTTCATCCCCGCCCACCCCTAAAAAATCGACCCGCCCCAGAATTATTTATTTTTCAAACAAATCCAGCGCGTCTGAATTCCGGTATTTTAATTCGGGTCCGCAATCGATATACGTTTCAGTTTATATCGCCATTTTCGGTGAGTGACAAAATGGTTTTCGCTGTCGTGAGAGTTGTGGCCGGCATAACCGAAAAGAACAGCTGGTTTGCTTCGAATTTTAACGATTCAAAGACAATATTAGACACCTACAATGTTACAGAATAGTACAGCTATTGCTTTTATGGCACACATTTTTCTACAAGAAAAATAAATTATAAAAAATAAATTCCACCCACCCGCCCCATATATTTCCACGAGGTTGAATGAAAATCTACATATTTAGTTTAATTGGCCTAATCTCTGACCAGTAAAGCCGAGATCAATTCATGGCGAGAATAAACGGAATGGGATGCCAGGGTACCGCTTTAAATTCAAACTTCCAGACTGAGAAGCATGTGAGAGATGAAGTATACAAAATGACAAATACCTCTCCTTCAGCTTTTGCTGGAAAAAATGTGTTGGAAATGAAAATTCGTAGCTTTCTTTTTTGCTGAAAAAAAAAAATTAATGAATATTATACACAAGAAATTAATTTCATATCTTTACATTATATATTGGCAGATTCTTATACTCTTATCATTTAAATGATTTTTTTTTTTTCAACTTTTTTACCGTACATTGCCATATGAATTATCTTACACTTAATGATAATCAAACCCTTATTTTACTTTACCATAAAGGCATCAAATGTTCTTTCTTAAACGTATATTAATAACAAACAATGAGTTACTCAGCAACCATTATACTTCACTTATAATATGATGTCTTGTAAATGTACTTTTCAAATCTCAGGATCTTCATTTGCTAATTAATTTACTCTAATGTAGTGTATAATTTGTCTTACTTTCATAGGTCTTTTGAGAGCTTCTTGAATGTCTAATCTCTTCCTCATAATGGTAGCATCTAGCTTTCTTTCAAACGCTAAAAGGTCCATGTATGCTTGCGACTCTGGTACCAGATCACGTACCTAATATGAAAATATCTCTCTACTATAAATTATGCTACTTTGTACCTAATATGAAAATAACTTTCTACAATAAATTATGCTACTTTGTTTTTGGATTAGGTATTAAAATACAGTCTTGTTTCCTTCCTCCAGACCTATCTTACTTTTTACTACATCACCTGAAAATTTGGTGGCATTCTGTATATTTAAATAAATGAATTTTGGTGGCATTCTGTATATTTAAATAAATGAATTTTTAGTTTTCATTCTATCTTTTGTTGCTTTGAACTGAAAATTTTCCATCATTGTCTATTTTAGATGTAAATATAGACATCTTTCTGACTCCTGGTACCTTAATATTTTTGTTTTCATCTTTTCTTTAAACAGCAACAGAAAGATGAAAATAAAAAGAAAAATGTAAAAACAACTTTTCTTGACCTACATTTCCTATTTGTTGATACCAAGAAGAAGGACACTATATTCAATGTTCTTTATTATTGCTTTGTTTTGTCAATTCAAAATACCCATTTCACCTGTAATATTACATTACTGGTAATGTGTGGTTACCAAAACACCTGTATTACATAAATATAGGTCACATCTTAGTAAACACTAATAGCAGGAAAGCGTTTTATGATATTTGCCTATAACTGCCCCTGTCACTAATAAAACTAGAGCAGTCCTAACGGGACAAATATTAAAGAATAAAAAAGTTATGCCCCGGACAAAGGTTGGTGGACAGACAGACAGACAGACAGACAGACAGGGTGATTCCTATATACCCCCCAAACTTTGTTTGCAGGGGGTATAATAAATTGCTTACGTAATACAAGCTTTTTGTCCTCATGCATCTCTCTCACTGATGTATATATCGGTTTGATATTTAATCACAAGGGGTACTTATAGATTCAGTGTCTATGATGTACTTATTCAAATTTAATTGCTCTTGTCCGTTATTCTTCTCAAACCTAAGACCATTATAGATATGGTCAAAGGACAAACATCATCTTAAAGACACTCAAACTAGCAAGGATAAAATTGTTCAATTAATGTGTTTCACTATACAGGTATATCTATATGATGTGAATTCAGAATGTATAAATTTTGAATTTACTCATAAAATTCATTCAGGAATAAATTGGTACATACCCTTTGAGGCAGTATCTTGTCGGCTACTTTCTTCTTCTTTTTCCTGTAAACAAGATAAAATATATGGTAATGCACAGTATCAAAGATAAGCAAAGTTCTTGATATTTCCAGATTGGATTAGTAAGAAAATCTACCAGCAGTGGCGGATCCAGAATTTCCGAAAAGATAGGGCCCACATGTGTATTACTATTAGCCAAACTTCTCAGCCATTTTTGGTGCCAAATCTGGATTTTTACTAGTAAATATGTGACGAAAAGACTGGTGGGGGCCAGGCCCCCCTCTAAATCCGCCACTGACCAGTGTCATTGCTAAAGGTTCTCCAGTTACCTTTACCACTTTATGTCCACCACCATACAGGAACGACACTGAAAAGTCTAACAAACAAACTCAGTTCATCAATATGACACATTTCTTAGGTGAATAAATTCAAAATGAAGTTCTCTAAAATCTAGAAAAAAAAAATATTCATGTACATTCTTTTTATTAATATCTAATAAATGCTGGTTACACTGGTGATATGTAGTAAGAGAATTCTTCTGAAGGGCAAACAAATCACCTTATTTGGTTATGATATGATATGAGCAATAACGAAAAGACAAATTATGAAATACATAATCCAACCAAGGGGGACTAACTAGATAAGTTGATCCCTGTCATTACTAAAATCCAAAAATAAATTTATCTTTCCTCTTTGATTGAAGAATGTGACACAACAGGTATGTTCAATTCTAAATATGCACTCTGTTTGCAACGCACGTTCTGATTTCAAAAACTGCAAGGGAATTCACATTTCACTGCAGTTTTCACTATAACATCACACACCCCTTGGCAACGTCACTGACAACGTTGTTCAAAACTAACACATGTTAGCTTTTTTCAGGTCAAAACATTAGCAGTGGCAGACTAAGAGGGGGCCCAGGGGGGCGCCCCCCTCTTTTCGCCACATATAAGTAAAAATTCAGATTTGGCACCAAAAATGGCCGAGTAGTTCGGCTAATACACATGTGGGGTCCTCCTTTTCGGAAATCCTGGATCCACCACTGATTAGAATATGGTTACCATACTATTACATGCACTAGAGTTTTACAAAAACTGACTGAATATTTGCTAATCCCTTGTCAGTAATGTCTGTTTCCAAAACTCAATTTCTGACAGAGGATTCACTGATACCCTGTCAGTTTTTGTAAAACACTACTGGTAATGTACCAGTTACCGGCTAAGACCAGTTACCGGCTATTACATTTTTTCGACTTTTGAAATGTAAATTTTATGAGATTTTTTCATGTGGTTGTCTGCAATTCACAGGATACTAAATATTACATATGAAAATATCGTCAATTCACATTTGGAATACCCTTGATAACGTAGTAGCCGGTAATTGGTCTTAGCCGGGGACTGGTCCTTCGCCAGTAGCATGGTAACCCCTAATTGTTGGTCTTTTGTCCTCGGATTGAGGTACCTCAGATAATGTCATTACAGTGACAAGCTACACTTTGAGGAAGATTCAGTTATTATTGACTCGGACTTACTCACATAGATCAAATAAATCAAACCAAATTTATTGGTATTAAACCAATATGCTCAAAGCCATCAATACAAAGAAATCTGAATTCAGTTTCTTATTTACTAAAGAAATATACAATGTTTAACTTAAAATTGAACTTTGACAACTCAAACAACTGCTTCTGATGGCCCAAGTCCTGTAAAATTTGACTGTCTTTAGCATAAGCTGTATTTATAGACATCAAATTTTTCCTTGAAAACACATTTCTGAGAACTGTGAGTAAGACTTACGCCTTCATCTGATGTTGAGCAGACCTTGGATCTGGTGGGCGTTTCCTGTCCATGCTATGTGGTGTCTGCATTCCTGGTGGTGGAGGTGGCATTCCAGGTGACATTCCAGGTCGCATACCTGTAACACAACATATTACATGTTAACAATGACACAGAGTTAAACTAACCCTACTCCCCCTCACAGGTGTTAGTATTGACTGATTCCACACTAACACAAGTGTTAGCATGACACGATTACCCATTAGCAGGTGTTAGTACTGCTCTGATGTAGTTTCCTCTGCAAGACTTATTCAAGTTGACATAAAGTAACATCCCAGGAATGTTTTAAATCTTACACATTATGAACACAAAGTTTATTGATCTAACAAGTTCTTATAAAGAAATACAATCATGGGTTAAAGTTCAAGCTAAGTATTTACATATTTTATCTTTCTTCTCTATTTACAAAATTTATATTATTTTTGTTTTCTTCCAAGACCTTTTCTCTTACTTAAGTATCTAAAAACTAAAATAAAACCGGAACAGTAAGGACACATTAAGTGGAGCTTAGTTAGGAAAGTTTGCTGTATGGGATTTACATGGGGTAATTCGTATATTTTGTATCACAAGATTATGAAAACTAATCTGTAAATTTTCAAGATTATGAAGATGTAGAGAGCATAAAGCGCTTGCAAAGCTGTGTATAAAGAAAATATAGGGGCTGCTTTGACTTCTTTTATAAACAAATAACAGTCCTGAATTCAATTAGGTCCAACTTTGGTACTCTAGCAATGGCTTATTTATAAGTTATTATGATAAATATATCTTTTTTCAAGATGTTTTCTGAAAAGGAGTTACTATACAACTATAAATCTGTGTAAATTTGTGGTAACTTTACCACTAAATAAGAAGATATTTATGGACTCAAGGGGATTTCCATAGCTAAAAATAGTTTTAGCATAAGACTGCAGTCTAAATACCAAATTATTCAATTTGTCAGACCTCAATGTACACATAAATGTAAATATGACATCACATGTTCCATGTGGATATTGAAGATGCACTCAAATTGGTGGAGGAGCAACCCAGTGTACTGAACAATCTTAAGATCCAGTGACAAATCAGTGTTGCAGACTTGGCAGTGTCAAAGAGAGTCAAGTGGTCCAAGGCTTTCAGTCACACCTGTCAGCACACCTCTGGAAGTTGTACAAATTGTAGTGGGCAGTGTAATACCATCATAAACCGGGAACAAGAGAACTGAACAAAAGGTATCTTATATTCCCAGCCCAAAGTCTGTGGATTTACATTAAGATAGATGTGTTGGCGTTTAACGTAACACCAAGATTATGCACGGACATAAAAACCTCAAGAGATTTATAATATGTTGTAAAAAAGATACATTTTCAGAGAGATACAAACTGATGATACAAACTGCTTTTCTGAAAGGTAATATAATGAACACAATTGAAATTAAATTTTTCAATACACAGAATGTGTTACATGAATGCAACTCTTTGTACGTTTATCATTATGTGTTGGTTTTTTTTTTTTAGTATATTCTTACATGGTGATGTCTGCTTGTTTTATAGTAATGAATAGAATATGTATTATTGATTTATTTAGTGATCTGTTTAACTCGTTAACCAATCACCCTATAATGAAAACAGACCTCATGCAGTACAGTACAGGTGTTTTGGAGGAATTTCACAAAACGCTGTGGGAAATACCCAAAATCACAGTGGGAATCCTGGTGGAAATTTAACGGTGCACATTCACGCTTTTGTAAAATACACAGTGTACTGTGTAATTCTTAAATTTACACCTGGAAGTGGTTCACTGTTGCGGGTGGAAAAATTACAATACACCTGGACTGTACCGTAAATTGACCAGTTGCCTTACAGAGAGGTATTACAACACGTCATAAAATATAATGAGGAAATGACATTCTATTTAAAAATGAAAGGTGTATCATGTGATACACTAACAATATGCTCCCAACATCACAAAGTGTAAAGAGGCAATAACAAGATTGGATTAACAAGGAAGTATTCCTGTCACTTGGACTTCAAGAAAAAACACTACCAGACAAAGAAAAACACTGATAATGACTGAAACATAAGGACTATAACATTATGTATCTATAATGGCTATAAAATCTGACTTCAGCAGAAGCTCCATGCATACCGTTATATCATGATTACAGTTACAACATTCTCCGATATATTATATAGGTATACATTTGCTTTATGATTTATTGACTTTCCTACAAACTACCATCGTCAATGCAAAGCTGATTCTGGCATGCCAATATGCATAGCCCAACACACAGACATTGGCATCATTAAGACAAATTCTAAACTTGCCTAAATTTACTCCAGCAAAAACATCTACATTTACTTGTATGCTTAATAATTTTAAGAATTATTTTTTCTTCTTATTATTTATTATTAGTTCATGGACAGCTTGATTCATACAGCCAAATTCATATCTATATTCATGTATGTTTTGCACTAGAATGCACAGACTAGAGGTCAAGGACATGCTGTATGTACTAAATACATATCTGATTAGGCTATGTAACATTAACTGATTAAGACTTGTTTCACAGATATTGCTTCACTGCCAATTTTACTGTTCACAACTATGTTTCATTAGCTGTATGAAAATCAACAAAATTACATCACTAATCAATGATCAACATAGGGTAAAAGGTCACTACAATGTCATATATATCTAAAGTATTAAAATACAAAGCTGATACAATGTCAAGGCCAAAAGTCATATACTTACAAGTTGACATAAACATAAATTTCACGATCAATCTACATTTGCTTTGTAGTTTTAGGCGTATTATGCTACACACAGTAAAAGGCAAAATAAATGAACATTGTCTACGTGCATATTTATGATGTTTGATTAACCTTGACCTAGATATGAAAAAATGGAGTACAAAAAAATTATTCTGTCAGCTATTTCAAATATTTACAGGATACAAAATGATTTCAGATATCTAATAGTACAAAGATATTGTGATATCAGATATCAAAAAAAACCTTTACAATTCCATGCTATATTAAAGTTATAGGATGGGCTTATAATGTTATTTATTGAGTATCTTGAATGATACACAGAAATGATCAACCTTTAAATATCAACCTTTAATTTTCATATTTAATGTTTCTAACCAATCCCTGTGAATTTTACATAAAATTGACAGCTACTCATGCTAACAAATCAGAAGTGACAATATTAAATCATTCATTGTCACTCTCCATGACTTTACACCCAGTGAGATACAGTGAAACATTCTATTTGCCATAAACCAAAAGAAACATATAATACATAAGCTTCTCTATAAAACTCTGGAATCTGCACCAAAGCCCAAGACTTGCTGAGAATACAAGAGTCTTCTCTACCAGGCAAATAAGGAAGAAAAGCAAACTGAATCAATCAAGTAGCACATCAACACTTTTCTGCTATCAAACAAAGTAAAACCATCTACTGTCCACAGCAATAGGTCCGCTTAAGACCCACATTAATCCACATTCATTGCTAGACAAATACACTGCCATGTGACATGGGTTTTTTTTAACACCTTTTGTTTAACATCTTACCATAATATCTGAGGCCAGTTTTATATTTTTTGTTTGTGTGTGTGTGTGTGTGTGTGTGTGTGTTAGTGTTGAGTATCTGAGGCCAGTTTTATATTTTTTGTTTGTGTGTGTGTGTGTGTGTGTATGTTAGTGTTGAGTATCTCATAAGATAAAAAAAAACATTTTTGATAGATACACTGAAGCTGGTATTTGTCACTTAGTGGTAAACCATAACAGAGACTTAAGTGTCAGAGACCTTTGATTACCTATAGTGAGTGATGGGTAAGGTTTACCTGCAAGACAATCAAAGCTCTAGAAAAGGTAAAACCATACCTGATCAGCCAAGTTCAAAAACCTAATAAAATTGAAGAGATGAGGAAATGGAAAAAAATATACTGAAAAGCCTTTTACAGGGACACGAAGAGTTTTACACACTGACAAACTGTTCAAATTTCAGTAGACAAACTTCATATTTTACATGACATATGGGGCCTTCTTATCGACAGGATTTTCATCATGTTTATACTTAGACTATAATGTCACCATAGAATTTACGCAACACTAATGTGAGCAGCAAAATATGATGTGTGTTGCATTTAATGAGATAAAAGTTTGAAATGATGAGGGTATGATGAGAAAAAAAGCAATAATTTAAGACAAAATTGAGGCACTTTTGTTCAAAAGTTTTCTCAAATTCTTTTGCAATCTTGAAAAATTATGTAAAATACATTCCATCAGTTGAATTTTGTCGCAGAAAAATTATGAGAATATCAAGTTTTGACATGCCAATGATGCAATCCAAATGTTTAAAAAATTTTAAAGCACAATTTTTTGAATTTCTAAATTACAGCAGACAGTCTGTGAAATGTAGTTGTGAAAAAATAAACACTATAGGAGTTTTAATATATGACTCTGTAATGCTCTTAAAAGGTCACATGACAGTATATCTGTTTTGCAGGCAAGTAATGAAGATATCTATAAATAGCTGTAGAACATTATAGGTGATCTGTGAAGCACAAATTCCATAGTGGCACAGACCAATCATGCTATACTGACCTGAACTGTCCTTGGACCCTTTGTCCCGGGATTTACATGTTAAAGTAAAGGAAGCATATCAATAACAGTACTTTAAAGTCAACTGTGAAATCATCGTAATTTCAATACTCATTTACGTGAATAAGCATAATTCAAATTTCCAAATTTATTTCAGAAGGTTCTATTCAACTGTACTGAAGTTTCACTGATGTTTAAATTGAAATGTCTTCATTCAAATCACTTTTCTAGGTTCCTTGAAAATTTGATTTATCACTCAAGAATGACTTGTATTCCAGGCCGTGGAGAATCATACTCTTTCATGGTGTTTTGACACACTCATATTCACGAAAAGTACACAGACATGTGAGTCAAAAGGACTAAGTAAAAACGCATTACATATAAGATTATTATAAAACATTCAATACGTCCTATCACTTTTTGCCCTTACAACTTTAAGCATTGTCTGACGATTCACAGTTGACAGGTTTTAATGCTTCAATATCAATTTCATGCAAAGTGTCTGTTGAATGTTTTTCTTCTTCTTCTTTTTTTTTTTTTTTAAATATCTACACCATATATCACAGATTAATCACAGTCCCATTTCATGGCCAATAACTTACACTGTACATTAATGTCAACATTTTTCAGCAGTGAAATCTTATTCTGAGGTGATTTAGTAAAGACATCACATGTGTCAGTAAACAAGGGGAAACTACTGCGTTTGCATGAAATATGAAAAGCTGGCTATTACCCTATAACAGTTAAGTCTCCTGCTTTATAAAGCTTTGTCAAAATACTTACTACTTTTGGAACTGGGTGAGCTCCCTTTGTACTCTTGAAATGTAGAATGAACATACCTTAACTACATTCAATTTCAATAAAATATGGATAATATAGATCAGAATATTGCAAAAAAAAAAAAACAAATATATAAAGTGTGTTTATTTATGGTAACCTGGTAATTTATTACTTTCGTAGAAAACACAGATATTTTAATCTACATTTTTAAGAAGCACTGAAAAGTCTACTATGCTTCTCTCAGAACTTCATGAAATCAATTTATATATACATGTATATTAAAAAAAATCAATTCATATAAAAAAAACCCAAAAAATCCAAAACAAAACAGGGGTAAGCATACTTTCATTTTGCTATGCTACCATGTACACAAACATACAGATTTTCAAGACTTTAGATAAGCTACAGTGGAATGAAATACAAGTATCATAAAAGATACAACTTTAATTATAGTAACTTCATTACAACATAGTATTATCTTTACTATCCAGCATCTCTTCCTTTGCTATATTTTATTTACATGTTTTAGCTATTTCAAATTTCTTGTAATTCATCCATACCCTCTTTATCCAGGGAGATAAGTTGAAAAGAAGGATAATTTGAAACTATTGTACGACATGAATTCACACTAATTGATAGAAAATTGTAATCTAATAGAAAGATGAGATCCGTACTGACAATAAAATCCACAACATTTTAAGTCAAGACTCAACGACAGCAGATATTGAAATCATTGATGTTAATGGAAATAATTTCATCTCATACGAAATAAGTCATATAACTAATTAACTTCCTAAAGGAATTCTTGGCAATGGCCATCTGTTTATCTCATCCAAGATTTTCATATACCGGTATGACAATGCAGTGAATCAGTCAGCTCTAGATAGCAAAGCCCATTCAAAGGGATTCAGATTATTCATGTTGATACATTAGGGCCATCACACCTACTATGGTACAAGGGCCAGGTATGTTATTCACAAAGAAACTCAAGTCAAAGTCTAAGAATTGAGACCTATATGGTCGCATGTGTCTTAATTCGAAGAGTTAAATTATTAATAAAAAGTTTCTCCATAAACCGTATACCGGTATCTGACAAGCTATTCATAGACTTAAACTTTTGACAAATTCTTAGAATAATGACACATGGTATTTTAGGTCTCAATTCTTAGACTTAGACTTAAGTTTCTCTGTGAATAAGACTCCAGGACCACAGCAATTGCGAAAAAATTGTCTTGTTTTGAACCAACTCTGGGATTTTTTTAATACTGCAAATATTCAAATAATGAATACATTCAAAGAATGATTTAGTGACTTTATCTTGAATGTGATAGCACTGATCTTAGTACAAAATTGATAAACAATATCAACATATATATGTTGCTGACAATCGTATGAATGAGAGATATTAACTATTAACCAAAATAATGATGATAGCATTTGCTTAAATCAAATTGGAAAATTTTACAACTCAAATTGGGAAAAATAGATACTGTAAGACATCAGCAATGGTGCCAAAAGTTGACCCCAAACTGTTTGACTGATGGCCTTGTACAACCTCTCCTCAATAAACCTATATTACCTTCCATTAACTGTATTATAAAACACAATCAGTGTGTTAAATACTTATAATAAAGGAAAAAACAAAATACGAAACAGCATATATACTGGAATATAATATCTATACACACAGAAACATCAATTAAAATAAGAAATGTAAGTATATTAGCGAAAGTTATCATGACTGCAGACATTAATTGTATATCGTATATACTCATTATGCTTAAAGCAAATTTATAATTATCATTTTGTCTCTAGTAACTACTGTTACAAAGTTATTTTGTGAATAACATGATGTACAAAATAGTCCTGATCTTAGCTATTGATTATTCACTAATATTAACAATGATATCTTCATTTATAATGGATTACAATATAATCATTATACATGCACTTCAGCTAAACTGTTGCTTTTATCATATATAAGGTACAATACCATATGGATGTGGAGGCATCCCACCATGTGGAGGCATCATCCTTGGAGGACCACCTGGTCCCATTTGCTGAGGCATACCATAACCAACAGGTCTTGGACCCTAAAATAAGGACAATGACAATTAAATGATAAGGTTTGTTTGACTTTTTTTCTTGTGTTGTGTCACTCCAAGATTACTGCACTGAAATTTTTACCTACCAGTATACAAAATTATAACAGACTCATCGAAAGCAGCGAGGGATTTATAACAATTAACATGCCCATATCTATTGTGACACTGGATCTTGGTTTTCACTGTCTCATCCAAAGAATGAGACACAGTTGAGCAGCATGTGGGATTTGAACCTGAAACCTATTAGTTCTCAGTCAAGTATACCGTTACCATCTAACAGATGAATGCATGTTTCAACAATAATTAGTTAAACATTTCAATGTAAAGTGAGTGTCAAGTTAAAGATGATAACTCATTAACTGAAATTAAAATGTCATGTTGTGATGTAAAAAGGAAACAAGAGGCCCGAGTGAACCTATATTGCTCACCTGAGAATCTTGATCACATGCAAAAAAAATCAGAAAGTATCCATATTAAGTGAAAAAAAGTCACCTCAGAATCTACCCTTAATCAATGCCGCTTCCTTCTTAAAGTAGAACATACTGAAATATTTAGTTCTTTATTTTAAGCAGTTTATCTGAAGTTTCTCTTCACAAAATAAGAAACCCTTCCGGATATACGTTTCTCTTATCTGGATCTACCCCTCAGAAGATCTAGCTCTAAAACAATCACAGAAAAATTAGATAATGGACCCTGAAGAACTTCTTTCTACCAGGTTTTATCAAAGTCCATTATAGCTTAACAGAACATATAAATACTTCATCCCCTTTCCTATTACAATACTATCTTAAAAAAACTGAAAAAAAAGATTATATTTTTTTTGCATTCCCTTGTTTAAGAATATGATGAAAAAGTTCTCCCCCATCCCATTCTTAATATTGTCTCTCTCCTTTCACATTTAGATCTGAATATTGTTGATCCATAATAGATTCTATGTAAAGAAATATTTTAGAATAATGTAAATAATGACTGAGACTACAAGGCAATGAATTATGATACCCTCTTCCTTTCATGAAGTACCTTCTATAATCAAGGAGCACCCAGTTGTCTCACTGGTGGTACTTGTACAAAATATTGCCATTTAAGACACATTTTGGAAACAAAAATAGTACCTGTTATATAGTTGTGTATTGATTTTACTTAAAAGGAATTTTCATATTTAATAAACTGTAAAATAAAAGGTCAGCTTGCTTCTAATAATAGGCAGGGTTCTCCTTAAGATTTTCCCCGCCTACATTCTCTTTTATCGACGCCTACTTTTTTTGTACATGTCAATAAGAAAATAACATTTTTTCAACAAAGAGCCTAGGCTAAGCAAGGTCCTTTCACACTCTAGCGAATTGACCCAACATACATGGACGTTTTTTTTTACTAAATTGACTAAGTCCACATACGCACAACTTTTCCATTGTACAGATTCCCTGAGACTAAATAGAACGTACTGCCAACGTATGAAACAAATTGATAACTAATTCCTAACATGTCATTAACAAACTAATGATCTTGTGCAATAGCGGAAAGAGTGTCAACGACTTTTAAACAAACATCTAACAAATTGTGCATATCCTCTACGCATGCTGTGCGTACGGTCTGTGAATTCAGAACGATCACGTGGCGTATGTACGAAGGCTTTTGGTATTCGGCAACCTGACACTTCAGTCCACATTGATCATCTACAGTACATATAAAATGCCATGGAGAAATACACTACAAAAGAAAGCATCCCGAGGTAGAGACCAGGGAAAGAATACTGTTCAGGTGGAAGCTGTTCCGAAAAGGACCCCATCTTTTGCTGCAGCCTCACCACATAAAGCATTTCTGCATCCAAATGATGAAAAGGAGGATATTGGTAGTTCTGAACAACAAAGAGACAATATGAGCGCTATAAGCAGAGTGGTACATGTACTCCACTGGAAAGTCTTGAACAAACAATGAACGGTACAGAACACATTAGCTGTACAATTTGCGTACGTTCATACACGCACTATGTACATTGATTTACCACACAGGCAACGGCACTTGCACATTGACAGATCGTTCCCGGTGTGCTATCAATGTAATATGTTAACAATTCGCACTGTTTACATCTATAAAGATATCACAATTTCATACAGATTTTCATCACTGGTGAAAGTAACTGTGAAAACAAAGACTCGTAATTCTTTTTTAAAGTATGCAATGAAGTGATGTTTGAATCAACATGCCATTCTAGACATTTGGTTTGGTATTAAATTTGTGATAGATTTCTGGAATTCCTGCCTATACATGTACAATGAGGTGTTTAATTCACCCCTGTTCGCTGTTAGTTCTGCAATTAGTGCGTTCAACTGTCTGTTGCAGGCATCATGGGCATGTAATAGGGTCGAGTGGACAATTTATGCTGGACTGCCCGTCGGCGCACCTGGATTTTCCTAATTCCAAGCCGTATGCCGTAGTACACAAGGGTGTCAAATCACGAAAAACCCAAATAACGTAAAGAGGGGCTGAAAAGATATTCTGGGGAGTGGCAATAGTAAATGACCGTATAACAGAACGGCCACATGCAAAAATCTCAAAACAGACTAGGCCTACATGATTTCACCTTTTGTTTCAACAAGACTGTATATTCTACTTAATACAAAATAAAGCAAAATGTTTTTCTTGTCGACTTACGTGATTTTGTATCTTACTTCATACACATCTCTTTTTAACAAGATGCTAATTATAAATGTAGTAAACGTTGAAAAAATCCTGCCGGCATAAGCGGGATTTCGGGGAAATTCGAGCTAAACATTTTAAAGGATTCTTTTACATACCCCTGGGTATCCAGGTTGTTGATAAGGCCGCATCGGGGGTCCTTGTGAAGAAAATCGGGCTTGAGGCTGCATCATTTATCAATCGATCTCATAAACAATCAAAGCAATTTTCCTTTTTCTTTGTAATCTCGTGTCATCTCCACCAATGCGAGAGTTTGGTAAGACTATAACAAAAATCGGTTTCGATGATAATTTCCGGATTTGAAAAAGAGCTTTACAGTGGCGGATTTAAGGATTAACGTCGCCCTATCCTTTGGCGGTGCCAGCATTATTTTTCTTTTACTTCATTTCAATTTTATGGCAAGATTTATCTACAGATTATTGGGATTCCCATATGCACTAACTGCGCTCCCCTTATAGCAGATTTACTTTTATGTTGTTACGAGAGAGGCTTCATGCATTCTATTCAAACCTCGAAACGTTTCGACCTAATTGATAAGTTCAACGACACATCTAGATGTCTTGACGATCATTTAGTTAGACAAAGCCTTTACTTCTGAATCTGATAAGGAAATGTCTTTCTTGGACTTCAATATTAAAATTATTAACAACAATATCCATACAAATATGTATATGATAATCGTGACGACTTTAATAGATTTCCTATTGTAAATTTCCGTTATTTAGATTACGATGTCCCTAGACCCCTATCATGTCAGTTTGTTCGGTTTGCTGTAGCCTTTTCTAACGTTTGGGGGTTTTCACGCGAAAAAAAAAATGCTCAAATGATGTTCAGACTTCTAAATCAGGGTTATATATCATAAACTTCGAAGAACTTTTGTAAATTTTACATACCTTATTCAGACATTTTACCTAAAATGTGACTTTTCAACAATACGTATCCAGGGGATTTTCTCATTCCACTTTCTACGCTGATCTAGTGCACAGAGTGAGGAGGATCGAAATTTCCGATAATTTCATATCGACGGATTCTAAAGCAGTTAAACGCATTCGACATTTACGGTATTACCACGGGATCATCACAAAGACCATGGGTCCTGTTGTGGGCCCCTCTACAGCCTATACAGACTTTTACTTGGGCGGTGCACACTGACTAACAGAGTGGTGGGGACTCTATGACGGGCTATGTCCACAACTTTTCAGATGAGACAAAGTCCTGAGCCTCATCCCCTCTGATTGTTAGTCGGGACTCCTACGGACCAGGGGTCTGAGCTCGCCTACAGACGGTCAGAGCACGGTTTACGTATGTTGGTGTCGCTTAACATATTTTTATATTAGTGTATTATTGCATAAAACGTTTCGTGATTTTTATGACCTCTCGTCTCGAGATACCTAATGATCCTTGTCCTCTATATCGGGAATTATCTATACCTTTTAAGTGCGTGTCCTTTGTTTGTGCTGCTTTTATCGGCGTGAAGAATGGTGGGCGTCCGTGAACAGGTTAACCATACCAATTAACTGACGTTTGTTACTGTAACTGACCGTCCTAAGTCGGTATCGTAACTGCAGTGATGTCGTTTTCTGTGTTTATTTGAGTATTATCGTGTTATATGTGCATTTCCTTGGTGATTTGTGTAATACAGCTTGATCAGATGTCTTTTGTTTTCTCTTTCATACCAAAATCGTGCACAATGAACGTGAATTAAGTAAACAGGCGGAAGCCATGCATAACGTTGACCAATGATTTGATTGGTTGATTGGTGTTTTACGTCGCTTTCAACAATATTTCAGTTATATCGCGACATGGAAGCAGGAGGTAACCAATCTATTAAACATAGTGGCGCAACCCGGGAATCGAACCCGGATCGTCGACGCCGCAAGCCAAGCGCTTAACCACTACACCACGCCTGCCCCACGTTGACCAATGATGGCACAGTATAATAAATGAGGGTTATATAGCAGTAACACGTGGACAGTACACTAACTTGAAGTATGTTGATTCCAATAAATTGTAAGTTGTTGTTGTTGCTAACTGTTGTGTAAGGTTCTGGTTATCAGTTGGTTTTATCAGAGAATCTAGAGGGAATTCTATGACTGGTTTTATGTCGATAAGATTTTTTCTGGACACTAAAAACACAGTCACCCTTAATGGGAAATATAAATAATAAGCTGAAAAATAGTCTTAGATTGCACCATTCTTCTCTTAAAACATCCAGGGTGGCCCGAACCCCTTATGCCGGAGGGGATAACCCCCCCCCCCTCATCCCCGGTGCTACATACATCGATTTAAGTCTCATTTCACCCTACCACAACTCAAACATTATCATTTCCAGACAGAAAGTTTTCCAAAGTCTTCAGATAGCGAATCAAAATCACCCTTACCTTAGTTTCACATTAATAAGACATAATCAACATTCTATACCCTTGAATATTAAATTGTGTAATTTTACCATGGTCCTATATGCATTTAATTGTTAGTATAGACTACCCCTGCCTTGTACTGTAAACAAAGACCTTATGCATTTTTACAAAGGCATCAGCAGTGAACCTTGGTATTGCCAACGAGTGAAGTGAACAGCAAAATTTCACATATTTATGTAAATAAAATGGATGGCATGCAAATCACTCTGAAAATAAAGGCCACACGTATATCGATACATGCAATTCGTCGTTTGAGAAGCAAGCTGTACCATTATCAAAAAGTTGGAACTGAGAAAATGGACTTTAAGCTTGAACACACATTTATTTTTACGTAAGTGTCAGAAACAAGAAATAACCGTTTCCTTAGCTTATACTAAAACTAGGTCAGTGATCCTCATTCAAAGCAAAGAAAAAAAGCGCTGCATAACATAAGGAAATACATCATCTGTTTCCTCGAAATGGAGATAACGGAATCTGGTGTAGTGTAACGTATCTTTTGGGAAGAACCAAGATGAATAGGGAAATAAAACAATCTTGAGTTTTGTTTCGATGTGGACTAGAGAAAAATATTCGAAGACAGAACTTGTCAAAAGTGTGAATTCTGTTATTTTGTATCATTTTCTTCGGTAGTATAGCATTTCATTTCAATATCCAGAGACATAGATTACTTTCATGAAAGTAGTCTATGCCGCGGAATATCTGAAGAAATTTGCATGAGATTTTCAGAAAAGTGAATGCGAAATGAGACATTGACAGACATAGAGACATACAGAAGGACGATAAACACAGGAGAAACTAATAGTTCCCATGCCGGTTTCACAACAATGGAAATATTAACCAACAATTGAATATTTAACAAATTGTGTTTATTCTAAATTTTGTTTTAAACATCGATAACTTTGAACAATTCTTTTCTGACCTTTCAAATAAACATGCACAATACCATATCTACATATTTATGAACTAATCAAATTCTTCGTTGAAGGTGCAGTCTTTGTCATAAACAAAAGAACTGCGACATTGAGAACTGTAGAACTATAATAAAAAGAAAAGAAACCGTCAAGGAAGGTATGACCGGCTTGCAAATGCTAAACGCAAAATGTTGACGCCGGACGGACGGACAGACAGGCGGACGGACGGATTTTGCCAATTTATAGACCGAAATTGTTTTGCATTAATATTAACAATACATGTATGCAAGTGGTCACCCTAAAGGCGACAAAAAACAAAAACCAGTGTGTGTTCATTGAAGCGTAAAGTCAAGGTCAAGGTCACTAAATTTTTGTATTGGTTGGATAGAACATTCAAGTATCTACAAACCTACCAACTTTGACATAAGTACCCTTTAGGGTGTGAAAGAAACCAAGCTAAACGCAAATGCTAAACGCAAAATGTTGACGACGGACAGACAGACAGATGGATTTTGCCAATTTATAGACCGGAATTGCTTTGCATTAACATTAACAATACATGTATGCAAGTGGTCACCCTAAAGGCTAATTTCTATTGAAACGGTCGGCTCATACCTTCACCCGACCGTTTCAATAGAAATGACCTAAAGGCAAAAAAAAAAAACCCAGTGTTGTGTTCACTGAAGCGTAAAGTCAAGGTCAAGGTCACTAAATTTTTTTATTGGTTGGATAGAACATTCAAGTATCTACAAACCTACCAACTTTGGCATAAGTACCCTTTAGGGTGTGAAAGAAACCAAGCTAAACGCAAATGCTAAACGCAAAATGTTGACGACGGACGGACAGACAGACAGACAGGCAGAAGGATTTTGCCAATTTATACGCCGGAATTGCTTTGCGTTAACATTAACAATACATGTATGCAAGTGGTCACCCTAAAGGCAACAAAATAAACCAGTGTGTGTTCACTGAAGCGGAAAGTCAAGGTCAAGGTCACTAAATTTTTGTATTAGTGGGATAGAACATTCAAGTATCTACAAACCTACCAACTTTCACATAAGTACCCTTTAGGGTGTGAAAGAAACCAAGCTAAACGCAAATGCTAAACGCAAAATGTTGACGACGGACGGACAGACAGACAGACAGGCAGAAGGATTTTGCCAATTTATACGCCGGAATTGCTTTGCATTAATATTAACAATACATGTATGCAAGTGGTCACCCTAAAGGCGACAAAAAACAAAAACCAGTGTGTGTTCACTGAAGCGTAAAGTCAAGGTCAAGGTCACTAAATTTTTGTATTGGTTGGATAGAACATTCAAGTATCTACAAACCTACCAACTTTGACATAAGTACCCTTTAGGGTGTGAAAGAAACCAAGCTAAACGCAAATGCTAAACGCAAAATGTTGACGACGGACAGACAGACAGATGGATTTTGCCAATTTATAGACCGGAATTGCTTTGCATTAACATTAACAATACATGTATGCAAGTGGTCACCCTAAAGGCTAATTTCTATTGAAACGGTCGGCTCATACCTTCACCCGACCGTTTCAATAGAAATGACCTAAAGGCAAAAAAAAAACCCCAGTGTGTGTTCACTGAAGCGTAAAGTCAAGGTCAAGGTCACTAAATTTTTTTATTGGTTGGATAGAACATTCAAGTATCTACAAACCTACCAACTTTGGCATAAGTACCCTTTAGGGTGTGAAAGAAACCAAGCTAAACGCAAATGCTAAACGCAAAATGTTGACGACGGACGGACAGACAGACAGACAGGCAGAAGGATTTTGCCAATTTATACGCCGGAATTGCTTTGCGTTAACATTAACAATACATGTATGTAAGTGGTCACCCTAAAGGCAACAAAATAAACCAGTGTGTGTTCACTGAAGCGGAAAGTCAAGGTCAAGGTCACTAAATTTTTGTATTAGTGGGATAGAACATTCAAGTATCTACAAACCTACCAACTTTCACATAAGTACCCTTTAGGGTGTGAAAGAAACCAAGCTAAACACACATGCTAAACGCAAAATGTTGACGCCGTGCGGACGGACGGACGGACAGACAAACGGATTTCGCCTATTCATAGACCGAAATTGCTTTGCAATCCGGTCAAAGACACCTTTTCACATCTTATTCATTATTTATTTTATTTTATTTTTTTTATAAATTTATTATTCAATGACTTCCCCTATGAAGATTTTTACTTGATATATGTAGAATTATATCTCAGATTTTGGTAAATTTGTTTAAAACGGTAGCATATACCAGTGCGTATAGATCTAATTCTCTTACCGATACAGACCATATCAAACTAAAGAAAGATTTTATAAAACCCCCATAAAAAATCAGCTAAGACATTAAAACATATTACCTTTGAATTCCATAGATTCTTACGAATTATAGCAAACAAATCTTCTACAACTTGCTTTGGTTCAAACTGAAATGAATTAACACCCCCCCCCCCCCGTTACCAAAAGGAAAAAACAAAACAACACCCCCCCACCCCCCAACAACAAACAAACTAACCTACGATTGCAGGCAAAACAAAAACATTTTGAGATTTTCAATCATAGACAGATGTAGAACAAAATTACGTCAGGAGGCCTATCACCCCAGTACGAAATTGGAATCAACTGTCTTATACCAAATTCCAACTATCGAATATGTGTATAACAAAACTAAGTAGAATTGTCTTAATGGAACAAACTCTCCCGTGACATCAATTTTGAATCAAAAATTTGTTCGTGGGACTTTTGGTGAAAGTCACGACACACCCTTGTGTCAATTCTTGAAAAAAAGGTCAAGTTTTCAAAGTCAAGTCACGGGTTATATATGGCGAATTCTGGAATTCAGCCAATGTACGGAAACCATTTTCAGTTATGCATGCTCTGTTATGCATTTTCAGTTATGCACCTTAACCTTTGACCTTTTGACCTCCAGATCGACCGGACACATCCTTGACTCATGGTGAGTCTGTGTATGGAGCCTCACGTCGATATATGTAATGGGAATTCAGTTATGGTCCCGGAAACAAAATTCAGTCACCCATGCTCTGTGGTCTTGACCACTGACCCTTTGACTCCTTATCAAAAGGACACTTCCTTGACGGACGGGGAGTCTAGGCGTAAAGGGATATCGGAAACCATTTACACGGACAGACAAACAGACTGACAGACAGGGTGATTCCTTTATACTCTTCCTAAAACTTCGCATTGTATAGATAGGAAAATCCCGTTATTTTACCACTTATAATTGGTAGATTTCAAAGTCCCAGATAAATAAAGGTTCTAGAGTATGATGAACTTGAAATTCATCGGTAAATACGTGTATATATGTTGTTGCAATTTTCACTTGTAAGAGTTTTTTTCCGGGGTGGTACATCAACATTTTCAGTACATAAAGAATGCCTGCAAAATGACACAAGAAAAATCCAACAAACAAACCCCGCAGTATATTAGCGTAGTACCAGTATGCTAAAATTCAAGATAATATCAAATTAATAAGAAACAAGTTTACAGAGCGGCGCCTCTGTTTTCTCCCTTATCCAAAGCCGCTACCATGATGATACTAAAGTTGATGTTGCTCTTGCTGCTGCTGCTGCTGCTGCTGCTGCTGATGATGATGATGATGGTGTAGAGGACGGTGGTGGCATCAATGACAACGACGACATTGTTGTGATGATGATGATGATGATGATGATGATGATGATGATGATGATGATGATGATGAAGGAAGTATTTCAAAAGGGTGACGGGCAACCTTGAATTTCATTTCTTTTCGTAATGTGATAAAAATCGATCCATGATTGGACAAAACAGTGGGTCTCCCACCCATGCAGTTCACCTGGTTCCTACGGGCCTGAGAATGCATTGTATTATGATATTGAATTAAAGATAGGGTTGGACTGGAAGACAAACAATCTGATAAAGAAAGAATGAAATTAGGAAAGCTGTAATTGTAAGTTACATGTATAATGAACACGGGGAAGGGAGGAGGGGGTAACTTGCAATCCCCGCCTGCAACTGTTATCTATTCATATATTTTGTGATATGAAAGATACCTATTAATATATATTTGAATATACCAATATATTGGGTGGCCTTAAAAATATATCCCATCCCAGCCGCACGTCTGTATATACCTTTATATAGGAAGTGAACAGCACTGAAACTCGGCTGAGAGGTTTTTTGTTTGTTTGTTTTTGTTTTTTTTTATTACGTTGCTTGGCAAACTTCACAAAACTAATTCCATGTTAGACTTGGCTTTAATGTTTGGTTCTATGATAGTTGATCATATTACAAATAATGTTTAGTTCTAGCAAACAACAGGAGTCAGGTTATAGTCTAATATTAGTACCTATTGCAGGTGTGCGGTTCCGCCATCTAGTGGACAGTTCTTGTAAAAATTGTCACGTGACTTTGTTATTAATCCGCCATCTTGAAAAAATGAAAGAGTCGGGACTTCCGATTTCAAGTAAATGCACGATGTAAACAAATTTTCTAGATGTTCGGACCTTCAATGGACTAGATCAGAAGAAAAAAGACTTGTTAGCTGACAGCAGCAAGTCGAATTAGTGCCAGGTGAGTTAGCCAGTCCACAATGGCTGCTAGATTTAGAACAACTTACCTGTGTGTACTTCCGTTGTTTCACATGAGTTTTGTTTGGCACACCTTTAGCGTAATTAGGTAAACTATGCTAAATATGTATAGAAGAGAACAAAGAATCCGATTGACAGGGAATTAATGATTAGAAAACAATTAAAGGAGTTTATTGATCTATTCAGTCTTATTATAATGCCCAGATATTAAGATAGGAATGCATTGTCGACAAGAAGAATGAAACTTTCTGCAATTCATGGAATGTTTATAGTAATGTCGATACCTTTCAAATAGGGCCTATATCCACTCCAGCTACAAATCAAAGTTCACACTGTCCATAGCACCTGTCACATTTTCGTAAAATTTGTGACATATTACACAATGTACAACAATGTATAAAACTGTTACCTCTATGCTATACATTATAGTGTATTTTCATCCTTGACACATATTACACCGAGTTCGAAAAAAAGTGGAAAAATTTGTAACACAGTTTTTGGGTTCTTTGTGAGCTCTGCAGATAAAGTATGAATTGGCATGCCAAATATTAAACCTTTGATTAAACTGAAAGTTGCAGTAGAAATACAGAGTAGATGTCAAAATTTTCCAAATTCTTGAAGTCAGAATTTTCTCATGACCTAATTTGCATCATATTTGTTGTGGGATAATTCTCAAGATTAATCTTCGCTTTCTATTCATGAAGAATCCGATATTTTGAAATTTCAGTTTTGCAAACTGCAGTCATATAGAAGGGAATCAATCATCATGAGATTCCTCAATGAATTTCAAAAGTTTTAAGACTAATTTAGCTCTTGTGCTCAAAATATAATTCAGCAAAGTTGCATTACGGTCTATGATAAACACAAAGTTTATCCCCCAGGTCATCCTCGGAATGTTTCAGGGATTATCTTCATTTAGATCTTAGTGTGATGTCACGCTGACTTTGAGAGTAAAAGGTTTTTGACCAATGCTATAAAACTGATCGGTTACATAACCCAATTTATGTCATATTTGTGGGGATAAGTCTCAGGATTTATCATTTATTTCTACGAGGATTCTATTATTTTGAAATCTAATTTCTGCAAACTGCGATCATATAAAATCTAAAGAAGACAAGGGAGACGGTCTTCAAAAGATTCTTGAATGAATTTCAGCAGTTTTATGACTCATTCAGCAAAGTCGCATTATGGTCTATGATAAACTCAAAGTTTGATTTAGATCTACATACATGACATATTTCTCTAGGGCCATTCTTGTATTTTTCTGGGACAAATGACATATTTCTGAGACATATTTCACTGAATTCCGTGACACTTTCAGAGATGGTGTTTGGTACATGTACGTGTAATTTTTCCATGTATTGAAAGGTAAGGTTTATGTATACCTTTATTTTACATATTACAAGCTGTTTTTTTTGCTGTTTCAAGAACATTCTTTGGAGCTTTATAATTGTTTCATTGTAAAGTAATGAACTGTAATCACAATCAAGATACACTTTCAAGCAGAGACATAACTCAATGTTATGAGACTCTGGCTGAGGTAACTATATAAAGTTTCATGTACAATATTATTTGTTTTAATACATGTAAATATCACCAGTTACATGTACTTATGTATTGTGTGCTGCTTCTGGGTGTTTGGTTGGATGTCTTGATCAACAATACTTCAGTAGATATGAGGGAACATTACATCCATACATTAGAATTAGAAGTAGCCAGTCTGATTACTGAAATAGTAATTTTTGGTCATATCTAATTCTAACTGTGTTATGAAGAAGGATGTTTGCTTTTATTAAGAGCCACTGTTCTTGGATCACACAATAAATTGAACAATAATCAAACCTTTTCTGTATTTCGTTATTTAACCAAATTTTGTCCCTGAAACAGAATATTGACTTGATCATTGTACCAGTACACACTACACTTGATCAATGTACCAGTACACACTACACTTGATCTATGTACCAGTACACACTACACTTGATCTATGTACCAGTACACACTACACTTGATCACTGCACCAGTACACACTACACTTGATCTATGTACCAGTACACGCTACACTTGATCTATGTACCAGTACACACTACACTTGATCTAAGTACCAGTACACACTACACTTGATCAATGCACCAGTGCACGCTACACTTGATCTATGTACCAGTACACCCTACACTTGATCTATGTACCAGTACACACTGCACTTGATCTAAGTACCAGTACACACTACACTTGATCAATGCACCAGTGCACACTACACTTGATCTATGTACCAGTACACACTACACTTGATCTATGTACCAGTACTCGCTACATTTGATCTATGTACCAGTACACACTACACTTGATCACTGCACCAGTACACACTACACTTGATCTAAGTACCAGTACACACTACACTGCAGGATTCTCCTTAAGAGCCGGTACTGGCAATTTTCACCATCTACATTCTCTTTTATCACTGCCTACTTTTTTTGTATTTCATCATGTCATTAAGAAAATAACATTTTTCAACAATAGACCAAGGCTAGGTAAGGCCCTTTTACACTATAATGAATTGACCTAATGTACATGGATGAATTACAAAAGTTTGACAAAGTCCATATACAGATAGTTTTTCCACCATATGAATTCCCTGAAACTAAATAGAACATATTGACGATGTGTGAAACAAATTGATAATGAATTCCTATTAAACATATCATTAACGAACTAATAACAATCTGTTGCGACTGCAGAATAAATGCCAACTACTTCTAAACGAATGTCTAACAAATTGTGCGTACCCTCTACGTACGGGTCTGCGAATTCAGAACGACCACATGACGTATGTATGCAGGCTTTCAGTATTCGGCAACTCGACACTTCAGTCGCAATTCCACATTATCTACAGTTTATACATGTAGTGTGAAAGACCCATAAGAATCTAATGTATTGACTGTTAAATTTATTTTATATGTTCACTTATTTATACAAACATAGATAAATAAGGTGATTAGATGATAACAAGGATAAGACTAAAGAGTATGAGTCCATTAGGATAAGTGTGTCTGTTAAGCTATTTCCTTTCTTTCTCTCTCTCAAACTATGAAATTTAGGGATGGTGGGGAATTTAAAAAAGTAACAGCGCCTAAGCATGGGTCATGCTCAACTTCTGTTTTTAGAAGATAATGACCTGGAATGCATAATATAAACCATTCTTGTTTATTCATTTCAAGCGAAGATTACATGGCATTCTGATTCAGTGATTATGTAAGACAATTAAGTGTCTAGAATCAACGAAATTGCTCCTCCTTGCTCCCTTTTTTAAAAAAATTTCTGGGGGAGCATGGCATTCGGCGTTCGCACCTTACTTCGCCTCCTACTTTTTCTAAAATCCCTTGCTATTTTCTAAAATAAGGGGAACCCTGCACTGAAACTACATGTACACTTACACAAACAAAAGAAGTCTATTAATTTTAATGCAGGTATGTAGTGGGTATGTCATGAAATTTGAGTTCACTATATTGTCTTACAGACTTATTATTGTAACTAATATTGCTATAGTTTTATGTGCAACATATTGTTTTTTATTTAACTGCAGTGGATGATTTTATAATGTTGTCTGCCTGTACATGAGAAGAAAACTTCTCATTGTCACTGATGGAAGAAAAAATGGCAGTTTTTGAGAACCTGAACTGAAATGGTGTTTTGGGTTGAATTTATTGATACCATCTTCAGTGCAAACAGTACATGTCATGCCTATATTTGGACATATTATATTTTAAACAATTCCATTCGTCTTTCCATTCTGGTTTGAACCTCCCATGCCAAAGATATTTTTCGAACGATTCCTGCTTTTTGGCTAGGGGACATCTGATTTCTGGACTTTTTACCAGGTTTTGCCCCTTCGACAAATTTTATTCGCCACTTTGACAAATTTCATCCGCCAAAAAGCCATGATATCACAGTGAGGGTCACATGTCACAAGCCTAAGCAGTTGGTCATTTATGATTTTATAGATCAAACATTTTTCAGAGTCAGATTTTCTCTGGATCAGACTTCCAAAAACCCAGTATGGGGCTGAAGAGTTGCCGGTCACAACAACCGGCGCAGTGCTCAGTCTTTTCAGAAATCCTTGAATTTTGATCATTTTTGCCAGTAGGAGCGACAGATTTCAAGAACTCTGAATTTGGAACAAACTATGAAAGATTGACTTTGCACAATTCCTGTAATATTTTAGTCCATTGTTTAAAATGGCATATCATAACATATTTTATCATACTATCACCTCACACTAAAACACTAATTCCAACAACGGGAGTAAAAAGCACATAAAGAGTGTTCACTGTGTCCCTGATCATGATGTCTAAATTTTTCTTTATGGTCAAGGAACTTAGCAACTGAAAAGTTATAGAATATTTACTACCAGTATATCAAAAAATGTAAATGAGCATTAATTTATTGTAATCATTTCTATACTTTGACGCGAGGTAATCAGAATTTTACGGAAGCCCATTTAGGACCTATCAAGAAATATTTTTGAATTTGATATAACAAATTCTTGAATTTGTTAAAATAGATTAAATTCGTTTTAACAAATTCTCGAATTTTTTAGAACAGATTAAATTCGTTTTAACAAATTTGAGGAATTCATTATAACATATTAAATCTGTTATAACAAATTTTAGGAATTCGTTATAACAAATTAAATCTGTTATAACAAATTTGTTGAATTCGTTATAACAGATTTTGAAATTCGGTTTAACAAATTAAATTCGAAACAACAAATTTTGAATCCGTTTAATTTCTTCTCACAATTTATGTTATTTGTTATCACAATCTATTTGAGTTAATTCATTATAACGAATTCCTCAAATTTGTTAAAACGAATTTAATCCGTTTTAGCAAATTCAAGAATTCGTTATATCAAATTCAAAAATATTTTTGATAGGTCCTAAATGGGCTTCCATAGGATTTCATTGGATCAGCAGTTTTTTTACCAATACAGATCAACATCAACATGGACAGAAAGAAAGTATGGGATTATATAGTACTTAATAAAAAGTGCAGTTTTTAATTTAACCAGTTGCCTGTTTCTTCCAGCATTGTCCTTTAAGATTTTTATTTGACATTATTCTAATGTCAATCCAACCTCATATTAGAAGATCCAGGAATTAGTGAAAGAAAGTGGGATGGGAGGGTTAGGTTGTCAGAATTTGTTTTGTTTTTTTCTTATAGAATTGTATCTCCCCTTCAAAGGGGAGACATATTGTTTTTGTCAATTTTCTTACTCTTATTGTTTTTCATCCAAATTTTGTCCAGGCCGTAACTTGATATACCCTTTGAGTTGAGAATTTGAAACTTGGAACATAGAAATGTGACAGTGAGGCAAAGTGCACGGCATAAAACGTTTTTACCTTGACCTGCATTTACAATCTCAAGGTCAAATTTTGAAAACAATTTGTCCAGGCTGTAACTTGAATACCCTTTGAGGTATGAACTTGAAACTTGGAACATAGAAAGGTGACAGTGAGGCAAGGTGAACGGCATAAAAATTGGTCGTCCCTGGCACTTCGTTATAAGCATGTTTTACTGTACATTCATTTCCGCAGAGTACCAGTATCTTAGATTATATTCCTATAATGTTTTAAAATCCTAGTCAGATTCTTCCACTTGTACTGGCCCATTCTGAAACACATCCATAAGGAAGGAGAGACATGTGTTTTTTGTTCATAAAACAATACCCACTAGTTTTTTCTTTAAATTTATCATAATAGAATTATACTGTTTAACATATTACATGTATTACTAGATTTTAAATTACACTGCTATAAAAATAGTATAAACTATCTTTCCACTTAAGGCATGTTACATGTATATAGATTATTGACAATGTTCTCATTAACTCACCTAAATGAGTCCTGGACTTACCAAATTGTGTTTGGGACTCACCAAAATATTTTCTTTAACATCTTAAGTGAAGATGAGCCCCAATATTTCAATGGGACTCATGGTTTCCAAAGTCTAATGAGAACCCGGATTGTTATGACATTTTAAAAGAACTTTGTAACACCTAAATGCATTTGCTGTCAGTGTCACTGAAGCATTTTCAATCGCATGTGCAATCCCAAGAGATACTCTTGTACAGCTTGAAATTATCATGAATACAAAATACAATGTAGTAGAATTACAAAATGGAAACTCATCATGAGTCATGAAAATTAAATGATGGACATTAATATACACAGTTCATATCATTGTGAAAGGATATCGATTCTGAAGAGGGGTTAGATTTCAAAATTCTTAGATAAAAGAAATTACTTGAATTACATTTTTTTTATACACTTCAAAATATTGCTTGAGATCAGAAAATACGGAAATCATGCAATTTTCAACTCAGCTATAAAATGTATTTGGTGGCAAAAGTTGCTGCATAAAGTGCCCTGTACAATAAATACCTAGTCACAAAAGTGCCCTTTTCATGAAAAAATTTGTGTGTTCCTATTTGAATCCTAGATTTGACGTTATTGCTGAAGCACAAAACCTTTACCACTCTAGCTTACAAGAGGCTGGTATGGCTCAATGGATGAGGTGTCCAGCTCTTGATCAAGAGGTCCCGGATTCGATTCCTGTCAAGGACCCACCAGGGTTCTATCTATCGAATGAGACAGTAAAAACCAAGGTCCTGTGTTACGGTAGTCTTGGAGCATAACTGATCGCTTGCTGCTTTAGGAGGGTCGGTTACGGTACAAAGGTATAAATTTCTGTGCAATTCATGAAGCAGGTGCCATCGCCATATGCATGAAACAGTCATGGAGTGATATGAAAACGATATTCTATCTGTCAATTAATCTAGCTTAAAAGTGATGATTTCAAGCATATATTTAATTCTAGAGTATGATGTAGACTGAAAATTGTGAGTGTATGAAGGCTGAAAAGTGTTTTTCTTTTTTTGCCCCCGGATTGATACTTCCAGGGCATATTGTTATAAACAACTTTTTGGACTTAAATGCCGCCGGGGGCATTAGTTTTTCACAAACACAGCTTGTTCAAAACATACACATGTTCTTGTTCAAGGCAGAAATATTCCTAAAGCTTACATATATGTCAGTAATGGTTCCTCACTTGATCAGGTACCCACAATTTTAACCTGCTAACCAGGCTACAGTACAGAACAGGTGTTTTGTAATTAACCGCCCCTCACAGTGGGCAGCATCCCAGTGCAATTTCAAGAATTACACAATGCACAGTGTATGTCGCCAAGGTGTTAATAACCACAGGTAAATTGACTACACCCAGATTCCCACTGTGATTTTAGGTGTTTTTCCCACTGAACTTTGTGCAATTATTTCAAAACACCTGGTCTGCTCTGTAACTCAAGTACATACATGTATCATGCAGTCTAATGCAAAAGTGTCTAGTCATAGGCTGAAAGGTACTGATAATTTCAATCTCTGATCTTTATACTAAACACAAGTCTAAGTCTAAATCTGTACACGACTTTTTTATTGAATTGATTAATACACTTCCTGAAAGAATATTTTGAGCGCATTTTAGCCAAAAGCTGAAGTTAACTACAGTCACATACATTTATATAGTGTTTTGTCATTTGTTTCTCTTCAGTCTTACCTTGTCTCGTTGTGTACTCCTTTTACAACTTAATTGCAAATTGATGTTAGAGCACGTCAGCAGTTTCATTTCATTGAAAATCTCGAGTGTAGTTGTCCTTAGAAGGTAGGGGGGGGGGGGGTTTACATCGAATGTTTTGCCATGCATGGAGAGACCATGCATAGTTTTAGTGCATACGTTGTGCTGCATTCTCATTGAATGCAAAAGCTAAAGTGCATTTGTTTTCAAGAATATTTCAGAAGAAGTGAATCAAAAACTGGGGGTTAGAGAATTATGATGTCCATTATGCCCACATGTGTGAGATAGAAAATGAAGATTATGGAAGTTTCAGGAACTTTTTCAGTATTGACAAAGAGGTATATTTCTGAAAGTTTTAGCAACTTCTCAAAATTGACAGAGAGATACATTTCTGGAAGTTTCAGCAACTTTATCAAAATAGACAAAGAGTTATATCAATCTGATTAAAACCATACCTTTATTTCGCTTCTCGATTTGTCCAATCTGATTGAAACCATATCTTTATTCCGCTTCTCTATTTATCCCATTGCAGCTTTATCCGCAATGGGACAAATAGAGAAGCGGAATAAAGATATGGTTTTGATCAGATTGAGATATATATTTCTGGCAGTTTTCTTACTTTTTCAAGATAGACAAAGAAAAATCTCTCATTGTAGAGAAAATGACAATAAAATTATTATAAAAATTCTACTGGAACCAATAGATTACTTTCATAAGTTAATAAAACCATAATAACTCTATTACCGATACATTATACAGAAATTTGCATTTCCTTTTGCTGATTGGTCAGTGTGGATATTGTTTGTGCACTGTGTGTAGAACATTCTGGATTTGCTTTGTTTCTGTTCATTTTTATGCTAAATGCATTGGGACTTGATTACACGGTATTATAGTGCACATGCACTAAGCATTGCATCGTAAAACATAATTTGTAAATCCACCTCCTCAAACTAAACTACAGATGTATAATAAAACTAAGCTCAAAATCCCCGAAGACCACTTCTCTGTGTGTCACCACGCTCAGGGGCCCAGGAGAACTTGTGACTTTACAATTATCTTATATATTATGCCGAATGTGACATTGAGAAGAAATGAAACGAGATACTCTTACATTTAAAATAAGGGATGCGACACAGTAAAGAGGTTGCAATGCGATATACTGCATTTAATGCACTCTGTTTGCAACACGCATTCTGATTGGTTAAATGTTTCAAAAACTGCAAGGGTATTCACGTTTCACTGCAGTTTTTGCTATGATGTCACACGCCCCTTGGCTAACGCCTCGCGGTGAAACTCAATTTCTAACAGGGTATTCGCCGATACCCTGTTATTTTTGTAAAACACTCGGATGATAACCCCTAAATGTTGGAAGGACTAGTCAGGAGAGAGTGTTAATAGATAGTATCTCTAATGTTCTACACCTCGCCAAGTCGTTATAATATCTACGAATGAATGTCACACAAGGGACAGAATGATGTAACGAAGATTATGCCATGCGCGGATACAGAGGGGGGTCTGGACCCCCCCTGGAATCCGAAATTTTACCAAAAAAGGTAATATTTGGGCATTTTTGGGGTTGGACACCCCCCTCCCCCCTCGTCTAAGAGAAAAAATTACCGTTTTTGGTTGGACCCCCTCTGACAAAAAATTCTTGATCCGCGCATGGATTATGCAACGGGGTAAAGAATAAAACGTCTGAAAATGGACATTGTATAGATTAAATGCTATTTGACCCTTCATCAGTTTGAGTGGCAGTGAAATATGAGTAAATTACTCAACACGAAGGTGCTCCGCGAACTGAATTTTGTCATTTCAACAGCATATAAAGCATACATAAAGCATTAGCAGTAGTTCTCAATTTAAAACTGACAAGCTTCTCTCCTGTCCCATATCCCTCTCCCCTGTCCCATATCCCTCTCCCCTGTCCCATATCCCTCAAATGACTATAATATCTGTGGTATCTGGACAACATTGTTTAAAAAAAACCTGCGAAACATGCAACACGTACTTATATAAACAATCTCACGCCAAAGGATTCGAACCAGGGACTTTCGACTGATTTGTATATTCCTTACGACAACAGCTAGATGTGTCACTTTGTTTAGAAACTGTTTCCGTAACAAAATATACTTAAAATCTACTTCATACAATTCTACAGCTACTTCGTCCTTCTTAGAGGGCAGAATAGGTGACCCGAGTTCGATTCCCGCATTGCGCCATTATTGGTTACCTCCTACATCCACATTGCGATAAAAACATAGTTGAAATCGACGAAAAAAAAAAACTCAATCAACAAACAATCGTTCTCATTTTAAATCGGTGTTTAGGTTCTCATAAGTTACTAAGTTCTCTGTAAGTCTCTCTGAGTCGGTCAGTCCAGTGGATCTGATGTATTAGCGACGACATGAATGTCATATGATACAGATACTGGTAGCCATGTAGTATACATTCTATTATGATGCGGAGAATGTGCGATGACGTGCAGTGCCTGGGGCCGGAGTGTAACTGTGTCGTAGTAACTGGGACTGGATAACAGGTGCGCGTAAGTGGGACATTACTTGTAGAGGACCGGACATTAAGCGATTGCACCATATCAAGTGTTAAGTACAGAGGCTGGACGCCCATACTCCAGGGTCATACTATATCGTGACGACTCCGCGGTGGTCTCGCGTCGTGTGTCCGGTCAGTGGGGTATTCATTGAAGATCGGAAATCATGGTCGATGGCGGCACATAAATTTGAATCTAATTTCCTGTGTGTTCTTTGATTGAAATATGTAGATTTCTTGGTTTTTGAGAGTACGGCACGACCTGTATTATCATATACATGTATAATGCGTGGGAAAGCGTATGACTTCTACTGGGATTCTCATAAGTGATGTGACAGCAGGCTATGTAACTACTGCAAGTATAGTTGAAATATGAATTCTGTTGGAGGACAGAGCAGTTTGAAATTGTGAAGTCATCATTAAATAGTTCGCATGATGGTTAAGCTGAATTCAATATAATTTTGATTGTCGACATATATTGTGTGAAAGTCGACACTTTAACATAAATAATCAAATAGTAACTCTGCACGTGTACAGAAAGTATGAGAAAGTCGACGGCTTCCATACTGGCACGTGTTTAAGGATGGTACGGAATTTTATTCATGTTTCTGAATTAAGGAGAAACGGTTAAGAGTTCTTTGTATGCAACAGAAGTTTATCTTTGAATTATTAGAAATATGATGTATCGAACTGGGTTGGCACCGACATAAGTGAAAGGGGAGGATAATGGAACAAGCAACTTCTGTGGAATACATCATACGCCTGCTAAGAGATAAGCGGAGAAGTAGAAACCAACAAATCTGATGTAAAAACTTCCACATCTCTCTTCATTTACCGAGTATGCTGTAGAAATGCTACCGAAGAAAGTTTGAATTCATTGTACATATAATAATAGGTCATATTTTCTGTGAAGTAGGGGAATATAACAGATATTTAATGAACACTTGGAGAAAGTGAATTAGAGCTGTTGGAATTGGAAAACAGTTTATGCACAGTGTAATTGATGAGCTTCAAAATTTGCAGCAACGAGAACCGGAAATGTATTTAAATTTATACTAAAGTGTTAAAAAAAACGAGGAAGAGTATGGAATGCTTTGCAACACTACGAATTCAGAACGATCAGTGTAATATGGGGAACTGTTGAAATGCATCCGCGGGGAAAAACGTATAGTGAAAATATCATTAAACGTAGGTTGCTGATGTAGAGTGCAGTGTCTGTGAGAGATACTGGAATATAAACGGCACGAAGAGTTTTCGTGTCTTTGTCATCATCTGAATTTAAAGTAATACAAGTATTATTATAGACATGGGTGATGTGGGCAAACTGTTCTTGATACGAGATATAACAAAATTAATTTGATTGTAGGACTTAAGGACGAACATGTTCATTAGTTGTGTATTTACATGTACACAGTTCATGTAGGGCATATGATACACTGTAGTGATGCACTGACAACGGGGAATACTCTCTCAAATGAATTTCCATACAACTGTACAAGAAGAATTTAATTGCAGTGGCAAATTTACACGTAGTTAACAATTTGTAGGAGAATAGTCAATAATTCTGTTGACAACATATATAATTAATGAATGTAAAAATGATGGAAATAGCATTTAAAAGATACACCAGAGTATTCAGCTTAATTATTACATAACTTCTTGTTTTGAAGAGGAAATTTGTGACGTATCTAATCAATCGGGGAAAAAAAAGTACGACGCACTTAGGAAAGTGTGATTACGGGAAACTCTATCTCTTATTTTTGGCGCTCTATTGTATGTGGTGAACACGTGATGGGATCCATCTATATGGAACTCAGCTCTTGTCCAACACGATGAGGAAATGAAATAACTTATTGGAAATTAACAGAATGAGGTGGAAGTGAAGCGTATCCAACATGGCTGTTTTCAATAATATCAGCGAGGAAGGAGTATTATATGTGTGAGTGTATTGTGTGTAGATTGGGGATCACACATGGCAACCGGCATGAAGAAAATGTGGGAAAGATTCAGCAACGAATTAGCTCATCGTGCCAATCAGTGGAGAGAAGCCACGACGGGTATAGAGTTCTCAGGTATAATGTGATTACACGTAGGGTTGCACTTTTTTTGTATCCTCACTGCATAAGACACATCACAGATGCCATTTTATTATAATTCTAAGGTGGTTAAAGTAGAGAATGGCATTTATTAAACACATTTTGGTGAAATTCATTCGAATATTCTATAATGTATTGAAGGAGGAAAAAGGTGGTGGTGTGTATGGGGGATTTATAGACGCATATTGGTAAAATTTGTTTCAACAGTGTAGTGTGTTGATGTCAGATGCTTAGTGCTGTATTGCAATTTCTTTCCAAGATTCACTCTGTTTTGCAGTGAATTTGTTTTCTTAAATCCATAAATAATACGTAAGCCCAAAATGACGGTGTATGTGGTATAATTCTATAACATTCGCACACTTCATTGGAGATTTCTTTTTTACATAACTGAAGTGTAAAACCGCTGAACTCTAGACACTAAACTTGTTACACACTGTGCAATATTCTGAAAATGATAGCCCGAAACTCCGGACCGTTGTCACAAACAAGATAGGTAACTCTTGTATGCTTAACGTCAAGAGGTTGGTATTGATGCTTTCTAGCGAGTCTTGGGGCAGACAGAATGAGCGATTCTAGACAATCTCTAGGGAGCTTTAGGTACGGTGACTCAGTTATTTACGAGCATTGATTTTCAATAACGAGTCAGTTTTCGTTCCGTACGCTTTAATCCTGATCACCCTAAATAAATGAGAGGTTTTGGGTTTTATCATTATTTAAACGATACATGTATTTGTAAACGCACAGACACACTTTCAGGACTTCTGTACTACGTATCGCAAATGCAACGGGAGGAAAGGGGAGTGAGCTAAATATGAATGATGATAGTTATCATTCTCATCATCATCATCATCATCATCAGATTGTAGGAGAAAACTGAAACATTATTACAGCTGAATTCTATCTTGCATGATTTAGCACACAATCGTCAATTTAAATAGGTTTTCATAAAAAAAATCTAAAGGTAGAGAAAGCAAGTGTTTCTGCATGATATTGTTGTCGTTTACTTATGTACATTAATCATGAGTAAGATTCACAAAGGTACATGTGCACTACAACTTATAACTCCGGTACGAAATTCTGAATGTGACTATAACTGATAATTAAGGATTTAGTGTCGTATTGAATGTTTAAACTAAACCTCCAAACGTCTAAAGCGTAAGTTTGAAAATGAAAATTTAAACCGTATAATGAAATTCATATTGATGAAAACGATATTTTCCATAGAAAAACATAAGTTGGTCTGTTTTACAGTCATAAATATTTTTCATCTAGTCAAAATGGCTTATAGATGATACATTATAATAATGATTATTATATCCCCGTGTTAGCTTATGACCTAATTTCTCGTTGTACGAGATTTTTTTGTCAAATTTTCAAAAGATGTTCATGTAAGTGTAAAAGCATGGAGTAATTGGCAAGTTGGTTGATGGATCACAGCTTCTATTTATCAATGTTTATCGGTTAGTAGGTCGTGTTTACTGTACAGACTGCAGAAAACGGTTGCATCGTCCTATGTACTCCATTTCGAACATTACGAAATCCTGAGATTTGATTTTGCAGCGGATAAGTTAATTACCAATAGGAATACATCAGTTCTTATAACCCCAGGTTTTTAATCTACCAGGACTTTCTCAATCGACAATGTACCAGAGATGTGTCTATCAGCTAAGAGTTCAGATAAATTGACACACTTATTTTCCGATTCCATATTATGTCGTACACATATTCATCGCCTATATACACAATGATTTTTGTTTTACAATTATTTGAACTACCATTACTGTGTATAGCACATGTATCGTGGTAATTAATATCGCATATATAACAGTCATGGAAATTTCAGTCCCTTATAATTAAAACGTGAATAAAATTTTTCTGGTCATACTAATCTATGTCAATCGCTTATGCAGAAGCTCAAATCAAAGAGATGTTCACGTCACTTAACAAGGTATGACCCTACATATATCGCTCACATGGCTTTAACACCTTTCCCTAATAGCTCATCACAGGGATTTCGGCTCGTTGCCCCCCCCCCCCCCTTTTTTATTACACCGATATAATAAGATTGTTAGCCTGGCAAAGTGGTTACATGGATTGAGTCTTGAACATGAAGGGCTTAGGTTGGAATCTTCTCGGATACCTGGTCATAATGACCCTATCATGTGTAAATTGACGGTTTCCGTTGTTTGTGGTTTGATTGATTGATTGATTATTGTTTTACGTCACTCCACTATTATTTCATATATATGGTGACGGCATCTGCCTGATGCATTGCACACAAATTTAGACCTCTGCAGCAGACACACCCGTAGCAGTGAGGGATCTTTTACGTGCCACGCCTACCGTGACACGGGACCTCGGTTATTACTGTCTCGTTCGAAAGACAGAACACCGTTGTGCCCAGGGCGGCAATCGAACCCTGGATCTCTCGATCACGAGCCGAACACCTTACACACTAGGCCCCACCGGCTTCCACTGTTTGTGGTTTCTCAAATGTTGACAACGAGGGCTTTTGCAGCAGGTCCGATATTTAATACCTACATTGTAAGAGGTCCTCCTCTGTAAGTATGAAGTATGTCTGACTGAGTGGGGTTTGAAACCCCTTCCACTTTGTGTATTTGTAACTAATCTCCCTACTCCTTTGTTTGACATTCTCTGGCAAGAAACCCACTTTCATATCGTATATAATATGTGAGTTTATGGTAGAAAAATCGTTTTCTACCCAATAAATGGCACCGTAGTTGTCAATATAGGGAAGACCTTATTACTTTCAAATACAAATTTATTAAGTATGACCAAGTTTGGACTTTGACAAGCGATCGTCACATACGGTTATGCCCCATCTGCCTTAAATCCATTGTTTTTACTTCTTAATTGATATTGTTATGAATTAATTTCATCCGAATAGACTTTCCTTAGGTCACAAAGTATAACTGTAATATTTGTTGATGTTGGAATTAATTTGAAATTTATGAAAGATTGATTGATTGATTTTTGTTTTACGTCACACCACGAATATTTCACGTATATGGTGACGGCATCTGCCTGATGCGGGGCATACAAATTTTGACCTTTGCAACGGACCCACCCGAAGCAGTGAGTGATCTTTAACGTGCCATGCATACAACGACACGGGGCCTCGGTTCTTACTGTCTCATCCGAAAGACATGACACCGGCATGACCAGAGCGGGACTCGAACCCCGGCCTCCCGATCAGGGGTCCGACGCGATACCACTAGGCCACGCCGGCTTAAATTTATGAAAGACACAATATTCCCCTAAAATAACGGCTTTGAGAGGAAAAATCAATAAGAAAGACAAATTGAGTGATTCACCGCAGCACTTATGTTAACGTCTTGAACATAAGTGACATTGAATGATGCAGTCTGCATACCTATAATCCAGTCGTATATAATGTCAATCGTACGGCATCCGTTTTACTTTAAACGTCGAGTCCGTTTTGCTCAGTTGGTAGCATGCTAGATTCTGAACCGATGGGTCCTGATTCGAGTCCCACTGCTGACCCCTAAGGACCCTGTCAATCGTATGAAGCCTAATGTCACGGGAGATCTTGCGAAGTAAATCAGCCCTCGATGCCCGAGTGGGTTTGTGGCATATTTCAAACTGCGAGGCAAAGACACCCATGTTCCTTTAAACTCGTGTACCATAACATCATACGTGGCGAGATTTACAATCATATACTAACACACCTTGGTTGTTGGTTGGTTGATTGGTGTTTTACGTCGCTTTCAACAATATTTGAGTTATATCGCGTCATGAAAGCAGGAGGTTACCAACCTCTTAAACATAGTGGCGCAACCCGGGAATCGAACCCGGATCGTCGGTGCCGCAACACACCTTGGACCATCATATATATACATGTATGTCTATATGCTATATTGTGTTATGTTTCAGTTCCGTAAAAAAGAAGTAAAAACCCCATAAACCAAAAAAAAAAAAAAAAAACAAAACAAAAAAAAAAAAACCCCAAAACAATACGAAAAAAAAACTAGGTGTAGATGTTGCTACTTACTTTTTCACTTGGAACATTTACTATATATAGACAGCCATTATCTACTTTAGATGGAAAGTTCAATTACCGTTTTTAAAGAGATTTTTTGGTAATTATATACTATTATTTGAGTGTTATTTTCGAAGTTGCGGAAGGTTTTTTTTTGGTTAAACATCATCATCATGAAAAAAAAGTGTGAGTGGGCTCAGACCCCATTCAGTACCAGGAGTCCTACGCCAATAAAATGCAATATACTATCTGTATGTTAAGAACCGTGTGCGATAGTCTTTGGGTGTGAATGTGGTGTATTGTCTTTAGACCTGGGTCCGGCGCCATAAACTGAGAATATACTTAAGTCAAAAATTCCATTTTAATTTATTCCATTATCAAACGTTCAAATAAATTTCAATGCAGAATGGTTTAATTTTATTTATCAGTAGCATAAAACTAAATAAAATTCAAATCCCATTTATTAATTCATTGATGAACAGAAGAATATGAATTTTTGACTTAAGTATATTCTCAGTTTATGGCACCGGACCCCGAATGTGTATGTGTACCATACAAGTGTATGATGTCGCCAGACTTCTCTTTATGGGAAAACGATACCAGTGGCTTGTCGCCTTTGGAGTTCTCTGTATAAGATCGCGTTGTCACTCCAGTATCACCTAGTTCTATGTTGTCCGTACGGTCCTAGTCACGTGTGCTGTCTTGTAAATTATATGTACGTTGTATTCTAAAAATGGGTTCAGCGTCCTCTATTTTGGGCGAAGTAGGATTTCCTTTTTCAGTTAAAATCTGAAAATTTGCATACAGTGCGAGATCCTGCAGACATACGTAGTCTGAAGACGTAATATCTCTGTACGTCTAACAAAAAATTCTTAAACTCTAGCATATCTCTGTGTTCTTTGTATTCTCAAGGAGTCCATTGAAGATTCTCTCTCAACATATGTTCTTCATCTTCATCTTTACGGTTCACTACCCCTATGTTCTCCCAAGAATATATGTCAAGGGGGAAGGCTCTTCACATTGAAGTAAGAAAATATGAATATATTTAAACCATTTACTTTTTATTTTATCATTTGCTCTTAACAACGTACCTGGAAAAAAAATCAATAGAAACTTCCTTGATTGAAAGACAAAATCCGAAAAAGGGAGTAAGTATTATCAGTTTAGCTGTTTGTACTTAGTTACGTGATCAGTACAGGGTTGAGTGCTTTTGGTTCGAATTTATCCCAGGTACTCAATTTGAAATACAGAAAGACAAGGTCATTTAATAAGATAAAAGTGGTCCTTATTGATCTTTGTTGTATCCTTAATCCTTGTTATAATCAGTTCCCAGATGGGTCTACTTCCTTCTTTTTCAAGGTCCCGGATGTATCCGTGTTCCATATTCTCGCTTTGTTGTTTATGTTTAGTAAATACACTGTTCCTTATCATAATGTTGGATTGACTTCGATTCCTGTTAATGGTCTCGACGAATTTATAATGATTGCAGGTCCTTTTTATTAAGCTTATAAAATAAGAAAGATAATTCTTTTGAATCTTTTATTTTGTGTGTGTGTGTGAGTATCCCAAGTTCATTGTTTCGTTGCATTATCTGTAAGGTAGATATGGAAGATTTATGTGTCAGTGTGGAGGCCGTTTTAATAGGAGTGAATTAAAATTTGTGCAGTGACTGTTAATTCAACAATTCAGTTTACGTTTTATTTATTTGTGTAGTTGTCGACCATGATGAGAGATGGTCACTCTAGTACCACTCACCTTTATGCAGTCAGTGGGTTTTCAAAGCAAGAGCAGACAATTCACCTCATGGAAATGACGTTTAGAACCACTGCATAACAAGCTCTACAAATCTTTCTTAATACACATCATACGGTGTATCCGTGACTTTTTTGCTTCAAACGATACCCTCCTAGTTTACTTTCGCTTGCATCTCGAAGTACACACGCGCACCTCAAATGAGAAGAATCAGCCTGCAAAGTTTATGTAAAGATTCATTCTCATTAAAGATAATTTGTTCCTTGTGCCAAATGGGGACTCACGGCAGCACGAAAGAGAGGGAAAATGTTACACAAATGCTTTGCTTCCAGTGGTGAAAATACTTTCCACAGCTCGTGTGAATTATTAGTTTCCTGATTTAGATTTATATTCACATGGTAATTTGCTAGTATTCTGGATACAGATCTAATTCTATTGACCCATCAGTTAACTTTATAATTGTTGTGAACACATCTTTGTGTCTCCTGCTAAGTGCAGGGATGTTTAGGGATCCATTTTCGCAGGCGATACTTGCTCCCGAGAACACTATGATGAAATCTTCATACATGAACCCATCTCTCATGCTAGTGTCGTTTACTCGGGTACGTTTGTATGAAAATACACATGAATACTCTACTATTTACACATGTACATGAGGAAACGAAATTGGTTTAATATCTTCAAGCAAGGATGGATAGGGAATTCTGAGAGTCTTTCTGTTGAAGACAAAGCATGGAGACCTGATGAAATTTATGGATGGTGCTTTTTATCGCAATCTCTACCCCAAATGCATCTCGCATAGACAGTGTCAATAGAAAATCGTGCGTTGATTTAATCATAATATGTCTCACAAATATGTTATTCCTAAGCATTCTTTTTTTATGAAAGAACATGTCAAAGTGTTCCCGTATGTCATAGGTCCTGGGTAGGAGTGAGTGTATTGGGTGTCGTCGTTATACAGGCGGGCAAACACGTGATCATAGACCAGGACTTGTGCTGTCCATTCCCTTTGTCGTTCATCAATGCACATGTAAGGTTTTGATTAATGTGTACTGTCTACACTTACATATGTAGTTTGAAAAAAAAACAATTGTAAAATAAAAAGGTCGCAAAAATTGTGACGCAGATTGTAGGTTCATTTTGAGCTGTAATATAATCTGGATTCGCCCAAATTAGACATGTCGACCCTTTTCTCTGAAGTCCGATTATATCGGTATTGTTTACGAATTTTAAGATGACTCATCGCAACAATTTAACAAAGGTTACCCCTGCGTTTACCCCAGCGTTTAACGATAATGATGATGAAGGCAGACAGGGTTGTGTGCAGGGTAGGGTATGAAAGACTTCTTGCAACTACGAATAAAGCATGTAGATGTATGTAAGACTGGATTATTTTGTGTTACTGCAATTTTTAGATTTGTTGGATGATAGTAAATACGAAATTTTCTTTACGTCATTGCAAGTCAGCAGTAATGAATTCAAAACCTTGCTGAGTGGTAAATAAACACACAGTAGACAGTGACATTTATACTTAGTAGTAGTAAATATTAAGCTTACTCAGTGGTAGTAAAGACACAGTTGACAGCAACAAACATACTTATCGGCAGTAAAGACCAAGTTTACGGAGTGGTAGTAAGCACACAGTTGACAGTGACATTTATACTTAGTAGCAGTAAGTACCAAGTTTTTTGAATGGTTAGTAAACACAACGACATCTATACTTGGCAGTAAATACCAATTCACTGAGTGGTAGTTAACACAACGTTGACAGTGACAAACATATATGTACTTAGTGGCAGTGAAGACCAAGTTTACTGAGTGGTAGTAAATGCAAAATTTGTTGATTGGTTAGAAAATTCAAACTTTGCTGTGACATTTGTACTGAGTGGTAGTGAATTTTACATGAATGCACAGTGACAATTTTACCATTGAGTGGTTGTATATATAAAATGTACAATATGGGATCCCTACTGAGGATGCTATTGCTTTATAGATTTTGTATTTACTACCAATTATTATATTCAGATTTAATATTTGTCATTGCTATTTCTCAAAAAAGTTGTTCCAAAGAGTGTTTCTAGAATTCATATTTTAAAGTTTTTGTTGTGGCCCGCTTTTGTCTTAATTTGTGCAGGCACAGAATCTCATTTGAAAAATTCATGGATCATTGGATTAAGGTCTGTATCTCTATGTTTGTAAAGCCAAACCCATCTGACTGTCCATATGTCTGTTTGCAACGCTTTATCAGACCCCAAAATTTTACACACTTCATTCTTGGTAGAAAAGTGTCTCATGACCTTTACTTCTGGTATTACACCCAAGACCAAAGTCATTGTCAACTTGGGAGACATTTTCTTGTTCAGGCCTTACTTCTACCTGCTTCATTATAATAGATTTAATATTGGATGGAAGGCTTCCTATAGGAAAGTGATGTGTTCTGACTTTCATTAAAAGTCTTTATCCAAGGTCAAGGTCACTCAGCTATATATTCGATAAAAAAGTTCCATATAAATGGGTGTTATATCATGCTCGTAGCTGTCAAGCATCCAAAGTCAAGATCATGGCCAACTTTTGAAAATTTTTGTTAAACCCTTGATTTCTGCATGCCTCTGTGGGATGATTTCATACTTGATAGGAGTATTATTTTTGAAAGGAAGTGTGTCATAAATTTGCTCCAAGATCTTGTATTAAAAATCAATGTTACTGTCAGATTTGTAGATTTTTGTTGTCCAGCCCATAATTTCTGTACACTTTATTTGTATAACTTCGTTCTGGGAAGAAATGTTCTTATTAAATGAGATGGTCATGAATTAATATTCTTGATTCAAGGTCATCCATTTAAGGTCAAGGTCACTGTTAGATTGGTTGATTTTTTGTTTCCAGTTATGGAATAGTTCCTAATAGAAGAAATATTTTTTTAAATTATTTAAAGTGACTTACATGATTAATGCAAGGTTATGCAATGTTCAAAGTCATTGTCCTCTTGCATGAATTTTTTTCAGTCATGCTTTGAGGTTTTGAAGTTTAGTGTTAACTCCTTAATAGAAAATACAGATCCGGTTCGATGTTTATTGTGGAGAGATGCTACAATAATCATTGCTCTTGTACAAATTTGCTCCCCCGAAATTAAGCAACGGGTGCATTAAGGAACGTAGGCGTTGAGTGTTTGCTTATTTTTTATTTCATTTTTTTCTATTTTATTTATCTATTTGTTTGTTTATTTATTTATTTATTGAGATTTGTACACATTCTTGGAGAGAAAGAACTCTCACACGTTGGATTGTTCGCTTGAAAAGAAGAATCGCCGGTTTTGTCAACCCTTTTTTACCAGAAGGATTTAGTTACAAGCAGAACGTGTCATTGAATCCGTTAGCAGATAATGTGATAGAGGTCTAACTTGATTAACGGCACGACGGCGACGACACAGTCCGGGGACATCACTAGAATCGATACGGACTCCCCTGGAGGAGAGTTAACGCGCTGTATAGCTCCAATTCCCGGGCTCTGTGATTTGCCGTCCACAGTTGTTATGTAATTAAAACGACTGAATATATCGTAAAGATCAGAGTTGCTTCAGACTAAACATGCTTAATGTGGCAGAAATTGTGATTGAATGTGGCAAGGTGAAGGTCATTTACTCAGCTAAACGAGTGAGGCTGAAATACCTAGTAGAAATAGGCTCTCAGTATTGTTTTTTATGCTCCCTCTGTTGAAAATGGGGTGGGGATATACTTAGGTGTTACTGACATCCGTCAGGTTCTTCGTCCAGATTTGATTTCTGCGCAATAACTTTAGTATGCCTTGATAAAATTAAATAATATTTAATATGCATGTTCATATATTAGAAATCCAGGCAAGGCCCAATGGCCAATCTTAGCAAATTTTCGGCAATGTGTACAACAGATAAAGCGCTTTCTTGACCTCCAAGATTTAAATGAATTTGAAGAATTTCCAGTTTCCGTGTCCCGATACCATTTCAATTTTGTTCTTGCGAGGTCATTCTTGACATTCCGACACGATCTAATTGTCAACAATGTTTTTAAAGGTTTCACCTGATTTCAACGCGTCCGTCCGTTCATTTGTCTGTTGTTACACAGTGAGTGGGATGGTGTACTCGTAAATCGCTTAACAATACCAATTTAGTAACATTTGTCATTTCTATCGCCCGCCTTAAGTCGGCCACACGACTGCAATACTGCAGTCGAATTACGGAATATTTTTGTAATATCTTTTGTTTGCTTATTCTTTCATTGTCTGCATGTCCATGAAATGCTCATTGACCCAGGATGATGACAGTTCAGTTCTTGTGTCGACTGGACTTAATTAGGATCTCTTGATTTTAAAGTTATTGTCAAATAACACTGACCGAAACTTGATTTACTCAAGTAAATTTTGATTGAAAGTGAAAAAATTTCTCGTTTGTTGTCCATGACCTGAGAAGGATTCTTATTGATGAGTTGAAGATATTAAAGGTCATAGTCATGAAAGTTTATGACACATGGTATCCCCCGGGAGGTATTGTCACGTTAAATCTGTTCTAAATCTGATGACCACGACTGTAATATAATATTAGATGTTTCAATGTGTACGAGGAGTTGTCCACGTTTAATGCAAGCAGAATCGTTTTGGGGATGATATCCGTAGGGATTCTGGTTGTGCTTGAACTTTTCAGGTACTCCTCGACTACATATGCTTGTTAGATGATCCGGGATCGAATCCATATTTGCCTATATTCCACAGCCTGCTTTGGTGCAGTGTCTGTATACATGACGACTTTACTGTGATTTCGCCGCTGCAGACAGAATGATGAACGGATCCTATTGATTGAGAGACTACAAAGTGTTGACATCATCTGCAAGTGTATGTGGAATTGCCGTATTCGAGGATGCAGGCTGTGATAATGTTTTTTTTTTTTCGGTGCGTAGTACAAACGTGTTAACATTAAAACGGATTTTTTTTATATATTGCAATAGTGTAATATTTGAATCTACATGCACTTGTACTTTCGAACGCATGTGGGTAAATACGTCGAGGAATTACTAGATTCCAATAAATTATGCAAATGTGATATGAAGCAAGGTACATGTCGGGTTCTGTGTATCGTTGCATTTTGTGTATTTATTAATTCCGCTACTTTTAAATAGCGAAGCACTTGTGTTAGATTTCGTCGTACTTTTAAGGAGTATGTATACAACGTTGATACTGTACATAGTGTTGTGTGAATGTTTCGGAAAAAGAAGTGTCTAATTCATTGGAAACATTACGATACATTTCCCGTGTGAACAGTAATTTTACGTAACGAGCACTGTCATCGTTTTGATTAGAACTTTGTTCACGTGTACGTGCGAGATTGTCACAAGTCGTTCAGTAGAAGTTGTAATTGTGAGATCAGGTGCCCGCTTCCTGACGTGATTAGTACTCACCAGGTGTTTCTGATGCTTTCCGTCTATTAATAACTTATCTACTTATCCGTGTTGGTCAGCAACTTGTCTGGTCAACTAATAACCATAAAATGTAGACAGTCTTATCAAGTGGTATCAGTCATGGAGACACCTTTCTTTAAATATTCTAGATTTAGTTGTTTGCAACAATTTTTTTTCGTGTTCAGAAAATATCTCATCTTCAGGTTAATGCAGTCTCCTAAAATTTCCCCGATTTTCTTCAACGTTTTTTTTTGTAATTAAGCTTGGGGTCATACCTTCTTAGTCTTTGCAGTGCTCCTACAGACAGCGCTTTTTAATGTTGAATCCTCCTGTTTTCCGTAATGATGCTTTTATAACTCATTACACTAGTTATTCTATTGAGATGTGAGGGATGTGATTGACAATGAGCCAGAATGAGCGGTGTATGAACTTCCTGCAGCGAAGCTGGATTATTGATGAATGAATCTGTGCCAGTAGACCCGTATTATGCTTGTAGATCACCAAAGTCGTGTGCTTCATTGAACATTCTTCCGTAGTGCTGCGATCTATTAAGCGATCTTACTTTATTGCGAAAACTGTTTTTGTGTATTAGATAAAATGTGAATTTATTGTTGATATTAATGCGAAATTCCGGAACGATTATGTTGTGCATTGTGTTAAAATAATACGGGAAATTTTTCACATATTCGATTTAGTTTAAGACAAGGCTGGATAAAGTGTAGTAATTTTGTTATCGATATAGTAGGTGTAGCCATTAAATAATAAAGTTTTGAGTCGAAAATTGAATATTGTGAAAAATTCTCAAGTGAATTTGTTTGGAAACGGCAATGTGAATTTTTTGATGAAGATAACGTGAAGCTGGTATAAAAATGAACGGGCATAGTGAATTTAATATAATCAAATGACATTTAAAACTATGGCGGGAAATACGGAGATTCAACCGGATGATGACGTCACACCCGTGGACAAGGAATCTGGTGATGCAGGTACTTGTATAGTATGAAGGGAGAAAGGGGGCGGGGTTACCTCTGATAAAAACTACAGAGGTAGAGATACAGAGCAGTGAATAGAGTGTCTGAATTATATTGTAGTTTTCAGTAGTCTTGGTCATTTGTATGTATTTGTGAGGTCAAGGTCAAAAGTTGGATGACTTTGATAGAAAGTTATACTCCTATCTTAGGAAATGTTCTTTTCTGATCTGTAAGTGTAAGCAATTTGTAGAAAATTATTTCTCTAAAATCTTGTAGATCATTCTTAGGAATTTTTTATTCATGCAGGAAAATCTGAACTTGGAGTCTCTGTTCATATGTATGCTGGTGTATTTTGTAGTATAGAGTGGAGGTAGAAGTTGTCCTATAAATTTTCATTCCTTCAACACAAATCTCATAGTAAAGTGACATTTTTCTTGTGATTTCTAAGGGCCAGGCTTGTCCACTGGTATCTCAATTCCTAATCTGAGGACCAGAGTTTTTATTCTGGCTCTGGGCAAGGGCTTTAAAGGCAATTTACCATCTTCAGTCTCCCTGTTTGTCCTGGGAATAGAGCTGACACTAAGGCCCCATATCACATAGAATATTTGGCATGTAAAAAATCCTTCACTTCTGTTGGAGCGGCTCCATTGTGTAGTTGAACATTATGGTGCGATGTGCCAGGCTGGTGCTGTCAACATTTGAATGGACATGAAACAGTGAACAAATATTACTGGTTTAGTTAACGATTTAGCTTTAGCAATATGCTCCAGAAGTATTATTCTTGCGTTTTTGTTTAGATTTTTAGGATTCAGACTTTAGAAAATGTGTACAGATTTGGTTTGATTTAAACCAAAGTCATGAGTGTTATCTTCTTGCAGTTCAAAACATGTATTGTTATGGGTAATACTTCAGTGTTGACTATAAGTTTTTACATTCATGGCCGATTTGAGCTGGCTAAGCAAAACACACTTCATCTCAGGCTTCTGAACTTGCTTTTGATTTCTAGGGGTCATGTTCTGCCTTGTTGTGAGTTCCAGTGTGTAATGGCAATTGTTTTACAATATTTTATTCCAGAGTTATATGTATGTTTTATTCTGATTTTTGTTCACCTTTCTTTTTCCATTTTCAGAGCTGCACACTATGTCCATGAGGCTGGTGACAGGGGGCACATACAATGTTCGGGCATCTGAAATGGCCGTCCATCTGCAAGATCGACAACCTAAGACTGTCTCCTGCATAGTACATTTCCTAGATGATTCGCAGCAGGAATTTGAAATTGATGTAAGTGTGTTTTAATGAATTAGTTAATTTTTTGTCTGCTTGAAACAGTTTCAGAAAGGATAAAGCATTGCTGCTGTGTATGTTTGTGTCCAGAACATTGAAAACAAGATAGAAGACAAAAAAATAAATGTAGAATCATCAAACCCACCTCAAACATTTGCTCTGGGGAGAGGATGAAATCTGTATAGATATTTAAAGTCATGTTACAGTTGGCCATTCATGATATGATGAAGAGAATGTTTGGTATTCTGTTGCCCTTGTTGTTCCATTGATATAATTGTAACAGTATTTTGTATAGACCTTTAATATATTATTAAAAATGTTGACATTGCATCAGTTACTTATCAGATTCCCTTTACAATGCTTAACTTTTAATAAAAAATTTCTCTTAATATGTTTATTATTATTATTTGCTTAGCTTTTAATAAAGACTTCAGTTATTATGTGTATTATTATTATTGTGTTATCATATCCCTGATCATATGATGTGTCCCTGTGACCTGTGACCTCTTTGAGCTTGCTTGGACAGAATGTCTGGAGAGCTTTTGTTGTACCACTGGTGTCAACTTCCACCCAGACAAAAACTTTAAACTTTTACATTTGCATTCCTTGTGACATGACCTTTCACCTGGTACCAAAATTTGTTTTTTGACCTTGTGACCTTGACTTTGAGCTTTGACTTTATTTTCAAAATTTTACCCAGGCTGGTATATACATGTACATTTATTGCTTATATTTATAATGTTCTTGTCACTTTTTCACTCTTGCTACCAAGATAAACTTGTAACATGTAGGTAAGATGTTTGATTCCTAATCTTATTCTTACCTCTATTTCATACCAAATACCTATTTCAGTCTTCAGTGATATAGCATTTAGAGAGTGTGGATCCAGTCCGAAGGTTCTGGGTTTGAATCTTACAGTGGTCTTGCTGAGCATACATTTCATATATAAGATATAAAGCCTGAGATGTGTCAAAGATTGACCTGTTGGTGTGAAATGATACTGTACTTGAAATTTTGTTTTGTGCATCGTTGAATCATATGTTGGAGGGAGGGCACTGTTTTGTAGTTGCATTGCAATCAGTTGTTTCACCACTATCTGCCTGTCAAATGAAATATCCCATCGGGAAATTAAACATTTGAACTGTACTCTAGATTTGTGAACATGTTATAGATGAAAACTTTTTATATATGGGTAACTAGAAGCTGATATTTCATGTATTTTCAGAAAAGAGCCAAGTCCCAGCACCTTTTGGATAAAGTGTTCAACCACCTGGAATTAGTGGAAAAAGACTACTTTGGTCTGCAGTTTGTGGACTTGTCCCCGGTAAATGATGGCATGGTTACACATAATCATAATGCCGTTGGTTCCTACGCAATGGTGAGTATGCCACAATGTCCCACTAGTATAAATACTTAAAATATTACAATATATACACAGCACAACTTAATCAGGGTCAGTTTGTCTAGTTGTTAGCATGTTTTGACCACTTGGTAGTATGCTTTGAGCACTTGATATCATGCTTTGACCATTAGTAGCATGCTTTGACCACTTGGTTGCATGCTTTGACCACTTGGTAGCATGATTTGACCAGGGCTTGACAGCATACTTTGACTATTATTGATATTGTTAGTATGCTTTGTCCATTTTGTAGCATGCTTTGACCAGGGCTTGACAGCATACTTTGACTATTATTGATAGCAGGCTTTGACCAGGGCTTGACAGCATACTTTGACTATTACATGTATTGGTAGCAGGCTTTGAGTGAAATTATCTGGAAGAGACATAAAGCAACCAGCAATTCTGTCAAGTTCAAGGGATCCTGAGTGTGATGGTCCTTAAGAATGTTGATATATACAACTAATATAATCGGTTGATGTGCAGTAATGTGTCAGTCACAATGCATTTTAGTTCTCTTACATTGTTTTTCAATATAATGTGGAAGAGACTAAGTTACTTGAACACCTCATGTTATAATATGGTGCCTTTGGTCTGGAAAATGCCAGAAAAGCCAGAATCTTTAAAATTTATACAGTTACCTGTAGAACTTATGTGATTATAGTACTTCAGATATATGTATGCTTTCGTTTATTTTATGCAACACCAAGAGTGTCGCCCTCATGTTATTGCACCACTTTCTTGAAGCATGGTCTTATAATATTCAGTGACGTAATTGATTCGTCTGAAACAATGACGGATCTTCTATACCAGTATAGGGGATCTGAGTTTACATATCTGATAAGGAAGCAGAAGGCGATAATACCTGGTAAAAAAAATCTGTACAGGCAGCCAGAATTGAATCCAGATGGTCAGGTTACAAATTCAGCGTCGTTGTACTAAATCAGTCTGCCTCAAGTTGAGATACATGAACATCAGTCTATATTTCCCGCTCATACACACTGAAATATAGAATTCCCTGTTTTCTGGCATTGCGATCTTTTGTGTCTAGTCACGGCAAGCTTTATGGTACATTTTGTATTGATCAGTGTTCCAACAGCTATCATTTCTCCTGCAATACTTGGGTATTACATGGCCTTAATTGTAGCATTTTCTCCTGCGTGTGGGAGAACTCACACTTTCTTATCAGTTTTTACATATTTAAATATAGGAAAACATTTATTTGTCACAGAGATTGTTTGATATGTATTTTACATTGAAAGTTACAATTGAAAAGAATTCGGTAGGATTTTTTCTGATTTGAATATTTTTTATATCCTTGGATCAGTAGATTTATTGATAATTATTTTGGGTTTATCTCTGCCCGACATTCTGTCACCTACTTACATCTACTCAAACTTTAAAACTGTATATGATGTAGACTATACAAGACCTGTTTCACTTGCATTAGAGCCCATTTTAATGAGGTCAAGGTTGTTGACCCTCAGACTAAAATCTTGACCTATAAACCAAAACTGCAGATATGGGAATAGTTTTCATAAACAAGTCTTTTGTTTATGCATAGATATTTATGTTTAATATATTACACCATACTAGTAGTTTAGAAGATTGTGCTGAAGCTTGGATACATAATTTACAAATCATTTTATGATGTAACAGAAATTGCTGAAAATTATAGGGGCATCCTATCTCATTTTGGTAGTTTATTTTGTCAGTGGTCGGTAGTTCATATTAAAGGTTTTGAGAGAAATTTGAAATGTGTTGTGTTTGCGACAGGAGGATCCTAGGTTTTGGATTGTGTCTGGTTTTTGTGAATTTGTCATAAATGGTATTATGTTTTGTCTGAGGCAGGAGGGTCATACATTTCTGAGAGTTAGTAATACATATGTAGTTAGTAACATGCTTTGTCTGGAACTGATAGGTCATGAATTACACATAGTTTTTAGCGTGCTTAGTCTCATGTTGGAGGGTCAGAGTTTTTCTGGAGTAAGTTTGAGTTTTTGGCATGCTTTGTCTCATGTTGGAGGGTCAGAGGATTTCTGGAGTAAGTCTGAGTTTTTGCATACGGTGTCTCATGTTGGAGGGTCATAGGGTTTTATGGAGATATCTTTGAAAAAATATCCGTAAAGTTATTATCTTAGCATCACTAAAAAAACATAAGTTATATCAACCGTGTTATTTTCACTTCACTCAAAGCTTGAAAACATATGTAGCATTGTGTTTAATTTATGCCTTCCTTGAAATGTTAATAAAACAGTCAGATTTATGTATAGCTGATGACTTTGATATTGGTGGTCAGAATGGAAATTTCTTAGTGTATAATCTCCTTCCCCTTCTGTTTGCATCGGTCAAAATTAAGGGGGCACACTCTATGCATTTGTTACCATTACATACAATAAAAGGTAAAAAGAATAATTTTATGGCATTGAACACTGAATAAAGTATCCAAAAAATGTGCATTGTATAACAAAAACCATTTCCAATGAATGTAAACTCATATACCAGAGTGACCCAGCGTTTTCGAAATCCAGCAGACCGTCTGACATTTCTGATGAAGAATGGCTCGGTCAGTTAAGACTTTCACTATCATTTCATTGAAATAAGAAGCTTTACCAAACAAATGTCCTGCAAAGCCTAAGACAGTTTTTCACACACTGGTGGTCTAAACTATCCAGTAAGGTTAAGTGCTTCTAAGCATTATCATAAAGGCTCTAGGTGATAGAACAGCTGCTTCTGTATAATTCTGTATAATTAAATTCCTCTGACTTAAATAATTTTTTTGATTTTGCAGAGATGGTTGGACCCTCTGAAAACCATAAAGAAGCAATGTAGAGGTAAATATATATATATATATATATGTGGTTTTATCTATGGTAGTGTGGCCAGATTAAAGTTTGGTTCCAGTTACATGTTTTTGTTGCCATTTCTAAAAAAAAAATTGATTAAATCTGATTTGCAGATTAAAGTTTGGTTCCAATTACAATTTTTTGTTGCCATTTCTAAAAAGTCTGATTAAATCAGATTTGTATTTGCACACATTATTGATAATAATACTCTTTAAAATGCAAACAATAAGAATGTTTGACCTAGGCCACTATTAAAAAAATGTTTGTTTCCCCTTCCCCGACCCTACTTGAAAAAGTTGAGTAGGTAGGTAGGCATTTTATTTTATTTTTCAAATTCAAAGTTCGAGTTCGTATATTTTTCGGTGCGATTTTAAAAAAGATACGGAACAAAAATAAAAAAAAATATTTTGAGTCGGTGGGATTTTTATGGGTCGGTCGGGGAAGGGGAAACAAACAATATTTTTATATTGGCCCTACAGATCCTGTTTTATTTATCATATGACCTTCAACAGTGTATGGTATGGTATGGTCTGTAACATTGATCCACTTTTCAAACCTTTTGTATTCATTTCTTCCCATTGTTGATTAGGAATTGCTAATCTTTTCTGAATTTATGAAATGATGTCCAATTTATTTTCCAGGTCCGCCTTTCGAGTTTTATTTTCGTGTTAAGTTTTATGTGTCAGATCCTAGTAAACTCGCCGAGGAGTATACAAGGTGAGTTTGGTCCTAATAATAAAGTATGCTGGAATCAGGACCAGGATGTGTTGTACTCGTCCTGGGTTCAAACCCAACTGATTACTCATTGGTGTTCCATCTTTTGAATGAAAACTAATAAACAAAGGTCCCACGTCACATGTACATGGCACTAAAAGACCCCTCACTGCTTCGGGTGGGTCCATTTGAAAGGTATGAATTTCTGGGCATTGCATCAGGCTGATGCTGTCACTATGTGAGTTGGTATGACTTAGAATATGAATCAAACAAACCGAATCTCAAACAAAACCTTCTTTTGGATGAGACAGTAAGTAATGTAACGTTGCAGTATGAAAGATCTCATACTGCTTCTGGTCGGTCTGTTTTATAGGTGGAAATTTCTGCTCATTGCATCATGCAGCTGCCGTCATAATAGAAATGAAGTAATCTCGACACAATCAATAAACAAACAAAAAAATAAGCAGTGAGGGTCTTTCATCATATTTCTATGTGTTAATCACAAAAATATTTTCCTTTTGTTTCCGTGAGCCAACATAGCTCAGTGGGTGAGGCGTTATGCTGGTGACTGAGAGGTCCCCGGCAGACTGCTATCATTGTGCTTTCCATCAGATGAGACAGTGAAAACCGAGGTCCTGAGTCACATGTAAAAGATCAATGACTTCTTCAGCCGGGTCTAAATCCCTGTGAAATGCATCAGGCAGACGCTGTCATTATATAAGTGCAATAATCTTGGCGTAATGTAAATAAAGAATCAAACATACAAAAATCTTTTACCTTCTTCATGAACCTAGTCTTTCTCAATTTTACTTTTATATTATTACAAATAAAATGTGTAAATGAAGGTGATCAATCATTAACAGATATCTCTGATAACCTTATGTGTCTTTTGTTTTCAGATACCATTTCTTTCTGCAAGTTAAGCGTGACATTGTAGAAGGAAGACTAGTCTGTCCGTCAAACACTGCCTCCTTACTGGCAAGTTTTGCAGTACAGTGTAAGTATACATTAAGTCTGTTTGTCTATCTTTCAACACTGCTTCCTTACTTGCAAGCTTTGCAGTACAGTGTAAGTATACATCTTGTCTGTCTTTCTGTCCATCAAACACTGACTCCTTATTGGCAAGCTTTGCAGTACAGTGTAAGTATACATTAAGTCTGTTTGTCTATCATAAACCACCTGCTTTCTGGCTAACTTTTCATTACAATACGAGTATATATTTTGTCTGTCTGTCTGTCAGCATTGCCTCCTTACTGTTATGGTTTGCAGTAAAATGTATGTATACATTAATTCTGTTTGTCTATCAGACACCACCTCCATACTAGCAAACATTCAGTACAATGCTAGTACATGTATACAGCTTTGTCTGTCTGTCTGTCTGTCAACACTACCTCAATACTGGTAAGCTTTGCAGTCCAGTGTTAGTATACATAAAGTCTGTCTGTCAGATACTGTTTCCTTATTGTGTACTTTACAGAACAGTGTATACAGTGTAAGCAAACATTAAGTCTGTCTGTCAACTCTACCTCCTTACTGGCAAACTTTGCAGTTAAGTGTAAGTCTGTCAGACAATGCCCTGTGTATTGGCAAGGCTTGCAGTATTGTGTGGTAAACATTAAGTCTGACTTTAACACTTCTTCCTTATTTGCAAGCTTTGCAGCACAATGTCAATATATATAAAGTCTGTCTGTCTGTCCGTTCATCAAACACTGCCTCCTTACTTTAAGTTTTACAGTACAGCTTCAGTACACAGTGAATCTGCCTGTTTGTACATTAGTCTATCCATCTTTGCTTGTCTGTCAAGTCCTACCTAATTTTTATTTGTTCGACAGTTTTAAGTGTCATGGCATTATTTATTGGCAGTTCAAGTAAGATAAGCTTTAAATGATAGGAGAACACCATCTTCTCTGTTATTTACAAGAGTCTACTGAATTTACTGAAATTATTTCAAATTGATTGAACAAGTCATACGTGTATGCACAGTGAGGTGTGTACATGTTAATGTTTATGTATAAATCATTCGTATACCCAAACAGTTACTTAGCAATAAACATTTGTCATTTTCAAGGGCAGTACAGCTTGCTTTAATAATACAGTCACTCAGACTTAAGCATGTTTTCACATTGTGATTGTGGTCCAGTGTCCAGACTACACCATGTCTGATATTCTGAGGGTTTAGGTTTTTAAAATAAAAATAATGAAAGAAAAATATATTGCTTTAGTTGTGTCAGATTTTCATAGGATTCATATTTGGACATTGTCCACTTTTGACAGATTTTATTACTGAATATTTTCATAAAAAAGATTCTGTATAAATTGTAACAACAAAAGTTGTTTGTGATTAGGCTGACTTGAATACTTGTAGTATATTGTATATATATTACATGTGGTATATTGTATATGTATTACATATAGTATATTGTATATATATAACTTACAGTAAATTGTATGTGAATCACATGTAGTATATTGTATATGTATTATATGTAATATAATGTATATGTATTACATGTAATATATTGTAAATGTATTACAGGTAGTGTATTGTAAATGTATTACATGTATTATATTGTATATGTATTACATGTAGTATATATTATATTTATTGCATGTAGTATATATTATATGTATTACATGTAATATATTGTATATATATATTACCTTTAATATATTGTATATTTATTACATGTAATATATTGTATATATATTACATATTGTATATTTGTTACATTTAGTATATTATATGTGCTTTATATGTAGTATATTATTTATGTATTACATGTAATGTATTGTTTATGTATTACAGGTAGTATATTGTGTCTGTATTACATGTAGTAGATTGTATATGTATATTTTGTAGCTGAGCTTGGCGACTACAACCCAGATGAGCACAAAGGGAATTACATAGCAGAGTATCGTTACATCCCAAGTCAAACGGAAGAGTTTGAAAAACAAGTGGCAGAACTACACAAACAACACAGGTATGGGATGAGTTTTAACTCTTCCCAACAGCAATCATTGTCATTTGCAGCCAATTAAATCTGTACTCATATTAAGTGCAGCTTATTTTTATATTTCTTGAAAACTTTGTATAAACTTTATTAAAATAAATTGTGAACCATTTTTGTTAATGCAGGTAAAAAAGGGTATAAATAATCACAAATAATCACCCTAAAGAACTTTCACATTAAGAGAAGTAGATGTGTATGACTTGTTCACCTTTTATTGTTTATAAGGCCTAAAAAAATATATATATGTGTTTCCTATAACATGGCTGAAAATTTAAGGGTCGGTAGGTCAACTTTTTTTTTTTTTTTTTTTCTACTATTCAGATAGGTTGTACAGGCTGGAATGTCTGTCTAATATTGTCCGGTATCCTGGTTTACTACATATTACAGCCAGCACAGTTGCTTGCTGCAAGTTTAAAGCCTTTCTTGTTTGTGAAATACGATCTCAATTTTTTGTCATGTCGATCCCGATATTTTTCTTGAAAAAAAAACTTGAGTCGGGGGTAAAAACAGGGTCGGTCGGGTTATAGGAAATACAATTATGGTTTTTTTTTAGGCCTTAGTAGAGGAAAACAGTATACACATAAATATCGCCTCACTGGATTTTGGTGGTTTTACTGGCAGACTTTTCCTGTGCTAGCCATCTAGGTTGATCACAGAATGTGTCATTATGTTCAAGAGGTCGTCAACCTTCTACTTCCTCTTATTGATACGGTTTAAAAAATTGTTGAGTGTGCAGCTATATCTACAACCAACCAACTGGACCTCACAGAGAACCCAGACTTGTGAGATTATAGCAAGTTTATGTGCAGTACATTCGTAAAAGTCTAAGATTTTAGCCCCATTAGTAGATTCTTAGTGTCTTGTCTTTCAGACAAGATTGTAAAACCAAGGATCTATGTAATGGTTGAGGTGGCCACCTAAATGATCCCTCATTTTTTCTGAAGGGTCATTGCAGTAGGTCAGAATTTCTGTGCGCATCAAGCAAGTATCTTCGTGTGATGTAAACAAGCAGCACGTAAAAATGGAACATAAAGACCGTTTAATTCCCTCATTTGGAAAACAAGTCTTTATTTGGGTTTAGGTTCTTAAAATTTATGCATCTAAAAACTTCTGGTCTCTCATTAAGTAAAACTAAAAGTGACCGGTGCTATGGCAGTGTTACACTAGCAACAATGCACCGTGGTGTTTCTTCATGGACTGCTGGAAATCTGAGGTGAGACTAAACATTCGGACTACAAATGATTAATTCTAGCATGTCCCCTTATGTGTCTAAGGTCAACCCATGGAATAATTAAATCTGTGAAAGAGACACTATTGTTGTTTTAGACAATCGTTTGGTCATTCTAGGGGCCAGAATCCAGCAGAAGCAGAGTATAACTATTTAGACAAAGCCAAGAGGTTGGAGATGTATGGAGTGGACTTGCATAATGCCAGGGTAAGATAACTCCTGAAGTCTACATCTTACAAGAATTATCTAACTTGTGTATGACCACTGCAGAGATTATTCCCTTTTCCTGATATTTTCAAGTTTTTTTATTTACAACATATTTTAGTTTGAATTTATACACTGCGTTTTATTATTCATAATTCAAACTCCTGATGGATTCTTTGGCTTTTGAATTATAACTGTAATCAGAGAAACTGTTCTGGAGTTTCAATTGCAGTGGTCATAATTAATCTAGCCTATAATACCCTGCTTTACCTTCATGTTTCTATGCAGCAGTTTCAGTACCGGTATATTGTGAAATAAAAAGAGGTAAAATGAAATAATTCAAATATAATATAATGATAAGTATGGTATACTAACAAGTGTAGTAAAAGTTATGATAGAAATTTCATGTGATAATGATAAATAACTATATCAACATTTTATGCCAGGTCAAGGAAGAAAATTATGTAAAGCCAAGACAAAAATAAATTAATCTTTAGTCATATTAAGAATTTAAACCTCTTTTGAGCAAGGAGTAGGGGGTAAATCTCTTAAGAAAGTACAGAGATTGGTTTTCCTTTTTGTTTTTTGGCTACATGGCTCATTCAATGGGAATTTTTGCAGGATGGAGTTCAAATTTTTTAAATTTAGCTGAACAATTATAATGAAATTTGTACATATTTATTGAAGAAGAAAGATCTTATAAAGTTCTACTGTTTCTTTGCCATTAGTAACTTAGTTTTAGTACTTCAGAACAAATTCCCTTTAGTTGGGTCTTCCACTATTTTACATGTTCATGATAGGAAATGACTGATCAAAAGTTAGGAAAGAACTCACGTTATGCATGGTCTAACATCACATCTAAGTTGGCTGAAAAGTCAAATAAATAGGTAGCAAATGAATTATTCCCAGGAATATTTCTATTGTGTCCATGACAGATGAAGGAATAGAGCTCTATTTAGTCCAGTCAGGAAATAAGGAAAAAACAAAGACAAGAAGTCCAAACAGATAGTTATTCAATGAAAAAGTTAAGAAGCTTCATAGTTTGTTCAGACAAGAGTGGTCAATATCATCTGTTGTGATAAGAAGTCCTTATGTATTGCATGATTTTGATTTTTACCTATGCAATCTATGAATCAATGATTAAGGTTTTATTTTAAATCTACTACACCTACAGAGGTATGTAATAATTGTGACACACCTTTGGTGTCATACCTATACTCTGACCTGGCATTGTGTTTGGTAATAAAACATGCCAAATGGTAGACTTTTTTTTCAAATAATTCATTGACTGATATTTTTGTATACAAGCATTGTTTACAGTGATGTTAAGCTTTTGTTCATTATATGTAAATTATTTTGCTTGATATAACAAAGAAAAGGTAAAGACAGCTTTTTAAATTTCAGTTCTTATTTTATTTCGGAATACATTCTGTTAATTTCTTTACAATTGAAGTTGACTTCAGTTTATAAGTAATTTTGGGTTGACAAGTGGCAGGATAGGGTGTCTAATGTGATTTCTTTATTTCTCCCAGGTTGTTTTATGTAGAGACTCCAACCTTTCACGTTTAATTGTAAGTTTCTTTTCTGCACTGCTGGCCTATTTTTCATGCATTTTTGCCTTGCTTCTTGCATTTCTGCATTTTGAAGGAACACTTCCACTATTGGCCTCAAATTCATAAAGAAGCTTGATCTGATCAGAGATGTAGATGCAGTGCATCCTTTACAATGAGGTCATGTGTGATTCTTGCATACAACTTGTTCCGCATTTTACTGAGAAACTGTTTCAGGTATTTCTGTCTGATGAGGAGAACGAGCGTACTTTGATCTATAGCTTGTTCTTGTATCGTTCCCAAGAATAATTTGGTTAATGTGTTCAGTCAAAAGATCTATTGTATGCTTAGTTTTATGGTTTCAAGTGGAGAAAATTTTTTGCAAGTATTTATTGTAGGATAGAATCCTTTACATACTGAAGCATGATATCTCATGCAATAGACTAAGCATGTTGCCATATATAATAGGCTTTGTAGGTCATGTATTGGATAGCTGTCACTATTAAGGTTAAAAAAGCTCTTGTGTGAGGTAAAAACACCAATATATCTCTATATTTCTTGTATTGGATTGAATTGTTTTTAACACTACATAGAGTGTTGGCATATATACTTTGTAATATATTATATATTATCCAAATGATATTTACTATATGTCATACATGCTTTCCCTGTCTTTATGGTTCTTGCTTTGCATTTGACAATGGCAGTCTTAAAGATAATTTCAGTCTACATTTACATTAACAAATTGATCTTTCAAAAGGATTATGATCTTTCAATAGGATCAAGATTAGGGTGGTATTGCACTGAACTTTTAATCTGATGTCTTTTGTTTGAATCTTTGCATTCAGAAAGGGTTTTTCTATGGTGATTTATATGTCGAATGGGACAAAATAAACCAAGAGTCTAGGTTTCTGTATAAATTAGAGTGATAAGTTCCTTCCCTGCTTTGGTAGGGTCTGTTGTGTAGGACAAAGTCTCAGTGCTATGTGCAAAGCCAGGTGCCCTGACCAATACCGTATAAGTGAAACAACATACAAACCAATAGAACATTGGTCGTGAGGATTACTAATATTGTGACTTGGTGGAAAAGTTCGTATGTTTATGTAATCCTTTTAGGTTTTTGATAAAGTTGCATACACAGATTGAACTGGGTAGTAATTTAGAGGCAAATGGAATATTAAAAAGAAAGTAAGTTCTGCATTATGAATGAAGTTTTATGATTGGTATTCTGTCACTTTGAACATTCAGATAGATTCTTTTGTATTTATTTTCTTGGTTTTAGTATTTTTGTGTAGAATTCTATTTGCTGCTTTGATTTGTTTCTACTTTTGGCCCCTTGCAGGAGTAATAGTTGATTAACACTTACAATGGTATGCTGAGATTGTAAAGCTCTGTGCTTTTATGTCTGTCTTATAATAGTCTGCTTCCTTTGTAAATGGATGGTATTAATGGATGTTTTATATGTATATAAATGGCCCTTTTGCACTCTTGAAGCTTAAGCATGCTGTTTGCTTTACCAATGACATTGCCAAGGTCAGAGGTATAGGTCAGAGGTAATTGTGAAATTAATTGGAGAAACTTTTTTTCCAGAATTGTAAATAGTTGTACTTTTACATAAGAATGATATGAGAAACGATAGAAAAAGTCTCCTTTCCATATGATATAGTTTTACTCGATGGATATTTTTCAATTTAGATAAGTACATAGTTCATCTGCTATGCCTGAAGAAGCTGCTGTATGTAAAATGCTGTGCTTCATTCCTTTGTAGCTAATTAATGCATTACGGTAGTACACTGTCACGCATGTTAACATTGATGTAAACAATTAATTTATATGTGTAGAGAAAGGTAACAGAAAAATATTCAGTTTTTATGTTAAAATACCAAAAAAGAATATTTTCCAGATGTCTTGTATTTCTGCTGTCATAGACACTCTGCTTCTTGAGAAATTTCAGATAAGTTTTTGGCCTAATAATTTTTATCAAAATGAAAAACAGCCAGTGCAACTAGTTCATTCATATTCTGAGGATGATTTCCTTTTGACACTGAGGATTTTACTCAGTTTTTCATTTTATAATGTTGGTTTTTAAGGATTTTATTAAGAGTTTCCAAAACTTTGATATGTAGCATAGCTTCACACCAGTATCGTATAGCTTCACACTATAGCATCAAATTTGTTAAAAGGGAACTCCCAAAATTGGCCTCTTTTACAGTTGTTTTGCTTGTACATGTATCTGGCTCTAGGGAAAGTTTTTTCGGTACTGTTAGTTTAAAAGACGTGCATTATTTCATCTATATGGTTGTTGGTGACAAAGAAAGCTGGAGTATTTGGATAAATCCGGTCTCCTTGATTTAGTACTCCGGCTAACATCATTCTCCACCTCAGCTGGATTCACACTGGATGGAAGGGAGAGTATATATTGAGTTTTGGCAAAGCGCCTTACCTTAGATACCACTTGGTCGTTGGGAATAGACCTTTTTCCTATTGATCTTATATTTTATTCCATACAAGACATACGATAATTTGGTGTAAAAATTTGCGTCATTTACTGTGACGTCAATATTCTAACATTAACGTCAGAATGAAAATCCAGACCAGTAGTAGCATGTCTGGCATAAGGCCCCTTACATCTTGTCAAATTGGAAAAACATCTATTCATGTTGGATTTGGATTGAGATCCAGATTTATGTAAATTACTGTATTTCCAAGTTGTATATATGGCGTCAGGATGCAGGTGGGCTACAGGTTTCGTACCAGATTTTTTGGTAAATTCAGTTTGATTTTGGCTGTTGTAAAGGATTTTTTTATATCCTGTCTTCCTATATTTTCCTGTCTGATGAGACAGGATAAAGCAAGGCCACTTGTCATAGTATATGTGGTGAAGTAAAACATTACTCATTACTTTGTGTCGATCTGTTCTACAGGTGAAAACTATGAGGCCATGAAAGTGAAATGGACATAATTTATATGTAATTTTTATTGAAACTTGGTTTATGGCCAATAAGTTAAACAGCGCCCCTGGCACAATATGAATGTGATAATGAAGTGCCAAAAAGATTATATTGTTAAGTAACATACTAGAAGATGAAACAACTTAGTATATACTTACTTTTGGAACCAAATAATATCACTAGTTAGTATTGGAGAAGTGATGGGGATTTATGGCGTGGACTTTACACTGAGTGGTAAGTATGTAGTGGCTATGATGTGGAAGGAACACATATCATCAGTAATGCTATTGTACAGCAGATTTTACTGAATTAACTGTACTATATTTTCATAGCTCTTTGAAAAAAGCTTTATGAGGACTTGATTTCTTTTATGAATGGTCATTTACTAGAACAGTCTACATTTTGACCCAGTTTATCAAGGTTTTTTGAAGACAGTTGAATACTGATAATTTATGCCAGTCTATATATAGCTTTGTACTCAGTCTAAAGGAAATAAGATTTAATGACAAATCTGTTTAATAATGGTTAATTCTATTATTGGCATCATTTATGTAAACAAGATTTTATGTTCATCATGCGTAATTATATATAATACTTTGTTTCAACAGTATATAGTTACGGTTGATTTACAATATGATGACTGAAAATGATTGTAACAGTTATTAAAAAGAAAAAATATGAACTTGAATTGATTAATTTGTAGAGATGAAAAAAAAAAATTTCTTTGATCGGAAGAAAATTCCAAGATGTCATTTTAAATGCTTTAAAATTTGCTTTCATTGTAGCTTATGAATACTTTGCTTTCTTTATGTTTGTATAAAGGGGGATAACTCCTGTTCTATTTACAGTCAATGTTGGTCGGCGATTCAGAAACTGGACCTTTCAACCTCCTAGTTAGTATTCCTGGATCTTGCGATTATGCACATTTTATCAATAGAATTCATAGCATCAACAGATATCATATACAAGTGTTCGAAATTAATTACACTTCAGTCCAATTCAAAATAAACCTAACTCTCTTTTGCTTTTGATATATGATTGACAGATGGATCTGACAGTAGATGTGCGAGAGTGTATGTAACTCTTAATCAGCAGGCATTAACTTGTAACCATTCTATTTTTGTGAATGATTGAAAGCACCTGCTGATTAGTCATTTCAGTGAATCCTATTGAAATTTTTGCCATGTGTAAACAAATGGACAAATCACAAACGGGAGAGAGTTTGGGTTGTTTGAATTAGATTATTTGCATAACAGCATATCTTTATTATTGATACATTTACTTCATCATTTCTAACAATTCCTATGACTTGTATTTTGTTTCCCTTTCAGTATCTCCCACAACTTTTTGTTGATCCTCTCAAACATAAATTGTGAAGTTACCATAAGATTTAAAGATAATGAAAAGTTTTTGTTTGTACCATATGCATAATGAAAGTAGAAACACAGTTCTTTGAATTAGATTGTGATATTTGATATTGGCTGGTGTTTAAGGGGGGGGGGGGTTGAAAAGAATAAATCAGAATGTTATGATATCTTTCTCTGTACCATATATGAGATTTTTGTGCTGTCTTTCACTAGATCATAAATTTGATTTCGAACACTTCATATTTTCCTTGTGGTGTGACACTTCTATACTAATTGGAAAGCTCTTGTTTTGATGCTTGTACCATCAGGTTGATCTATTGAGACTAGGTGTTTCCATGGAAACTTGAGTGTGCACTTACATTACTAACCAGTACTTAGTGGGGTTGTTGGATGTCATTTATTCAACCAGGTTCCTCATGGACAACTTGTACCAATATACTGCATGTATCAGTTTTCTTTTTTACAGTACTCCAGTCTCTCTATGCCCAGTAGTGCTTACCTGTATAACTAAAAACCACATTTTCATTAGTACTTCTTTGGTTTAAAGTTTTGTTGCATTTGAATCTGTTATCAACTTTTTTTTAATTTCTATATTATTCTAATTATTATTTTGTTGCTATGCAGTTTAAACCTGTGGAATTAACATCTTTCATAAATCAGAATATTTTTTAATCAGTTTCTGCTAGAGCTGTGTGTTCCCATGAGTATATATATATATTTATTTATATGTATGTATGTGTAATTCCAACTTAAAATTACTTGTAGTTAAAAAGTAAGACTAGCTTCCATATATCTAACTGCTATATGTAGAAGGCAATAGATATATTTTGGACAAGGGTTACATAATAGCAAATTAGCCTTTATATTACCAGACATAATAATTAATATTCCCACAAGTTAGACATTAAGAGTAGGTTTATAGAGGTAATTGTTATAAGTTTGATAACAACTGATTTTGTTTGATCTGTCACAGTGTTTCCGATTTGCACTTGACCGACTGACATTTCTCGTAAACATTGGCTTGGTTATTTAAAATTTTTACTATCATTTCCTTGAAATATAAGGCTTTACTAGACAAATGTACTTTATATTACTGTTATATTAGTTATAAAGTTACACACCAAGTTACTGCCACCACCTTGTAGACATCTAACTTGATGTGGCATAAAAACAAATGATAACAACTGCAAAATAAATATTACCTTCTGTGTAATGCAAGGAAAATTTGTAAAATCTGATTTGACTATTCTGAGATTATTCTTCTGTAATGAAAGTTATGATAACTACTAAAAAGGGTTTGCTTTTTGTAATAAGTGAAAAATAACACTGTAGTGTACTGAACAATCATATACATGTATAACACTGGATGTTTTGGTAAATAAAACAATAATCATATTCAGTTAATGTAGCTCAGTAGGTTAGGTGCTTGACTCATGATTGAGAAGTCCTGGGTTCGAGTCTTCTCTGATGGCTTGTTGGTGGTCTTTTAGATGAGATACATAGCAAAATCTGAGGTCCCTTATAATTACAGTTGATGTGACACATGAAAGATCCGTCACCACTTTGGGTGGTTCCATTGCATAGACCTAAATTTCCATGCATTGCATTAAGTGTAGGCTGTCGCCATATAAATGCGATAATTTTGGAGTGACTTTAATTATGACATTTTTATAATTGTGAACCTGTAGAGATGACAGCAACAGGAATTGAGTACTTTGTAATGCAGTTCATTAATGCGACTTTTATTTCCTTAAACTCAAAAAAAAAAAAAAATATATATATATATATATATATATATATATATATATATATATATATATATATAATATATATGTAATTAGAAATATGACCTATTAAGGCAATAGAGAAATTGATATTTGTTTTCAGTACAATAAATGAGTGCGACGTTTACCAGGACAAGGGTTTTTGTGTTTTCTAAATATCTCTTTACATTTGATATACAGGATTGACCTTTACTGAAAGTCGTAAGCGTAATGAAGACATAAAAATCAATTGTTGAATTCATTATTAAATCTACACTGCTTCGAGGCAGCCAAAGATCTAAATATAATTCTAAATATAAATAAACTACTGGTAAGGACATTCGGTAAAAAGAAAATTTGGTTGTGTTTACATTTAGATATACATCTATCAGTGAGTTTACAAACTTTAGTATATATCACTATATGTTTTCTAAGCTTCTTTGCATTGATGTGAGGTAGCAATGCCACAGTTAGTTTTGGAGGGTGTTGATCATTCCTTTTCTATAGGCAGTGTAGAATTCTTACCTCTTGTATATTTTCTTTGGTAAGAGGAGGGTTCAAAGTTCGAGGTCATGTTGAAAGCTGATTATTTTTGTGCCTCTTGTTCGATTAGCTCCTGTCCGGGTTTAAGTCTTGCAGGTTGTGCATACTTTCATCTTTCCAGTACTTTATCATGAATATTTGTTATTTCATTATTGGTTTTTAAAGAATTTTCTGTCTTTGATGTTAAAAGATTTTTTTATCTTCTTGAAAAAATAAAGATTTGTCATTTATTACTACATGTGTATTTTGATTTCTTTTTAAAAATTATGGTAGAAATTTTGAATGTCTTGAAAGAAATACTGAATTTTTTTCTTAAATTCTAGTTTTTACTTAAGGTATTCGCTCAAGGATGAAGTCTCATGTCAAAAAAGGATGCAATACAAAATGCCGTGTTTCAGGCATAATGGGGAAAAACTCCAAATTATGTTGATAGAATTTCATGTCATAGGTTTTAGAGTCCATGTTTTATTTCCTATTGTAGGACCAAAGTAATATTGACATTCAGTTGGGTGTTACATCAGTTGGGCTCGTTGTCTTTCAGAACAATGTTAAAATCAACACATTCCCATGGTAAGTTTGTTTTTCTTCCAACTCCTCTTGAAACTCATGGTGTGATGGAAATATTCATGATAATGAATAAAATGAATAGACTCATAGAAGTTTTTGAAGCCAGTGTGACCTAGTGGATTAGGTGCTCAGCTCGTTACCTATAGGTCCTGGGTTCGATTCCCGCCCTGGGCACATTGGTGTTCTGTCTTTCGAATGAGACTGTAAAAACGGAGGTCCTGTGTCACGGTAGGCGTGGCATGTAAAAGATCCCTCACTGCTTCGGATGGGTCCATTGCAAAGATAGAAATTTCTGTGCGATGCATCAGGAGATGCCTTCACCATATACGTGGAGTGACATAAAACAATAATCAGTCAGTCAATCAATCATAGAAGCTCTTGTTATTTATTAATTCATTCTATAAATGGAGTTTCTAGTATTTGCCAGTTTTGGTGAATTATTACTATAGGGGCATTTGTATTCACAAATACATCTATTAACTTTTTAAATATCTTACTAAAAAGCCTCGGTGACAGAGAAGTCACTATGTTTGAGTTGCCTTCATCTTGAGGCCTGTACTAAAATAAGGGAAGTGAAAACTTTAACATATCTTGTTATATGTATGATCATGTTTTTTAATGTCAGTTTTTTTTATTATTTTCTATAGGGCAAAAATTGTCAAAATTTCATTCAAAAGAAAGCAGTTCTTCATTCAGCTGCGACGTGAGGTGGTAAGTTAATTTTTGTTGAAATGAACTTTAAGATAAATTATTGATCAATAGAAAAAAAAGATACTTGTAATACATAGGTGCTATAGCCAGAATTTGATTCATCTAAGCGGATGTTGGTCTAGTGGTATGTCCCTTGGTTTCTAACCTGATGACCCATTTCCATTATGGTCGTGGGTTAGGATTCTTCAAGGTGATCAGAAATCTTCTGCTTCCCTATCTGTCCTTCAGTTGAATGGATATATTCAGAGGCTTTGTGTCATGGTATATGTTGGTATGTATAATAAGGTTCAATTTCATTTCGGTTGGGTCATTTCATAGGCTGTGTATGCACCATCAGACAGGCACTTTCCCCACATTAGCCAATAAATTGTGATGTAACGTAAACTAATAAACACTTACTAATCGTATGCTAGGTCTTTGTAACAAACAATTACTATTTATTTCTCTACGTCATGAGAAACAGAAACATCTATGCACTTCATTTTATTTAAAAGGCGCTATTTGCAGAGACTTGTTCTTTACCTTAGTTTCATCTTTGATTATATTTTCAGAATGATTCTGTAGAGAACCTTATTGGTTTTAACATGATCAGTTACCGTTCCTGTAAGAATCTCTGGAAATCGTGTGTGGAACATCATACTTTCTTCCGGTTGTATGTCCCAAACCCTCCATCAAAGAAAATCTTCACCATTGGATCCAAGTTTCGCTACAGGTGAGTCACTGCTTCAGTCTCCTACCTCGCCATTAACAAGATGTAGAGGTTTTGGGTACACAGTTTTGGATACTAAAATCTTAAAAAATCCATTAATCCTAATGTTGTTGATTACTTCTAACTTTCTTAATGTTTATTGATAACAGTCTAAAACTGGTAATACTCTGTAAATCTGTAAGATACATGTAGTTGTACACAACATTTCCATCTAGCTAAGAAGCAAACAATATTTGGGATGTAGAGGCTAGATAAGACTAGATGTGAAGCATTTTGCAGGTTTATTTGTTGCTTCTGAAGCTAGTTACGGTTGTTCTGTACCCTGTCATCTGTCTGTCAGCTATTTATTTGAATCTGATCCTGAGGTAGGGATTAGTTTTGGTGAGAACCAGAGTGATGTCCTCTGTAATGTAATCGGTATTCACCAAATTTCGTAGGGTTCTGAACAAGATTGTCACCAAGCAAACTCCATACATATTTTTATAATGCCATATGAAAGAGCATATATTATTGAAGAATTCAAGTGTATGACCTGACATACTTCAAAATATTCCATGCCTGTAAAATTATAAATGCATGATCAACATTTTTTTCCATTACACAATGGCTGATGGCTAAAATCTATTTGGATTTGACATATACTTGACTTTGGCTGCTAGGTGTTGCATGCTTTGTGACCTTCACTTTCTCTACAGCAATATCTTAGAGATCTCTTTCTTCAAAGGCAGTAGGCAAGAGACGAAAGAATGCAATAGCTTTTATGACCTGAATGGGATTAATTTGCTGTGTTTTTCAGATTCAATAACTCGTGTGGTACTACTCATTTTTTTAACTACTGTAATATACCAATCCCAGAAAAAACAGCTTGCACATTTTACTTTCACAATTTGTAGCATGATCCCCATATTAAAAAAAAAAGATTTTATCTTCACAAGTTTGAATATTCTTAATTGATATCATAAGGAGACCAAACTTTAAATCTGGTTTCAAGATACCGTAAAAACACTTTAATTCTAAAGTAATATACCTGGTAAAGGACTGGGAATACATGAGGAGATATAACTTTATTGTGAAGTAATTGTAACAATTATCATAAAAGGAGATGTCGGGAACGTTGCAGATGTCACCGTTTTGTTTCGCAGCCTCTTCAGCCATTATAGAACTTTACCTGCTCTGTAATGGGTGGTAATTATCACTGGAACTTTCATCGAGCAACAAAGATTAGATTTTGGTTGTGGTTTGGGTAATTCTAAGGTTATTAATCACCTTCTGATCCCTGTCTGACCATTATATTATATAGTATTAACCTGGCTTTGTACTTATGTCATGCGATATATTGGCAAGTAAAAGATTGTTGCTCCTTTTAGAAGTGGCCATTGCATAGATAAAAATCATAAGGTCACACACTTGGCAGGTGCCCTTTCCGGATAAGTGATACTAACTTGATGGGACAAAAGCAATGCCACTGAGCAGGGTTAATTCACAGTGATTTCAGGAGCCCTTTTAAGATAAGTGATACTTAATTGATTGGACAAAAAAACAACTGTACTGAGCAAGGTTGATTCACAGTCGTTGTTTATTTGCAGTAAAAGAACCATTTCTGCTTGGTGTGAACGTTTTTCATTCAGTATATTTCGGGTCACCTGTAAAATGCTGTCTTTAAAATTGTGTTGAGACCTTGTTTACGATGTTGTTGTTGGATATATACAAAACTGCCTCACAGTCACCATCTACCAGTCTCTTTAAAAACGTCATCATGATTGGTATGCGCCATGATAAAACTGAATGGGACAACACAAACCATGATAAAACTGATCAGGACAGAACCATTGTTACATGCTTATTCAGGTTATCAATCACTGGGTTAAACAGTGTTGACGGGAATTGTTGACTGGGATATTGAAAAAATATTTTCAGTAAATGTTTTCATAGGTCATCAAGTAACTCTGGTCGGGGCAGTAAGAAGTTCTCTCGATATACCTACCAAAGGTAGGTGGTCCACATGGTCTGGATGGCTAAGCCACTTTATTTTGGCCGCTGATTTATGGGTGATATATAGTCCTGGTGTAGTGTTCGGCGGTAAACAAATTGAAAGTCATAAAAATTACTTGCTGTGAAATGGTAGTGTCCTACAGTAAAGGGTATGGTGGGTTGGCAGAGAATCTCACTACATAGTGAAGAAGCTCATTGCATAGTAAAGAACCTCTCTGAATTGCAGTGGTGTTCAGTATTTAAGATTTCTTTATATCTTTGATGTTTTACTGTCAGTGGATACTCATCATTATAGAGCCCTCTTTGCTAAGCTTAAATGCTTTATGTAGGCTCTATTCGCTTATGGGAAGAAGTTGTTTGAGGATATTCATTACCTTTTGTTCTTCAATGACACAGTATAAACTGAGACCTGGTGTCATGTTGTAAGTTTTCACACATAAGGTCCTTCACTGCTTTTGGTTTTGGTTGTGGTTTTCCTTTGCATTCAGTAGGTCATGCATCATGCAGTTGATGCTACTACATCTATATAAGTCAAATATTTCATCTTGTGCAGGGTAAAACAGTAAACAAACAATCATAGGTGTTAATTTGAAGAGCTGTTTGACAATAAAACAAGTAACCTATAACACTGCTAGATGTTGAGTCTGATGCATTGTAACAGTTATTACAAACCCAGAATTCCAGAGGCTCATGTCTCCCTGATCTACAAGTCACCTTGCTTACACAGTTGAATCACATTCTGGGATATTGTAGATTAGGAGAAAAGAGAAACTGATTCTGCTTCTTTCATCTTAGAGCATATGTGTAGATCTTCTCTCTCAATCTCCAACTCTCTTTTGCAAATGTGCCAGACATCTGATAAACCTGGAAATCGATAATATCATTCTGTATTTCCTCATTGTATTTAATGTGGTAAAAGAATTTTGTAGAACTAGGAAAATTATTGATGATATTCTTACTAATGGGCCATTTCCAGAGTTTCTTTTTTTTTTTTTTTACAATAAAGTCTGATATAAGTGGAATCCTTTGTCTGTAGGCACGTGATTTGAAGAATATTCTTTAAGATTAATTAAAGCAAAAGAACTACAAGTGAACAAGCTAAAGGGAAAACAGTGATATTTAATCAATACTTAAAAAAACAGTTTGCACTTCTGTTTGTCAAAATTTTATAATTTAAAAGTCAGTATTTTGTAATCCATATTTAAGAATTACAGTCGAAAACTCTGAATTCATCTATTACATTGTAACTCCCAAATGATGGACATTTTCAGTTGCTAAAGCCTTCAACTATGCAAAGTTATGTTTTACACTGAGATAAAATTACAAGTTTCCACACAGTAGACGATCTTCATATTTTACATGATATGAGCAGCCCAAGACTCGACATGCAACTCTTTGCCAGGATTTTATTTTGACGTTATTGCTTAAATTGTGATGTCACTGTCTAGTTCTTTATATCAAAATGAAACCCCTGGCAAAAAGTAACATGTCGAGTCTTGGGCGGCTTATATCTTATAAAATATGAAGATCGTCTATTTATCAACGTATAAGTATTTTTGCCAGTACACGATGAAAATAAGATTGTCTGTTACTGACATTGCTAATTACTGTTTAAGCGCAAATTGGAACTGCTGATCTAAATATTATAATCTAGCAACTTCATAATATTTGTTAATAGGTAATAGATACCACATTATGTTCATGTAAAGTTAAGTTTTCTTACTGCATCGGGGTTTTTTTTTTTTTTTTTAATATGGCAATGTTGAATTTTCTTCATTTCAGTTGTTTAAACTCAGATATTTTCCTACCAGTGAATTAACTAATTTTCTAGAAGTATGAAAGACTAAAACTTTATTTAAATTGGCCAAGTTAAACTTCCTGTTAGGAAAATGGCTTCTTGGTTTCAGGTTTGGGTTTAGGTTTGCTTGCCCTTGGTAATGTGTTCTAACGCTAGGGTTTTGTTACAGTGGTAGAACTGAATACCAAACTTTGGAAGAAAACAAACAACGAGCTAAGCTTGACAGGGCCTTCTCCAGGTGAGGCAGGAAGCATAACTCTTCCATCTTTATATTCATGTGGTGTAGATTAGGTCATGACCGTTCTCTCCCTTTAAAGCTGTTCAGTCCATGCTTTATTGCGCTTCTTAGCTTCATTTTCATTCTCATTTAATGTAGCCATATATAAACTTCACAATCAGGAAGACTCATTGCATGAAATTCTGTCCTTTTTTTCATATCTCTGTTCTGATATAATGACATAATAAGTCAGGAGTATTATTTCTCTGCAGTTCAAAGGTAAATCTTCATCAGAGGCTCTGTAAAGGAGATCCTTTCAAATAGATAGGTGTATGTGAGATTTATTTGTAGTTTTCAATTATTACACATTACAAGAAGTGCACAAACCTATTCCTAATGCCTGAACTAGATTAGAGACATGCAGCCGCTATTCCATTACACTCTCCTTTATTGCAGTAGGATCATTTTTAAGTGGACCAAAACATTTCCCCACCTCTGACAGCTTGTTCAGGAGTTTGCTTGCATGTAACCCATTGAAATGCATGTAAATTCTTAATTTTCATAACTATGATCAGTTCTGTAATTTTTGTGAAGTAGATCAAAATAATTTTTGTTTCATGTTGTGATTAATACAATTTTCAACTCATGTAAGTTAATGTTTAATAAGGAATTAAAACAAAAATGTTCTTATGAACAGTGATATGAAACCTTCAAAAGTCTTACTGAGATGTTAAGGAATTTAATTGCACCTGAATGAAAAATTCTGCTATCCTTATTTTGCTCCTGAAATATGTATAGTAACCTAGTGACAGCAGAAAGAGACCTTATTCTATTTCTTCAGTTCACATATGCAGTGGGCATAGTTAAACCAGTTAGGTGATATGGTCCTGTGCTAGAGGTTCTAGGTTCAAGTCCTGCTGGTTATAATTATCTGTCCTGCATTTCGGGTGAGACCGTAAAACCATTGCCGTGCTGTATTATATAGGTCTATACATGTATTTCTGTGCATAGCAATAGGCAGATTTCATTTCTTGGTGTGACATAAAATAAGAATCATACAGTATATCAAATCTGTTGGCATATGGAGTCTTTCATTTTGATAAATGTATTTCAGTTACATTTATCTCATAAATTTGACGTTACAAGTACTACTTATGAGGACAGAACCTGAGTCTTACCTTTTTACCTGTCAGAGACGGATACATATAACCTCTACAACAAACTTGTGGAGGGTGTACTGGAATTAGGTTGTCAGTCTGTACGTCTGTCTATAGTCATGGAAGTTCATCACACTTTTTCCTCATATAGAATATTGGATTGAAACTTGGTACTTTTCTGGCCAAATTTGAATTTTGTTGTGATTGGTCTTCCTTTGACGGGTTTATAGCTCTTTGTTTTAAGATACTGCTTTTTGGGTGGGATGGGGGATGAAAATGATGAAAATCCAGTTTAGCAAATAGTTCTGGTTCATTTTGCTTAGCACTTTATTTCCTTCTTCTTACTGATTTGGCATTGCTGAGGATTGAAGGCTTTGGCTTTTGGGTATGTAATCCAACTGTGGTTTCTAGATTCCTTGTCTTTTGAATGTTCAGTTCAGACTTAACATGCCAAATTTAAGGTAATGTTTCAAGAGAATGTTTTCCAAATTCGGAACATGTACAGCTAGTGTGGCTGACAAATTGTACATATCTAAAAGTGTTGAATATATGAACTAGAATAGTATTAATTGTGCCATTCATAGGCTTTACAGAAACTTAATAGATTGAAATCCTTAAGGAAGGAGACAAAAGGAGAAAGGGGGGGGGGGGGGTTGTCCTACGGTATTATGGTAATTTGATTACTAATCTTGCAACCTTTGTTGGATCCCTGTTGTTGGTTTGGATTCAAGTAAGGAGATTTATTTTCTTACCTCTCTATTTGTCCTTCAGATGAGAGAGAGAGAGTATAATCTGAATTAAGGGTCAGTCACAGAGACATGTAGAATGCCCCTCTATGGTTTTGGGTGTGTTCATCACAAAAATAAAAACACAGCCATTCATAAGGCAGTGAATACAGTTGAAATAGTCTTGGTGTGGAATGAATTAATGAATAAAATCTTTCCTGAGGTAAATTCATGGAATTATTTGATCACACTGACCTTCATTGTGTGAGATAGAAACTTCAAATAATTTTTTGAGGACAAAGAACAAATATACTTGTATATCAGTGAAAATTCTTTTTCAGTCTCATTTTACTGTTGTTTTTTATGTGTATATATTTCTCTTTACATTTTTGCTCAAAGGTGTGTGTTGTTTTATCCAATTTTATTTTAGTTCAGAAGTGCAGAATCACTTGTGTACATTTCGGGCATTTGTTCATGATGTGTGTATATCAGAACCAACCCCCCCCCCCCATATGTATCATCCATTTGTCTATTTTACTTGACTGTTTACCTTTTTAACCTCTTTTTGGGAATGTCTCGGTCAAAATTTTATTCCATGTAGTCCATATGATAAATAAGGGAAAGGGGATGGCTTGTGGGTTTGGTACTACAAGAAATGCAGAAATGTTAACGATACATTTACGTCAAGCTTTATCTTGCTGATATACAACTGTATTATGCATTCAGTGTGAATTGAAACTTCATGACCATGACCTGTATTGTCATGTTGAGTGACTACAGACAGATTTTACATTTAGTCTCTCTAGCATACAGATAAAGATACATGCCTTAAAGTTGGTCTTCACAATGATAGATAGTCTTCGCTGAGCCATTTAAATGTGACCAAGAATTAATGACCCTAACTCCACATACCATTGAACATAAATTGATATTGCATTTAGCTTTGTTGCTGACATACACATTCTGAAAACTTGGTTGCAGTCTGGTTGTTTGACAGTGTTTTATTGTATTTTACAAAAAAGAAATGATGCTATAGTAAAGTACTGCCTGTTCAGTATTTACAGATTATTCAATTTCTTGTTGTAATACAATACTTGTCAGAGTGGTGTAATGGTCATTGTTATACATTGTATATACAAGATTTTGCCTTGTTTTAACACAACTAACTTCTTATATTTTATTTAACTATTTTGATTATGATTAACTCTTTCACCCTCGAATAATTGGAATGGAATCATCTTTAACATTGTATGGGATAAAACCAAAAGGGTCTGAGGGGTGAATGATTGTGTGAAAAATTAAGTATAGGTGTATAAATGCTTTTTTTCATTTTAAACAACTTTCATATCAGGGTTTGACAAGACCAGCTGTCTACTATCTATAATATAAAGAAAGTGGTTGAACATTTTATGGTCTTTTTCTTCTCAAATTTTATGTTGTATGTATGTAAGTTCTAGAAGAATTTTCTGTTTATTATTAATATAAATTGTATTCATCTCGGTATAGTTTCACCATAGTTGAAGAGAAAAGTAATAAAGCAGCAGAAATCCTGAAATATGATATGAGATGGTATAAAAAGGGATCTATTATAAAAAAAGTGTAGCAAAGTAGACTTTATATTATGTTTTTGCTTTTACAGATCTCCAAGTAAAAAGTTTGCTCGGCGGACAGTGAGTGGCCATACCAGAGAAGTGATTATTCAGGAAAAGAACTATATAGACGGTTATAGAAATATTCCTAAATCTCAAACATTTTCTGGTACGACGTCGAGTCGACCACAAAGCACAGGAAACTCTATCTCAAATCACTCATTTAATCGTTATGATGGTGTCAGCAATCAGACAAGAGCGACGTTACCACACGACTACAAGATCGGATCATCTTCAAGGACTTCCCTGCATTCGGAAAAGTCAGATGAGTAAGTACTTATAATGGAAGATCTACAGTAAAACATAGCCTAACACTTCAGTTATATTCCTAACCAAGTTACACATGTTTTCGAAGAAGCCAGATGTCATATGACCAATTGGATGATCACCAGATCTAACTTTTACTGCTTTTATAACGTAGTTTCATTGTGACATCATAATTAAAACCATGTATGACAAGCCATTTGTTTATGACGTCATAATGAAAAAGTGTACCAAAAGGTGCATGTAAGGCATTTGACGATCAGTCAGTTGTAGCAACCACTTTGAAATACCTTTACTCAAAGTACCAAGGAACTTCATGTGATTTTCATGTTTTCTTAGGTGGCTACCGGATACAATATATATTTTTTCAGGGAAAAACTATTTTAATCCAAAAAATCCGAAAAAAATAAAAAGCCAAACAAAGACACCTTTGAAACAAAACAAGTTTCTGATATTCATAAGGAATTTTTGTTGACCAGTCAGAAGTTATGTAAGAGTAATATGACTGGAAATCTAATCAAGTTTTGTGCAGTTAGTTTGTAAGCAGTATGGGAACCAATCACAAAATGATTTCAAAGGCGTTGTGATGTAAAAAGCTATTGAAGTGATGTTTCAGAGAGCCCTGTGACGCGAAAGCCAATTGAATGATACAAAGTGACAATAGATAAGGGTGGACATTATACTGTATGTTGTCTTATACAGAGCTCCCTAATTAAACATCTCATTTTGCAACTTTGAACAAGATAGATAACGAATCCTGTAGGTATCTTCTACAGATAAGCTTAAATAAAATTTGAGTAGCCTGTAATCACTCTCAGGTAGATTTCTGTAAATCAGTACACATTTTTAGAGCTCTTGTGAACCCTTTAACAGCAGAGACTTATTTTATTTCAATTACCGAGATTAGAGTTATCTCCCGCTTTGTGTGCTCAGAACTTCGCTATAGGTAGTGAAGTGGCATTGAGGAGATTGTAACCAAACTTGGTATGGGAATGCTTGACAGGGCGAGATAAGATAAGAGGATGGAAAACATTTCAAGGGTTTTATATATACAATGTTCTTCAACAGTGAGCACAACATCGACGATGGCTCTTTTACATGACAAATAATCTTCCAGTGACAGGTGTCGTCGCGATAGTACCGAATGAATGTAGGGTAGTGAAGAGTAGTGCTAAGATGTGCAAAACGTCTGTTGAAGTGCTCAATGCATGCATTGTTACCTGACTTTGATAAGAGTCAGAGTGTGGTCCCTCTATTTCATTTATGCCTTACATGCCCTTACAAAGAAAAAGATGGTTCTTTGGTATCAGTTCTTACGGCCGAACCTGGGATCGTACCCGGTTGTCTGCAAGAATTCTTCTATTGCCATTTATTGTGGTATGCTTCCCCTATTTGCCACCTGTCATTCGAGTAAGGGAGTATAAACCGATATCACGAGTATTCGTTTTTTACATGAAAGATCCTCACTGCTTCAGGTGGGAGGTTGCATATGTCAGATTTTTGAAGCCCTGTGCCGTGCAATAGCAGCCACTGTGTAAATTTGGTAATTATGATCTGGTGTAATATAAGGGACAATCAAATGCGCTTTTAGCGCAACCAAATGTTAGCAAGAAAACCGAAATAAAAAAAGTTTATTTTTGTATACAATGTATTATTATAGGCAGTTGGCGCATCACGGACAGCAAATGCATGTTTCTCTGAAAAAAATACCCACGCACCGTGTACCGACAAACATACGTAACGACACAAATATTTGGATTTCTGCTTGCCTATTCCTTCTATTTCTACCATGTTGGATTAATAGATGTATTGCTAACAATATTTTGAAATTTACAGTAAAAGTGTGTTTTGTGTATTTGGATCACTATCTGAATGTTCTAAATTCGAATCTCTTTTCGAATTTCCAAAATTGATGACTTCAAGTTCAAGACCGTTTCAAATTTTTTTTTTTACAAAATGTATTTCTTTTCAAATTAATCTTCTTCATCTATATTCAGAATTTGTCACAGTATTATAGTTGAGAGATTACGAGTGCTTGTTTCAAATGAGCTGTTTGAAAATGGTAAAGATATAAAGGAAAAAATACGTATATTATTTGACTCGCAAGGTGGCCGACGGCGCGAGGGAACTCCATCAAATTGACCCGTGGAAACCTATCTATATTATAAATTCTCAAACGCAAAAAACGTGGTGAATTAAAAGATTAAAACGCTGTTTTATATTTATCTATAACAATCAAATTATGATGTTTTAAGCTTATCTCTATCACAATTACAGAAGAAAGCGTGTTAGTGCGATGATTATCACTGGATATTCACTTCACACCTTGAATTACCCGTAAAACCAATTTTTTTTCTGGATGGTAAGCTTGGTGTTAGTGCAATATAAGTTATTAGTACCGCACTGTTAAGCAAGCGAAGAAACTGTAATATAAATCATATAGCTCCTGTATACGCTTTGAAACCCGTGTGGTAAAATTATAATATAGTATAATTTATTTGTGTACTTTAAAAAAAAATAAAATATACATGATACAAAGTACAAGCTATAAATGAACAAACTGATGTACACGTCAAAGTATAAATACAGAAATGATAGAAGTAAAGAATATTTTAATATATCCCACGAACAAAATACATGTATATGCCTTGCAGAGTCAATGAATCCTAATGTTTTTTTATTGTCGCCATCCTTATTCTTCTAAAACTCTTTCGAAATCTCCTTTATAAAGAAGCTCATACAGAATGCATTTCAAAGGAGAATGTTCACTTTTATCCGCATTAATCGCGGGAATATTCATATTCTGAAGTAAAGCAATAATCGAATGTCATTTATTTTTTGCTCTATTATTTATATAAGTCCCAAAAGCTGATTAAATTTTGATAAACTGCCTAAGAGGTCTTTCTTGTGTATGACGAGAGTTTAATACCCGGTAACTAAATTTATACATTTTCATAATGAAATTTCCGCAATATATAAAACGTGTCCGTGGTGTTACATTGACGTCGTATACTTTGTTAAAGCATTTTCATGAATTATAAATAATATTAATAAAGTCTTCTTATAAATAGATACAAAAATACATTTTGAGGATGACTTCGCTCAAATTGTAACCTGCAAATAGAAGATTTTGAACGCTACATCCGCCCTATATATCATGTCGTAGGAACTAGTAAAGCCCCCCACCTCCTTGAAGAAAATCGGGCATACTGCTTTGCTGCTGTCGGTCGGTCGGTAGGTCCGTAACCTGAACAGTTTCCGTTCATTATCTCCGCAACGGGTGCTCATATTGAAATGAAATTTGGCATGCAGATACATCATCAGAATATTTATGTCTATGTATTCCTCTCTCTTTCATTATCATTATTTTATTGGGTATTAATTTACAATTATCAGTATTTGATTACAAGTTCTTTGCAAATTTTGGAAGGTGCTTATGATGAGAGGTGTTTATTTGGGAGGGGGGAGTTGTTTTTATTGGGGGTGGTTTGGTCTTGAAAATCACACTATACCATCTCAAATTCTCAGGAATATTGTCCATGTACTTATGTATATAATAAAAGGGATTGCTCATTGTTGCCATGATGAAGGCACTTTCTGTTTATGTATTTCATGTATTCATATTATTGTTATTTTGAAAAGATACAAATAAGAAGTCTGTCAATGTAGTACTTGCTGTAATGAATAAGCTTTGGGGTTGTGATGCTGGCGATCTGGTTTGATTCCTTGATTACGCTGCTTTTATGTTTAAGAGATTGGTAACCACCATCCCCCCTCTAATTCTCCTCCTCCATGTCACGGTATGACTGACAAATAGGGAAGTAAAAGTTACCAACCATGAATGTGTGTTATTTGACGTGATGCTTTCATTTACAGGGAGTTTGTTACTTAGGTTAAACGGGAGTTCTCTAGATCTAGGACAGAGATTGATATGTCGTGTTCTAATATTTTACTTGGCGGGGGTGGGGGTTGGTAAATACAAAGAATTAGAACATGACGGATATAAAAGCTCATTTACAGCAGCAATTTTGTCGCGCGACATGACAAGATTTGACAATTAAAATCAATAATTTTGTTGATTGTGCCAAGAAGAAGACGAAGGTACGAAATGATATTTTAGGACAAAAAATGTCGCGAATATGATTAATACATAGACAAATCTGGCAGTAATGATTCTTAACTTAAGCTCCTAATGTTGCTGAGGGACTGTCGAAATTGCATTTCGTAAATTGATTTAACGAAACTATTTCCAATGGATAATAATCTCTGCCATAAGAAATAGGCTCATCATGGAAGTGCATTTATTTTAAATGATAGAATTTGAGTATTGAGAGTCGGAGAGATTTATGATAAAAGCTAGGAGAATGAGATTGTATTATACTTGCACAACTTTGATGTAGCGTGGGCCTGACTGGAATATTTTATGCAGATAATCTAGAAAATTATTTTCTTTTACTGCATTCGATATAACAAATACTAAGGATTGAATTTAAGACAATGAATACATGTTACGTGTATAAAATATCACTCATAGATAGACAAGATATATTGAATGTCGGTGCTGCGGCTTTAATGAACATTAACTGTCAACTGATTTGAATTAACAAATATTTAGTGGAGAGCGAAAAGGGAGAAAAGAGCAAATTATAGCTATATATTGTAGCCAGCCTATTTTGTATTATGTAGACATGTGAAATCCCACAGACACGTGACCTCTAAGACGTGAGGGAAAATCAATCATGTTATATAATCACGATTCATTTTCCTCTCAAGCAGCTTGTCGAATGGATATAGAACGCCGTCGTGTGTCTGTCCGTATGTTAGTTCGTGTATCCGTCCGTCTGTCCTGTGTATATTGAAATAGCTATTGATTATTATTTTGCAGCAAAAGTTTATAGATTTTGGTGTAGGCATTACTTCCCATGTAAGATCCATATTGATTGTCAAGGTCGGAAGTCGAAGTTAGGCGATGGAATGTTCTGCCTTGTGGTGCTTTTTCAGTTTGTATATACTAGTAGATCTACAATTGGATGATATCAAACGAGTAAATAACATCAATACTTCTCATGCGCTGATGTTACTTCGACATGTTTTTGTTAAACACTAATAAACCAATTTGACATTAGTCATGGCTGGTAATCACAAAGTCACCTTATATATGAAAATATACCTGTTAGCTATTAATTTCAATCCCAATTGCCATTTTATTGTCAATTTGTTTTTATTTAATTCAAACCCTGGTACTTTTCATTGGCAGGCTGGGAAATATTTTGTTCAGGCTTGTAAATGTTGGATCGTCGACAATAGAAATAAAATCCGAACACGAACCGTGTGATGTATTTGAACTATTACGGAACATTTAATTGTGTGAATATATTAGTTTACTATTTTTCTATTAAGTTTGTCCAATCTTACAACGCGTTGCCAACATCATACCATGACGTCGAAGATCACGCTCAAGTGCGAGGGGATTTAGAATTTATATACCTTGAACACGAAATTGTATTTTAATAAACTTCAATTAAACATTTTACAGTTTCAATAAAACGTTTATAGATTGAAAGGAATCGTTAAGGACAACAAAAGCTACCTGCATACCACACCTAGGACCAATGAATTGTACAAGATCGATCCATTTAAGACGTTTTGTCAATTAGATATAAAGTTTGAAGACCACGATAACGAGGGGATTACTGTGATGTTTTAAAGTCTACAGAAGAGATATTAACATTGAGATCTTGCAGTAGGGTTGTAACGAGAGGGTTGGGAAGTAACAAAATTTGGAGTGCTGTGTTATAGTCAGAGTAACAGGGTTTTGCAAAGCTTACTGTGTGTTCGTTATAATAGTTCTCGAACTCTGTTTCAGATATTGCCCCACCCCACCCCCCATCGCATAACTCTTGCTTTCTCACACCCTGTCTCAGACCTTATTTTATTATCTACACTTGGTATTCTTTGTATACATCGTTTCAGACATCACCCTGAAACATCACCCTGACCAGGATCCTTGACTCGGTAGATTTCTCACACCTTGTTTTTGACTTCACACCTGAGCAGGACTCTAAATTTACAGTAATGGAACATAACACCTGCCACCTTAATGGATTTCAATTAGACATACGTTTTATATCGATCATTGGAATCGATTGATCGTCTACTTTAACAATTATATCTGATTCACTAGTCCTTTCTTTAATATCTAAGGTAGACGGAAAATTCTTGATCGATGTCAGACTGAGTTTTTATTGTTTCCTTTTATGGAATAACGTCGCAGTTTGTTTGTTTGTTTGTTTGATTATTGTTTTACGTCACTCCACGATTATTTCACGTATATGGTGACGGCATCTGCCTGATGCATTGCATACAAATTTAGACCTTTGCAACGGACCCACCCGAAGCAGTGAGGGATCTTTTACGTGCCACGCCTACCGTGACACGGGACCTCGGTTTTTACTGTCTCATCCGAAAGACAGAACACCGGTGTGCCCCGGGCGGGAGTCGAACCCGCGACCTCTCGATCACGAGCCGAGCACCTTATCCACTAGGCCACACCGGCTTTAACGTCGCAGTAAAAGATATATATATATATATATATATATATATATATATATATATATATATTTATATATAAATATGTGTGTGTGTGTGTGTGTGTGTGTGTGTGTGTGTGTGTGTGTGTACAGTCTGGTGAAATTTTATGACATTCCGTTCTTTCGTTACATTGATAAAAAGGAATTCTGGAAATGTAATAAAAGTAACATATTCGTGTTCTTCCGTAACACGGGGCCATAGAAGTTAAAATTTTTTATGACGACTTGATGATAGGCAATATATGAAACAGAATGAAATTGCTTTGATTAATTTTATTCGTATATTGATAAAGTGTGAAGATTCAACATGCCTGAAGATGGTCAATTTCGATTTATCAAGATTTCATATAAAGGCTTTAATTATTTCGACATCCCTCGCTAGGGGTAGCTCGTTCACTGCGATAAGATGTGTAGAGGTGAGAGAAAAATTTATGATTCTTCTAAGTAAAGGTTGTATTATTTATTGCCATGTAAAGGTGTGATATTGGGCCATAAATTATGATGAAACTTGTTACTCACTTGCGATATAGCTAGTATGACAAGTGAGAACGTATCAAATCAGACGCTTTAACGATGCTGATCGCTGCCTCAAATTTCATTATGGGTGACATGGTATATATGTTTATGGTCGATTGTGAACCTCTGATGTTCCGTTTTGAGTTCTATTTATAAAAAAGACCCTCCATATGTAGTAGAGTGTTATGTATCTGATTGTTTAGAAAAGGGGGGGGGGGGTTATAGCATGTGCTTGCTCAAATGGTAATTCTACATTTAAAGGATTCTTAGTTGCTTACTAAGTATTTTTTACATCAGATGAAAAGTAGGTGCATAACTTGATGTGGTGAACAAAAATAATGGTAATAATGATAATAAAATAAATACATAAATATAGGTAACATTCCATCCTAAAACTTATCCATAAATGTACCCGTCCTGTTGTTTTTACAATTTATGTGTGTCCTGTCTCTTTCGACGTTTAATATTTAGAGCGTTTTGATTATAAAGAAGGTTTTACAAAATATTGGAATCGAAATGCGCGCGTCCGTTATATAAATAAATATATACAGCAGCCATATGAACGTCAGTTGTCCATATTAGCCTGATGTTTGTATAAAATTCTTTGCATCTTGAGCCTTAATTACCTTCGCCTAGCCGGTGAAGGGTTTATCAATATGAGCCCATTATAGAATCACAGAGGGGGTAAATATCTCCTTGCCCTAACAATAGAAATTGCATTAAACCAATATGCAAATGAGTCTGCTTTATTCAGAAGACTATCGTTATTCTTCGCCTTTCATAACGCTCAGTCCGCGCTGTCATCCCCTCCTTAGTTACCATTCCTAATAGATTGTTCCATCCGAGGGGTTATATCATGTTTTACTGCATGTCCCGTTGTGAGGTGATTTGCACAATTTACTTTTGGAAGTCGAATTCAGCCAGAGGTTTGAGACCTTTAATAACCCATGTCTGATTGACCCGTTTTCCAATCTTTAATACTTGTCTTGTATCAGCAATTTTAACAGATTATCGATAAGGGGAAATAACTTGGTATATTCTTCAGAAAATCGAACGTAATATGCATGTAGATTCTGAACTTTCGCTGTCCGGATATTGATCATAATAGTTGCCCTTATATTCAATATAGAGATATATAGAGAGCGAGCGGGGTTTTTTTCTCTGAATTGTACACGGGTCAAACAAGGGATTGGAAATGGTATAGCGACATCTATTTGATTCTTGTCAGTAACAAAATTATTGTACTTCTATTATGCAAATAGGTGCCTGACACAGTGCTCGAAATTTATACCTTTACACAGGTCCCAACCGAGGCATTGAGGGATTATTAACGTGTCGTGCTCACCATGACACGAGACCTTGGTTCAAGTTCGAAAGACTTGACATTGACTCGTAGTCGGGAGCTATAGTTCACGAGGTCAGCATCATATCGATTGAGCTACGCCGACTTAAAACATTGTCACTCGGGAGCTATAGTTCACGAGTTCAGCATCATATCGATTGAGCTACGCCGACTTAAAACATTGTCACTCGTAGTCGGGAGTTACAGTTCACGAGTTCAGCATCATATCGATTGAGCTACGCCGACTTAAAACATTGTTGTAGATGAACACTTGATTATCGTTCAGAGAAATGTAGATCTCTCTCCAGATTGGACCACAATGTTTCAAAAGATTTTAGTCTCATGTTTCCATGAGACAATTGGACTGAAAAAAGGTTTTTTTTACGCCGCAGTTTATATTGGTTCTGTCTGCTTTAATGTAACCCCTGCAAAGCAGTGCAACATGTAAGGATTACTTCGTCTGTCTATCTGGTAGGTGTCACATTTCAGGATACCAGTCGACATTGATTGATTGATTGATTGATTATTGTTTTACGTCACACCACGAATATTTCACGTAAATGGTGACGGCATCTGCCTGAAGCTTAGCATACAAATTTTGACCTTTGCAACGGACCCACCCGAAACAATGAGGGATCTTTAACGTAACACGGGGCCTCGGTTTTTACTGTCTCATCCGAAAGACATGACACCGGCATGACCAGAGCAGGACTCGAACCCCGGCCTCCCGAGCAGGAGTCCGACGTGATACCACTAGGCCACGCCGGCTTACCAGTCGACATGCATGTTCCTTCGAACACTCTTGTTTAAGAGATTGGTAACGTCGTGCGTCTGTGTCGCGTCCTTGAAGGCAGTGAAAAAGTAATATATCTATTTAACAAATTATTGGCATAATTTCAATGCTAAACAAAATTGTCACAAATCTCCCTGTATGGCGATTTTCACCTTTACATGATCACCAGTACCCGGGGATTGAGAGTACTCGGCCACCTTATTGATCTTCTCACATTCCTTATAGTTTGTACATACACTATATACCTATCCCTTAAGTAAACACGAAATCTTTACTGAAACACTCTCTGATCAAAGTGATTCTACGCCCGCGTTAAAATCATTAATTTATTTAATACAATGTATTATTTCTCAGTAGTAGACTAAGTGAACTGGAGATGCTCTACGTCATGACAATAAGATATATTTTTTTTTTTTTGTGAAAGCAATATTCCGCAAGTATTTTATTTGTTTTTACTATTTACAATTCGAGGTTCAATATTCGATACGCCTGGTCAGGTTGATCCGAAAGCCTATTCTGATGATCGAGATCGGAATTAGATCTGCTCCTCCAATATTCCGGAATTTTATCTTGTCCAGGCTAATATTGCTGTTGGGAGTATTTGCATTCTACAAACACCTCTTCATTTTACTTCGTTAGTGCTTTTGTTAAAACGCATTTTGGTGTTTGATTTATGTCAGTATGTAACTGCTTGTTGCATATGCAGTGAGTTTAACATCTTTTTGATTCCTTTGAACTACCTTGACATGATACCTTTACACGATTATCAATATTGATTGATCAGTTTTGGTGCATCACTCTATACTGTGTACATAATCTGTGTGCATTAACTAATTACAAATCACGATGCAGTATTTATCACCATTGATGCGATTCATATATCTAAGCATGCTATTTCGTTGTCATTGCACAACGTAGGATGAAACGTTCAGCAGGGAATTCCAAACACACCTACATGAATGTAAATATAAACAATTTACACTATAGATTTTATCGGTTGTTATGTTAGCAGAATAATTGAGAAAGTTAATTGATAGTGTAATGGGAACCAGGTGAAGTATACATATATAATAAGAGAGTAATTAATACTTTTCCCTTGTCCATTTATAGTATGATTTCGTAGTGCTTTCGTGGGATACAGACGACTTTGGTTCGAGTCCCAATAGGGTTACTGCATTAGAAGATCATGTATGACTGAAAATGATTGAAATCGGCACGAAAAAAAAAACCACCCCAAGGAAAGTGGTTGGTTGGTTGATTGGTGTTTTACGTCGCTTTCAACAATATTTCAGTTATATCGCGACATGGAATAAGGAGGTTACCAATCTCTTAAACATAGTGGCGCAACCCGGAAATCGAATCCGGATCGTCGGCGCCGCAAGCCAAGCGCTTAATCACTACACCAAGCCTGCCCCCCGCCCCCCGCCCCCCCCCCCCCGCACCAAGGAATGTGTACCTAGTTTGTATGTGATAGTTATACATAAGAGAAGTGTTAGCTATATCCACGATTTGGCAAGATGTATGGTTTACTTGTGTCTGTGCAAATTTTTATTTCTAGAGTGCTTTAGTGAACAATGCTTGCGGGGGTGGATACCCAGTCAGTCGTTAAACAAATCATCAGGAATGAAACGATTTAAGGTCTTTATTTCCAGCTCTCCTGCCATACGTCAATGCTTAATGAATGTGTCACTTTACCCGGTATCAACTGTGTTTCATCTTGAGTTTTTAGCCTAAATTTATCAAAAGTTAATTATGCATGCTCCAGAAATATCGAGTCTGAATGCTGAATCTGAGTCATAATAATTCAATCAGGAAATTCTAATAAAAGTCATGTTAATCAATCATCTAGCATGCAGACTTCATCCTGTGGACTTATCGCCTATATGGGAGTCTGTATTGGGCATCTTACCATGGTCCGCTGCTAGATAACGCACTCGCCAAGGCGTTTAGAAATTAACACTGAGAGAGTAAACAATAATCGATAAATCGATTTTCAAAAGTATATCACCCGATTTCAGGTCATGTAAATAATAGATCGCGGATATTTATTATTGACTTTTTACTGATCAATGTAGCTACATGGTGAAATTCATGAACGCTATGACACTTTCGACAAAATGGGATCTGTATTTCTATGGTATTGTTATATATAATATGATATTGTCGTGGAACGCTTACTCAGCACGCAGGCCTTATAATGGGCAACCAGTGTTTCCAGCTTTTGTTTATCACAATTGTTAGCAATCACTCAAAGTAATAACTTTCCAAATCGTGTGTATTGTTTGCTACCTGAATTACCCGGCATGTAAATAACTGAATCGGTTTAACGTTGTCGTGTAAGGAGATAGTAAGTAGTTGGTTCCAGTGTGAGGGGTGGTGGTCCGGGTAGAGCTCGCGTGTTCTATACAGAAGGATTACATGCTACAGGGAGATGCGGGTAGTTTAAACTTTTCTATAGCGGGGTATACATATATATATGATCGTGGAGATAATCTGTCGTCTTTTGTTCGCCATGCCGAAGTGAGCGCCGTGTTGACTTTCTTTTCTTGCTTATAAGTAATACTATATTTGCTCCGCTATGACCATACTTTGGTCGCACCTCCAACGGACGTGTAAAGAAATTGGTGTTTTATGTTGTTGGAGTTAAAGCTTTTTTTTTATTTCAAAATCATGGCCACTATTGGAATATGATATTACCATTGAGGAAATTTTCTAACATAGCAGAGTGGATTTTCTCGCGTGGAATAACGATATTTAAATGGGGAAAAGTGCCAGTTTAATTTGTGGAAGGTAGGTGCTAGAACAAAATATTGTTTCCTTGACAACGGCGACATTCTCTTTTCTACAGAGGAAGATATTTTTTCCCAACATATTCAAAACATCAACTATCATATCTTTTCATAAAATAGAATGTTTCAATTCTTTGAAAAATACTGAACATTTGATCACCATATTATTAAAGGTTTATACAAGTATATTTCCATAGAAACTGATAATCTTATTCGAATTGATTCTAGTTAATACTGAATTTAATTGAAAAACAATACAGTTTGAATTTTTTTTGAGTTGCCAGTGTTCTCATCCATAGACACAGGTTTGGTGTAGCGACTAAGCACTTTGTTTGACATGCAGGAGATCTGGGTTCGAAACCAAACTGTGCCACTATGTGTAATTGGTTGAATACCTTTTGAATCCACGTTGCTATGAAATTGTTAAAAAAACAAAGTAAACTCCCAATGAACAAGAACAATCTTATTTCATGGCATAAGGAAATGAAAGGAAAGTGTTGGTAACCGTTTAAGGATGTAATGATAAATAATACCCCATGTTGGGCTCTAACTGAACAGAAGCCGGCGTGGCCTAGTAGTATCGCGCTCGCCTCCTGATCGGGAGGCCGGGGTTCGAGTCCCGCTCTGGTCATGCTGGTGTCTTGATTTTCGTATGAGAGTAAAAACCGAGGCCCCGTGTCTGGTTCGGATGGGTCCGTTGCAAAGGTCCAAATTTCTATGCCCCGCATCAGGCAGATGCCGTCACCATATACGTGAAATATTCGTGGTGTGACGTTAAACAGAAATCACTCAATATAGTTAAAACGACTGTCACCCGTTCCCCCTTTCTATCGATGAAAAAATCAGTCTTCAGTGGATTTAATGCCAAGACACATCAAAGGGTCGAAATCTTCCTGTTCAGATGTGATGGTTCCGTGTAGTAGGATAATTTGACCTAAAACATCAGGAATTACGACGTGGTTTGAGTGCGAATACGTGATGTGTATGATGCAGAGTAATTGTGATCGGCATTGTCGATATCTCGTTCCCACCCTGGTACATCTAGCCATTACCAGTGTTTTATGTATATGTAGATGCACTTCCTGGAAACCTGGACGAGTTTATGCAGGGATAAATGTAGATGCATTTTATGGACACCTAGATGAGGTTATTCAGGGATAAATGTAGACGTACTTCCTGGAAATCTGGAGCAGGTTAGGAAGGGATACATGTAGATGCACTTCCTAGAAAGCTGGACGAATTTATGTAGAAATAAATGTAGATGTACTTCCTGGATACCTGGACGAATTTATGTAGGGATAAATGTAGATGTACTTCCTGGAAACCTGGACGAATTTATGTAGAGATACATGTAGATGTACTTCATGGAAGCCTAGACGAGTTTTTGAAGGGATACATGTAGATGTACTTAATGAAAATCTGGATGGGTTTACGAATGGATAAAATGATGAGTTTTTATTGTACAACTTATCCTTAAGTGATGTTTGGGAGGGTTATTCCATATATTTATTGCATAATATGGTGACTTATCGAAATTAGGTTACACTGGTGTAGTGATTAAGCGCTTGAAAAGTAATATGTACTATTTGTGTTCAATACACAGATTGCAACATTATGTTAAAGAAGATGATCATATCATTGTTATGACCCGAGAACGAATATTTTGGTGCATATAATTTTGCCCTTTCCGCCGGTTTGTCATTTTGTGGCAAACACTTTAAACTTGGCTGTAACTTTTGAATGACCAATAACAGGTTTTCAATATTTTAATTGTATATTCTTGGTGGCAGTAGCTTTCTACTTGCACTTTTTTTCAACTTTGACATTTGACCTCCTATTCAAACACTTTTAAATGACTGTCGTTCGAGGACATCAGTGTTTCACAAACACTCCATGTTTAATGTTGCGATATGACTGACAAATTGTAAACCCCTCAAAAAACCTCAAGAAACCCAGACCATCCCCACTGAAAGTGACGTGTGGATGGGCATGTGTTTAAGTACTTGGACCCACAATCGTGGTAGTTCGGTGAGAAAAGGGAACATTTGTTATTTCTTTTTACAACTTTCCATGTGAAAAATCCAGTTAATTGTTTAAATCGGAGCGTTAAATCAGCAACACCCAAGAACAAGTTCTTAAAATCCTCGGTATGTTCTATGTTAACCCGTATACGAGATTCAGTTAGAAATAGTAGTAACATGAGGTGATGGGGATAGTGTGGTCTTTTTATATCTTAATAAAGATTTAGTGCATAGGTTATTTCCTCCAGAGGTTGCGCTACTACGACCGAGAAACCGATTATTCCTACGATCGAGAAACCGATTATTCCTACGATCGAGAAAACGATTATTCCTACGATCGAGAAACCGATTATTCGCGGTCATTTGTAACATAAAATTTGTTGGATTCCTTGCTCCACCTGGAATGAAATTAAGTGGCGTATGTATCAAGTTTCAGACTGATATTTTATTTGTATCATGTATAGTAAAGAAATGCATTTTATGTATTACTTAATGTTTGATTTTCAATTCAAATCTGAAATTGTCGAAATGGAAAATACGTTCTGTAAATATTACGTGGTTGTTGTGTAAGGTATGACTGATCAATATGGTATATATGTTTCTGTTGTATTTTCATGATTGGCATGTAATTCACACTTCAAATGGTAAAATGTATTTGTGTATTGTAACTATCTTATTCCGGAAAGGTGCTGGCCCGGCACATCTTCTCATTTATATCGTTGAACCAGGTTCCTCTTTTCGACCTTCGTTCTTAATCTCCAATCTAATGTACTATAGCAATAAATACATATAGGGGGATAAGACCTTAATCTCTGCAATCAGATCGATATAGAACAAAATGAGTTAAAACGTGTCGTAATCCACAGTATACATCTATGATAAACGATTTATAAACTTTGGTTTTGTGGCGGATAACAATCATTCCTACCATCTCCATAATGGTAACGCTACCCCGCTATCTCATCCATCGCTAATCAAACCTTCTTATGATTTTAATCACCTTGTATTTAAACCTTATCTAGATGGCAGCACCTCAATATAGAGACAAGGTCGTTTATGGGTCTTCTTATTTAGAGAAGACTTATTTTATTAATGGGAGTAGGACCTGTGATTATGCACTGGATTTATAATCGAACGACAGTTCGAACACGGCTATCGGTTCTGATTTTTTTTAAAGACGATAGTTCACCTTCTTCCATACTATCTGTCCTGAAAATGAGATAAAATAAACCGAGGTCCCATGTCAGGGTATACATTTGCGTGTAAAATCTATCATTGTTTCAAATGGAACCATTACAAAAATGTTCTTTGTGATGCCGTGCAGCAAAAAGGCGCTGCCATCATGTAAGGTATATATAATCGGGATGTGGCACAACAAGGAAACCTTGATGAAAGAATTTTATGGTATATTGGCAAATTATTTTGCAGGGAAAACATACCGTAATACGGAGTTCGCAGTGCGTGTGTTGTATTGGGTACGGAATATTTACATGTGTGTGTGTGTCGCTTGCGAGCAACATGCAGGAATCACAGCCGTTGTCTGTATTATTTCTGTCTGTATGTCCGTCTAAATGGACAACTTAGTTTGTCGTCCATTTGTCTTTCTGTTCTGTCTGAAACAAAGACTTTGAAAGATGCCTAGCATTCATGTGTTCCGTTCGTCGTATGTGAGTAAACGACACTTCGAACATTCTACTTGCTACAATAAATTTATGTCCCATTTTTGTGTTTATTTTCGTGTGTGTGTGTGTGTGTGTGTGTGTGTGTGTGTGTGTGTGTGTGTATTCTGATTTACACCGCATTCCTTACAAGGTATAATTTTGCCGACAGATTTACCGGGAATGTTTATTGAAATTTTGATGCAAGGTTAAGATTACGAGAGCAGTAGTTGCATGTTTTTTTGGACCTAGTGATTTCCCCCATTTATGAAGCCAGTATTTCTTGTCGAACGTGGTAATCGAAATGGTTATATTTGGTATAAAAATCATTTTAATGTCTGGATCTAAAATTAATTTGCATGTACTCAATTATTTGTTCTTTACTCAGCTGTAATCACATGTTGTTGCGACACTTAATTTATCTTTCACTGCAAACAAAAATAAATAAATAAAGACAAGCCCATCATCCATTGAGCCACGTCGACTTTATTCATCATAGTGCACATTTATGTGTGGTAGTATAAGCATTGGTGGTGATTTCAAGGTCATCATAGAGAAAACATAGACACACAGTGATCATGAAGATTAATACTTAAGGTCACTCCTTAATGTTATTTTACGGCGGTTGTTGGCATGGATTTAGATCCAGATTTGTAAGAAATTAAATTTGTACCCATGTCAATGACTTCGCCGTCTTAAAATTCTTGTGCGATTTACGGAGAAGGTTCGGCACCAGACCAGAATTCGGAGTGCAGTTTATGCATGTATACATTTAGATAAAGAAAATAAAATGTTTGAAACTGTAATCAAATAAGACTTTCATAATTCCGGTCCGTATAGAAATTGTTTGTTTAAAAACTATGTAGATCTGTCAGATTACTATAGATACAAAATATATGATGTAAATTAATTATGTCCCTCAATCTGGACACTATCATCACCTATCACGTGACCCTTTGGTGCTTTCCCTTAATCTTCTTGTTGGCACGTATGAAGTGTAAGTGGATTTTAATTCGAATAAGATTTGGTGAATATAAATAGGGGTTGAGGATCAACAAGTTTCTTATCGCATAGATCTGGATCTTAATGGCAAGGCCTGCTAGGGAATGTGATTAAACGCCACCTTAACTTGAATACAAAGTGATGGGGCGGTCGATGTGAATGGCATGTTTTCTCTTTCGTATTCTAAAGAAAATCATGCAATGTTTTGTACTCTGTTGAAATGCATGTATAGTCAGTGGTTAGCTATTTATTGATCAAAGGTGATGTGTACTTTTAATTATGCTGTGGTGGGCTGGGAGATTTTACCAGTTTCTATGAATTTATAAGTTCTATCAGTCTCGATTCGTTCCAAGCCGGATAATGTTTTTCCCAACACAAAAACATGTGAAGCATTCCACATGATTTTTTTTTATCGTTTTCTATATACATACTCTTTCTGTAAGAGTTCTTGATTGATTTCCGTCGTCTGTCCGTCTGTTCTACATCTATGTTAACTCTTTGAAACACAGTGCACAAATCAGCTTGAGTAATTCAGTGATCTTGAAACTTTACTCACACAAGCAGAAGTTCACACTGGTACTCAATCTACCCATATTTCGGTCTACTTACGCCACGTCTGAACTTTCGACTTGTTCTGTAATTCGGTGCTAATAGAATTCTATAGGTATATAGTTTATCAGATAAACTCTATGTTAATTTATGAAAATATAGCCTAAACAAGTTTATCCAAGTGCACGAACTTTCAGTCACTTGAGTGGACATAAATATCTCATTGACGTATAGAAATTCATATATTAAGTTAGTTGACATTGTATAGGAAATCATCTTTGAAGCCTTGAAGCATTTAATTTTCGGGCTCGTTTTTCTAGATGGTGTAATCGCCTCCTTCCATCACTGAGAACATCAAACACATAGACAGTGTTGTACTGAGTGAACCCCTGGCGACGGTTTCAATTGATGAAGTATTATATACATATATACAATATACATGTAATTATTGTAAGGAATTATATCAGAGAGTAATGGAAAGCATTAGATAAATATTTCTAGAGCATTCAAAATAATTTCTGCGTTCTGCGTTCGTAAACATGCTAGGACGGGAGAGAAAAAAAAAGTAAACAAAAGATTTGTCATTTTTGAGAAATTTTTCCCAAGCAAAATTTACTTAGATAAACACTCTACTTTCAGTTGGAGTACACAAAAAAGGGAAAGTATCCCTTAATTTTACTACAGAGACTGGGGAAGTAATCTGTAGCAAGGGCAAAGTTTTCCATAATATTGCTTACACAGTATAAGGAAAGTTTTTGTATGTACATGTATTTTGTATTTTTTTCTCATGTATAGGATTTAGTATCTAATAATGATAGGAATACTGTGAATAAAGAATTAAGAAGACACACCATTTAGAATTATTCAGACTTAAAAGTAAAGGTATAGTGATTGTGCGGTATTCCTTGTGAATTGGTCTTGGGAAAAATCCTTATTACTTTTGTAAAGATACAATAAGTACACATTGCCTTCATGTTATTTACATTATTCAATTCGTTACAATTTTGTTTCTGTTTTGCGTTGCCATGGATGGCTTGCCATGTGATAGTGTCATGTCTTTATTCTCAGTCTTATATAGACAGAACAAAGGAAGAAACATTCCTAATGTACATTTTATGAAATGTATTGGATTATGTTTCGCAAGAACCAACGACAACATTATGTAATACGTACGAACCACTGAAGGGCAGGTTGGTCCATTGGTAATTCACTGGATTTCTAACCCGGAGACTTGGGTTCGATTCCGACTGTCAGAGAGGATTTTTTCTGTGGTGATTTTATCATCTTCTGTTTTGTCCTTCGGGTGAGGTTGATAAACTTTGGCCCAGTGTCACGGTTAACTCTCGCATGTAAAGTATCCTCATTCTTTTGTTGGGTCTGTCACGTGGGTAAAAAGTACCAGCCACATGTCATCGTTATATAAATGAAATAAGCTTGATGTGACGTTACACAATAAATAAACAAAACCTGTGTTTGGAGAAAGCAATTTCCTCTACTTAAATAGATGTAGAATTAAAGGAAACGAGACCGTTCAAAGAGAATGGAAAAGTAGTCTTTAATATTACTAGTATAAAATAAAGGGCATTTAATAATAAGGCAGATTATAGTTTATGTGTGTGTGTTACCATTTAAAGAAAAAAGTATATATTTATAAGATTGTTCCATGTACATGCTTTTAATTATGTCTTGTGTGCCCGGTACTATGGGGAATTTTCGTTCTTCGTCCATCTCTGAGCTTTATGATTATTTGTCATAAAAGGGAACACAATATAATCATCCTTATATAAAATGAACAGAAATAAGTTGTACAATATTCCCCTTTCACTCAACACAGAGTTGTTGTATATATATAGTCCTTCACAACGCTGCAATCATACATTGCATTCATAAAATAACTCGGGCAGTATCTACAGCGGTAAAAGTCAATAATTTCTATAGAAATTTAATGGAATGCTAAGTCGACTGGTTCCAAGGATTTCCTGGCATTATGTAGGGGTAATGTAGCATTATAACAAGGTAACAGTCTATAAACACTCCATACAGGGCAATACACATTCAATACATAAGCAATACACGGAAAATCTGAACGGGCCAATACACATTTACCATAAACCGTGTGTCGATCATCCGATTGTGATAGTGTTCATCCATTACCTTATAAATGCAATGCGATCTACATCGATAGGTGTGTTTGGGGTATATATATATATATAAACATCGTTTGAGTGATCTAGGGCAAGACATTAAAGAAAATTGTATGCAATGAAAGACCGTATTCTGAAAAGTAACGTTAGTGAGACGGAATTTACTCTTGGTCGGGAAGCTTAGTTACTGAGTTCGAACAAGCGAATACTTATAATGGAGAAATGTTACCATGAATGATCGTTAGTACCCGATGTTATACAAGCGTTCTGCGCCGGAACACTTTAGTCAGGCTGGTGGCCTTTTCGCTTGGAGTATTCATAGAAAGCTTGTTAATAATCTACATTATGTTCATTAAAGAGGGATTGCGGTCTGAGGATCGTGTAATCTAAGTTCATGTTGAATAGTATTACATATATAAAGGATCGACTTTTTAAAGTACTTTTATATTATACTTTATTTAATAGCGAAATGTGTTTACGTATTTATTCGTCTGTCGATATAAGAATTGTCAAACATGATAAAATTTACTGAAATGGATTGTTTTAGGGTTATCGACATTTAATTTTAGAATTAAATGTATTTTAGCGACTTCTTTAACTTTTCAACATCCTTGATATTCTTCTTTCAGCACACATAGGCGTCTCCATCTCCTGCCCAATACCTACACATCTTAATCCCCCGTCCTACGCTTATATCCAATCCCTACCAAACACACCTACACATCTGTCTTTCCACGTACATACACATCTATATTCCCACCCATCACATATATTCAACCCATACCCAACACACAGATCTCTATTCCCCCATCCAACAGACTCCAGTCTAACACACATACACATCTCCATATTCTACCCAACACCTGCACAAATCTCTATTCCCCATTAAACACACCTATTCATCCCCTATCCAACATACAGTTCTGCATCTTCCCACCCAAAACACATACACATCTCCATCCCCCACCCAACACACATACATATCTCAATCCCCACCCAACACACATACACATCTCCATCCCCCACCCAACACACATACACATCTCCATCCCCCACCCAACACACATACACATCTCCATCCCCCACCCAATACACATACACATCTCCATCCCCCACCCAACACACATACACATCTCCATCTGCTATCCAACAAACATACACATCTCCATCCCCCACCCAACACACATACACATCTCCATCCCCACCCAACACACATACACATCTCCATCTGCTATCCAACAAACATACACATCTCCATCCCCCACCCAACACACATACACATCTCCATCCCCCACCCAACACACATACACATCTCCATCCCCCCACCCAACACACATACACATCTCCATCCCCCACCCAACACACATACACATCTCCATCCCCCACCCAATACACATACACATCTCCATCCCCACCCAACACACATACACATCTCCATCCCCCACCCAACACACATACACATCTCCATCCACCAACCAACACACATACACATCTCCATCCCCCACCCAACACACATACACATCTCCATCCCCCACCCAATACACATACACATCTCCATCCTCCACCCAACACACATACACATCTCCATCCCCCCACCCAACACACATACACATCTCCATCCCCCACCCAACAAACATACACATCTCCATCCCCCACCCAACACACATACACATCTCCATCCCCACCCAACACACATACATATCTCAATCCCCCACCCAACACACATACACATCTCCATCCCCCACCCAACACACATACACATATCCATCCCCCACCCAACACACATACACATCTCCATCCCCCACCCAACACACATACACATCTCCATCCCCCACCCAACACACATACACATCTCCATTCCCCACCCAACACACATACACATCTCCAACCCCCACCCAACACACATACACATCTCCATCCCCCACCCAACACACATACACATCTCCACCCCCCACCCAACACACATACACATCTCCATCCCCCACCCAACACACATACACATCTCCATCCCCACCCAACACACATACACATCTCCATCCCCCACCCAACACACATACACATCTCCATCCCCACCCAACACACATACACATCTCCATCCCCACCCAACACACATACACATCTCCATCCCCACCCAACACACATACACATCTCCATCCCCCACCCAACACACATACACATCTCCATCCCCCACCCAACACACATACACATCTCCATCCCCACCCAACACACATACACATCTCCATCCCCCACCCAACACACATACACATCTCCATCCCCCACCCAACACACATACACATCTCCATCCCCCACCCAACACACATACACATCTCCATCCCCACCCAACACACATACACATCTCCATCCCCCACCCAACACACATACACATCTCCATCCCCACCCAACACACATACACATCTCCATCCCCCACCCAACACACATACACATCTCCATCCCCACCCAACACACATACACATCTCCATCCCCACCCAACACACATACACATCTCCATCCCCCACCCAACACACATACACATCTCCATCCCCCACCCAACACACATACACATCTCCATCCCCCACCCAACACACATACACATCTCCATCCCCCACCCAACACATACACATCTCCATCCCCACCCAACACACATACACATCTCCATCTACTATCCAACAATCATACATCTTTCTAAACCCCCTTGCATCCAACACACATATCCATACCCTACCCAACATACACTTTTCTGTCTCTCTACCCAATAAACAAATCTCCAGCTCCAACCTGAAATACATACACTTCTCTATCCCGAACTCGGCACATACGGGCATCGTTATCTCCATTCAACACCTATCTCCATCCTCGACTTAATACACTTACACCTGTCCATTGTCTACCCAACACTCATACACATCTCTATCTCCCATCAAACACACTTTTCCATCCCCTACTCAACACACACTTCTCTATCTCTCCACCCAACACACACAATTTCAACCCAACCAATATACACGTCGCCATCCCCTATCGAGCATACTAACACATCTCTCTCCACTACCCTAAACACATATCCATCCCTAACCCAACAGACATACATATCTGCTTCCTCACCCAACACACATACACGTCTGGTATTATCCCCTTTCTCAGTCCCTGGTGAAGCATGTGACCTTCATTGTAACGGTTCGGTCTGTGCTAGAGTACTTATTTTTTCTCTTTGGTTTTTTTAAAGTTCGTGAAATAAAGACACTTTTATTCTGTTTTATGGGACCTTTTATATTTGTTTGATCTATGTAACTACACGAAACACTCGATCAGAGGTCATGTGTATTCCAGGAGAGTCAACATGGGGGGATACTTTATGTATTATGTAATGCATCAGTATGACAAGAGCAAGTGCTCTCTCCTGTTGAACAATATATCAACGAAGGTATACATGACCTCGATGAATTATGATGCAATGAAATATAGCACTTTATCAATATACTCTGCTTTGTCATCTACTAGATAGGGGGTCTTTGGAACCTTTCGAAGTCTTCAATTTTGGCATGATTTAGGCGTTTCAAGAGAAAACAAACTATATATTGAATTAGGTATGATGTCATTGTCATCGATATCGTCATGTTCTGATATAGAATTCAGAGCGAAAAGTTATTGATATATGTGTGTATGACATGGGGTGTAGGAAAGTTGAAGGATGAAGAGAAATTAAAATGTATTGAAAGTATTCCCTTTACAGAGATTTCTAACATCTGGAAGCCGGTGTGGCCCAGTGGTTGAGGTGCTTAGCTTGTGATCTAAAGGTCCCGGGTTCGATTACCGCCGTGGGCACACCGGTGTTCTGTCTTTCGGATGAAACCGTAAAGACCGAGGTCCCATTTTACGGTAGCCGTTGCACGTAAGATCCCTCACTGCTTCCGGTGGGTCCGTTGCAAAAGTAAAAATTTCTGTGCGATGCATCAGGCAGATGCCATCACCATATACGTGAAATAATCGTGGAGTGACGTAAAACAATAATCAATCAATTATTCTTATATTTCATAATGGATAAGGAGGTATCAAAGCTTATCAACTCAGTGGCACATCTTTTGGATCGAATTCTCCCACTGGATACGACTGTAATTCAGCTACAGAGTTTACGATATAAAGAATGTACAAGTTCCAGTATATTCCATTTGGTCTCAGAGACTCCCCGCATATCATGGCTTAAGTACTGTCGTTCTTAAAATGTATGAGTGGTGAGGGAGTAACTAAAGTACAGAACTAGATGTTAAGCTATTTTTTTTTCTTAAAGTTTACTAAGTATTTCGTAAGGTTTACTGTTATAGATTTTTGTGTCCATACATATACTTTGTTTAGTAACATTGAGAGAAAGAAATAGAGCATACAGAAAAATACTATCAAAGGGAAGTCCTCGACGTATCGATCGTTTCTTACATTTAGAAAGGAATTTTCATGACTGCTAATTTGATAGTTTGTTACTAACAACCTCTCCTTAGCTTGTCCGTAAGTGACAACAGTCGCACAAATAAGAACAATAACTCCCTTCAGACAGTCCCCAGCCCAGGCTATTTATTACATGACAACGAGCTCGGTGAAGTGTATTAAACAAAGCCCTACAGAAAACAAATGACTTCCAAACTAGGTAAAAGTAGGTAATGTCTTTTAAAAACACACGGATTAAATTCTTTTTCATTCTGTAGAATACTCTCGTTAGGATATAGTTGAAAGGAATTACAGAGAGCAACTCAGGTGCGCTGATCGAACTGCATACCTGAGTAGATCGGAAATCAATCGGATGATAAGTTATTTAGTATCTATAATGGGTTTGTGTTTTCGCATTTTGGAGATAGAAATAGTATGTCTATCAGTATCCTCAGATCATTTTCCGGATTTTGTAGTGTGATGCATGTTTGTCGACACGGTTGGTTTCCTCATTTCGTTACTCGACTGCTGGACTGTGAAATTGGTAGGAACATGATCGTCAGAATTTATTTGAAACCTGTACGACTGCTAATTACGCTAAAGAACTGAGATTCGAATCGAGAAGACTTGTAACACTAGTTTAACGTATGTTGAAGTTTAATGGCCGAGTTGCCCTCTAGCACTCACGTGAAGGGCTCCTCAATGGTAAATTTCAAAAATAATAAATAGAATGTATCTTTAAAATCCAGGGACCTTTGCAAAAAAGGGGGGCCATTGAAAATTCGGGAAAGTTTTTATTTCACGAGAAACTAAAGTCTGATAACAAATATTTTGATCTATCAAAATACCATCTATCAGTATGATTAAGGATATTATGTTATTTATTTATGTGTGTTTGTGTGTAGGTATGTGTGTGTCACGGACTTCCCTTTCTTGAGGATTTTAGTCTACTTTCTGAAAAAAGTCCGATATCGTTAATTACAAATAATGTATCTTAAGGGGAGTTTCGCGTCTTAGCTGTGTGAACATTCTGCATATTTGGTCGTACTATATAACTAGTATTAACCGACATCAAAGGTTTTTCAGGAAACTGTATCCTTAATTGTACTCACAGATGGTATTTTGTTAGATCAGACACGATTTCGATATACAAGAAGACATAAATATATATATATATATAATATTGTATTTGACATGGTTTATAATGGATCAGTCCTGCCTTCGACCTTTTTGAGTCGGCGCTCTCATAGAACGCTAGACTCAATGGCATCGCTTTTCAAATTCTCGCTTTTCAGGGGTTATAACTTTCACTACCGATATAGAGCTTACTACGCCGCTGAAAAATAATGTGCCGAAAAATTACTGATGTTGTCTTAAAAATTCTTGATCAGCTCAGTTAATTTAAGCTAAACATAAACTAGTTTCAATACTCGAAAAAGGAGTTGCAATAATGTTTTCAAATTTCGCGTAATAATATGTAGTTGTGACTACTTTACGATGTGTTTACCACCGACACCGTCGGATGTACTCGATTGTGTAATTCTCCGGACAAAGCATTTGTCTTGATCTTGTATCGCTTGTTTTTATCGAGATATTTCAATTAAAGTTTTCCCCAACATGTTCTGGAACTTTAGTTCTTTTCCACATATATGACAAATTTAAAGATCGATCTTCACGTATTTCCTCTGATAATGAAAATGCATTATAAATATTTAGGTAAATGTTGTATGTTTCTCAATATAATTGATGTTAAAACTTTATGAGAATCGTGAATAAGATGGTTATTTAATGTCCCACTTGAAGGAATGTCGTTCCTTGGCTCAGCTTCGACTCGTGACAACAATGCAGTAAAACTTGTTGCCATGAAGTTGTCGATTGCACATTCATTTCGGATACAAGCAATTGCAAACTCTTTGCTGTAAGATAGTATGAAGAGAGCAAATTTTATTAGCATTTTGTACATAGGTATAAATGACGATGTAGTTGCAACAAAGACCTAATTTTTGCCCTCCCCTCATTTTCCTGAAATCCTGAATCCGCCACTAAAATGGTAAAATGATTACATACTTAAAATCAGCAAAGCCGACTCTCAGGACTTTTGAGTCCTTTGATTTTTTAATCATATGGTAGTCATGGACCCATAAATTTTGTTGAGGGGAATGGGGAACGGGACCTATGAATAAAATTCTGGCAATAAATTCTGTATTAGACTGTAAATTCGCCTATGTTAGAACAAAAAATAATAAAGAAAGGTATTTTGAATCTGAGGAATCTCAGTCCCCTATCTCCACCCCCCCCCCCCCCCCCCCCCCCCCCCCCCCCCCCCCCCCCCCCCCCCCCCCCCCCCCCCCCCCCCCCCCCCCCCCCCCCCCCCCCCCCCCCCCCCCCCCCCCCCCCCCCCCCCCCCCCCTGGATCCGCACAGGAATCGAAGCTTCTTAGTTTGTTCTACAAGGAACTCACGACCGGATGAAGACCGCAAATTAACTGTTCCGAACTGCCTTATGCACGATGCAGATTTTATCGTCAGTTCTTATAATAGCAATTTACTTGCACAATATATCTATTTCTGGAAAGTATAACATCATGAACCATGCTAAACAAGTGACACTTCAAGTATCACGGATTACAGATTATGTTTTTAAACAACAAAAATACGCAAGTGTAACAGAATAACAAAATCAAGTGTTTCGTTCCAAATCCGTGTCTTGAACCGGCGACTTGTGTGTACCTACTTGATCATATAGCTCTCGTATCCAGTCGTCCAGACTCCTGACCATTTCGATAAATCATGTTTTACACCCGGGTCAAGTTGTTCACAACTTCAACCGATGTTTTAGCTTTCCAGAAGGTTAAGTTCGACAAGCAGAAAATTAAATCTATAGTTTATAAGTTTGACAAGCAGAAAATTAAATCTATAGTTTATAAGTTTGACAAGCAGAAAAGCCGGTGTGGCCTAGTGGATAAGGTGCTCGGCTCGTGATCGAGAGGTCGCGGGTTCGACTCCCGCCCGGGGCACACCGGTGTTCTGTCTTTCGGATGAGACAGTAAAAACCGAGGTCCCGTGTCACGGTAGGCGTGGCACGTAAAAGATCCCTCACTGCTTCGGGTGGGTCCGTTGCAAAGGTCTAAATTTGTATGCAATGCATCAGGCAGATGCCGTCACCATATACGTGAAATAATCGTGGAGTGACGTAAAACAATAATCAAACAATCAAACAAACAAAGACAAGCAGAAAATTAAATCTATAGTTTATATGAATATATGAAATTTATTATTTTGTTAATAACGTTTACGACAAATCAGGAAATATAACCAAACGTCGATTCATTTCAATTAATTCTGTTTTATTTCATTTAATTTTGTTTTAACCATTGGTTAAAGTTTTACACAGCTGGAGACGGCTCCTAGTCCCGGTGTTTAAAGTGAGCGGACGCGAGAACACGGTCGCCACATAAAAACAGTCGTAGAATTTAATAAAAGGCAAATATGTATCGAATTAGAAAATGAGAAAATAATATATGTACTTTAAAAAACATTGCCTTCAGCCTTCCCCCTGAAGAATATTTGATTTATCGACAGTATACGTAAAAAGTTTAGAGTTATCTTTCTTGTAATGTCTAAAGTGGATAATTTAATTAGAGTTATCCTCCTTGGTATTTTCTAGTTAGGAAAATCGAAAAATCACGATTCACGTGGTAACTGCACTTAGGTTTATCGGAAAGGAAATATCTCTTCCTAAAGTACCTTTGCGTGGGAGATTATCAATTGAACGCATTCTATCTTGTAAACATGTTAGGCGAGTAATCTAATAGAAACTTCAATCCAAACACATTTTCTGTGATTGAATCCTGAGCGAAGGAGGTAGACCCGTCATGATATAATGGAAATGGAATTAAAACATGAAAATCAGTATGAGATAGAGGGTCACATTTCGTGCGAGTGTCAAAGTACATAAAGCTTAAATAATCAACATTTTATATCGTTAGCTGTTATTATTACGGCAGTTTTGAATCGAGCAAATCGTCCTTTTGCACCATGAGCAAGTAGCCATGATGCATCACTGAACATCGTTATATTTCATATTTACCATTGTACGAAGTACATGTGAAAATATCGCCCCAATTTTTCTGAGTGTTGGTGAAAAAAAAGTTTTTACGATTTGCAAAATGATGTTAAATAATATGCATTTTACTGTCAATATCAAATAATGAAAATATTTTTAATTTCAATCTTGCTTTTATAGAAAAGTACCTTTACTGTTTTGGTAATTTAGCGTGTTATTCTGAATGTTAATGGAAGATGTTGAAATGAACACGTGACCTATGACGTAGAATTTTGTAGAACAGTGAACAAGATGTCAATGTAGTGCCTGACAAACACGAAATCCGTTGAAATTAGACTTCGCTAGAAATTATAGAATCTGATTCTAAACCTGACGTAAATAATCACGAAGTTTTTGTAATTGATGTATTTTTTAATCTGATACAAGTCATTCAAATGAAACTTGATATGAAAAACGCAGAGAGACACGAAATACCGGTAATCGGATTTGTCAGTGGTATGTGTTGATGATCATTCTGTCTCGTTTTTATGGTTTTATGGGAAGGATGAATTTTCAGAATTCAATGAGAGCACACGTAATATCTTTATTTCGTTCCTGAAAATGCTCTCTGAATGCTCTCTATGGTGTTTTATTATGCCCCCGGATCGATAGATCTGGATGATATTGTTTTTGTCCTTTCTGTTTATTTGTTTGTTTGTCTGTTTGTTTATTTGGTTGTCTGTCTGTTGTCGACTTTAACCTTTGCAATAACTTTTGAACGGTAAGAGATAGAGACTTCATATTTGGCATACATATTCCACCAAGAAAGTCCTTTTTAGTTACCCTAAGGTAATTGAAATGGTGACCTTTGACGTACATTCAAAAACTTTCACATTAGATATATGTTTTGAATCGTAAAGGGTAGGGCTTTCTTATTTCATGTGCGCATTCAGTGTGACAAGACATTTTCTTTGCTACAGTATTTTTTGACTTAGTTACCTTGACCGAGACCTTTGACCTACATTTCAAAATTTGGTTATAACTTTTGAATCGTAAGCGACGGAGTTTTGATAGTTAAACTGTGTATTCCCATGAGGTGGGGTGTAATAAAGATATTGGATATCGCAAAATTTGCCCTATTTGGACTTTGTTGTTACCACCGAGGGCATTCTTGTTTCATAAACACATCTTTTCATTTTAAGTTGTAAACACCAGAGTGCTTTTGGACACCTAAAAATAACGGCCGTAGTGAAGAGTGAATGATTTATGATAATATTGACAATTGTAATGTATTATGAAATATGTTGCATGCTGAAATCATGTAGCTTTCTTTAGAAAATAGAATACTTGCGTCTACTTGTAATTTTGAACCAGCTTTATTGAACATTGCAAGACTTTAGAATCTCCCTCATCATAAACCCTATACCATTTGCCTTGTAAGACCTCTTTTCCAATTTCCCAAAGGTGGTCTCAGGTTTGACAGTATCTTGGATTGCTTCAGTGACCTTTACAAAATAATCAGTTTGCTCAATTGTCTATTACCATATGTGCCATACTGACCATTTAGCACCTTGATTCGCCCTTTACCATGAAAGTACTGTAATTACTTCCGGTATGTATTTGTCTGATTGCTCTCTTTCATACCTTATTCTAAAAGTTGTCCGTTTATATAATACTAAGGAGATGACTGCTATTAATTGACACTCTCCACGGCTATCCTGGGGCGGAATCTGTCATTATTAACTGTATTACATGCTGTATTTCTCCTCGACGAGATCAACCATATCACGTGACTGCCACCTTAATTGAATACTGAGAAAGCACTAAAGGGTTGGTCCGGTCTCAGCACTTTGTCTCCACGGAAAGCCTACCACTGCTATTAGAGCACGGTATCCCTGGAAATGATTACTTCGAAAACGGCCTTGGAGACATCGCTAATGATGTGAACCATCATAATGGAAGGCGATGTGATGAAAGAGAGATACTATTGGGGCTTCGTTTGTCGTAATCCCTTTATTAGGATTTAGAAGGTGTCTTAATGGATTTTGGGGAAAATGAAATATAAAATGATGAATAATTATAGCAAGAACATCATTCTAGTTAATAAACAAGAATGACACCAAGAAAAACATCCAGAGAGAGAGAGAACGAGAACCATAGGACCTCAGCATTTGTTGAAATTCAAATTCCTTTTTCATTTTACCCTCAATTTCTAGTCTTTAGTTTAGTAATGATGGCTAGGTGTCTCAAAAAATATTTCCATGCTTTAAAGGGATGGACTGAAAATAGATTGAGGGTCGGGTGTATTTTAAGATTCGATAACCCTCCGTATTTTAAAGGGATTGACTGAAAATGTACTATGTATAAAGGAGTTTTTGTCTCAGAGGGGAAAACCAACCGAACTCTCAAGTACGAATGGAGCTTAAAGTGGCAATATTTATATTGTAATTGTGTATTTGTATGACTCTGCTCATTGTGTGTGATGAATTGGAGTCGTTTGATTACGGCTTTGATGAATGGTGTTGTCAACAACACTTAAGTAAAGAAAAATACATTTGCTGAGCAGTGGAGTAGAAAATTGGTATTTAACTCTTGCCATATGCTAAAAAGGGTCAGAAGATGGAGGCAGTGTTAGTATGGAGGAGCAGTGACGGGACTTGCGATATGGATGGGATTTTTTCGATCTGTGTATGTTCTGAATTCATTATGAATATGACATTGGTAGATATGGTGGAAAATATCATAGGAGAGTACATTGAGATTGGCAGTTAGTGGAAGGGAAGTGAAAGACCTTTTGTCATAGTACATATAAGTTTATTTATTGCTTGATGTAGATGATTTCTACTCACTGCTTTAAATGTACATTTTTGAACAATTTGTATTATGAATGACAGACCCGGAATGCTATCGATTTGCATATCAGGATACATGAGTCATAGTGTTACATGGAGTCGTCTGTCACAGACTTCACCGACTCGAGAGGATGCATTGAACTCATCAGAGTCCTCGAATCCAAGAAAGACCATCTGCCGAAACAGGCTAATAAGGAGGCATAGCCAGGAGCGATAAGCAATTCTCAGTGGTCATATACGATCAGAGCATATTATTGGAAACATCTCTCTGTAGACTATTTATAATCTGTATAGACATGCTATGAAGAGCTTCCGTGTAGATGTACATTATGTATTTTCATGCTGCTCTGACGTCACACGAACGCCTTAAATGAAGATGATCGTCCTTTGAGCTTTGGACTCTTTCTTCGGTTTTGAGGACCGGCCTCTACGCCTACGTCATCGTTCTCTATTCTGAAAGGGTGTCTGAAAAAAAAACTGTTTCCTTCATTCATGAAGTCGATGGATATCACGTGCTATTTACCGTTCGTATGATCGATCTTGGAGACATTAAGGAGTTAGATAAAACCTCTACGTTCGGAAATGAAGCAGAGTTACAGCAGTTACATGTTAGGCCTTTTGAGATGTGGGAGGCTCTTCTTAATCATAGTTTGACTCATTGAATTTGACAAAGCAGAAAATAGGAAATTTAGAGGCATAAGTGATATCTGTTTTAGGATACTGAATAATTGGTGAACGACATTTTTTTAATCTTGGGAGTGCCTTATGGAGAATATGTTATTTGCTGCTGTCTAATGATGTATCATAAATGAGTGAAGCAAGTTTTTATAAGTTTCAATTATGCAACATAGCGAAAAATTATTGAAATTTGTTCCAAGTGATTTTGTAGTGCTTTCATTTAGTGACATCCTGATGTTGTGTATTTTACGTTTTAGTGAAATGCCACTGCCATCTGGCGAACAACAGTGACTTATTCTCTATATAAAATCATATTTGAGTAACTTCTGAGATGAGAACAAGTCGATGGTGGTAGTGTCTATAGAATATCTGCAGTATATATTTGAAGATTTACGGATTACCATTACGAATTTAACGAAATCGGCTGTTTTGTTGAATAACCGTTGGATACCCATGGCTTTCCAAAATCCACGATTTGATTGGCTGAAACTGTTTATGAGTTGTATCAAGTGCATGATGCGCACAGAAACAGAGCGGTAAGATAGAAGAGATGCGGACTGTCTTCAATTTTCAGCCTTCATTTGTCATGTTACTTAAATATTCATACTGAATTTGTTGCTTTTCGAAAATCTTGAGTTCCTTTGCAACATACAAGCTAACGAGTGACCATACTTGTTGGTTTGTCTACAGTAGAGTTGTTGTTTATGTCCCAAGCTAAGCATAGTAGTTTTCTGTCTGTTTGTGTTGAGTAACTATCTTTAGGGAGTACTACATTTGTTCAGTTGTAAATTTCTGATTCTGACCTATCGCATACTTGTAATTATAAAGAAAAACAAAATTAGAATATTTATTAATTACTTTGTAACACGACGGTTCGGAAGTATGTAAACATTGTAGAAGCATTTTCTTGTTGCATTGCGCAGAAATTCAAACTTTGGACTAATCCATCTCAAGCATCGGGGGATATTTTACGTACCAAGTATACTTTGACATGGGATCTTGCTTCTTACTGTGTCATCTGAAAGACAGGACAGTTGCTATTTGCCGATTGGGCTTGTACTTCGGACCTGCGGTCTAGAACGAAGCACTCTACCGAGAGAGTTGCGTCGACTCCTAAATTATAATGATCCTAACGTTTCTGTACATCATTTCGTATCGCATCTTAAGGAATTTATAAGGATTTTTCGTAAATTTTCTACACCAGATTTTGCGAAAGGGGAGCTTGAATTGAGAATAATATTTTTTATCCTAAATTACAACAAAGCATAAAATATTTTGCATACAGAAGTTGAAATCATATTTTATCTAGGTAAAAATTACGAAAGTCTGCAAAAATTTCTTCTGAATTTTTGTGAAATGGTCTGCTGGTACTGGTTTTTAAATTTACGAAGCCCTGTCTCACGGTTCAAGTTGACATATTAAGGCACAGTGGCTGCTTCCGGTTGATCCGTTGCGCATGTGAGATATTCAATGGCAGTGCGTTATATTGGCGGGGCAACAAAGTAAAAGAATATTTGAATTAATGATTTAAGATAGTAAACATGTTGAAAATAACGATCTAAATGGATGTATCCAGTCAATGTAACGAATGCTCATTACCGTACCAGGACTGATTTGACACTGCACAAAAATTACGGTCTCGTCTAGGAAACCACAATCCGTTAAGTTGCTCTTAATAAGCATAAACAAGGACTTGATTGAATTCCTCGATCCAGAAATTTACCGTCACCTGCGCGATGCAGTTAATTTTTACTAACAGTAATGTTTTTATTCCAAGTGTTTCATACATATTTCTAAAGATGCCAGCAAAACCAGCATATCTTCTCGGTTATACGATGAATTATGGAAAAAAAGTCGATGTGCTTTTATGGTGTGATACTCGGAAGCAATATAACATTATACTGTCGGTATACAAGTCATAAATGGTATATCTTGTTACCTCGCGTTCCCGAAACTGGAGCCTCTTGCATAAAATCTTGAACCTGACTCCTCCGGCAGGTGATACAGGATCTCTGATTTGAGCTTTTCTAGGATGTAGAATATCATATTTTGTTGTTGCTGTTGTTTATTTATTTATTTATTTATTTATTTATTTATTTATTTATTTATTTATTGTTTAACATCACATAAAAATTATCTCATTTACATGATGGTGACACTTTCCTGGTGTATTTTTCATAACGTTTTATACAACAAACCAGCCCTCAGCTATCGGAGCTCTTCTACCGGACAAAACATGCCGTTACTCCGGTCTTGATTTATACTATCTCATTCGAAGAGAAAGGAAAACGAAAGTTGATTTATCATTCTAGAGAAGTCCTCCCCGGCAGCATGACTCGAACGCCGATTTCTATTTTGAATCCAGCGCGGTACGAGTGAAATAACATGCACTTTGTACAATTTTCAAATGCTTTAACGCATTTATGGAATATATAGAGATTTGAGCATACTATTAAGCATTATTTTCTTATTGATTTATATAAATGCATAGTGTATATATATAGTAGATAGCCTTACTGTAATTTCGTCTTTTTTTTTTCTTTCATAGTGATGGAGGCTTCATTGCACATAATGCTACCAAGGACACCTATCCCCAACCTATCCCAACTAAAATGGTCAACTTCCCCGAGACAAAAGACCTACCAAATCATACGGACACAGATAATGATCTTCCTGCATACAATGATTACTTGGTAAGTGTTTTAACAGTATATTGTAGTATAATGTCAAAGACGTTGCCCATGGTAACGGACACGGTAAGGTCAAGGATGGAAAGTAGCTGATAAGGGCAGTTGCACTTGCAAGATGTTCTTTTTGCTTTATCAAGGAACTTCAAAAAATTGCAAGGGGGTGTGTGTGGTTAAGTAAATGTTTTTAAAGTCTGTGGCGATATTAATGCTGCCGTCGTGACTCATGTGCTTTCCTTTCGTTTACCATTATACCTGTGTACAGAACATCCGGGTTGTATATATTTACCAACACCCTCTTTTCGCTCCTTTATTAAGGGCATCATTTTGTTGCCTTGTCATTAATATTTAAGCCGAGTAAATATAAGAACTGGTCCCGGGCTTGATAGTCCGTCCTCTACTTGATGTCGTTATAAGTCCACGGAAATATATTGCTTTTGTGATGCAAAGAACGTGCAGTGCAACCGACCGGGGTTCATTTCCCAAATTGTAACACGGAGTTTCAAAGGCTGATACCCTGCTTTCATATCTGTGTATGTACGTAGAATGGATGCCTAAATCCCGTAAATCCAGTGCATGTTCGTTGATATTCGCTTCTCTCCATTCACCTGTTCTTTGAACTTCTTCCTGGTATTGATTTTTGTCGGTACCAATTCTGACATCATTATTTCTTGCTATATGCGAAACTCATTGAGTGACAGGTTGGGTGACTCAGACCGTGTATCACCAAACAGTACCATGTCATATACACCACACAGTGTCATAGACTCATACAATATTGATGGGGAGGGAATGGTCTCATTTGCTCTTTAACTCGACTAATTTTTTCGTGGATTGAAGAAGTGTCAGGTACGTTACATTGATTCCATTACGACCATAGGAATTCGGGATCGAGTTACGCAGAATTGTGAAAACCTGTTATGAACATGGTGGTCATGGACGCTTGCAGGAGGTTTTTACGAGTTGATTAGTTTTTCAAACATTTATGTAACCCCTCCAGTATTATATTTTATGCACCATGTTATACGAGTGAAGATTCCTCCCGGGATTTGTTTCCGGGAATTTTGCTTCTCCGGCATATTCAGAGATCATTGGGAATGTTTGGCCGTGGCTTGTGTGTCTCGTATTGACTACATATTTCTTGTGACCTTTAAGAATGAAGAAGTCTAATGGGTTCTTTCATTCAAATGAAATATTATTATTCTCGGAGTACATATAAGCTAAGAATTTAGTGAAATGTTTTATGGATATTCATAAATGTTGAACGTTTTTCATGAAAAAATATATGGAACTATGAAGTAAACGGTGTAGAGTTTTGTAATGAAGTCTGTCTGTGTGGAATTCTAAAGAGGGTTGTAGATGATCAGTATCGACGCCAATATGCTGAAATGGTGTATGATTTACCATAGAATAGCGCTGCGGAAGGTGAGTGATACAGTATTTCATCGGGATAGTGACTGAAACGAAATTGTCGTTTATTATGTGTGTTTAATGAATTTTAACTCGCAAGCGTTTAATATAGAAGGTGGCTTGCTGGTCCTTACAAGCGCATTTATTAAACACATTTCAGGGGAACTTGGTACGTGGAAAGGTAATTGACCAGAATTTTTGGCATCTGTATTTCTTCCTGGATGACGCCACTGGGTTTAAGAAGTTGGTTAACTCCTAGTTAAACTAGAAAAACTGGTAAAAGGGACATAAGACACCATTTAATCAACTAATCCACGTCAGTAAATCATCAAATAAACATTTTAATATATTGAAGGTGGCGGAAAAATAACTACCTTATGTTCGTTCTCTTAATCGTCGGCGAATAAACAAATGACCGGTTTATATTTTCCTATGGGTCGGACAACAAAACAGCAGGTGAGAGGTGATGTAGAAGTTCTTGAAAGTCTCAGAAGTACAGAGCTTTATTATCCCTTATTGTATCTAAACCCTTTGTCTGTGAAATCAAACACGGTGGGCATGTCTTGCCAGTAGGAGATGCTGTCTCGCCTATGCGCCTGATCTTTTTATCATTAAATGATCGTTGTTCCACTGTCTACGTGTACATGTATCTATCTCGGTCTTTTACGTTAATTACTAAGCCGGTGTAATGTAGATCTCGTCTATTGTCCATATAGGTTTATGTTGTTTAAATTTTGTGCTCGGATTTCGAGGTAGTTACAAGCATGGCATAATGGTCGGTTTATTTCCTGCATTATGAGAGGGGGATGGGGGGAGCAATAACTTGTTCATACATGTTTCGCAGTTTACCAGATGCTGCAATTTCTATCATTCAGAAAAGCCAGCATAGATACTTATATAGTGGAGGGTTTTTTTTATTAAACGCTAATGTGGTAATACTTATGTTCAACAACATGTAATTATAGAGGTACATGCAATATTGAAAAGTATATCCGCCGTACAATTCGGGATGAATATTCCCTTTTGGAGCCTTTAATGCAATGTCACTTGCATGGTCTGACAGCACGAAGTTAATGTATGAAATATGATTATAATATTCACACAATGCAGATAGGAATTTCATAGGAGACAGTCACATTCAAATCGCGTTATGGTCTGTGGATTTATATGCAGGCAGAAATAAAAACTTTCAGATTGTGACGAATAGGCGCAAAGAAAATACAGCTTTGTACGAAAGCAATTGGGAGCAGGTTTCAACTACAGGGTTGTTTAAAAGTGTCCCAGTCGGTTATGTTACAGATGGTTGGATGGGCGCAACTTCAGATGCGGGGTCGAATAAAAGTGTTTTTGATATCGAAAGTTAAGACTAGAAAATACTTGGGCACACAGTCTTATTAGATTGCGGTGACCAATAGGTGTCAAAACACATGGTTGTATAAAAAGGTTGTAAAATTACATCACAGTTGACGTCGCAAGCAGTTATAAGAATTACTGTTGTAGCAATTCATGTTTTGTAAATGTTAAAATTAATTTGTCTGCATTACTTATCAAAGGACCTTTCCTCATCATACACTCGATATTCGTGAGTATAACTACAGTCGTATGAACAGCAATCAGTTTACGTTTCAATGACAGGGCCTACACGAAGACCATATTTATAACATCACAAGAACTTGACACTGAATGGGTACTCAGCTTTAATCAGCTGAATACAGCTCACTACTGTCCTTATCTGTTATCTCTGTGTTCCAGGGTTTTATAGTGCTATACGTTTTATGTATGATGCGGATTATTAGCGTCTCTTGGATGATTTTAACGGCGACGGATGCTAAGTCTCTATAAGCGATAAAACCTCGGTGTTTACTATATATCGAAGTATCGACTCCTATGTATTTGATGAGCCGTAACCTCCTGCCATGAACATGAGAGACAAACGTCACGTGAGAATTCAGAGGGGTCAGGACATGTTGACGGATTTGGATTGCCATACATTTTATTATGAAAACTTTCCAAGGGAGCATTTAACGAATATTGCCGAAGACATTTTTACGATTGACGAAGACGGTCGAAGTCCTGTCTCTTTGAGACCATTGTCATTTGATGGGGAGAGTGTCACAGAGATCGACATTATGGACTTGTATTATCATGATATGGTTGGCCTTGAACCCATTTCTAAATCGTTGTCATGGGATACGGTAGTCCTACATCATGAAAGGCCACATCTTGAGTACGAGATCTCGGATTTGGAGATGCGACATTCCGAGAATCTGCTTCGACTCCTTAGAGAAGAAATGTAAGAATTCATTCTCTTTATTCTCAAAGTATTATTTTGTCGCCAGCGAAGTACTTGAACCACTGTATGTCTGGCGTTTGTCGGTCCGTATGTTTGCCAGTTTCACACCTTTGAAAAAAATGAATGCATGCAACATTTGCATTCCTTTGAATACGCTGTTTTCTATACCTTAAATGCTTTCTAAATCCTATCTAGCTAATGATTGGTAATCGTCCTTTTTTAGAAGTAATCTTTATTAGATATCCTCTGAAAGACCACAGATCCAATATTTTGACATTATCTAGTTCTAATACTGACGATATTCCTTTGTTCCTTTTTCACACGTTATATTTCACCAGACACTATACGTCATATTTCTATAAACGTGAATTACGTATACTTTGCGTGACTCTATTTCCGCGAAGATTACACATCGAACTATTCACTAGACATTTTCATTGACGATTACTTAAATTCCGTGTCGAATTTATGTGGGGACTTCATTGAAGTGACCTCTTTAAATTCTTTTTACTAATGTGTCAAGTTCGCCTTATTTTCCTATGTGCTGTTTATAGCTCATTGTTGTTTATATTACACTATGTCCTTTCTGAAGCTTTCGCCTCCCCTGGTTGATATAGAAAGGTTGTCTCCTTATTCTCACTAATTGATTACTAGAAAATATCTCTTTAAAGTCGTTTTGCTAATGTGTCAAGGTCGCCTTATTTTTCTATGTGCTGTTTATATCTATGATATCATCTCATTGTCGTCTATGTTGCACTGTGTCATCTCTGAAGCTTTGGCCTCCCCTGGTTGATGTAGAAAGGTTGTCTCCTTATTCTCACTAATAGATTACTAGATAATATGTCAAGGTCGCCTATTTCTCGTATCTGCTGCTCGTAGCCATTACATCGTCTAGATATGTTTCAGTGTCTTCTATTTTAAACTATGTTCTTACTGAGGCTTTCTCAAACCATAGTTGATAGTTCTCTCACGAAACCGGTGTGGTGCAGTGGATAATGTGCTTGGCGTGTGACTGAGTGGTCACGGGCGTCGCCGTGGGCACAACGGTGTTCTGTCTTTCGGATGAGAATCTAAAAACCGAGGTACCGTGCCACGGTAGACGTGGCACGTGAAAGATTCCTCACTGCATTGGGTGGGTCCTTTGCAAAGTTATAAATTTCTATGCCATGCATCAGGTAGATGCCGTCACCATATACGTGAAATAATCGTGAAGTGACGTAAAACATTAATCAATCAATCTTATTCTCACAAATAGATTTCTAAAAAATAGGTCAAGGTCGCCTGCTTGCTATACGATTTGTGTCAAGCCTTACGTTCCTTCAGTGATAAAGTTGGTATTTCATGTCACCTTATCGCCCTGCATGTCAAGGATGCCTGTTTGCCTCGAGTTTTCATCTTGTCTACCTGTTGTCTAAAGGCCGACTGAATGCTATCTGTGGTGATAGTATTATGTTTCAAGTATGAAGTCTTGAGATGTGTGAATTTGACCTCGGCCATACTCAAATATGTATAGTAGTTTCTTAACGTAATTTTGTCGTGATATCTTGATTGGTAATCGCAAATTTTGTGGATGGCCTCTACAACACGTCTCGTCTTGCATATCGTACAAATCAGCGGCAGAGGTTATAACTCGGAAAATGTTAGTCGGACCTGCGACAGGTTCTTATATTTCCAACAGCAAGTAGATGGTAAACCAGTTAACCGTGCCAAAATAATCGATTGGCCGTCTAATGTCGGCACTACCAGCTTCTGTGCAATTCAACTTTTTATGGCGTTCCTTTTATGTACTCTATTTTCATCTTGATTTGAGTCAGTGTGGCTCAGTGGATGAGGTGCCGGGTTTGCAGAGATGTTGATGTCTGTCATTTTCAGTGATTTTGTCAGTCAGGACAATAAAATATATAGAAAAAAATTCAGCATTTTGTCAGTCTGAATGAATTTTTGTCGGTCAAAACCTTCGGACTGACACTTTCCAACATCACTGGGTTTTTGACCGAAAGGTCCCGGGTTTGACTCTCGCCGTGATCACGCCGGTGTCTTGTCTTTCGGATGAGACTGTTAAAACAGAGTTCCCATATGACTGTAGGTGTGGCTCGTGTAACATCTCTCATTGCTTTGGATGCGTCCGTTGTAAAGGTATAAATTTCTACGCGATGCAGCAGACAGATGCCGTCACCGTGTACTTGAAATGATCATGGGGTAACGTAAGACAATAATGAATGAATCGATCAATCACCTTGATGAAGCTTTTGCTCTGCCTTGGATTGACACTGTCCTGTAGTGAAATCAGATCTCTTAACTTCTGTCTTGTTGTTGACCGTTCGTCATTCCTAATTCATTTTAGAAATTTTAAACACGCAAACCTGCCTTGTATAGCAGAAAAAGGAAAGGGTCGGTTGTAAAGTAACAGATAAGCGAAAAATGTTTCTATCATTTCTAGTGTCACATTTAGATAAATTATCTGGGTTTTAACAACTTGTAGATTATTTTTGAATCGGCAAAATTCCTGAGTCAGTCCAGGCAGATAACCAGTGTATTACTTGGTTAGTACTTTACAGGGACAGACTCGGTGTAGTGGTGTTTGGCTTGTGGTGCAGACTTGTGGTGCGATTCCGCTATTGCACCACTTTGTTACAGGGGTTGGTGACCTCCTGTTTACATGTCGGCGTAGGACTAACATTGTTGAAAGCGATGTAAAACTGGATACCACCAACCGAACAGGGGCGGATCAAGGGCACAATTTTCCCTGGCCGAAGGCCACATTTTTTGGTTTGTTATAATGGTTTGTTATACAATCTGTTGTATCGCGTCGGACTCCTGATCGGGAGGCCGGGTGCGAGTCCCGCTCTGGTCATGCCGGTGTCATGTCTTTCGGATGAGACAGTAAAAACCGAGGCCCCTTGTCGTGGTATGCATGGCACGTTAAAGGTCCCTCACTGCTTCGGGTGGGTCCGTTGCAAAGGTCAAAATTTGTATGCCCCGCATCAGGCAGATGCCGTCACCATATACGTGAAATATTCATGGTGTGACGTAAAACAAAAATCAATCAATCAATCAATTATACAATCTGTTTGCTGCTGTATACACATATACACATGTACAGTGGCGGATGCAGGATTTCCGAAAAGGGGGGGGGGGGCGACACATTAGCCAAACTACTTGGCCATTTCTGGTGCCAAATCTGGATTTTGTGGCGAAAAGGGAGGGGCGGGCGCCTCCCCCTCTCTATATCCGCCACTGCATTTATATCTTTAGAATGGGCGTTCTGATGTTGTAGATCTAGAGCTTCGATCAAGAAATTTTCCGAAAAAGAACATTTGTCGTCTCCAAACTCCACTGATTGCTCCGCGTATTCTACCTGAGCTTCATGTACCTTCTTCTGTCTAGTTATCACGTGTACCTCCATTTAAACTTTTTAATCTGCGAAATACTTTGAAAGATGAAGCGACGCTTGCATATCAAACGAGTATTTTGTACACTCGGGTGATTTTTTATTCATTTTGCCATGATAGTGCAAACTGCAGAATATAAGTAGGGGCTTATACCGTGTCCCATGGCGGGGTAGTGTGTAAGCGTCGAGTGGAATGCTCCTTTGGTGAAAGTATTCGCTCTGACTGATTCATGGATGGAATCAACACTTACGACAACCTCTTATGTGTAATTTTACATATCTTGTGTTTTACTGCGTCAGTGTGTTTTCGTTTGCAGTGTAAACATACTCGGTTTTAAAAGGATAACCTTTTTCTTTGCTATAGATTTTTCAAGTTTTTAATATTTGATCATGCATTATGAAAATGAAGGAAAAGAATGATTTAAAACATTAATATAGAACCTGATAAGGTCTGTTTGTCATTCATGGGGATTGTGGAATGCACAGCGAACCTTGTACCGTCATCGAGTGGAGAGAGAAAAAAAAATAAGAAGAAATAAAACGGTACAGAATTTATTTGTAAATGAAACTTTCACCTTTCAAAAGCACGATTTAAAGTGAAGTCGAACTTGACATCTCCATTGATGTCATTTGAAACGTGTTGACTACAGAACATTCTGAATAGGGACTTTATGTAACAGAAGGGTTGGTGATGAAGTACAGAGGTGTTTTACATTCCGTTCTCGTGTCTGTTCCGGGGAGTTAGTTGTGGGATGTTATTCGCTAAACAGCAGACGTGGATAAAATATTTTACCGTGTGTTTCATGGTGATGACGTAGTAGGTTTCGATTTGATTCAAAATTCGATATTTCAGTGCAGGAAAATGTCAATTTTACACAATTTGCTATGAAGACTGGTTGAAATATTAGTTTTACCTGCAAGCCGTCACTGAGTACGAGAAATCTATCAAATGCATGGCTGAAAGTGATTCTCATTAAAAAAAAACCTTGATGCAAACAATACACAGTGGCATGATCGCGAATGCAGTGCTACGTGAAGGTGCACATTGAAATGTTTTGTGTCGTAACTGTTTAAAAGAACGGTAAAGTAGTATGTCTTTACCTGTGTGGCGAGGAAGCACGTTGTGGATGCAGTTGTCATTTATTTTCTTCGCCCAGGTTTATCGCTATTATTATATGACTCGCCTTAATGGAATTCTATTTCATTTAAAAGGAAGACATTTGCATTTTCCACACTTCTGTGTCGGATCTTAATTTGCAGGGCTTGACTGAAACAGGAGTCGGGTTGAACAAGGGAGTGATACATATTTAAGATGTGTTTGTAACTATTCCGTCATGAGGGTTTAGTAAGGATTTTTGGAATTTGATATTTGTGTCGTCTTTGACACAAGTGTTTTCGGTGTGGATTTAATGTGTCTGCGTATTTCTTCAAATTGTACGAGCGTTTTCGGCAAGGAAAGAAAGAAGTTTTTGGAAACGTATTGAATAACCTGTTTGAATTTTGTCTGAAGTGACAAAATTGAAGCTACTTATCAAGGTCTGTCTATTGAAATGATGGTAATAGATCCGAGATCTCTGATCACGTTTGTCTAGTCACTAGGGGATTGGTATAAACTAATATATGGACGAAAAAGGGGATTTGTACACCGGGCGAAATATGAGGGAATTACATGAATTTGATTCTACATGTACGTATATTGTGTACGGAGAGACGAAAACACCATGGTAGTATGTATGGCGACGTCAACGTCACGTCATACTAGGAGTCGAAGTAGGTCTACTGGAGTGTCGTATTCAAAGTCTCGTTTTTACAGAAATAGGGCCGTGAGAGGCAGACAGATTATTGAATCTTCTGACGTCACGAAGATGGGCCATAGTGAAAACACGGACGAGGTGGCGACAGCGGAACAAAATGACGTTACCAGTTTAGAGGACCGAATTAAGGCAATTGTGTTGGAGAAACAAACTTCAAAATTAGCCGAGGACAATGCGAACCCGGATCAAAACCGCGGTAAAATCTTCTCGGTCAGTAGTGCTGTAACTTCTGCCAAATCTAGTTATATGACAGGCAATGTGGTACAGCCAATTTCAACAGAACGGACGTATTCGGCGACACGACCGAGTTCATCGGAAACGACAAAAAGTAGTGAGAAACACAGCATTAGGAGAAAAAGTAGTACACGGGACGATGTGTTGAGACAGCAGGACACAAGACATCGTTCATCGCGACAGCAATCTAGTCAGTATAATGGTAACCATGGTGACGATTCTCTATCAACGTTCAGACTTCGATCCAAGTCCGAGTCCAGTGGTGCTAAACATAAACCCGATCATAAAAGTGTTCAGTTGAATCGACACTCAGTCATTCTTGGTTCAAATCTCTCATCTGATCTCTCAGTGGCTCCCCCTAGTGTTAGCTTAAAAAGGGAGAAAACTGCGTCCGCTGCTGCAGTGGTAGAGTCTTTCGTATCTCCATCAAGTAATTCGAACATCACGGACTCTGAAAAAATATACCATAAACTACGAGGCATCACGAAAGTCACTCGCCACAAAAGTTTATATGTACCTATATGCAATAGGACCTCTATCTTTACCGATAGTCTTTCACAAAACGTTGAACCCTGTGCCAAGATAGCAACTAAATATAAACCAAAGAAAGACCACAATAGAGCATCTTCTCAAAGTATACCCGTAAGTGCCAAAAGTACGACCAATAAAGTGGATAAACCCGCCAAAGTAGATCAGGAAAATTGTCTAGAAATACGACAATGTAGAATAGGATCCTCTCTGGCTTTTGGGATAGTGCAGGTGACTAAAAAGACGGAGGTAAGGGTTTTCCGAACATTATTTTATGTGTAATGTCATCGTATTTCATATTGTCGTAATAACACATGTACTATCATCTGCATTCATTGTCATTCCTTGCTTTCCAGCGTTCCTGCACATTTTCAATTTCTCTACCGCATTTCTTAAATTTTAGAGTTGAAAAGAAAGGAGGGGGGGGGGGGGGAGTGGATGACCGAGTCCGTCAACCACCACATTTTTGTCTAGTGTGTAAAATAAAACAGAATACGATTAGAGTATACTCAAGTTATATTCATTGTTTTCTTATCAAAAAACTTCCGAAAGGGCTTCACAATTTTTATGGGTTGATATATCTAGATGGTACGCGATGATACAACCTCTAATCCTTTGACTGGATTAAAAACGATTTTGAAATGATATGCCCATATAAGGTGAAATCTTGTTTTCAGTTACCAGTAATACAAGATACAAAGGCATGATGTAATAGAGTGTAGAATGATCTTAACAAACCTGATCAATGCATTCAGTGTAATTTGGTAATTCCTGGGTCCGATTAATATCTTTCATTGAAAAAAAGGGGGGTACTTAATTCAAGTGTCATACACTATATGATTACCCCTGAGGGAAAGAGGGAAGGCTGTCTCTTCAGATCTCTTTATATCTCCCTTGAATGGGGGGGGGGGGGTTTCTCCTTGGTCATATTTGTAGCTAAGGAGAAAGGGTTATTAGTATATCCGCAGAAAAGTGGTTGTGTTTATATATAGGTGTGTTGTGTGTAAGGGAAGGGGGGGAGGGGGGGGGGCGGCTGTAGGGTAACTCATGATTTGTATTTACAGGTATGTCCTAAATGATGTTAAAGATAATACATTAGAATTAATATCTGTCGTATCTATATCAGTATAGGGGATGGAACATATATTAAATGAAAAAAAAATTAAAGTTTGAAGATTTTTTGATGCAAAATGCCTATTCGAAGGAATAAATGACGTTCAGTAATAACATGTTAGGAGGGAGGGGCGTGCATCCGGGTTCTACTGGACAGATAGGTGTGGCGGACCCTGGATTATAATGTCAAGGGCCACGTAGGTGGGGCGAATTTAAGGGATTGGATTGTGTGTATACATGTGTCATTTACTTGTCTTCTTTTATACGTAAATGTAATTTTATCAAATACAGTGTCATCAGCGACCTTTTATCGTGAATTTTTCATACGGGTATATCAGCCCGATAAATAAAGAATTTCTAGATACACAGACGCAAGCGCTTTAATGATTTCATCCGGTTATCAGTATCAGAATATGTAAAAATGTATTCCTCACGGACTGGTGTACTGTTGACTTTGTGCTTCTTTATCTTAATTTTTAAGGAAGTCGCCCGAATCCAGGTAATAAAACCTTTCTTTGTGCCCCTTATTTGCTTCATACTTGTGTTTCGAAGGTAAGGAATGTCAATATGCTTTCATTTCAGTTTAAAATTTTATAGTCATTCAACCAAACGAATGGAATTTCAAAACCTCATTGCGATACCAGATTCGCCCTTATTAAAATGCAAATGTTGGAATATTATGTAAATTAAATTCTGAATTCCTGATTTTGCGTAAGGAAAGGTCACTGTATGAAGTTATCGTCTTTAGACAGCTGGTGTCATATGACCGTGGAGATAGGATGTTCATCAGGGAAGAGACATTATCTCAGTAGCGGGTCCAGAGCCCTCTTTACTGCCCCTAAATCCGCCACTGTATCTACTTATTTAAACACTCAGAAAGGATAATTGTACGTGCAGGTTTTACGTTATCATACTAAATGATAATACGGGAAGCGGAACGAGTGGGTTGAACCTCATAGAAGCCGGACGAAAGAGAGGGGGATGTTTAAAAATCGGGGAGGGGTGTTTATATATTGGTATATACCGTAATGTAAGGTGGAAACGAGTAGAAAAGTAGTATGAAGAAAGAAGAATGAAGATGACTTAAAATGAAAACCAGAACAATGTTGACAGTTACAGATACACTTAGATAAATGTGAATACTTTGAGATCGCCCCTAATAAAAAATTTTTATATCGAAGAATATTTTTCGGTATAGAAATTCTTGATTAGAAGTGATTTCAAAGTATATAACTTTATCTTCTAGCATTTGAAGTTTATCATAAGAACACAAACACTTTTGTCCAAATATCGTCCTTAAACCCTTCACTTTGAATTAAATTCTTTTCGCCACATTTCTTTACTAGAAATGATTCACCCACCCGAGTAAGATATAAATATAACCAGTAAAGAGCATCTTTAACTTAACACGATCACACAGAGGTGTAAGCGGTAAGGTTTGTGTTGTAAATAATTTTCAACAACAGCAAAATTATCAGCAAGTATCTAACGTGTGTCAACTCCTCTCCGAACAATACACCATTAATACATTCATGCGAGGAACAATAAATGTGTTTACTGCCATTACGTATGCAGAGACCATAGTGGATGCAATACACACCAGGTCAAGTTATTATCTCATGTGGTTACCCATAATCATCTGCGGTCAAGTGCGGTCAGATTTTATCTCCGGCCACATGCGTCCCAGTGGATACTTGTTGACTATGCGATGGTCAGTGATTGACGTGCGATACCGGAAATTTGATGAATCGAATGATGTTTACCTGAGTACAATAAGGCGTGTGACGCCTTCCTGTTGACCAGGTGGACTGACCAAGTATATAGTCAGGCCAGGTAGTTTTGGTCAAGCTGTTTGTGTATTTTGTATAAACACGAGAAGAATATGGCTGTGAAAGATTTGTTTAAATCTTGCGTTCGATGCATTTCATTCAAATATCTTTAGTTTAAATTTTAGTTCCTTCCCATTCTTTCAGTTTTCAATATTTTATAAATTCAGTCCTTTGTTCCGTACAGAGGAGGTATTCAGTGCCTCTTCTTCCCCCCCCCTGCCAAGGATTTAAAGTTACATTTGACTATTTGGACCGAAAATTGTCAAATATTTAGAATATGAGGTACTGCCGAATGAGAATATGAACACCAACGAATCCGCCAATTTGTCAGCTGAATTTCTTAATATTTCTCAAAAGATCATGCGATCATCTTCGCAAAACAACTAACTAGCCACAGATAAATCAAGCGATGATTGCCGCTCATATTTCAACCAAACTATGCACGTATGATTACGTCAAACCGAAAAACATCTTTAGAGTGAGTCAGTGTGTTTACTGTTCATGAACAAAAATGAAACTGAGATCATTTCGTTATTTAGCCAAAAAAGGTCATTGTAAACAAACTATGGAGTTGCTCTACCGCTTGCGCATGGTCCCCGAGGGTAAAATACCTGGGCCACGTAATCGGGGATGTAACCATGCACTAGGGATGGATGGCTACTCGTTACTGACCGCTCCTTACCTTGTATATTCGCGCTAAGATACATACAGGTGTAGTAATATCCAGGTTAGGATATCACGAGAGCCAGGACCTTGGTATAGACCGTATTAGTTAGGAATTGGATTTACACCACTATAGGAGTTCTGACGGATTGTATACTTTTCGCTAAATAAGACTACTTTGAATTCAATCAGAATTTCATTTTGTGTTTGTAGTCAATGGATTTAGACCGATTTGTATTGACTAAACAGTTCGATGTGGGATTCGAGGATTTTATATGGCACGGATGGGAGATAGCCTACGTAAGCATCTTGAATTCTTTTTTGCCGGAATATCGACAAAAACTTCCTCGGCGTTGGAGCGAGATTAAAATTATACAAACACATCTGATGGTTTTTACATGTATACAATGCATGAAGATTATTAAAAGCGTTCATGTAGACATGCATGGCCGTTTGCAGGTAAAGTCTGTTATATTTACTTCCCTCCCACATGAAGAAACTATTTATTACCTACACGTGTAAGATATGCCAATGATAAGATATGAGGGTGATAAATACACGTACACTTGTTATTGTCGGAGATTACACCAAATGTTCCATTTGTCTGATGTTACGGTCGATTCTCATATCAGATTGTTCGGATTGGTTGCTTTATCTTTAGTGTTGTCTTTCATGTTATTGGAGTGTTCGATTTGCTTGCACTAACTAAGATTGTGTTTGTTCATTTGCTCAGAGTGTTCCATTGCATTGATTTATATCTGGCTACAGTCCTTCATTTGCTAAGAATGTTCAAATATGTCGTATTCCAAAGCAACGTCAGATACTTTCCCCGGCGTCTGTCCGTCCGTCCGTAAGTCTGTCAGTCCTTCCGTTTTTCTGATTAGAGTAATACTTTTGAAAAAAAAGTGACACGTAGTGTTCGGATTCCGCAAGTTTTAAAATAACAAATCAGTCAGTTTAAAGATACTTTCAAGAATATGGCGATGAAGATAATTCGTTTGTGCGTACACGCGATGTAGTTATATAAAGAAAATGGAGCTACACTAAAACACAATACAAAGACATGTACAAGAATATGGTATATAAGGCCAACATGGTCCAGTGATATCACGCTGGGTTTTGAATCTGTCCACCCAGGTTCGTTTTGGACCGCCGATAAGTATTTTTGTAAGTGATTTATTATTTGCTTCCTACTATGCGGATTAGACAGTATAAACACGGTGTTCGTTCTTTCGTTAAAATTTCTCACTGCTTCTAGTCAAAGGTAAAACAAATTATGAGGTCATACACAACACAGATGTCGCCACCATATTTATAAGTGAACCAATTGGGGTGTGGCGAAGCAGTCAACGAACAAATAAAAACGATGATTGCATGAGAGGTATTGTAAGATAATGACTGGTGCATTGAATGCGCTTTAATGAATAATCGAACTAGAATTTCCAAGAAATATCGATAATCATGTGTCGTCATGCCTTACTCACCACTTTAAAGGCAGATTAAGATTAAACATACATTGATGTTTTCCTTCAAAATTCACAGAAGACATTGATTTCACATTGACAAGACATCTCTATAGCGCATTTAAAAATACCCCCCCCCCCAAAAAAAAAACCCCAACCCACCAAAAACCAAAACAAAACCAAAAAACCAAACAAACAAACGAAAAAAAAAACACCACGCACACACAGTCTAATGATTCTATGCCCAAGTTATAAAAACCCTGGACATACAACATTGCGGTCAGTGCGTTTTTCAGTCCTATTATTGGTTTTGCCCTTGTTTTCGGATGGGAGCATCCTTGTTTTATAAGCTTACTATTAAACACAAATGATCAAATCGTGTATATTTCATTAGATTTACTCGTGCCTCCCTCATTGACTTGAGAATAGAATCAATAACAACCGTTGTAAATCGGCGACTCTAATACAGTCTCGCAAAACAACAAAAACAAACGCACAGTTCTTCGACCTTCTGGCCGCTGCCATCTGTCATATTGAGGAACGTTGAGTCAAGAATATCTGATATGAACTGTAGAAAAGTAGACACGTGGAAAGAAGGAAAAGGTTGTTTTCTCCATCGACGGCGGCGGCCCAGGAAAAGTGTGGGAGTGAGTGGCATGCATGTCGGCGTAGACAAACCGCTCGCTGACATCGCCAGGGTCCTTGGTGTTTACATTGTTATGGTGGGAGAGATAGCATGAGAGGCTGTATTTCGTTTCTCAATACAAATCATTCAGTTGATATACTTTATATTAGTTTGGAATACAGTTCACTCTCCTGGAGATTTTGAAATTACTGATTCTTGTCGTGCATATTTGTGCTTGATAGATGTTTCATCGCTCGACTATACATTTTAAAATGGAAGATGAAAATGCATCATCACGTGGCTTATAATTGTATAGAAACTTTGCGTTGCATTTAAATGAAATTTTTAAAAACCACAGTTCTTCCGAGTGTTGCAATAAGTGCTGTGCATGTCGTGGATTTGTACTTGATAGGAAAAGTACGTATTGAGCAGTCTTAGGAGGAAATAGAAGTTTGGAAAAACAAACTATGTGAATATGGATCTGTGAAAATGAAGGAAGGAAACCACGTTTGCCAAAAATAGATTTTAACTTGGAAAATTGTGGAGGCGTGAAGTGATTACGAAATAAGTTTTATTATCAGTAGAAAACAATAAAACAGGATCTTGGATGCTGGTTTCGATAAAAAGATATAAAACACTTATATCAGAAGACTAAGAATTTGTAATATAATAAGCAGACGAGAGTCCGAATTTATTCAGTTTGTATTTAGGGCTTGTGCATTACTTGAACAGGTTTATTGGATCGATTCTGAATTGAAAACGTTACACGGTAACAATTAACGTACAGTTTTCAATGTTCAATTTCGAAGATATCATCTTTACATCTTTCAATGAGTTGGACTTCCAGGAAAGTCAGAACCAGGTTCGTCCCATGTGTACTATTGTTTGTTAACTTGCGACGGCACCGTTGATGATAGAAGTACATATAGTGTAATGGTGTATAATTTACTTTATATTAAGTAAACCTAAATTCGCTCTAGAGTTGAAGTAGGAGGTATGTATGTGTGTATATATCGTAAGCTATTCGCAGGATGTTCGCTGTGGATAGTACCTTTAGCATAACAATCAAAGTCATTAAGGTAATGGGGGAGAAATGATGCCTTGAAGGTTACATCGGAATTTGTGTAGGATACGGTTTGGTCAAATATGTCTGTCTGTGATGAGAGATCTGTTTTATATTACTGATCCTAGTTGTACAAGAAATGATGTGTAAACAACGTGTATACGGCTATTAAATGGGTAGTTAGGCAGTAGACCTGAATGGTTTTCTACATGTGCTGGGAACAGCCTGATGAGCTATTGCCCAAAACCTGCCGGGTAACAGAACACAAGAAAAAAGTTCCAAGAAATAGCTGACATATGGAAATTTCAGCTTTTAACAGAATATGAAAATGCTTATTTGTAAAAACGATTTACAAATGTTGTTGAATAACAATTTCTTTCAGTTTTCTTAAATTGTTCAACAGTAGTATGTAAAAGGAAATCTGAAGTGCATTTAGAGCAGGTTTTAAGAATCTAGGAGCATTTGTTGATAACAATTTCTGATGTTGTGAGATTTGTTCACGTCATATGTCTGGCACTTGGGTATACAGATCACGTGAGGGATTTTTGTTTTATACTTTACAGCCTAACAGCAATGGTTACACTGAAGGACAGGGTCTGGTTACCATCAAGATGAAGCCAGATGATCAGGGTAGATTCGGATTCAATGTGAAGGTCAGTTTTAATTTCTTTAATATCAAGGCCATTTAAAAATTTCAAGATCTGTATGAACATCTGTAATGAATGTCGGTAGTAAGATTGTAAATGAATTAGAATATCAAAAACAATTTGTATACAGTTTTGCACAACTTTTTTGAAAGCCTTAAAATCATAATTAGAAGTATTACTGTGTTTCATTTTACACTTCTTATCTACCTTTTAAATAGGAGATACCAGTTTCGTCCTTTTGCTTAAATGAATGATAAATTCAGATGTTGACAATTTTCAAATTTACAGAAAAAAATATTCAGATTTGAATTATTATAATGACTTTTCTTTTCCTTTGATTGCTTTTGAGCATTACTATTTTTCATTTGAATTTTTTGACTTGGTTTTGACAGGGTGGTGCTGACCAGGGCATGCCAATCATTGTGTCACGTGTAGCCCCTGGTACTCCTGCTGATCTAGCCATACCCAGGCTCAATGAGGGAGACCAAGTATTATTCATTAATGGCAGGGATGTGTCCCAGCACACACATGAACAGGCAAGTGTTGTCATACTTAGTACTATCCTGTAGAGTAGGGCCAGCCATGGTCGATCTGTAAGAATAGGGGCAACCATGGTCGATCTGCAAGAATAGGGCCAACCATGGTCGATCTGTAAGAATAGGGGCAACCATGGTCGATCTGCAAGAATAGGGGCAACCATGGTCGATCTGTAAGAATAGGGCCAACCATGGTCGATCTGCAAGAATAGGGGCAACCATGGTCGATCTGCAAGAATAGGGGCAACCATGGTCGATCTGTAAGAATAGGGGCAACCATGGTCGATCTGCAGGAATAGGGGCAACCATGGTCGATCTGTAAGAATAGGGGCAACCATGGTCGATCTGTAAGAATAGGGGCAACCATGGTCGATCTGTAAGAATAGGGCCAACCATGGTCGATCTGCAAGAATAAGGGCAACCATGGTCGATCTGTACGAATAGGGGCAACCATAGTCGCATGTGCTTATGTGCTGTGATGTAACTCATTTAAGCTTCTCACCTCTGTCATATTCATGTTTGAATACTGCTTTGGTAAGCAGGAATTGTTGCCACCATACTCATTCAAGGTTGGTAGTTTTCTATTATTAGTCTAGGATTTTCTTCAAAACACTGGCTGTCAGCACAGATTGGAAACAATTCTGGCAATGTGTCAGGGAAGCGATGCTGTACTATTTGATACAATATATATGGGTTTTATAGTTTGTTCTTGATACAAATTAACAAAGTATATGTAATGGTTATGTTGTTGATGTAAATGCTTGTCATTACATCCTCATTAACACCTTTGTATATTGCCCTTGTTACAAGGAGACACCGTTGTTTATTGTCCCCATTAGATAGTGACACAATACTTTTTCATTACAGAAAGTCATATTTTACAAAATAACAACCCAATTCAATGTTTTGTTTGTATGTACTCTTCTCAATTAAAATACCATAATTTGTGTTGTTGAACATAAGCTTTTTTCGTTCGACTTATCAATAAGGGGTCCATGTTCTGATTACAGGCTGTAATGTTTATCCGTGCATCAAAAGAGACACATTCAGGAGGGGAGCTTAGTCTGGTGGTCCGACCTAATGGTGAGTACTCACACTTTGTAAGTCTGTACACATTGTGTTATATTTCATAATGTTTTTGGCCACTGAATAGTACATGTAACTATTGACCGATTTTACCTATACAAAGCATGTACTGTTCACTACCGATATCTAACGACAATATGTACTGTTCTTTACTAACTAACATGTTGTTGTACTCATCTATTGATAGCATGCACTATTCTGTACTGACATATTGTTAAGGATATTTATCCAACGATTGTACAATTCAGTGATGTATTATTCAGTTCAAATATCTGGTGCATGTACTTTTCATTTTTATACATTAACCTAACCTTGTGTGGACTCAGTGACCCAGGTGACATCTGTCACAGCTTATTGTTATTATAAAAAATACCTCACCTTTATGGGTAATGTGCACTCGGGTAACCCTGCATGATACAATGCTAGAAAGCCCAGGTTATCAGCATCTCAACACATCATATATCAAATTTAACTTGCTGTTGTTACATTCCACCTGGCTTTTAATAAACTCTACCTGTGATTTGTTTAGATTTAAACTTGATCTTAAATCTTGAACCACTGCCTTCTGACTTTGTGTTAACAGTACATTGGGATCAAGAAAAGTTTAAGCTATGTAGAAAGATGCAGAAGAAACAACCATATTGTAAAATTCATCCATTTCTAGCAATATGCTTATTAGAAAGGTTTTCTGTAAAGCTGAATATGAAAAATGGTTAGATAGATTGGTTCAAGACAGCAAAAGTCGAACTTAGATTGGAATTGAGACGTTGTAGGTTTGAGCCATGCTAGCCACTTATCAGTTTCTTTTGAGATATAAATCTGAAATCCTGAGTCAAATTAAATGTTGGCACGTTAAAAAAATCTAAAGTTTCTGGTGGGTCCGATGCATAGGAAGAAATTTTTGCGGCGCCTGATGCATCATACAGATGCTGTCACTTGATCACTATGGGTAATCCCCATGTAGCAAGTTCACATCTCCTTGAGATAATTCCAAAGCCATGGATTAGATATGGAGTATGAATAAGGGATATAGGGAGAGTGCTTAGTAATCCCATTTAGCAAGTTCACATCTCACTAGCTGAGATAAAATTTGAACCTGGGCCATAGGTGGACAATGGAGTAACAATAAGCATGTAGTGAGAGTGCACTGTAACAAAGTTACAGCCACCATCAAATAGGTGAAAAATATCTATGCTTGATTAGTTCCCTCCCTGACAAAATTATCTCAGTCCGGCACCATAAACTGAGATTTCTTAGGTCATAATTTCATATTCTTCTGTTCAGCAATGAATAAATAACTGGGATTTGGATTTTATAGAGTTTTATTCTATCGATGAATAGAAATAAACCATTCTAGAGCATGACAATTTATTTGATCTTTTCATAATGGAATAAATTAAGATTAGATAATTGACATAAGTATTTTCTCAATTTATGGCAATGGACCCTGGTAAAAGCACACACAAATCGTGACTTCTAAAGAGATGAGAATTTTTCAGTATGAAGTTGGTATGGTTATGTATGATATTTGATAACTGGCTTAGAATATTAAGGGTGAGATCGCTTAACTGAAAGTCCTATGTTTTGTTTTATTTTCAGTATATGTCGGAGAAGACCAGAATGAAGAGCCTGCATTTGATTATCTTCCAGAGACACACCAGATCACAACACCAGGGGGAGCTAATGCATTAGAGGCTTCCTTATTGCTACTTCAAGAAAGTCTAGAGAGTGGGGCAGCTCTAGCACAGTTCGAGGTAGGGGACCTTCAAAGAAAAAATTGCCCGTCTTGATTAATATGAAATGTGTAGTTGTCTTTGCAAAAGAAGAGGGGGATGATTCTAGAATAGTGGGATAGAATTGGGATAAAATTTTGAAAAAAGATTGTATAGGTGGTATATTTGAATTAGAAACAAGGGTTTTAGTAGATCAATGGAATTTCAGGTAGAAAGGACGGATAATATGGTCAATGAAGAAATGAAAGCCTCTGAAGTGAAAGTAATTGGTATAACTTCATGAGAATCATAATACAAGTTAATATCTTTTTTTTTATCATAAAATTAGGTATATAAAGTACAGTTATTTTCTGAAGATAATTTAGTCTATGATTTTACATACAATTTCATGTTTATTTTCTCAGCAACTGTATAGGAAGAAACCCGGTATGACCATGAATGCAGCAAGGATGGAGGCTAATCTAGCTAAAAATAGATACAGGGATATATCCCCATGTAAGACATTTAAAATCATTTCATGATGTATAGATGATGCAGACAGCCAATAAATGACTACCATGTTTAGACATCTCCATATTTATTTTTAAATACCATTGTCTATTTATAGGAAATAAAAGTTGTTTTACTTGAATATATTTATAGGATAAGTAAGTGGTTTTACTTGAATATATTTATAGGATAAGTAAGTGGTTTTACTTGAATATATTTATAGGATAAGTAAGTGGTTTTACTTGAGTATATTTATAGGATAAGTAAGTGGTTTTACTTAATAGATTTGAGCCACACACAATGCCAGTTGGGTTTGGCCTACAGCATCTGTCTTGTGGTCACATGGTTCCTAAGTAGAACAGTGTGCTGGTGAAATACTTGGTTCTAGATCTGGTTGTTATATTTAAGAGACTGCTAACTTCTTGGTTGATAACCGAATATGAAAGTACTTGATTAATCCCAATAAAACGTTTAACATTGATAGGTTGATTACCATTTATTGTTATAAATTTTCTTAAAGATAATGCTAAGCAAAATTAACAGAACACACTTTTTAGCTTAGATGGTTTTCATAAATTTGTACTCACAAGTCATGTGAAGACATTGGCCATAACAGTTGAATATTACATGTTTCCTCTTTCAGATGATCAAACTCGTGTGATATTAAAAGACCCAACTGGGAATTCTGTAGACTATATCAATGCTAATTATGTAAATGTGAGTATCAATTTGTGGAACATTTCTTCTCACGATATATTGCTTTTACACCCTATTTCAGTTTGGAATCTTACATGATGCAAATTGCTCGCTGATAGGAGATGTTGTTTATCGTCCTGACCACCTGATTTCATTAAGGTGGTGATCTGCATTTTCACATACCATCTTTATAACCTTTTTATTGCATATAGTCATACTGCTAGCCAAACATATATATATTATATTGAAACCAATGCATGATAATTACTATTCAGTTAGAAGGTATCATCAGTGTCTTTAGATATTGTGCCTAATGTATAAAATACCTTTTACTTCCAGATGGAGATTCCAGGATCCGGTATAGTGAACCGTTACATCGCAGCCCAAGGTCCTCTTCCAAAAACATGTACGGACTTTTGGCAGATGGTGTGGGAACAACACTCTTCTCTTGTCGTTATGTTGACCACGAAAGTGGAGCGGGGAAGAGTTAAATGTCACCAATATTGGCCCGATTTATACGAGACAATGGATTATGGTGTTCTGCAAATAACTTGTGTTAAAGAGGAAGAAACTAATTCATTTGCATTTAGGGAATTTAATTTAACTCAAGTTGAGGTGAGCGTTCTGTTACATAGACATAATGAGGATATTATTGTGCTGTGTAGAACTTGTAATTACATCTTAGTTTTCTATATATTTTGTTTCAGTGAAGGAATAATTTTTTGGGGGGCTGGGGGATGGTGTTAGAAACTTGTTTGGGGTATTTTTTTAAGTTCCAAATTGACTTTCTCATGTTTTTGCAAATTTTATGCAAAGAAAGTAAGTTCATTAAGTAGAAAACATTGTCAGTGTAATTCCTTACAGGATTTTGTTGGAGGAAATTAAAAAATATTGGATTTCAAAAAGATGAAATTCTAATATCAGATAAATTGGACAAAGAAAATTGCTGTAACATTTGTGATTAGAATTTACTAGATGCTGCCTTGCAGTGAAACTTCATTCTGGCATGGTTTTTACCAGTATGCTTTTTTTACCAGACTAGATATCGGTAAATGTGATTTTGGTTATTTTCACATTAAAGAAGCAAGTATATGACAAACTTGCAGATTATTGATGAAAACCCTGCTGACAGGGCTGTGGTGTTTTACCGCCTTATTGCTACACTGCAATTTTTGTATTTTCAATGCATATGGCAATATATTTTTTTAAAAATCAGTTCAAGTTTGATATTTCATTATCTTAGTATATCTAGTGTTATCTCTTGGTATCTTCAGATTTATAGTGGAAGCAGCACACCACTATGACAACAAAGTATTAAAAGTTCAGTCTACTCATTAAGTCCTTATTATGCCCCCAAATCAATAGATCGGGGGCATATTGTTTTTGTCCTGTCAGTTTGTCTGTCTGTTGTCAACTTTAACCTTGGCTATAACTTTTGAACCGAGATAGAGATTTCATATTTGACATGTATACTCAACTAATGAAGCCCTTTCAAATGACACCAAAGTCAATGACCTTTTGACTTTGACAATGACCTTCACACTCAAAACATTTTTTCGGACTTTGGTGCCACAGGGGGCATTAGTGTTTCACAAACACAACTTGTTTTTACTATTGTAATGCTTATTCCATACATTCTGTGTGGTGGTAAGTTTTAGGTGTACATCCCAAACTTCTGTTTTCCAGTGAAAAAAGAAATTAAATTTTGAAATTAATTGATATTGCAATAAATTTCAATATATTTTCCAGTATACTTCTCTAAGTTTTATTTACCCCAATACCCAGTCCTACCTGCTGATAGAAGAATCTTGCACCAATCAAATTAAACATCTACCATTTTAATAATATATGCTTGATATTCCCCATATCATTCAAGAAGTGGAATGGGATACTGTATAGTTTTCTTCACCACGTTTTACGATTTTTCAGACGCACGAAGAACGTCATATATCACACATGCAGTACATAGCATGGCCTGATCATGGGGTTCCTGATGATCCAGCAGATTTCCTCGACTTTGTATTGAAAGTAAGGCAACGAAGAACAGGGATGGTTGAGCCTACCGTAGTACATTGCAGGTACATTGAAATCGTTCATTGAATAAAATATGCAGTACATTGCTATTAAGAATAAATATGGATATATTACACATTAGTGTGGAGAGGTTATTTTTTAATTACATGACCATATTTGTTCATTTGTAGCCACTTTTCTACTAAATTTAGAGTACATGTTTTGGGTTATCCAAGTTTACAGATAGATTTCAAGCACAAATTTAAAATAGTCGATATTTTTTAAGTGGACTTACTGAAAAATTACTTCAAAATATGCAAAATTAAGGTTCTCAGAAATAAAAGGTGATGTCCTGTTAGTGTTTATGTACTATTGCATATGTCCTTATGTACACTATATGATGGACTTAGTGTCCTGAAAATGCTCCCTTCTTAATTTTAAATTTCTCTTATATCCATATGTTCTATGTAATGGATTTAGTATCATGAAAGCATTCCATAATTCTCAATTTTCCTTTCAGTGCGGGCATTGGACGAACAGGTGTTTTAATAACCATGGAAACAGCCATGTGTTTAATAGAAGCCAATCAACCTGTGTACCCCCTGTCCATTGTACGGCAGATGAGAGATCAACGCGCCATGTTGATACAAACAGCTGTAAGTTAACTACTATTACCTAAAATTATTTTAATTTTTAAATTAAAGAATTTGATAAAAAAGGAGGGGGGAGTGGGCCTAATTTTTTTTTGCTCCACAGTAGTAATTTTTGAAGGTTGAAAATTTAAGACCCATTAAAGGTCATCTTTAAATTACTTTTGAAATCGACCTTTATATGTTAATAAAATCATACACATAAACTTGTTTCTTTTTTTATTTACAGAGTCAATACAAATTTGTTTGTGAGGCAATTTTAAGAGTATACAATGGTAAGTATGTATGAACTTTAAGGCGGTCTAAAATTACTTACGCTTGAAATGTGATTTGCAGTTCTCTCTAGACCTATCACGTTTCTTGGGATCAGTAGAAGGAGGCTCCAATATCAAAAGTTCAATTTAGATGCTTAATGGTATCTCAGTACACTTGAATAGGAGAATTAGAACTTTATACCTATCCATAAAAAAAAATAAACATAGTTGATATCATTGAATCATAGCTTCTTAGTAGTATTCTGGTTAAAAGGTCTTGGCATCTGAATGGATAAAAAGCTTCACTGGAACTCACTGAAGTGTGTGGATGTTAAAACTCAGGGTTCAAATTCTAGTCAAACTAAGTAGGAATGCTTGCCAGTATACCTGTCATAGGTTAATGAGTTTGCTCTGATTTACTTCTTTACCAGATACTGGTTGCCACCATATAGGTGAAATAATCATGGTACGACGTTCAGCAAACAGGTAGCAGTAAATGTCTTGGCCCTCTTGTGAATTAATTGAAAAGATACTATGTAACACATACCAAATAGATAATAACAACTTTTAATTCTGAATAATACAGATAGATGATTAAAGATGATGCAGTAATATGGTATATACTTGGACTTGCAAAATTTTTTATTTTCTTTCTGTGTTCTACACCATGCAATCAGCCACAAGAGTTTGATGTTATGAATTTTCACTTTTTAATCATACATAGCTCACTGAGAATATATTTCAGTTTCTACTTTTGAGATGTCCCCTTCTCTGGATTATTTTTGTCTTCATGATTGATTTTGTGGAAGATTATTTCACAGTATTTCTCTGGGAGAATTGTTTTTGTGTGTGATTCCTCTTTTGAAACCCTTAACACTAAATGTAGGTTTGAGTTACAGTTACATTTGCATTTCCTGTGTGGAAAAACTAACTTAGGATCACCTTGTTGTCTGTTGGTCTGTTCCCATGTCACACTTCTATTTTACCTTCCTATGTAAATGACACATATCCCTTGAAATGCTACATTATAGTTTGTTGTACCAAAAGAACATTAAAGAAAATATATATTGAAATTTCTGTATGTTGGAATTTAGTTTGAATATTGAATATTTATCTTTTGAAATTTAAGAATTAAAGTTAGAATTAATATGCTGTTTAACTTTGTTATTACTTGTTTGTATTGTTTAGAAAATTAAGACAGCAATAATACACATTTACTTCATTTTCTTTTTACAGAAGGACTTGTAAAACCATTAGAAGATTATCAAAGGTGAAATGACTGAAAAGTGACAGTTAAGATTTCACACAGAAAAGTGCTATAGTCCCCATTAAAATGGAACAGTCCTCCAATCTAATGGAATAGTCCAAACTTCAGCATCTGTTACACATAGTGTCTTCTAGATAATAGATCTGGTACATCACCTCATCCTTATTGTGGAGTATTCCATGGATTGTATTGTGGGAATTGTGATTCCAGACGGAGGGGTGTCAGGTTGATCCATCTGTTTGATTTGGTATCTGGAAAACCACAATAGTGCCACGTATGAAAGCTGAATAACCAAGATGCTAAATGACAGCATTTCATCATAACAGTTTCATATTTTGTGGAAAGACAGCGACTTTCTAGATCATGTAAAATATGCATTTTATCTAATGCAGCATGTTTTACATATATTTGCATATCGTTTTAAGTTATTACAAATATTTTTATTTTCGTCATCATCTTCATCTGTTGTCATGGTGATACTGATATTCTGATGTAGCCTATTACAGTACAAGAGTGTCAGATTTCCTATTTATCTTTTCTAGATCAATCAGCACTTTATCGGATGTTTTTAATGATGCATTTTGATGGGCAATATTGACTACAGACTAGAACTACACTAAATGGAAAATATTGACTTGAGAACACTGCTACCTTACATGGAAAATGTAGACCAGAGATTTATATATCAGATAGGGAATACCGACTCACGTATGCGGCCATAGGTTTTTTTTTATTTAAATTACACAGATATTGCCAGATAAATCTCTACCATTTATCTTGACTTTTTCATTACAGGTATACAATCAGAAACATTATGTCATTCACAGCTCTTTGTGAAAAGCTATTTTTTTCCTTTCAACATTTGAGTTAAAGGAGTTTCTGAAAAAGATAAGCTGATATTGATCCTTTTTTACTTGTACAAAATAATATGGAAACTTAACTCTCCTTTCTATTTGTTCAAGATCTCAAACCATCCAGTAATGTAACTCATCGTTTTATATAAAAAGTGTAGAAAGAATTTATGATGCAAAAGAACCTCTGGAATTTTAATCTTTTTTTTTTGTCTCTCTCGGTTTAAGCGTCTTTAGAACCCAGTCTAACATATTTCAAAATCTATGAGTTATATAGAGAGATATTCATTGTAAACATAGAAGGGGCAATATGATTCAAGTGCACACTCAAAGAGGAATCTAAGATCACTATCGTCAAAAATAAAAAATACATTATAATTTAATATAATTCAGTACAAATATGTATGGCAAGTTTTACTAGAATCATAAAACTAGTACAGAAATTTATAAGGGGAGTTAAATGGTGATCAGAATGTAGAATTTTAATCGGAGGCTAGTAAACAAGATTTGATTTAAGGAAAACTCTATGATATCTAGCTCAGAACTTAAGAAATCCAGCTATGTGTGAATGTTAATGTCTGCATCCCTTTACCCAACATTGTATAGTGCTCCACGGGAATGGTGAACATAATTCATTTGTTGTAAAACCAATAACAGGTGAACTTTGTTCATTGAACTCTGTTTATTCCAGTGATGAATGAACATATTTGCTTACTTGGTGTCTGTGAATGGCAAGTGAGTGAATGTTGTTCCTTTGATTCTGGTTTTCTCTGTTGAAGTTTTGTATCAGTATGTATGCTTTCGTCAAAGCTTGTTGAATTTTCAGTTTATAACAAAAGCATTCCATGTAACTTATTTATTTCTTTGATACTATTTTGACAATTGTATGAATAATGTACATAAGACTTGTGTATGCTCTTAAATTAAGAAATTGCAGACTTGAATTTGTTTTTAATAAAGTTATTATGTAATGTCCAATATTTCTACTTTAAAATACTATTTATAGATATGCCACATATGGTCACATGTTATCAAGTTTATGTTTTTAAACCAAATTATGACATGCAAAACCAGGCAAGTTATATTTTATGTGGAAATAATTAGTATGATGTTTTTATCACGTATGTATGGAAAACCATATCGGGTCAATAGGTCAGCCATGTCTCCATGTTGACTGAATCCTGTACTTTCTTTATTTGTGTGTCTGTAATTGGTTGAATGCCTCAAGTCATGAATGTTATATGTAAGTCAGCTACTTGGATATTGCATGTTCTATATATATAACCAGTAGCTCTATCATCAATGCACCTCTCTGGAGCTGATGCTCGTTTCATTTTCAAATTTCTTCTCCGAGAAAAAGGTTGTTTCTCATCCTTCTTCTCTATCTTAATTGCACTGGAACAAAAAATATCTAATACAAAATTGTAGAACAGTGGGCATGGGAAACAGTAGGAATCTCTATTCAGTTTAAGGTTGTCTAGTATTAATTATTCATTACAAATTTAACATCGGTATCTGTAATATTCTTTACCTTTATAATTTCCATAGCAATTAAATGAAAATATATTGAAACTTCTGTTTTAAACCATTTCAGTGTAACTTACTACTGTCATAACAAAGAACTGAAACTAGAAATGATGTCATAAAATATTTTGCCATGACTATTCATTAATGTAAATATTGCGAGAAAAAAAATATATTATTAATAACTTAATGTTTTTGTTTTGTGGCTAAATGGATTGTTTTACCCGATGGCAATATTAAACATGAGTAAACATTTTTTCTGATGAGAACTTGTCTTATGTTTTTTTGTAAACTAGGTCTTGCACTAAGACCTTGCATGTTGAAAAGAAAACAAACAGAAGTTAGCTGTCAAAACTAGGATTCTAGGCAGCAGTTCACTAGCAAGACACTTGCACACATGTGCCATCTACATGTATACATAAGTGAAATATTACCATTTGAAGTAACAAAATTATCTGTAATCCAGGAAATCTTTGATATTTTTTTTTTAGTCAAACCAAGATTCTTTCATTTGTATTTGGAGGTACCTACTTGGTGCATAGCCTAATAATTTTTACTCATGGAATGGACTCAAAGAAGTGAATGATTGATTGTTGTGGTACTGGGCCTGTTTGTACTCTCATGTGAAGAATAAATTTGGAGACCTGCGGTAACGCAACTTGAGTCATCAAATCAAAATGAAGCGTGTTCCTATTGGGCTTAACCACCCAGTGTCGACAGGACATTTGTTCCACTTCTTTCAAGGAAATCTGGGTGTAATTTAAACTTTAATCACTGGTTAAGTTATTCATGGTAAAAGACTTTGGTGTATTCTGTTTACTGTCAGTGGTATGAGACCTTGGTGTATTCTGTTTACTGTCAAGGGTATAGGACCTTGGTGTATTCTGTTTACTGTCAGTGGTGTAAGACCTTGGTGTATTCTGTTTACTGTCAGTGGTATGTGACCTTATTCTGTTTACTGTCAATGGTATGACACCTTGGTGTATTTTGTTTACTGTCAGTGGTATGAGACCTTGGTGTGTTCTGTTTACTGTCAGTGGTATGACACCTTGGTGTATTTTGTTTACTGTCGGTTGTATGACACCTTGGTGTATTCTGTTTACTATCAGTGGTATAAGACCTTGGTGTATTCTGTTTACTGTCAGTGGTATAAGACCTTATTTTATTAGCTCACCTGAGCCAAAGGCTCAAGTGAGCTATTGTGATCAATCGTCGTCCGTCGTCTGTCGTCCGTCGTCCGTCGTTAACTTTTCACATTTTCGACTTCTTCTCCAGAACCACTGAACAGAATTTGATGAAACTTGATAAGCATGTAGTACTCATGGTCCCCTACAAGTGTTGTTGTTTTTCGTCCGGATTCATCAACAGGTGGCGCCACCACAGGCAAAAGTAGGTCAAAGAGGGTACCCTCCTTTGACAAACTTCTTCTTCAGACCGGGGGCATACAGAGACAAACCGAATGCATAGGAATGATCTAGAGGGATGTGTGAAGAAGTGTTGTTATTTTTGGTTCCGTTCCGAAATCAAATTTTTGACGTTTTTTTGTACTTGGTAGTTTTAATGCAGAAAAGAGGTATTTTCTTTTAGTAAACATTGATGCATTAATTTGGTTTAATTTGATCATTTTGATGGTAAGAAATACTATTGCGAAGAAAATTTTTCAATATTTTATGCTTTGGATTTTTTATGAATTTTTTAAGACTTTCAAGAAAAAGGGGGGTGGGATAATTGGTGTAAACATTTCACATTTTGAACTTTTTCTTCGGAACCACTTGCTGGAATTCAATGAAACTTGGCATGCATCAAATACTCAAGGTCCCCGACGAATGTGGTCATCTTTGTCAGGATCCATGAACAGGTGGCACCACCACAGACAAAAGTAGGTCACAGAGGGTACCCTCCTTTGACAAACTTCTTATTCAGATCGGGTGCATACAGCGACAAACCGACTGCATAGGAATGATTTAGAGGCATATGGGAAGAAGTGTTGATATTTTTGGTTCCATTCCGAAATCAAATTTTTGACGTTTTTTCATTTTTATTTTGGACTTTGTTATTTTAATGCATTAAAGAGTTACTATTTTCTTTTAGTAAACATTGATGCATTCATTTGGTTTCATTTAATCATTTCTATGGTAAGGAATGCTGGTGCGAAGGAATTTTTTCAATATCTCGATTTTTGAATTTTTTATGAATTTTTTAAGACTTCCAAGAAAAGGGGGGGGGGGGACAATTTTTCATATCTTCAACTTGATCTACAGAACAACTTGAAGGATTGTGATAAAACTGGGTAGGATGCAAGTACTCATAGTCCTTTTCAAAGGTTTTGTTTTTTGTGCGGATCATCCAAATTGGTTAACAGATAATGCCACCATGTCTAAAAGTAGGTCTCACAATGGTACATATACCACTTGGTAATTGAAATATGGAGAGTAGCGGTTCAAATCCAGCTGTGGTCAAAAAAATTTTTTTTTTTTTTACACATCTAAATAAGTTTTTAGATGTTTCTCAACACTCAACATATGAAATTAGGAATTTTACGTTTAAGACTTCCAAAAAAAGAGGGGGGGGGGGGTTGGCCATTTTTCACATTTTCAACTTTTTCTACAAAACTGTTTGAAGGATTTTAATAAATCTTGGTAGAAATAAGTCACTTATGATCCTCTTCAAATTCTGTTGTTTTCGTCCAGACCTCTTTACAGGTGGCGCCACCATAGTCAAGAGTAGGTCACAAAAGAGTTCCCTCGTTTAACAATATTCTTTTTCATAAGGGCTGTATACAGAGACAAACAGAATGCATAGAAATGATCTAGAGGGATGAGTGAAGATGTATTGTCATTTTGGTTCCCTTCCAAAATCAAATTTTAGAATTTTTTTCGACATTTCTTTGGACTTGGTGATTCAATGCAGAAAAAAGTGTCATATTTCCTAGTTAATTGACAATGATGATTTCTTATGGACTATTGTGATCATAATTATGGTAAGGATTGTTACTTTGAAAGAATTTTGTCAATATCTCAATTTTTGGATTTTCTATGAATTTTTTAAGACTTCCAAATGAGGGTGTATAGGAACAATTCAATCACATTTTTCACTTCTGCTGTTATACCACATGAAAGATTTTAATGAAACATGGAATACATGAAGTACTAAAAGTCCTCTATCAATTTGGTAAATTTCATCCAAATTGGTTAACAGATAATGCCACCATGTCTAAAAAGCAGTTCTCACAATAGTACATATACCACTTGGTAATTGAAATATGGAGAGTAGCGGTTCAAATCCAGCTGTGGTCAAAATTTTTTTTTCATTTCTTTACACATCTAAATAAGTTTTTAGATGTTTCTCAACACTCAACATATGAAATTAGGCAATTTTAAGTTAGATCTGGACAATATTTGAAACAATTGTTGTTCATGACCCAGACTTGAAATCAGTTAACAAAAGGCCCCACCTAAAGAAAATGACTAACTTGTTGCCCTGAATGACTTCTTGCAGAGACAAAGGAAATGCTTAATATCAAAATCACCTGAATGGATGTGCAAAAAAGTGTCGTTTTTTATTCTAGCCTGAAATAAAATTTGACATATTTTCCACATCTGTGTTGACTTAGTCACATTAATGCAAAAATAAATGAATTCTTCCTTCATGCATGACTGATAATCTAGGTACTCAGGTGAGCGATATAGGCCCGCTTGGGCCTCTTGTTCTGTTTACTGTCAATGGCATAAGACCTTGGTGTGTTCTTTTTACTTGTCAGTGGTATAAGACCTTGGTGTATTCTGTTTACTGTCAATGGTATAAGAACTTGGTGTATTATGTTTACTGTCAGTGGTATGACACCTTGGTGTATTCTGTTTACTATCAGTGGTATAAGACCTTGGTGTATTCTGTTTACTGTCATTGGTATAGGACCTTGGTGTATTCTGTTAACTGTCAATGGTATAAGACCTTGGTGTATTGTTTACTGTCAATGGTATAAGAACTTGGTGTATTCTGTTTACTGTCAGTGGTATGACACCTTGGTGTATTCTGTTTACTATCAGTGGTATAAGACCTTGGTGTATTCTGTTTACTATCAGTGGTATAAGACCTTGGTGCACTTTCTTTACTGTCAATGGCATGAGACCTTTGTGTATTCTGTGTACTGTCAGTGGTATAAGACCTTGGTGTATTCTGTTTACTGTCTTTGGTATAGGACATTGGTGTATTCTGTTTACTGTCAGTGGTATAAGACCTTGGTGTATTCTGTTTACTGTCAGTGGCATAAGATCCGGTTTATTATGTTTACTGTCAATGGTATGAGACCTTGGTGTATTCTGTATACTGTCAGTGGTATAGGACCTTGGTGTATTCTGTTTACTGTCATTGGTATAGGACCTTGGTGTATTCTGTTAACTGTCAATGGTATAAGACCTTGGTGTATTGTTTACTGTCAATGGTATAAGAACTTGGTGTATTCTGTTTACTGTCAGTGGTATGACACCTTGGTGTATTCTGTTTACTATCAGTGGTATAAGACCTTGGTGCATTCTCTTTACTGTCAATGGCATGAGACCTTTGTGTATTCTGTGTACTGTCAGTGGTATAAGACCTTGATGTATTCTGTTAACATTCAATGGTATAATACCTTGATGTATTCTGTTTATTATCAGTGGTATAAGACCTTAGTGTATTGTGTTTACTGTCAATGGTATAGGACCTTGGTGTATTCTGTTTACTCTCAGTGGTTTGACACCTTGGTGTATTCTGTTTACTGTCAAAGGTATAAGACCTTGGTGTATTCTGTTTACTGTCAGTGGTATGAGACCTTGGTGTATTCTGTTTACTGTCAGTGGTATTAGACATTGGTTTATTCTGTTTACTGTCGATGGTATAGGACATTGGTGTATTCTGTTTACTGTCAGTGGTATAAGACCTTGGTGTATTCTGTTTACTGTCAGTGGCATAAGACCCGGTTTATTATGTTTACTGTCAATGGTATGAGACCTTGGTGTATTCTGTTTACTGTCAGTGGCATAAGACCCGGTTTATTATGTTTACTGTCAATGGTATGAGACCTTGGTGTATTCTGTTTACTGTCATTGGTATAGGACCTTGGTGTATTCTGTTTACTGTCAATGGTATAAGACTTTGATGTATTCTGTTTACTGTCAGTGGTATGAAACCTTGGTGTATTATGTTTACTGTCAATTTACTGTCAGTGCATAAGACCCAGTTTATTCTGTTTACTGCCAGTGGTATTAGACCTTGGTGTATTCTGTTTACTCTCAGTGGCATTAGACCTTGGTGTATTCTGTTTACTGTCAAGGGTATGAGACCTTGGTGTATTCTGTTTACTCTCAGTGGTATGACACCTTGGTGTATTCTGTTTACTGTCAAAAGTATAAGACCTTGGTGTATTCTGTTTACTGTCAGTGGTATGAGACCTTGGTGTATTCTGTTTACTGTCAATGGTATAGGACCTTGGTGTATTCTGTTTACTGTCAGTGGTATGAGACTTTGGTGTATTCTGTTTACTGTCAGTGGTATGAGACCTTAATGTATTCCGTTTACTTTCAGTGGCATAAGACCTTGGTGTATTGTGTTTACTGCCAGTGGTATAAGACCTTGGTGTATTCTGTTTACTGCCAGTGGTATGAGACCCGGTTTATTATGTTTACTGTCAATGGTATGAGACCTTGGTGTATTCTGTTTACTGTCAATGGTATGATACCTTGGTGCATTCTGTTTACTGTCAATGGTATAAGACTTTGGTGTATTCCGTTTACTGTCCGTGGCATAAGACCTTGGTGTATTCTGTTTACTCTCAGTGGTATAGCTGAGCTTATATAAGGGATCTGAAATGAATTTTTATTTCATACGGTATTTATGAAACGAGTTGTTTGTTTTATATATGTCCCCGAGCTTTGGCGAGGGAATATAAAACACACGAATTTCATAAATACCGCATGAAATAAAAATTTATTTCGGAATCTTTTTATCACATGTTGACACTCAGTTTAAAGGTGTTTATTTCATAAAACACCGACATGACAAAATTCTTTTCCACGCTACGTCGTCACGTATGTCATAAATTAATTTATGACCTAGAGATATTTCACTACATAAACAGAAAAATGTGATAAATGTATATATGTCATGCTCAAATCGAATTAGTTGATACAATTAAGTTGAACAAAATTAGGAGAGATAGTTTGTCCATCCCTAAATTTCATTACAATATGCCCATATTTGGTAAAAGATAAGTTCCTTACAATGAGGAAGACGATGTATCAGCTATTAAGGTTATGACATCCCAGGTCAGTGGCTCTCGGAATGTCATATAAGGATATGATGCTCTTTATGAGGTAAGAGTGTGTTATAACATTGACCAAAGGTCATTTTTCCCAGATCAAGGCTATTTTTTTCATGTCCGACCCATAATCTCTACATATTTCATTAAATTAGGTTCATGTTTGTAAGGAATATTCTTTTAATGGGAGGTCCCTGTGGCAACTTCGATGTCAGGTCAAGGTTATAGTCAATTTTAGGTGAAGGTTATAGTCATTTTAGGTGAAAATTTCTTGCTCAGAAGGAGGAAATGTTCTTCATAGGAAGGTACTGTGTCATGATCTTGACAATTTCGATGCAAGGTCATACTTACATTTTAGTTCCAAGTGAAAGTCCCTGTCAGTCTGTGTAATTTTCAAATGATTTTTTATATTGAACTGGAACTGAGTGAATATACATGTGTGTGATAATGCTCCGGATGGAGTCCTGCACAGTAATGGAAGAAGGAAGAAGAAGAAAGGTTGCCATCCTGGACTTGTCCGTTATCGGTTTCGTTCTAATCATGTAATGTCACGTTTCCTGCATGACAAAAATATGAACGTTATCAAAAGAACACTCCCCAGGTTAGCGACATTTAGCTATAAGAGGGTCATAAAAGGCGGTGTACATATTTTGGAGAGTTCTAGGTTGGTATGGAAGACTTGGGAGTGTTTCTAGATACACTAATTTGTGATTTTTGTATTAAGTAAATAAGAGTAAACATGTTTAAATAGAAAATTAGAACTTACAGGTGATGTAACATTAGTCCGACAAATCTGACGAAGGGCATTTTTATCATTTGTTGTTATTCTCGAAGTCGGCGTGACATCACACTAAGATCTATATGAAGATAATCTCCGAAACATTCCGAGGATGACCTGGGGGATAAACTCTGTGTTTATCATAGACCGTAATGCAACTTTGATGAACTATATTTTGAACACAAGAGCTAAATGAGTCTTAAAACTTTTGAAATTCATTGAGGAATCTCATGACGATTGACTCTCTTTCCTTCTTCGAATTTTATATGACCGCACTTTGCAAAAATAAGAATTCATAATATTGGATTCTTCGTAGACAGCGATGATAAATCCCGAGACTTATCCCCCGACAAATATGATGCAAATTAGGTCATGTGACCAGTCTGACATCAAGAATGCCCTACATAGGGTATAACAACAAATGATAAAAATGCCCTTTGTCATATTTGTCGGACTAATGTAAAACTAGATACTCTAAGGCTAACTGCAGCATGTTACAAGAATGCGATGAGTATTTTTAAAAAGTCGCTTTCTAACAATCATTATGAATGTAAAAAAAAAATTAAATCTTCTTTAAATAATTTCATGTCATTCAGGAAAATATGCTGCCATGTCTTTATATATATATATTGTCATTTTCCAACCAGAACATTTATGCTGCAGATTGTCCCTATTTCCTGTGTAAGGTAGTATACATATATGTGGGCTTATACCATTATTGAGAATGTGTCCATGCCAATGAATATTATCCATTGTCTGCATGTATAAAGAGAGGACACTGAGAATTTTTTGCTAATGTACATGTACCTTGAACTTAAAAGTTCTCATTCCATGAGCCTTCAAAAATCTTTTAAAGTTATTGAGCTTAATTTTGGATTTATAGTTTCAGGTTTGCTTCTCGGACCATGTCATCCACTGATAAACCAGATCACCTGGAAAGGACTGCATGTAACACAAGAGAGAATGTAAGTGCTGTGTTATTACATTTAAGCTTTTATTAAGAATATTCAAAACACAAATTTATGAAATTTTCATATAATGGTATGTGCCCCATGTATTGCAGACTATCATATGAAACAATTTCGTAAAGACATGTTTCAAAAGATGAAGTAACAAATCACCCATTTCAGTAAACAAACCTCTCCCAAAAACTGCCAATATCAAAAGTGGAGAAGGGCAGAGAATCTCGGACTACCATACAATTAAGACAACCTTGTAGAAATATTCATCCCAAAAAACCTCCATAACTACAAATGAATGTTTCCTACAAATACTGCTTAATTTTCCAGTATATATGGAAGGAATGTTGTATTTGCTTCTGTTGTCCTTCATGAGTAGAAAAAACATAAACAACTCCAGCCTATTCAAACCATTCACCATATTTATTTCTTTGACTCCATTGCTTGTAATAGGCCAATTATATACTGAAGTCAAAAGTCAATCAATTTCTGTATACCTATTCCAATAATTAATTTTGAAATTCATTTTCCATTGTCACAACTAAAACTGGATTAAAGTAAAAAAAAACTGGCATAATCTTAACCTGTTTAAATGCTTAAGTTGTGAGATGGCATCAAATCAAGATGAAAATTCCATAGAAGTGTGTTACTCTCCCAACAATAAAGGTTTTAAATCTGTATAGAAATAGAACGAAATTTCATTGTTTTGAATACTGAAAATATCCATTAAGATTTTTCATAATGTTCAGTGTTTATTCTTTATGAGAAACCAATTACATAATTGATTGATTTATAATTACACCGTGTGAGTATAAACCAATGATTGATAATGATTTAAAACGATTGCCCATCTCTATGCAACGCTTACCTCTGAACGTCTTTCTAAACTAAGTAATGAAGCAATGTTAGTTGGTTGATTGGTGTTTAACGTACATGTAGTATCAACAAAGTTATTTTCAATTTTGGACAGTATCCGACATAGAGCAGTTTGAAATTGTCATTTGTGACCTATCTTTTCCCTGAGTTTTAGATTTAGTTTCCATAAAATTTGATGACATAATAGTAGTTTTAATCAGATACTGTCCCAAACGGGAAGTAACTCTGTGTATCAAAGAGACCCAATATTGCGACATAGAAGCAGGAGTTACCAACCTCGTGAATATAGTGTTGTAGTCTGAGAATCAAACTTGGAATGTCTGTACCACAAGCCAAGTCTTTATCACTACACCAAGCCTGCTTCACTGAGGCAATGTAGAGCAGCAAAAATTAGATACATTTCATGTACTGAAAATATGATACATGTATATTATGAAACATACAAGTACATGTAGTAGAAAACACGAAATGATTTTTACTGGCTAAAAATGATCATATGCATTTTTAAGTATTAATGTCATTGTTTATTGCTTACTGTTATGCAGTATCAAGAACTGATTCAGAGATCTACACAAATAATGTTCATGTTCAGGAGTGGTGTACAAAACCCCCTCAGTTCTAGTGATCAGTTGTAACCAGATTGAAGGATCGCTAGATCCAACTTTAACCACACCCATTTAGTAGTATCATTGTGACGTCACAATTAAATTGATGTTTGAAAGACCATTTACATATGTCTCTTTGATATCATAATGAAAAAAAATTAGTCAAAGATGCAATGTCAGACATTTGGCGATCATTCAGTTGGCATTTAGATAAGTCATGGTATGTATTTTTATAAGATATACTTTTCTTTAATTGAAACACTTTAAAAGGAAACATACTTACATGAAAAAGTTTTGAAAGTCAATTCTATAGCATTTATCAAAAAAGAACAGTATAACATATCTTATAAATTCCCAGGTTGTTTCCATGGCAACAGTTATAGGAATGAGAGATGAGTCCAAAACTGTAAAGAGCTTAAAGGTCAAAGTTCATGACAGACAACTTGATTTTAAGGCAGGTCAATGGTAATATCATATAGCATGTTTGTATATGTGAAATAGTGCAGTGTAATGAATACAGTTTAACTTTGATAACTCATTGATAACCTGAATGTCTAAAATTTAAAAATCCATACAAACTTGAATTGTAAATCATACAGTCTCAATTTTGTGACTTTTTGTTTTGAAATTTGATGGAATTTTAAAATAAGACAAATACTATACACCAATTTTGAATCCCTGCACTGTTTATTTCATAGTTTACATCAAGTATGAAGAATTTAAGACTGGAAAAATTTGCTACACAACTTATTGGGTCCAAGACCAGTCCTGCATTCAGAGTCAAAGTTAAAATGTTTAAAACATTCAGATAAAAATTTCACATATCATAATGAACATACATGTACATAGATATAACAGAACAGTATTCCATACAACGAAATAAGTGTATACCAAACAACAAAATAACTGTATACTATACAATAAAATCACTGTATACCACACAACAAAATAACTGTATACCACACAAAATAAATATATACCAAACAACAAAATGACTGTACCATACAACAAAATAAGTGTATACCAAACAACAAAATAACTGTATACCATACAACAAAATAACTGTATACCATACAACAAAATAACTGTATACCACACAAAATAAATATATACCAAACAACAAAATGACTGTACCATACAACAAAATAAGTGTATACCAAACAACTAAATAACTGTATACCATACAACAAAATAACTGTATACCACACAACAGAATAAATGTATGTCAAACAGCAAAATAACTGTATTCCGTACAACAAAATAACTGCATACCATACAACAAAATAACTGAATACCACACAACAAAATAACCATATTCCATTTAACAAAATAAACGTATTACATATAACAAAGTAATTGTATTCCATACAACAATATAACTGTATACCATACAACAAAATAACTGTATACTACACAACAAAATAACTGTATACCATACTACAAAATAATTATATTACGTACAACAAAATATCACATCACATCCATCTTAAAAGGTCAACAAGACACTATGCATTGAAAAAAAGATGTAACATCTGTTGATTGTGCGTATGAATACCAGCTTGTCTTACTCTCTGATTGATTGATTATTCCCATACATTAAGTTTACAACATTACATTATACTACACAATAATAATTATACAATCACATATAAACCCAGGATTTTATGATAACTGCATCAGCTGATCAACTTCTTTGTAAATACCATTGATATACTTTTCAAATAGAGTGAAACTGAGAATAAAATAATTGTGAATCAGAAATGAATTTGACCTCTATGATCCAAAAGACAGTGTATCTGAACAGCCCTTTCTGCTGGTGTTGCTCTTCCCATATGTAAAATTTCTAAAGGAAGATAGGTCTGCCACCATCATATACCACGTTTGTCAGGTCAGAGATAAATCATGTCTGTCAAGTGTTGTACACAGTTATCAAAATAGATTTTTTTACTGTGAAATATGGTAAAGAAAAGAAGTGCTATATTGATCTTGGCAAATAACATGGAATTTCAACAAAATAAATGCATGTACTGTAGGATTATAAGCAGAATATTATACATTTTCACATTTTGATCCTTATCACATTTAATACAGTAATTGAAGAGCCAGACCATTTTTTTTCATTAAGAGCACTGAAACTTGGATCTACAGATAATCAAAGTGATATGAAATCCCTAACACTTTGAGTTATGTAAGGTTGAATGAACTATGATGAACACAACATATATAGTCTTTATATTAATATCTTAAACTTTTCAAAGTAAAATCTATACATGTACATTCTTGTCAGGGTAAATTTAGGGCATGTGACAACAAAGAAAGTCAACTGCATCTGTGACAAGATATGTACGAATAAATTATTTTAAAGAGTACAATTTCAATCAAAATTTAATGCCATAAAGGTAATTTGTGTGATTATTTAATGCCCTGTGGGAAAATACATTGAATTATTAATTTTTTTTTGCATCAGTTTCAAGCAAAACACTGCACCCAGTGATGTTTTAGTCATTTCATTTTGCTGTGGTAAAGAATAAGAAGATATGAATATTGTTTAGGTAGAGTCACCATAGTAATAAATTTTTTTAAACCGTGAAGGCTTCAAAAGCTCAAGCTTATTCTAAGTTTGTATGGTAGGGAGCAGATGATAGACATGCAGCCTTCCTTTGTATGGGACAGCAGCCCATTGCCTGTTAACAACCCATCTGAATCTGGTACTCAATTATAGCTGGGTAGACCTAGTTGTTTTGTTTAAGGACATAAAACCCTGATAATCTAGTGATCATGATGACAGCTGAACAAGTGATCTTCTAATTACAAGTGCAATAAGTCGACCATAGGATCTGTGTTACACTGAGGTAACTAACAAAAACATCAGTCTTTTTCATTCTTACTCAGAAAGTCAAAGTGACTGTTGTTTTTGTTTATTATCTAAGCATAACGTAGCCCCTGTAAGTTAGCATATGCGTTACATGCTTCAGATTTCTATAGACCACATGATCATTGACAGTCACCAACTGATATCATAGATTTGTCTTTAATGGATTTCGTTAACATTGTGGGCAACTTTTTGCCTCAGAGATTCATGCACATTCTGGTCTCTTTTTAGGGTAGACATGATGATACCTGGTCTGGTTAAAGTTGGAGGATTCTCTATGTACAGTTCACCTCAACAGCTGAGGTCAGAGGAAACTCTAAATCTGGCTATAAAATATAGTGAGCATCCACCAACCAAATGGGTTCATACACAGGTAATAAAGTGTGTTCAGTTATTGTTTCACATCACATAAACATTATTGTGCAAACATGTATAGTGATGGCACTTGCCTAATGTGTCACACAGAAATAACATCCTTGTACAGTAGATATCATCTTTTATATGCTTCATTGTTTCTGGTGATATAAATCATACATGATCTTGATCATGATAGGGCACCGAAAGTTTACTGCTCATTCTCGAACCTGGTACCTTTTGGCCCTATGCCAAGTAGGCTAGCAATGGAGCTGTTCTGGCTGCAGGTTATAATACAGTCCGAGATAGATAATCAGATTTATGTCAAATATTTCAACATGTTTTTTAACAGAATTCTTGAAATAGAATTTCTAATATTGCTTTTTAAAGATTAAGTAAAGTCTTCTACAGTTAGGTAGTTGTTTAGAAAATAAAAAACATTCTCTTTACAAATTTTTGGCCTTTTGGCCTTTATCAAGTGAAATAAATATTAAATTCTAAACTGTGTGGAGTCCATGCTGATGTCACAAATCAAGAGTAAATTCATAATAAGAGTGAAATGCTTTTTAACATTAGCATGGATTTTATGTATTGTAGCATTTAACATCTTATTTCTCACTTGATAAAGGCCAAGTAGCTGAAAAATTGTGATAAGGCCACAGCAAATTAATGTCTTGTTCGACGGAATCGCCGCTCCGATTTTTTCCAATTTTTATTTTCATTTTGGATTTTTTTTTTTCAAATCTCAAGAAAAAAACTGGTCCGGTTGTATTTTTTAATTTTGTATTACGCGCCCTGTTCCTGTTTTCGCCAATTCTAGCCAGCATTGAATAAGGCATTTAGATGTTATCAATGTATCACTGAAATATACAGGAAAAATACAGTGAAATGGTGATATGTTGGAGTTGAATTAAACAGTCCTATTATATATGAAGGTACAGTTTTCAAAAAAAAAATTTAGCTCGATAAAAATTTTCATCATGAAAATCCGAAGAACAAGCTTTTTTTTTGGTGTGGCATAAAGAGGGTTTTTATTTATTGATTTTCTAGGTAAAATAGGGGTCATAACTGAAACAGACTGCATCCCATTAAATAAGGTTTACAAGTATAGTAAATATTAATTGAATAAGTTTTTGTTTCTGTAAAGAAAATTGTTCTTTTTCTTTTGGTTCTAAAACACTGTAAATGAATCATTTTAATGGTCATGACCTTATGATTATTGTATCTAAGCTCACCACTTTCATGATTTCTTTCAGTGTACGGTTGGGTCAGACATCTGGCTTACCTCTTTCGTGATTTCTTTCAGTGTAAGTTTGGGTCAGACATCAAGGTTACCACTTTCATGATTTCTTTCAGTGTAAGGTTGGGTCAGACATCTAGCTTACCACTTTCGTCATTTCTTTCAGTGTAAGGTTGGGTCAGACATCAAGGTTACCACTTTTGTGATTTCTTTCAGTGTAAGGTTGGGTCAGACATCTAGCTTACCACTTTCGTCACTTCTTCCAGTGTAAGGTTGGGTCAGACATCAAGATTACCACTTTTGTGATTTCTTTCATAGTAAGGTTGGGTCAGACATCTAGCTTACCACTTTTGTGATTTCTTTCAGAGTAAGGTTGGGTCAGACATCTAGCTTACCTCTTTTATGATTTCTTTCAGTGTAAGGTTGGGTCAGACATCTAGCTTACCACTTTTGTGATTTCTTTCAGTGTAAGGTTGGGTCAGACATCTAGCTTACCACTTTTGTGATTTCTTTCAGTGTAAGGTTGGGTCAGACATCTAGCTAACCACTTTTGTGATTTCTTTCAGTGTAAGGTTGGGTCAGACAACAGACTTACCACTTTTGTGATTTCTTTCAGTGTAAGGTTGGGTCAGACATCTAGCTTACCACTTCTGTGATTTCTTTCAGTGTAAGGTTGGGTCAGACATCAAGCTCACCACTTTCATGATTTCTTTCAGTGTAAGGTTGGGTCAGACATCTAGCTTACCACTTTTGTGATTTCTTTCAGAGTAAGGTTGGGTCAGAGATCTAGCTTACCTCTTTTATGATTTCTTTCAGTGTAAGGTTGGGTCAGACATCTAGCTTACCACTTTTGTGATTTCTTTCAGTGTAAGGTTGGGTCAGACATCAAGCTTACCACTTTTGTGATTTCTTTCAGTGTAAGGTTGGGTCAGACATCTAGCTAACCACTTTTGTGATTTCTTTCAGTGTAAGGTTGGGTCAGACAACAGACTTACCACTTTTGTGATTTCTTTCAGTGTAAGGTTGGGTCAGACATCAAGCTTACCACTTTTGTGATTTCTTTCAGTGTAAGGTTGGGTCAGACATCAAGCTTACCACTTTTGTGATTTCTTTCAGTGTAAGGTTGGGTCAGACATCAAGCTCACCACTTTCGTGATTTCTTTCAGTGTAAGGTTGGGTCAGACATCTACCTTACCACTTTCGTGATTTCTTTCAGTGTAAGGTTGGGTCAGACATCAAGCATACCACTTTCGTGATTTCTTTCAGTGTAAGGTTGGGTCAGACATCTAGCTTACCACTTTCGTGACTTCTTCCAGTGTAAGGTTGGGTCAGACATCAAGATTACCACTTTTGTGATTTCTTTCATAGTAAGGTTGGGTCAGACATCTAGCTTACCACTTTTGTGATTTCTTTCAGAGTAAGGTTGGGTCAGACATCTAGCTTACCTCTTTTATGATTTCTTTCAGTGTAAGGTTGGGTCAGACATCTAGCTTACCACTTTTGTGATTTCTTTCAGTGTAAGGTTGGGTCAGACATCTAGCTTACCACTTTTGTGATTTCTTTCAGTGTAAGGTTGGGTCAGACATCTAGCTAACCACTTTTGTGATTTCTTTCAGTGTAAGGTTGGGTCAGACAACAGACTTACCACTTTTGTGATTTCTTTCAGTGTAAGGTTGGGTCAGACATCTAGCTTACCACTTTTGTGATTTCTTTCAGTGTAAGGTTGGGTCAGACATCAAGCTCACCACTTTCATGATTTCTTTCAGTGTAAGGTTGGGTCAGACATCTAGCTTACCACTTTCGTGATTTCTTTCAGAGTAAGGTTGGGTCAGACATCTAGCTTACCTCTTTTATGATTTCTTTCAGTGTAAGGTTGGGTCAGACATCTAGCTTACCACTTTTGTGATTTCTTTCAGTGTAAGGTTGGGTCAGACATCAAGCTTACCACTTTTGTGATTTCTTTCAGTGTAAGGTTGGGTCAGACATCTAGCTAACCACTTTTGTGATTTCTTTCAGTGTAAGGTTGGGTCAGACAACAGACTTACCACTTTTGTGATTTCTTTCAGTGTAAGGTTGGGTCAGACATCAAGCTTACCACTTTTGTGATTTCTTTCAGTGTAAGGTTGGGTCAGACATCAAGCTTACCACTTTTGTGATTTCTTTCAGTGTAAGGTTGGGTCAGACATCAAGCTCACCACTTTCGTGATTTCTTTCAGTGTAAGGTTGGGTCAGACATCTACCTTACCACTTTCGTGATTTCTTTCAGTGTAAGGTTGGGTCAGACATCAAGCATACCACTTTCGTGATTTCTTTCAGTGTAAGGTTGGGTCAGACATCTAGCTTACCACTTTTGTGATTTCTTTCAGTGTAAGTTTGGGTCAGACATCTAGCTTACCACTTTTGTGATTTCTTTCAGTGTAAGGTTGGGTCAGACATCTAGCTTACCACTTTTGTGATTTCTTCCAGTGTAAGGTTGGGTCAGACATCAAGATTAACCCTTTTTGATTTCTTTCAGTGTAAGGTTGGGTCATACATCTAGCTTACCACTTTTGTGATTTCTTTCAGTGTAAGGTTGGGTCAGACATCTAGCTTACCACTTTTGTGATTTCTTTCAGTGTAAGTTTGGGTCAGACATCTAGCTTACCACTTTTGTGATTTCTTTCAGTGTAAGGTTGGGTCAGACATCTAGCTTACCACTTTTGTGATTTCTTTCAGTGTAAGGTTGGGTCAGACATCAGACTTACCACTTTTGTGATTTCTTTCAGTGTAAGGTTGGGTCAGACATCAAGCTTACCACTTTTGTGATTTCTTTCAGTGTAAGGTTGGGTCAGACATCTAGTTTACCACTTTCGTGATTTCTTTCAGTGTAAGGTTGGGTCAGACATCTAGCTTACCACTTTTGTGATTTCTTTCAGTGTAAGGTTGGGTCAGACATCAAGCTTACCACTTTTGTGATTTCTTGCAGTGTAAGATTGGGTCATACATCTAGCTTACCACTTTTGTGATTTCTTTCAGTGTAAGGTTGGGTCACACATCAAGCTTACCAATTCTGTGATTTCTTTCAGTGTAAGGTTGGGTCAGACATCTAGCTTACCACTTTCGTGATTTCTTTCATTGTAAGGTTGGGTCAGACATCTAGCTTACCACTTTTGTGATTTCTTTCAGTGTAAGGTTGGGTCAGACATCTAGCTTACCACTTTCGTGATTTCTTTCATTGTAAGGTTGGGTCAGACATCTAGCTTACCACTTTTGTGATTTCTTTCAGTGTAAGGTTGGGTCAGACATCTAGCTTACCACTTTTGTGATTTCTTTCAGTGTAAGGTTGGGTCAGACATCTAGCTTACCACTTTTGTGATTTCTTTCAGTGTAAGGTTGGGTCAGACATCTAGCTTACCACTTTCGTGATTTCTTTCATTGTAAGGTTGGGTCACACATCTAGCTTACCACTTTTGTGATTTCTTTCAGTGTAAGGTTGGGTCAGACATCAAGCTTACCACTTTTGTGATTTCTTTCAGTGTAAGGTTGGGTCAGACATCAAGCTCACCACTTTCATGATTTCTTTCAGTGTAAGGTTGGGTCAGACATCTAGCTTACCACTTTTGTGATTTCTTTCAGTGTAAGGTTGGGTCAGACATCTAGCTTACCACTTTTGTGATTTCTTTCAGTGTAAGGTTGGGTCAGACATCTAGCTTACCACTTTTGTGATTTCTTTCAGTGTAAGGTTGGGTCAGACATCTAGCTTACCACTTTTGTGATTTCTTTCAGTGTAAGGTTGGGTCAGACATCTAGCTTACCACTTTTGTGATTTCTTTCAGTGTAAGGTTGGGTCAGACTTCAAGCTTCGTGTAGGGGGAGATGTTTACTTTGACTCTGATGACTGTACAACAGACTTGCTGCTGATTGCTGGAGGAATCGGTATCAACCCTATGCTTAGTATAATGTCTCATTACGGTGATACATTAAAATCCAAGACGGAGACATCAGATGAGAGGAAAGATGATGCTGGTAAATGTGTACTGATGTACTCTTCTAGCACTGTAGATGAGCTTTTATTCAAGGTAAGCACAGGATATATCAGGGTGTTTTTGGAGATAAATCTTTGATGAAATTGGAAAAATTTATTGATATAGGTAATAGTCTGTTAAGGAAAGGAAATTAGCGTTTTTGAAATCATGATAAGAATTACCAATACAGGAAATTGGACTTTCATTCACGCCAACACAGTTTAACTTGTTATCTGCTATTTGAATGATGCCAACTTGGTAGGTGTTGGCACATGAAAGATGACTCATGTTTTCAGTTTCTTGCAAAGAATGCCATTAAGATTTCTGTGCCATGTTTCAGTCAGATTCCTCTACTGTAAATCTTATAAGTGCAATGTAAATCATAATGTAAAACAACGAAGAAATGAACAGAGTAGTATTATTATACAACATCTCGTGTATTATTTGTAGGACAAGATACTGGATTTATGTAAGAGGTTTCCTAACAGTATGTACAATCAACTTTATGTTACCAAGGATACAGAGCAAAACATTCCTCAATCAGTTACAGGTGAGAAGTGAGATTGGTATATAGTGAATATTACAGAACAGTAAAATAATAGATTTGGAATACATGTATGTTGTCCTGAACATGATACAAGGAAAGTCAGGTATGTACTATAAAAGCCATATAAATAAATTTTTGAAATATTTTCATGGTTATTTAAAAAGTTTATTAGCTTAGTTGCAAACTCGTCTTTTAATTTGATGGGAGGTGGGGGGCAGGTGGTGAGCGTCAACTCCTCTAACTATTTACGTATAGTAATGAAACTTCACACACATACTACCCATACATGGTGGATGTACCCTATTTATTTTGGGATCCAAAAGTCAAGGTCATAAGGCCTTGATAAGTGAATATGGTTTCCAGATAATAACAGTATTTACATTCCACCTCTACTCAGGGACTTTAAAAACGCCTGTATGGTTTGTTTTTTTCAAAACATAAATGTTTTGAAAATAAATCGATTTGAATATCTACTTGATTTTGTGTGATTGCGGTAACTTCCATGCTATCTGCGAGACAAATCACTCAACCATAACGTAATACTGCTCACCCATGCGCTTTTCAAAAAGTACTCGACCACATGCTCTACATTGAGTCATTTTCTTCAGAAATAACATATACTAGTACCTAGCGCCTTTATCTATGTAAAGATGATGGATAAATCCAAACCACAAGTCCAAAAATCATGAAACGATAGGACATACAAAATCAGTGAAAATGAAAAACAAATGGAAAATAACAAAATATGTCTACTTGAAGAGCATATGTGAACCCCTGTGGTGGAGTGAGATCAGGTGCCCGGAGAGAGTGAGCATCTCCTGCCTGCTAGCAACACCCGTCACATATACACAGTAGAAAGAGTCAAATCGTGTGAATTCCATATGTATTTATATATGGAGAAGTCGAAGTGGGTAACCTTCTAGTATAGAAGGTGTCAAATCTGTGTGAAATGATCGGAATCGGTCTCAGTCCAGAATATCATTTAATATCCTGGTTTCAAACTTTGCTTCATTAAAACTAACGCGTGAAATGCCGAGACTGTCTAAGCAACAGAGGTATGCTGTTCTTGGCCTTGTAGACGCCGGCTTAAATCAAGGTATCATCTCAAGATGCTTCAACGTCCATTTGTCTACAATCACATGACTTGTACGGAAGTATCGGATCACAGGAAGTGTTAAGGATCGTCCCCGATGTGGTCAGCCACGCGTACCGACAAGACGTTTTCATAAGGCAACGTCATCTACATAACATGTTTGCGACAGCTGTAAGCACTTCAAAAGATGTGATAGTTTGTCACGGTAGGCAAATCCACCCCAGGACAGTACGCAGACGATTGAAAGAGCAAGATTTGCTATGCCGTCGCCCATTGAAAGGCTTGATCCTAACTCCTTGACACTGAAGAAATCGTCCGACCTGGTCCCGGAACATGTTTCCTAATCGACGTAATTGGCATGATGTAGTGTTCAGCAACGAATCAAGATTCAATTTGTCCATGGCTGACAGAAGACAGCGCATTTATAGGAGACACAATGAACGTTTTGTCGCAAACTGCATAATAGACCATATTCCGGTTTTGATAATTGCTGTCTTTTTGTCCGAGCTTATACATTTTGGCTTTGTTTTTCATAGTGACCGCATAATGCAGGACATAGAGTTATTATAACGTCACTATGAAAAACAACGCCAAAAGGTATTAGCTCGGACAAAAAGTCGTCATTTATCAAAACCGAAATATGGTCTATTAAACGTGGCAAATTTGGCGGTGGTGGCGTCATGATTTGGGGAGCCATCAATCAACATTTCAAGTCATCACTGGTTATTTTGAGGAACACTCTTACCGCGAGGCGCTACATTGATGACGTTTTACAGACTGAGCTCCTTCCATTAGTTCAACGTCATCAAACTGTCAACAATCCGTTGACGTTTCAACAAGACAACGCACGTCCGCACACGGATAGAGTCACCTTAAACTTTCTAAACATCCAGAGAATTAATGTAATGGATTTCCCAGCACGTTCACCGACCCTCAGTCCTAAAGAGCACATGTGGGATGAATTAGGGAGACCCTTACGTAAACGTCACCGTCAATCAAGAACTGTGGAAGAGTGGAAAAATATTCCTATGAGGAAAATCCAAACTTTATGTCAATCCATGCGGTCCAGATTGCGTGCATGCGTTAAAGCAAATGGGGGGGGGGGGGGGGGGCATACTCCTTACTAAACAAAACACATGAAATTTTGGACGTGGTATACATAGCTGATGAAATCAAATTTTTTTAAAGAAACGTGTGATAATATCAATCATATTGTCAAATTTAATTCAAATTTTCGAAATAAATCAAGTTTGATGCAATTATTTACCCTAGTTGTTGATTAAACTATAATGATATTAGATAGGCGTTTTTAAAGTCCCTGAGTGTATTTTTATGGAACTTCACACACACATATTCCCCGTGAGCCAAGGATGTGCTCTATTGATTTTGGGATCAAAGGGTCAAAAGTCAAGGTCATAGTGAAAAAAGTAGAAAATCTGGATATGAAAACGTATTACAATTCGGCATATTGCATCTCTGATGCAACTTTCTTGTTTATGATTATTTTTAAGTTTATCATTATTTGTACAAATAATGATAATTTAAAGTTCATTTGTAATTCTTTTGAAGTTTTCATTCATGATTAAATTTAGATATGAAATGTGTGATTATACTGAATATGCTATTCGAGATCATATTGAATATGCTATTCATAAGTATTTTGAATATGGCATTTGTGATTATTTTTTAATATAGCATTTGATTATTTTGAATATGCTATTGATCATTATATGAAAATGGCATTCCTAAATATTTTGAAGTTTTTCATAAATATTTTACATTACAAGCATATTCATGAGAACTTAGTAATAATTATGTTAAAGTTTATTCATGATTATTGTGAAATATATTCATGATAACTTTGCAGTTTATTCATGCTTATTTTGAAGTATATGTACAATAATTTGAAGTCTACCCATAATTATTTAGAAGTCTGTTCATGATCATTTCAATCATTTTATAGCTCGTAGAATATCGGAGACCGACCTTTCCAAGGCATTGGATTTACTGAACCGGAACAACCTCCTAGTTTACATCTGTGGTCCTCCACCAATGATTCACAGTATAGAGGCATTACTATGGAAATTAAATGTATCACCCGAGCAAATCAAATACGAACAATGGTGGTGAAAAATAATCAGAACTTTGAGACAAGGGACAGGTTTTACAAATGGAAGTATATGTACTTAAGCAACATGTCTCAAGATTTGTAAATAGCTTTCCTTTCTGAGAAATTTCTACCAGAATCAATTTTCTTTGAGTTTGATGAACCAGACTGTTTTTCAAAATATGAATGCTAGTCAGAATGTCACCACTTCCACGTCCAGATGTATACCCTATTGTGAAACTAGGTCCAGGGACCAAGTTTTTGATTTAAGTTTTCTTACTGCATGTATATCATAATTGGCTAAAACAGAGACATATATACACATATATATGTATGTGTATATATGTCTCTGGCTATAAAGATACTCTTTTTCTGTCCCATTAAAGAACAATATTGTGTATGAAGTACCAAATTCATGAAAAGATATTTATGAATGGCTATAGACTTCTCTCCAATGATATCAAGTTGGCGTGGCCTAGTGGTATCCCGCTGGACTCCTGATCGGGAGGCCGGGGTTCGAGTCACGCTCTGGTCATGTCCTGTCTTTCGAATGAGACAGTAAAAACCGAGGCCCAGTGTCATGGTATACATGGCACGTTAAAGATCCCTCACTGCTTCGGGTGGGTCCGTTGCAAAGGTCAAAATTTGTATGCCCCGCATCAGGCAGATGTCGTCACCATATACGTGAAATATTCGTGGTGTGACGTTAAAGAAAAATCAATCAATCTCTCCAATGATATCAGATTTTCCTTCATATGTTTTAATACACTTCTAATAACATATTCGTGACAACAACAACAAAAAAGAAGAAAGAAAAACAGAAACTCTAACTCTTGTAAATATGAAGCCCACTACAAAAGTATACATACAGTATCTGTCTAGAACCATAAATGAAAGCATTTACTTGTGTTACTCCTTATAAAGTGAACCTTGGGTAGTAAAGGAGCCTTCACTACCAGACAGTGTTGATGAGTCAGTGACAGGGTAGAATTATTGCAAGTAGGTGACCTTTACTACTAGGCGAGTTTGACAGTAAATCAGTGACCTTTACGACCATACAGAATTTTACAGTATGTCAGTTACCTTAATGCTAAACAGGGTTTTACAGCAAGTCATTGACCTTTACTACCAGCCAGTGGTTTACTGTCAGTAACCTTTACTACCAGACAGTGGCGTATAGTTAGTCATTGATCTTTACGCGACATAGTTTATAGTCGGCGATCTTTACTGCCAGACAGTGGTTTACTGTCAGTGACCTTTTTTACCAGCCAGTGGTTTACTGTCGGTGACCTTTACTACCAGCCAGTGGTTTACTGTCAGTGACCTTTACTACCAGTCAGGGTTTACAGCAAGTCATTGACTATTACTTAATAGAAAACTAGACAGTTTACGATTGAAATGAATGCGAGAAGTGCCATCATCTATTGTTCAGAATGTTGATTATTTTGTTACTACATGTTATCATGAATAAAATGTTCAGATTGTTTACTTCAATTTTCTATATAAAAGGTGTTATTAGACCTTTCTCCACTTTGACATGATGTAAGGAGGCTAATGCTTTGCCGACTACAATCTGCTGGGACTTTTTGTTGATATTTTGGTTAATTATCGTTTTAATTCACTTACTGCAATTACTATCCCTTCAAATTTGTTAAGTAAATGTGAGAAAACAATGCAATTTGAACGAGATCGATTATTGTTTTATGCTACACCACAATTATTTCATGTATATGTCACAGCATCTACCTGACATAGACACCAAAGCAGCGTGGAATTTCTTATAAGCCCTGCCTACTGTGACCTCAGTTTTTACTGTCTCATCTGAAAGACAGGACACTGGTGTGCCATGGCAGGAAATGAACTTGGGATCTCTTGGTCACAAGCTGAACACCTCATCCATTAAGCCACACCTACTTGTTAATATCTGAACCAACATATCACAGTAGAATAAAAACTGCATAGCAAAACATTGTGTTGGGCATACAGCAAGAGTTCAGATTAATGCGGAGAAGGTATACGAAGACGGAGACAAGTAAAATGTTTTTTATTTTTATTCTTAGCGACAAGTATGACCATTTCAATTCTTACAATTACAGTCATGATGTCAAAGATCTTATCATGATTCATGTACATATAAATGGCAAAACATTTCTGGAGAGGACGAGAACACTATTTCTTTACAAACATCTTTTATCACATGTTAACTCCAAACAACAGGTCGTGAAGGTTTCCATTAAATATTTCAGTCCGAGTGTTTCCTCATACTTTTCAAACTACACCTTTACAGATACTAACCAACAATGAGAAGATTTAAGGGAATTCACGCAATAATTCATGCAATACAATTTATGACATGATGAGTGCAAAGAAAAAAAAATAATTAAATAGTCTGATGACCTTTCATTTAATGTAAATTTTATAGACAGACAGGCCTTGATATTTTTGGTATGTAATTTTTATATCTGATAACAAATGAAAGTTCCCTGCAACATTTGAGATACGAACTACAAAATGTCAAGCCAATGAAAATGACATAGCTGGAGTGTCATGAGTTAAATTAACATCGATGTCATGTCAAGTCTTAATAATGTAGTGTGAATTTGAATTTGTGTGGCTTTTCAAGCTACAAGTATCTGGATATCCCTAAAACAAAATTATTGCCATCATAAACTTCCATTTTCTGTTTTGTTGTAAGGTCCCATTATGGCAATAAGAGTAAGAGGAGTTTATGCTGTGGTCAACAATTGCACCACACAAAACGATTTATGTCTACAAGTACTACTGACGCTGCAAGTGAATGAGTTTGCCAGAGTGTTAAAGAACATAGTCCTGATGCTGCAAGTAACAGAGGCTGTATGACATTCAAAGAACATAGTCCAGTTCATATCGGATGAAGTGATTTTTAGAGTCATTCTGTATTCTGGGATACGCAGGGATCATTCCGTCTTGGGCTCCAATGTAAACTGTATTGTAAACTTTCCAGTACACATCTCGAACTTTCCTGGCTGGGTGGAACAAGCCCTGCAATCAAAATTTAATATTTCATATCATAATTTTTAATGATGACAGTACAATGAGAAAAAAATGGAGTTGAATAATTCAAAATTTTTCACTTAATCTGGACAGCTACATGTACTACTGAAATACTTTTACAGAATAAAACACTTTAATTTGGAAAAAGGTGAAATAGTATTTCCTACTTTGCATCTTAAAAGTAATTTAAAAGATGAAACACAAACGACAAAGTCGTCCTTCAGTGGCATTTTCACCTGCAGATTGCTCATAAATCAATAAATCAAATACTCCATAGACATCAAAGAAAAACAAAGTTTAGAATTACTACTGTAATCCTGACAAAATTTACTGACCTATATTTATACAGAGACTAGATGACTAACCTGTAATGTATACTGTAAAACCTTTGAAGGACCTAGACCAACTCTCATGCCTTCAATTGATCCCATAAAAGCTTGGACAACATGTGGTGATGTTTCAAAAATGTTCGGCCAGACATAATTCAGTAGATGAGTGAGAGCGTCTTCACATCCAAAGCCAAACACCCCAAGGGCCATGTGTTGAATGGCTGCCATAGAAGTCTGTCTGTGCACCAAATCTCTGAAATGAGTAAGAAAAGATCACCCACATTTAGTGTACATAGTAATAGTGGCTTTAAATCAAAAATAGTAAAAAAAAAAAAATTAATATGCAGGAAAATAGTCTGTTTAATCTTTTATTGAAAACTGAACTAGCATCAGCAATGGCTAAGAAACTGAAATTCTGACCAAAGTAACAGACACACTAGGAGCGGAGAAGGTTCTATGAACATCAACATCTACTATGACATAAGTACTAAGTTTTAACTGTCATAGGTTGGACAAAAATCAAAAGGAAATTTGTAATTCATGTTCGGGACCTTTTACTCTTGAATTGAATACTCTCAAAAGAGTGCAAGACAGGCTCAGAAAAAGTAAACTCTCCTTTATGTCCTCCATAATTACATAATGAAAGACACGATATATTGTTAAAATGACTCCGTCTCATGTCAAGTATTTGTGTATCAATAGATCTAATCTTTAACTGTGCTATAATGTTCTAAGCACTCGAGATATCCCTTATTCCTTCGCTCACTCCTCCCTGTTGACCTTATTTTTCAATACATACCTGTCCATCAAAGCATCTTCCAGTAGTGGAGCTATGGCATAAATATAATCCTTTCCCATTTCTCCGATATACTCAAACATGAATGACAACGACTTGAGAACACCATTCTGTACATTCAGTTCTGGTACACGATACTCATTCATTAAAGCAGGTAACACAGTAAAGGGAGAACAAGTCTCTGCAACGATTGCTATGGCAACAGTAGTACACACTCGATTTTGTCGTTCTTGGACCTTGAGATTGTTCAGAAGTGTTGCCAAAACATCATGAGGACTGAAAATAAACCAAAATGCATACCAGATTGAGAAGTTATGCACCAATTTTGACAAAAAAATAAAAAATGACATATTGCAGAGCACTATTTATTTTAGCGAAACTTACTTGGAATGAAAAATAGTTCACTTGCATAAACAAAATGTAACAAACAAATCCACATAAGTGACATAAAATTTAGTTCCTGAAACAACTCTATCACATAAATTAATTTCGTATTTAATTTTTGAGAAATTAAGATGTTGCAAATGAAAAATGGTTTACTGGATTTCTATAACATGTTTCTATTTCTTTATCATCAGTCCAGATATAATGTTTGCAAATGAGACTGTATACCTATGTTCCTTTGTGACTACAGAAAAATATCCAATGTGTTTCAAGAGTGAAACATACAACATGATATATGATATATGATATTAAAATTACAACACAGTACCTCGGTAGACATATTTAAATTTTAATAACAGCCTTGGTTGACAAGTGGGCTACTGGGCAGCAGTCTGTCATCTCTGTATATACCTCACTTTAATCCTGGTAAGGACATGTGGGAAAGTTTACCAGGGAACCTTGGTCACTTGTTTACTTCACTTAACACTGTTCACGACTGAACAGGGGAAGTAATGCTGTTATGGTGTTAAACAATGGATGAATTTATAATGTCTGGTCATTTTATTATAGGATAACTTACCCTATAGCTTTTGCAATGTAACCAAATGTGTTGACAGTAGCTCGGCGGATGGCTTTTTTATGAGCTTTGAGAAGTTCCAGTAGCTCAAAGCAGATTCTCATCCATTCTCGAGCCGATACGTACTCTGCACCACGATCGGCAATACGACCTACAAGATCTATACAATTCTCCTGTACTTTCTCATGTCTGAAATGTAATAAAATTCTCTTCAGTATAAACCTGTCAGGAGGCAAGAGTTCCAGTACCACTTGTAATCAACTCTATTTCAAGGAGACTGCTAACAGGAAATTTCAGATAAGGTTGAATATGAAAATTAGTCCCTTAAATATTGCTGTAAACGTTTAGAGAGAACTTTATAACTAATCAATGGACAATTACTGTAGATAAAAGTTACTTTTAGTGTGAAGGTCATTGTCAAGGTAAAAGGTCATTGACCATGGAGTCATTTGAAAGGGCTCCATTAGCTGAGTAAGCATGTGAAATATGAAGTCTCTATACCCCATGGTTCACAAGTTATGGCTAAGGTTAAAGTTGACAACAGACAGGCAAACAACAGACAGACAGACAGGACAAATTCAATATGTCCCCGATTTATTGATTAGATTATCTCTTAATACCATATCTAGGGGTGTTCGTAGCGAGGAAATATACAGGTCGCGTCAAAGGGGAGTTGTTTAATACTGGGAGTCGCTACGACAAATCTGACTGTACATGTATTAATTATAAATATGTATATATGTTATACAGACCTGTTCTTAAGAATGGGTGTAAGCCTTGGCAGCAGATCTTTGATTGGTGGCGTCATTTTGGTCATTCCAATGACATTGACGATGCCCTTGAGGGCACCTAAGATACTGCCCAGTACTTCTGGGTATTCCTCTCCCAAGTACTCGTATAACACCACACCCAAATGACCCATCAAACGTTCCTGTAAGGTACAAACACATTCACTGTAAAAACGTAGGCATAATCATAAATTTTCACAAAAAATTTAAAGCTAAAAGTTACCTCTAAACTAAAAAAATTTGTGAAATTAGGAATGTTTCTTAATATTGTTTATATTGGTTTAAAAGTTTGACTTGCTCATGAACTATGTTACTGCAAATTAGATTTTGTAGCAAATAAGTCCATTTATGTGAGGAAAGTAAACTTCTTAACTGTTAAACTTTTAGACTGAAAAGATTATAAAGACAAATTCAAAGTTTTTATCACTGAAAAGCAGCCTAATTTCAGTGGATGAAAGCTAACTGTAAAAATTTCTGTTACATATCCTTGCATCTACATAATAATTTCAATGAGTATTAGTTACTGAACATGAAATTCATCCGAATCATGATCTGTTATATGCTATGAATTTCTACTATGGAAACAGTACAGTAAATTAACATTGCAACAATTGCTAATTCAGATTTTCTCTTATATTCTGTATTTACAACTTCAAGACTTCAGTAAATAACAAGAAGCCCAAGTGGGCCTATATCGCTCACCTGAGTACCTAGATGATCAGTCATGCATGAAGGAAGAATTCATTTATTTTTGCATTAATGTGACTAAGTCAACACAGATGTTGAAAATATGTAAAAGTTTATTTCAGGCTAGAATAAAAAACAACACTTTTTTGCACATCCATTCAGGTGATTTTGATATTAAGCATTTCCTTTGTCTCTGCAAGAAGTCATTCAGGGCAACAAGTTAGTCATTTTCTTTAGGTGGGGCCTTTTGTTGACTGATTTCGTCTGGGTCATGAACAACAATTGTTTCAAATATTGTCCAGATCTAACTTAAAATTGCCTAATTTCATATGTTGAGTGTTGAGAAACATCTAAAAACTTATTTAGATGTGTAAAGAAATGAAAAAAAATTTTGACCACAGCTGGATTTGAACCGCTACTCTCCATATTTCAATTACCAAGTGGTATATGTACCATTGTGAGAACTGCTTTTTAGACATGGTGGCATTATCTGTTCACCAATTTGGATGAAATTTACCAAATTGATAGAGGACCTTTAGTACTTCATGTATTCCATGTTTCATTAAAATCTTTCATGTGGTATAACAGCAGAAGTGAAAAATGTGATTGAATTATTCCTATACACCCTCATTTGGAAGTCTTAAAAAATTCATAGAAAATCCAAAAATTGAGATATTGACAAAATTCTTTCAAAGTAACAATCCTTACCATAATTATGATCACGATAGTCCATAATAAATTATCATTATCAATTAACTAGGAAATATGACACTTTTTTTTCTGCATTGAATCACCAAGTCCAAAGAAATGTCGAAAAAAATTCTAAAAGTTGATTTTGGAAGGGAACCATAATGACAATACATCTTCACTCATCCCTCTAGATCATTTCTATGCATTCTGTTTGTCTCTGTATACAGCCCGTATGAAAAAGAATATTGTTAAACGAGGGAACTCTTTTGTGACCTACTTTTGACTATAGTGGCGCCACCTGTAAAGAGGTCTGGACGAAAACAACAGAATTTGAAGAGGATCATAAGTGACTTATTTCTACCAAGATTTATTAAAATCCTTCAAACAGTTTTGTAGAAAAACTTGAAAATGTGAAAAATGGCCAACCCCCCCCCCCCTTTTTTGGAAGTCTTAAACGTAAAATTCCTAATTTCATATGTTGAGTGTTGAGAAACATCTAAAAACTTATTTAGATGTGTAAAAAAAAAAATTTTTTTTTGACCACAGCTGGATTTGGATTTGTTTCATTAAAATCTTTCATGTGGTTTTGTAGAAAAAGTTGAAAATGTGAAAAATGGCCAACCCCCCCCCCCCCCTTTTTTTGGAAGTCTTAAAAAATTCATAAAAAATCCAAAAATTGAGATAATGACAAAATTTTTTCACAATAATATTCCTTACCACAATTATGATCAAAATAGTCATTAAGAAATCATCAATATCAATTAACTGAAAAACATGACACTTTTCTTCAATGAAATGACTAAGTCCAGAAACCATAAAAAAAAAGCGTAAATTTCTATTTGACGGATCTTAAGCCCAAACACAATTTTTAATAACCCATCTTTATAGATTGTTGAAATGCAATTAGTTTCCCCATTTATGTACTGGTTCTGGAGAAGAAGATGTTTGAAGAGGGTTACCCTTTTGGGCACTTTTGGTCCCGTCCTGGATCCACCCCTGAGGGAATCTGGATTCCGAAAACAATTTTAGTAGGGGACCTTGAGTACATCATTTACACAAAGTTTGATCCAAATCTGCTATGTAGTTCCAGAGAAGAAGTCGAAAATGTGAAAAAGTTAACGACGGACGACGACAACGACGCACTATGACTATAGCTCACTTGAGCCTTTGGCTCAGGTGAGCTAATAAAAAGTAAATTTCAAACAAGATCAAGGTCACAAGGTAAAAAATCATGGTATTCATTGAAAGCACTTGTCATAAAGAACCTATGTGTGAAGTATCGAAGCCTTATTGATTCCAAAGATATAGCCAAAGTTAAAGTTTCTTACAAGTAGGTCAAAGTCCAAGGTCAAGGCACTAGGTCAAAAGCTCTGGTCATAAGGAACCAATGCGAGAAGTATTATGTTTATACTCCTCTTAGTTTCTGAGATTTTGCTTCAACCAGAAACTTTAACCAAAATGTTGACAAACAGAGAGACGGACAGACAGACAAACCAACAGACAGATGGACATCCTCAATCTATAGACCAGAATTGCTTTGCAATCCTGCCAAAGTTTGCCAGAAATGCATCTTATGATTGAAAATTCATATTAAAGACAATAGGAGAAACAGATCACTTAAATTTTAATTGGAATAGGTACATAAGGAATTGTACAACAGGACATTCAAGTTACTGAACATTATTTAAATGAGATCAAATAAATATGATAAATGAATAAAGAAAGTCACAAAGTGACACAGGGTATGATTTTGTATCCTCCAGAATTTTCTTAGACTTGTTCATTTCTATCATATGTCAAATGTGTAATAGTAACATACCTCTTGACATGTTTTCATGACAATGGCGATTCTGGAGATGAGATCAGCAGCCTGTTGTCTGACTTTGGCGGACTTGTTATTGAGACGCCACAGAATGGTACCACAGATCTGTGGTAGATATGGCTTAACTCTCTTGGCTAAGGCATTCACAACGGTACCAAAACCATTCAACATTACAACATCCTGTTTAAATTTGCAAAAGAAAAAAAAGTATTTTTATTTATTTTTCCATAGTACATAGAGTGATTCATATATTACAGAATACACCGATAAATACATAAACTTTTTATATTATACTACAAAATGTATATGAAAAGTTAAGGCATGGAATATCATTACAAAGGCAGAGTCTAAAACCTGTCTAAACTGATGCACCATAAATACTCTCTCAAATGAAACAGCTCATTTCTATGGAAATGTTTTACAAATTTTTCAAAGTTTCAAGAATAGAAGACTATTTCATATAATAAAACCAACCAACAAGGAACCAATAAACATAAGAAGAATATCTGTTTGTTCTTCAGCCTCTCAGGAAAACATAAAATACTGTTATTTTTAACACTGATAATTTTGTAGTCAGATTAACTTACTAAATGTGAATCAATTTTTGTTTCACAAATGATGTAAATACATTTAAATAGATATGTCGACCACATTTTCAGTTATATATGCGTATATTTTTTATATTCTGTAGAACAAATTATCAACTCAAGACATCAGTGAGTTTGTATCTCGTTTACAAAAGCTTCAAATAAAAGCCAAACTGGTTATTCTGTAACAAGTCTGACATAGGTGGTAAAATGAGGAGAACTCACTTATCTGTCAGTCCCAATGTCTGATAAACCATCACCTTATTTTAAAACAGCAAAGGACCATGTTCAGTGACCAGGGGCATGTGGCTTTCATTTGCCCAGAAAACGGAATGCATAATTTTCTTAAACCAACACTTTTTATGATAAAACTCAAAAGATTCTTTACCTAATTTCTCAAGTATTTCTTTTCACTGGAGCAAAATAATGTAAAGAAACCAAGATACAAGACACATTCCTCAAACAGAATTCCTGGGGTTGACATGCAAAATTTACACTATGGTCTCTGAACATGGTCTTTCCTTGATCATGATTAACTCTCAATGCAAAGAGAGAGGCAGTTCAAGTAAAGTTCTGTTGTAAGTGATAATTTGTCCATCTTTTAATCTTATGAGGAGATCTCCTTGCTCTTCCCATGCTTGCTGAACACAGAAATTTGTACCAAATATTTTCCTCAAAAAGTTGTTAAAGAATATGGCAACGTTTAGGATGTCAAAAGTTACCTGTAACAATCAAAACAGGGTAATAGTATACAAAAGCATGCACAAATATCACACAAAATAATCCAGATGAGATCAGGTGGGGAATGTATTAAAAAACACTCTATTGTTTAAAATATTGTCATGCAAACATTCTCAGTAGACTTCAGCTGATTCTGACAAACTTATTTTAGTGAAAAAGGGAGAGCGAGACAAAGGAAGACAATCTTACACCTTTTATGAACCAATTCTGACATTACATTGCAAATTTCTTCACAACCTATCTCTCCCATTCGAACACAAGTAGTTTCCACAGTAAACCCTCCACTTCTCCAATTTTCTGTCCAACTAAGACCTACTTTATCTACTGTTCCCTCCCTTTGATCGGAGAAATTTGATATTACCCTACCTATATCTTGATCCTGTATTCTCACCAATTCCTTTTCCTTTCTGACTTTAGACAATTTATTTCTTAAGCACCTGAAATGCAGTTGCTGAAAGGCAGATATTCCACCTTGTGCCCACCGTCCATTTCATAAACTCTCCAACAGACAACAAAAATATTGAGTATTGCTGAACCAATATATGTTTCCCATCAGTTTCCATATTAGTGAAATCCCTGAAATTTACTAAGTCTAAGGGCCACAGCTCTACCAAAATTTGGTCAATCATGACCAAACTCAAATTTGACCTGTAACTCATTGATATAAAGCTACATACCAAATTTCAACTCAGTAATGGTTTCAAAAAAGTCCGGAAAATCAAAGTGTCTCAGACAGACAAGCAAATGGAGTGGTAACCTTATAGTCCCCTCCAGTTTTACTGGCATGGGATTAATAACTGACTATTGTACCAGTATCCTCAAATTTTAGAGAGGTTTCAGCAGTAAACCTCCCTCTGTTCTCTGTTCCTGAAGGCATACAATATGCTGCAAATAGACAATTAGTGACTATAGTAGCAGTATACTCTTACTTTACAGGTATTTCAGCAGTAAACCTACCTCTGTTGTCTGTTCCTGGAAGGCATACAATATGCCGTCAATAAGCTGTTCTTCCAGCCGTGAATCAATGTCTGCTGCTCCCAAGTTACCCATGATCTTCTCAATAGTTTCCATCACCATCTTTCTGTACTGTTCTGCCTCATCTTTCAAGTCATCAACTATACGGCCAATGATTTCTGCTGCCCCTACTTTGTTAGCAATCTCAACTGTTGTGTCCACAAGCTACAATGACATATGTATGCAAACGCTATTACAGTAAATAGAATTCAGTATTAGACTGTGGCTTATCATAATCTTATCTGATAAGAGCACAACTTTTCCTTGAATGATAACCAAGACAACGATAATTTGTTCTCATTAATATATGTACAATGTAGTAATATCTTGTATTCATTTATCTGTGCACTATATGTTGCTTATCCGATATTTACAATAAATACAGTTTAAATCACCAATAAAATAAATTCTGGTTTCTTGGTATATGGAATATAATAAAGTACTATAATTATTTTTCTTTTGAAGACAAACAAGCAGTTTGAAAATCAGCAACACTGCGAGGATGTCTTTCTTCATAGTTTTCTTGCAATTGTCCAAAAAAAAGAGATAACCTCTCAGTCTCATTAAATCAGTGTGTTTTTACCGTCATGGAATTATCAAGCAAAAGAATTACATCACTGAGGTTACGCCTTGAGGACATTCATATTTCACTGACATACAGTGGTAACAAACATTCCCTGTATTTCATCTATAACTATAGTAAAACATTTACATATGTAAACCTATCGATAATCTACCCAAATCTTACAAAAATTTAACTGGAAAGAGTTTATTTTCTGATACATGAATAAAATTGCCATTTCTCTCTCTTTCTCACCTGTCTGTAATTTCTCCTATCCAAAGCCATTCTTTGGTTCCAGAAATGTTTGAAGAATGGCGGAAGGATTTCATCCTTGATGTACTGAGGCTCTACACCATCTGTAGCACAACATTGTTTCACCACCTAAAACACAAAAAACAATAGAAATATGCACTAGTTTACCAGTACATACAGTTTATGAAATAATGCAAATTATCTATTATGTATAATACATGTATTGATAAAGTAAAGCATGAAAGCAGTAGCCCAATAACATGAAGAGCATCTCTATATCTAATCTACTGGTATTAAGCTGGCGTGGCCTAGTGGTATCGCGCTCGCATCCTAATCGGGAGTCCCGCTCTGGTCATGCCAGTGTCCTGTCTTTCTGATGAGACAGTAAAAACCAAGGCCCTGTGTTGTGGTATGCATGGCAAGTTAAAGATCCCTCACTGCTTCGGGTGGGTCCGTTGCAAAGGTCAAAATTGTATGCAGATGCCGTCTCCATATAGGTGAAATATTCGTGGTGTGATGTTAATCAAAAATCAATCAATCTACTTGTATTTTAGCACATCATATAGAGACCCTAATTCGGAGAACATTAAAGATAACTTATGGCAGCCCTACTGACAAGTTAAAAGTGTGGTCAACTTAAATCATGTCATGGTTGGTTGGTAGATTGGAGCTTAAGTCTAGGTTCTTATATTTCATGGGAAAGAGCAACACGTTTTCCATGTATATACTTAAATTTCCTGTTTATAACCCTTGATGAAAAAATACTAAGAGACATATAGCACCTTTGATAATTTGACATCATTTTTGGGCTTATAATTTCTTCTCTGGCTAGTAGATTTTTCTATATCTAACTTGACTGGCTATCAAAGGGGAAAAGTTTAATTTGATCCCTGCAGTGACCATATACATATATGTAGTACTAGAAAGCTGAAGGTAATGTAGAGTATGACCTTTGACTAGTGTTTACAATCGTTAAAACCTGTCTGTGACTTTTATGAAATGCTTGATAAGAATTGTTTCAGCATCAGTGAGTGTCACCATTGTGCATTATATTCCAAATGAGGTAGTTATAAAGCATATACATCAATGGTACCTTGATTTAACCAAGTATTGTACAAATTAAGGTGGCTTAAGGAATACTATAAATCAATTATATACCATGTGAATTTTTTTCACAATGATCTCACTTTGGTATTATTCGTAAGACATAATATTCCCAAGAAGCCACATAGTTTAGTAGTTAAACCATAGGTAGCAAGGACTTTAATTTCCTACGGAATCATACTGGAAAAATCATGCAAAAATGAATTCCTTACAAATAAGAAGCTGTGTTTGTGAAACACTAATGCCCCCTGCGGCACCAAAGTCCAAAAAGTTATTTTTAGTGTGAAGGTCAGTGTCATGGTCAAAAGGTCATTAATATTGGTGTCACTTGAACAGGCTTCATTAGTTAAGTATGCATGTCAAATATGAAGTCCCTATCCCTCACGGTTCAAAAGTTATAGCCCCAAGTCCAAAAAGTTATTTTTAGCTTGAAGGTCATTGTCAAGGTCAAAAGGTCATCAACCTTGGTGTCATTTGAAAGGGCTTCATTAGTTGAGTACACATTTTAAATATGAAGTCTTTATCCCTCATAGTTCAAAAGTTATAGTCAAGCTTAAAGTTAACAACAGACAGACAAACAGACAAGACAAAAACAATATGCACCTGATCTATTGATCCCAGGGGATTAAAATATTTCACAGAATATATGGTACCTTGAGTACAATCTTCTTCATTTCCTCGTCAGGAGACTGGAACTCTCTGATAAGGACCAACATCACTTCCCGGGTATAGTAATTTGCATACTCAGCATCCATCAACGGAATGAGGTATCCGATAGCTTTAAGGAAGGCAGCCAGACCTTTACCACGATGTTGTCGTATACCCTTCCACAAAGGCTTCAAGACACTGTCAAATGACTCGATGCCGTAAGGTGTGGCAGCTTCAGCAAGGGCAGCTAAGGCCAAAGCTGTGATGGTACGTACTTTCTGTTGCTCATCCACCAGGCCTGAAAGAAAAGTGTATCAGCTAAAATTATCAATAAGTTACTTGGCAAATAGCTTTCAAGATTGATGTATTCTAATAAGACTTGATTTCTAATTTTGTTTAATCATTAAAGGTTAACTGTATTATTATTTCACACAAGAACAGGCAATATGTCCAGTCTACCCATTTCCTGAAAATAAATTGTCGTTTCTGCTAACCATATTTTTAAAATATGGTTTGTACTATCAAAGAATAGAAATAACAAATGGCCGGTCATCAAGACATAAGCTGTGCAATACAAACCTTTTCTTAACTCCTTTCAACCAAGAAAATTCAATTAGGTCAAAATGACTGTATTGCAGAACAACATATAATTTGCTCTTTGGTATTTCTTAATTACGTATTTCAACATCAATTTTTTCGAACCCTTTCCTCAATATTTTTTAAAAGATCCTTCATGGCCATACAATCTCTTTATGAAAACACTGTAATATTAATAGAGCATAAACAAAGAGATGTGGCATTGTTAACTCTACAGAAGTTTGAAAGTGATCATATAACAAAAAATTTAAAACATATTTTACTCTTTTGTATACATGAATGTGGACTTAAGAAATCGGTACAAGAAATCAGTCTGCCATAGCTATAACTATTAGTTATTTTTAACTGAGTAAATCTGAGAACCATATATTACCATGTTCAATGATTTCCACCAAGCTTTTGAGATGAGGCAGTATGGCACAGCCCATGAGGATGGCAATCTGTTGTACGATTTTGATTCCTGTATGCCTGGCCTGCCATGATTTCTTGCTCTTACAAACAGCTTTCAAGAAAGGAAGGAGGGAGGGAATTCCAAGAGCAGATGCCACAACTGCAAAGGCTCTGGCTGTTGTGTTACGTACATACTCATCCATGTTGTCTATATCAGGTCTCATGGTTGAGATCATTGTAGCCAGACCAGCTGCCTATAATAAGTAAGATGTCAAAATTCAAATTTATGTCTGAGTAAAAACATACTTTCCATGACCACACTTACAAATCTTTATGCTACGCAAAAATATCAGTGCAATATTTACAATATTGAATAAATACGTAATTTTCTCATCATGTTCCTTGCTCATATCATAAGTATAATCCTATAACCTTATTCTTAACAAGAGGCCCAAGTGGGCCTATATCGCTCACCTGAGTACCTACATGATCAGTCATGCATGAAGGAAGAATTCATTTATTTTTGCATTAATGTGACTAAGTCAACACAGATGTTGAAAATATGTCAAATTTTAATTCAGGCTAGAATAAAAAACAACACTTTTTTGCACATCCATTCACATGATTTTGATATTAAGCATTTCCTTTGTCTCTGCAAGAAGTCATTCAGGGCAACAAGTTAGTCATTTTCTTTAGGTGGGGCCTTTTGTTGACTGATTTCAAGTCTGGGTCATGAACAACAATTGTTTCAAATATTGTCCAGATCTAACTTAAAATTGCCTAATTTCATATGTTGAATGTTGAGAAACATCTAAAAACTTATTTAGATGTGTAAAGAAATGAAAAAAAAAAATTCTCCATATTTCAATTACCAAGTGGTATATGTACCATTGTGAGAACTGCTTTTAGACATAGTGGCATTATCTGTTAACCAATTTGGATAAAAATTTACCAAATTGATAGAGGACCTTTTAGTAGTTCATGTATTCTTTGTTTGATTAATATCTTTCATGTGGTAAAACAGCAGAAGTGAAAAATGTGATTGAATTGTTCCTATACACCCTCATTTGGAAGTCTTAAAAAATTCATAGAAAATCCAAAAATTGAGAAATTGACAAAATTCTTTCAAAGTAACAATCCTTACCATAATTATGATCACAATAGTCCATAAAGAAATCATCATTATCAATTAACTAGGAAATATGACACTTTTTTTTCTGCATTGAATCACCAAGTCCAAAGAAATGTCGAAAAAAAATTCTAAAATTTGATTTTGGAAGGGAACCAAAATGACAATAGGTCTTCACTCATCCCTCTAGATCATTTCAATGCATTCTGTTTGTCTCTGTATACAGCCCGTAAGAAAAAGAATATTGTTAAAGGAGGGAACTCTTTTGTGACCTACTTTTGACTATGGTGGTGCCACCTGTAAAGAGGTCTGGACGAAAACAACAGAATTTGAAGAGGATCATAAGTGACTTATTTCTATCAAGATTTATTAAAATCCTTCAAACAGTTTTGTAGAAAAAGTTGAAAATGTGAAAAATTTCTTTTTTGGAAGTCTTAAACGTAAAATTCCTAATTTCATATGTTGAGTGTTGAGAAACATCTAAAAACTTATTTAGATGTGTAAAAAAAAAAAAAAATTTTTTTGGACCACAGCTGGATTTGATCCGCTACTCTCTATATTTCAATTACCAAGTGGTATATGTACCATAGAGAGACCTACTTTTTAGACATGGTGGCAGTATCTGTTAACCAATTTGGATGAATTTTACCACATTGATTCAGGATTTTTAGTTCTTCATGTATTCTATGTTTCATTAAAATCTTTCATGTGGTTTCGTAGAAAAAAGTTGAAAATGTGAAAAATGGCCAACCCCCCCTTTTTTCTGGAAGTCTTAAAAAATTCATAAAAAATCCAAACATTGAAATAACGACAAAAATCTTTCACAATAATATTCCTTACCACAATCGTGATCAAAATAGTCATTAAGAAATCATCAATATCAATTAACTGAAAAACATGACACTTTTCTTCATTGAAATGACTAAGTCCAGAAACACTCAAAAAAGCGTAAATTTCTATTTGACGGATCTTAACCCCGAACACAATTTTTAATAACCCATCTTTATAGATTGTTGAAATGCAACTAGTTTCCCCATTTATGTACTGGTTCTGGAGAAAAAGATGTTTGAAGAGGGGTACCCTTTTGGACACTTTTGGTCCCACCCTGGATCCACCCCTGAGGGAATCTGGATCCCGAACACAATTTTAGTAGGGGATCTTGAGTACATCATTTACACAAAGTTTGATCCAAATCTGCAATGTAGTTCCAAACAGTTTTTTGTAGAAAAAGTTGAAAAATGTGAAACACGGCCACCCCCCCCCACTCCTTTTTTTTTTTTGGAAGTCTTAAACGTAAAATTCCTAATTTCATATGTTGAGCGTTGAGAAACATCTAAAAACTTATTTAGATGTGTAAAAAAAAAAAAAATTGACCACAGCTGGATTTGAACCGCCACTCTCCATATTTCAATTACCAAGTGGTATATATGTACCATTGTGAGACCTACTTTTTAGACATGGCGGCATTATCTGTTAACCAATTTGGATGAAATTTACCACATTGATAGAGAACCTTTAGTACTTCATGTATTCCATGTTTCATTAAAATCTTTCATGTGGTTTCGTAGAAAAAGTTGAAAATGTGAAAAATGGCCAACCCCCCCTTTTTTTTGGAAGTCTTAAAAATTTCATAAAAAATCCAAAATTGAGATAATGACAAAATTCTTTCACAGTAATATTCCTTACCACAATTATGATCAAAATAGTCATTAAGAAATCATCAATATCAATTAACTGAAAAACATGACACTTTTCTTCATTGAAATGACTAAGTCCAGAAACACGTCAAAAAAACGTAAATTTCTATTTGACGGATCTTAACCCCGAACACAATTTTTAACAACCCATCTTTATAGATTGTTGAAATGCAATTAGTTTCCCCATTTATGTACTGGTTCTGGAGAAGAAGATGTTTGAAGAGGGGTACCCTTTTGGACACTTTTGGTCCCGCCCTGGATCCACCCCTGAGGGAATCTGGATCCCGAACACAATTTTAGTAGAGGACCTTGAGTACATCATTTACACAAAGTTTGATCCAAATCTGCAATGTAGTTCCAGAGAAGAAGTCGAAAATGTGAAAAAGTTAACGACGGACGACGACGACGACGACGACGACGACGGACGACGGACGGCGCACTATGACTATAGCTCACTTGAGCCTTTGGCTCAGGTGAGCTAAAAACATGTAAATCATAAAATTGTCAAGTTAGGTAACTCATAATTCATCTGCTCACTCAGAGAATTTTTTGTAAATAATCCATACCTTAGCTAAATTTGAGATAATTTCCCTGCCTTCCACACGAGCGTAGTAGTCCTCATCAATCAATAAGGGTTCAATGACCACAAGGATTTTGTGGACGTATGGTCTCACCAAGTCGTCTAGCTTGTACAGAATTCTGTCAATAACTTTTACCAGTAAATGACGCTCTTGATCTTCGAGTGTCGGTGACATCAGAAGTGGCAAAATCTGATTAAATAATGGACCTGCTCCAAACTCACGAGCTTTGTCAGTGATTTGTCGAAGGGCTGCCTACAAAACAATTTTAACATTAATTACAAGAACAGACAAAGTTTTACGTTTTATATTTTTCACTGTATGCTTATTCAGCCACATCTTTCTATCTTCTCTTACCGTCATTATAAACTAAACTTTTTTTTAAATGTGGCTCTTGACACCTGTTATACAATCTTGACTTAAACAGTTCAAGAGAGGATTTATCAATTTGCCATACTGAAGCAAGCTGTTATACACTTTTCACCACTGATTAAACTCACAAGGGATTCAAATCGCTTTTTCATTTTCACTGAAATCAAATGAAACAAGCATAACGAGTACTGCTGAACATTACAAAGAGAAGCCAGATAAACAAGTGTCTCAGACAGACAGAGTGGAAGCCTACATGTACAGTACCCTCTGGTTTTAGCAGTAGGGGGACTAATACTTTGATCGTTACATTCTTTCCAATGACTTGTAGTACACTGTATATGTATTCAGTTAATCTACACACTTTCAGTAAGTGTATAGTGTATTACAAATGAAAACTGTTGCTATCAAATTAATGCTTAACCAGTCGTTAAAGGATCCCAGATCCTTTCTCTAGAACGTGATCATATGATCTTAATCATGCAGTCTTACTAAGCCTTCTTTTACACTGCCCTTAAAATAGAACTCTGGCTTTGACTTTTCATCTAGAGACAATGAAGTTTTTCATTTATTACAGTTTGGGACTTGAAACATCATTTTTACACAAAAAAAAATAGTTTAGTTACCTTTCTCATTGGAGGGGTGCCATTTTTGATTTTCAGTAAAAGCTTCATAATCTTCCTTTCCTTTTGTTCTTCTGGGGATAATGCTTCTTCATCAACATCCACCTGAAATGAACCATGAAATACATTAAGACAATACAAACTGTTTTACCATGGAATCTTTCACTTCGTTTTATAAAATTATTTATTGATACCATTCAAACCACTTGGTTAAAACAAGTTTACAGTCAGTGTTGCATGCAACACTCGTCCCCTGCCATCATCAGAATGTCTGAGGCGAATTGTCTTAATTGGTTGCAACAATACATAGGAAATGAACACCATTGAGCCAATAACCACTACCATCTTAGTTTTTGGTAGGTATATTAGTTTAGATATGGTATTATATGGTAGCATGATTTAGCTGAAAAAATCATCTGGAAACCAAAATCTATTTTCATCACGAGACCTAAATAATTGGCCTTTGACCCCAAATACAATCCAACACAAACGTGTTCATAAACTAGTATCATATGAAGTATCAACTAAATTGGTCATTCCTAACTTATCATCTGAAAACCAAAAAATCTATTTTAAGCAAAAGTGACCTATATATTTGACCTCTTGACCCCAAACACAATCCTAAGCAAGAACTCTTTATAAACTATCAGTGTGAAGTTCCATTGATATTGGTCTATCCCAACTCAAACTATTATCTGGACACCAAAAATCTATTTTAGCAAGTGACTTGCATATTTGACCTTTTCACCCAAAACACAATCCCATGCAAGCACTTTACATAATACAATCACTAATAACAACAAAGCAAGTTTAAGTTATAATCTCACCATACTTATCTGGATATCTGTTTATTTTAATAGAGATTGGGCTACATACCAGCAATTTATCAAAGTACTGCATGTCATCTGGTTTCATCATAGGCAGATTTCCTTTTGGCTGCATGTCTACAATCTGTGTCTTGCTGTCTGGTGTCTGCATTCTAAAGCCCTGTGGTGTACCTGCCATTGGAGTGGGTGTAGCTATCAACTTACGGGCTGGGGTACGGATTGGAACATATCCAGTAGGAGGTTGTAGAACCTGAAATCACAAACGTTATATCATAGTATCCAAACAACTTTGTATGAAATTGAACAGGGAAATGATTAGTTTGTTGTCATGTTGCATTACTCAATATAGTGATGGCAACTGCCTGATACACAGAAATTTTTCACCAATGTAACAGACTCACCAAAACGAAGTCATGAAACTTTAAAATGCCAAGTCTAATGGGACAAGAGACTTTCTTTTTTTTTCTGTGTCATCTGAATAATGGATCATGGACAATTCACCAGAATGTCCAAGTGATCAAACCAAGCCCCTGAGCCAAGCATATTACTGAATAAGCTATGATGGCTTAATGGGGAAACAAGCAAATTGAGTATTGCTGAAGCAATACATGTCCCCTACCGGTTTCCATAAATTTACTAAGTCTGAAGTACCATAACTTTTCCAAAAATAGCTCAATCAGGACCAAACTCAAACTCAGTCTGTAACTCATTGGTACAAAGCTACAAAATTTCCAATCAGTAACTTAAATGGTTCCAAAAAAAAGTACAGAAAACCAAAGTGTCTCTGACAGACAGACAGATGGAGTGTAAACCTATATAGGTATAAAGCTGATGAATTAACTAGACAATTTCTCACCTTATAGCCTGGAGGGAACATAGCATCAAGGTCATCGTCAGACAAAGGTGCATTCCTCTCATCAATTTCCCTCTGCCATGTATAAGCCTGCAATTGTTCAGGAGTCATGGACATAAGGTGACCTGGGGTGGGTGTGGCCATAGCCATAGCTTTAGCTCCCACAGGAGTAGTTCCACTGGGTGTTATACCACCAGGGGTGAAACCAGAAGGCGTGGATCCTCCAGGAGTAAATCCACTAGGAGTTGATCCTCCAGGAGTCTGATTTCCTGGGGTCATACTAGGGGTCATTGCACTAGGGGTCATAGATCCTGGTGTTTGGGCCCCTGGAGTCTCATCCCAACGTGACCGTCGTTTGCTAGCACCTGGCGTGGGAGTGTCTTGAATCAAGTCTCCTCCTCTATCTGTCTTTGGAGTTTCTGCCCATCCACTTCCATGTCCAGGTGTCTCTATAAACATGCACAAAATTTAATTAGTCATAAATCTACTTTGTCTATCACACAAAAAAATATCTGCTTAAATATTCACTGTAGGAATTTCAATGAACACTGCTTTTCTCTGTCTAGCACGTCAACAACACAGTGTACAACAACCTAAAATGTTACACGACGAAACTGCCAAAGACAGTATGGCCAGATTGCAAAGCAAATTAAAAACAAGGTCAAGATCACAAGGTCAGAATTCATGGTATCAATTAAAAGCACAAGTCATAAAGACTCCCTATGTGTGAAGCGTCAAAGCCTGAAAACTGATTCACAAGTTATAGCCAAAGTTGAAGTTTCTTAAAAATATTCAAAGTCCAAGGTCAAGGTCACAAAGTCAAAAGTCACGGCATAATTTGAAAGCTCTGGTCAAAAGGAACCTATGTGTGAAATAGTATGTTTATAATTCTCTTAGTTTCTAAGACTTTGCTTCGACCAAAAACTTTATCAAAATGTTGACATACAGACAAAATGGATGGACAGACAGACATCATCAGTCTATAGACTAAAACAGCTTTGCAATCCGGCCCAAAATATCAAATTAAAGAGAGTTCCATTTCTACTATCATACATTATTGGACTTGGTGATTTATCGCTTTTTCACCAACCTCTTTCAGTTCTTGGTGTCTCATCCCACCGATTTCTGCGTGCACTTGGTGTGCCTTGATGTCCAGGTGTGTCTCGTCCTGGAGTGACTGCTCCTGGGGTGGCATGTCCTGGTGTAGCATCCCACATACGAGTACTCTGTCCAGGTGTAGCTCCAGGAGTTTCTGAGCCTTTCGCTCTGCCAGGTGTCTCATCCCACCTGGCATTGGATGGAGTTTCTGCAGCATCCCATCCAGCACTTTTGGTCTTTTTAGCAGGTGTGTCATCACCAGCCTGGTCCCATCTGCGTTTCTTCTTTTCCTGTGTAGCTTGTTGTGCCTTTTGGGTTGAAGAATCACCAGATGAGCCATTGACTACATGAAGATCACCTGACTTGGCTTTCTCGACCATCTGATTCTGAAGCAGTTTCTGTCAACAAAACAGGTAAATGTCTGTAAATATTCTGAACTGGTTTTAACGATTGTAAACATTCTATTGAATAAATCAAGAAGAAATTTGTCACAACCTATGTACATCTATGTTGTATTATATTGCTTACAAGAATTCAAGTCACTTTTCTTTTATCCATATCATAAATACAGTTACAATACATCAGTTTCGAAATACAAATCCGGACCGTCAATTTTCGGTTTTTATGTGCTCCTTGAGACGTAGTAAAGGATATCTCGGTAATTGTGAATTATAAGGAACAATTCAATGAAACTACCAACACTAATTAGTTGAGCATTGTGAAAATGAAGTATACTAGATGTTCATGTATTATGTTTTCCCTGATAATTTTTATAATTCTTTGTAGAAGCCAACTTTCCAACGAGATCCGCTGTACTGAAGATATAAACCGCCCCTAAAAGATTAAGTTCACTCATTTTTTTTTTCAGTTATATTTTTTAAATCTGTTTGAACATACAAACATTATTATCCTTCATGTATTTATCGATTTATTAGGGTTTAAACAGAGCAGATCATTAACTTTACACAGAGATGGATGTAAACATGTCCCACCTTTGTCACGAGGAGCGCGTAAAATTCGAAAAATTTCGGTCCGGATCGGTATCTCGAAACTGACGTATTGAAAATGTAACATATTTTAAGTTCTAGTATAATTACCTTCTCTCTGTCCAGGTACTGACTTGTCATCACTTTGGCAAATGTACGTGCACCTACATCTGGCGTTTTTCCTCCTGTAAGCAGAAAGAAAACAGGTCACGACAAAAGTCGCGACACAAAAAAAATTATTGAGTTTAGTGACAAAAACAGATATTCCAGCATCAAAGTATATATTTAAAACAGAAAATGCATGTAGAGCAAGGGACTTGTACAACTGCAGCTACCTCAAAAATGGTCAAAGTTGTTAGATTTTGTAATAAGGTACCTTTTCACAAAATAAGAGATGTTGGCTTGAAAACTGCTGTTCAATATTGGTGAAGCAATGGTAAGACACAGCCAATGGAAAAACTCATGTCAAAAGCTTAGTGAATGGCTTTATCCCATCTAAATACCATCTATCAAATTTTTAATACATGTACCTTATTTCTTCAAAAAACTTGCCAGATTGGTATTGATACATATTTTTCAATTACCGTATATACTCGCTTATAAGACCGACTCGCTTATAAGACGACCCCCTACTTTTGGACAAAAATTCTAGTACTTTAGCATTGACCCGCTTATAAGACGAGGTAAAAAATTGCTCTCAGACACGATGCACGATGTACGTATTGACATTTTTGGGGCAGTGCCAACTGTCTCAATCTCGTTCACTGTTCAATGTGCGGTTTGACAATGCACAAGTTTTTCCATAATTACTGTGTAATATTCATAAATAACAAGATCTTTATTTGTTTTACATTAATTTATTACATCTTTTATTTCAATCACGGACTTATAAACAGGGTATACATGTATGTAAGCATTTAGCAACTATTGATTCATATTTAAACGATAAACATAATTAATAGTCCATCTGAAAGTTCTCAAACACTGAATACAAAACGTCTTTTATTCATGAGTGCCGTCTGTGTGGAGATACAACCACTCATCCTCGTCACCACTATTGCCGAATAGCTCGTGGAATTCGTTTGATAATTAACTGTCGAATGGGCTTGGCATAATTATTGTTAAATAAACAACAATGCAATCAATCACCAATTACTGATTTTTTTTCTCGTCAATCTCGGCAAATTAATACCCGATAGTTACCTGTCAATCACCCCTTATCAAGATCAATTGATCTCGGGAACTTTAAACCTATAATTAGATTACCGATGTCCCGCGTTTACCGCAGTTCACGTGTACAAGAAGTGTGATAAATACGGCTAGTGACACGTGTTCTCTGATAGATATTAATGACTTTTATCTTATATCTCGCTTATAAGACGACCCCCCTACTTCACAAAAGAAATTTAACTCCCAAAAACTCGTCTTATAAGCGAGTATATACGGTATGTAATTTCTAAACAAACTTTGTAAGTTTCAAAATTTGGGTCCAGAAAAAGCCATGGAACTTATGTACCAAGTTTGAGATTTACAGGACAGGGAGTTCCAAATCTGATTAAAACCATATCTTTATTCCACTTCTCTATTTGTACTATTGCGGATAAAGATCTGGCAAAACCCTGTAAAGGGTCATGTTCTAGTAAACTCTGATTTCCAGCCAATTAGTGGATCGGCTACAAATTCCTAGGAATGAAAATAACATCCCCAGCGTGCATGACCCACAAGGTAGTTTTTGAAAAGTGTTTGTTACATATTGCGCCACTATCACTTGCCTAGCTGAGTCATTGACTGGCTATGGGAAATAACAGTTTTGGTGACTGAAACATCAACAGAGTTTACCAGAACATGACCCCTTACTGGGTTTCGTCAGATCTTTATCCGCATTAGGAAAAACAGAGAAGTAGCATAAAGATATGGTTTTAATCAGATTGAGGGAGTACCCTGTTCCATTTAATGTCTTATAGTTGAATTTAGGCCCTGTAACTATTTATATGCCACACTATGAATGTTCTCTTGGCTCTCACAGAAAAGGAGCAGTAATTTTCACACTAACTCTTTTAACATAATTTTGATTTCGTAAGTGTAAGGTGTACTGGTATTTTTATCGTTTGTGGACAATCCTTTCCATTACCTATTGCTTCATCAATACTGCTTAAGTCCCTTGTGACTTTACATGTTTCTTTAACTCATACATGGGATACGTACGTTACTGGTCCCTCTGCATAATCTCCGACTACAAGCTTGGCCCTATAATTAGTCTTACATTAGTATAGCTCTGCACTGGAAGAACATACATCATTACACAATATCCTAGTGTTGGTCAATTCTTATTCAGTGAAAATTCTTTTACCCTTACTTTGTATGGCATTGTAGAAAAGTAATTATGTGTAGTTCTGTAGCATATCATTAAACATTTCGACTTCTGAACCTTTTGATCACATCAATTAATGATAACTTTTAAAGAGTTGAATTATATAATAATTAACGGGAGGTGATTCAACCTCAAGTCTCCCTGCTAGGTGGCGCTCAATCAGTGGCTAGAAAGGAAAGATAACTCTAATTAGTCTCGAGTTGTTTGTGTGTTGCCTTAACATAATCCTTAAATAATATGTCACTTTTCCCAAATGATTTGGAGAAAAGTATTTTCATAAGTGCAAATGTCTACCTCCATTTATAATCTACCTTGTTGTAACACCCATGTAGTTCTAGCAGGGTTCTCACAATGGTAATTTAATGAAACCTCTACTGTAATTCAGAACTTTTTAGACTAAATTCACATATACGTATTATTAAAAAAGAGTATCATCCTATTAATTTATTGAAGTGGTGACTCACTATGCTGCTTTCAAGGGACAGTGAATGATAACATGGGGCCCATGACTATCCACGTTAAAGTGACACTGTAAATCTCAATTCTTTGTTTTGCTGTTTGGTGCACCCTAGAGAATGGTGGCATCTCTCTGGTGATTTTTTACTTCAGCAACGGACCCACCCAAAGCAGTAAGAGATCTTTGAGTACTTAACTCGATTTAGAACTTCCAACTCTTGACTGCTTTCAAGCAGTTCCAATTATTTCACAAAATACTTATCTGGTATTCAGAAACCTGACATAAGGTGTGACTTTGTTCATCTTTCACCTGAGATATTCTTACTCTCTGGCAGACTTTGTCACATGAAATATGCCAAGAAATAATTGGGTATACCCACTAAAAGAGAATTCCGGATATGTAAATAGTGATCTGTTTTGTGCAAATTTAATGCATCCATGATACATACAAGTATACACTGTATAATGAATCGCATTAGTGAGAACCCTGTTTAGGATGCACTGATAAATGAAGAAGTGAACCTTATTGTCACCAAGTGTGGTCTACTTTGAAAACTCTCAGTCATCACTCACATTTATCTGGGTACAATTTACTACTTGATCACATTCAAATCAAGAACAGACACGTTGTCGTGTGTTTGAGGTTTCCATAAAGTTTCAAACCATAATTTGAAACACTACAAAACCTCACACTTCATAATAAAACCTGATGTATTTGTGAATCACTGATGTCCACAAAAGGAAACAATGCCCATTATTTCCAGAACTCAAAAATTAAGGTCGCATTGCAAGATTTTTTGTATCAATCTCAACCTAAAGAAAAAGTCTTACCTCAAGTTTTATGAAAACATGCATGTATAATATAGAGTCCTATCTATGATCATACATAAGTTAAAGCCAAAATTTTCAGTTTTTGAAAAGACCTTAAGGTCAAGATCAGTATCTCTTACTTTTTATATCAATGAAAAGGATTTTCAACTGAAACATATCAGAACCCTTTCTGTAACTGTTCAAAACTAGGACTGATAAAAATTTTTAGAAAGAAGGTCAAAGGTCAAGGTCATTAAATACCAATTTCGCTACAAACATGAAGGTATATGTCTAACATCTGGTAACCCTTAACAAATAATGACCAATGCTAGAGTTTTCCAGACAAACATACCAAACACTATATGCTCTTGAATCTTATTATTCCAGAAGCATGAAGACGTTATTACACATTCTTATCGAATTCATAATGATCCCCCGATCAACACTTTAGAAATAAAAATAACTTGACACATTGATTCAAACAGCTTTGTACAATTTAGTCAATCAAAACATAAAGTATAGTTCTACATTTTGATCTTTTTCGTTATTGGATATATTGTAAATACCATGTGTCGCTGAGAATGAATTAATGATATTATGATAAGTGCTATTGAGACATGGAATACAGGTCTCATAAAACTTCAGTAGACTGTCAAAGCTGTTCGAATTTCACATGACCTAACACAAACGATGCATTATCACTATCTAAACCCCATGGTCCAAAACCCACCTTCTGCAAACGGGTCATATCTCTCTGGTGATATGATTCTGTTACGCATTCTTTCTTTGTACTCTCCCTGCTTCTCAGATATCCTCTGAGGACGGTGCTCGGCCAAAGGGTCATAGTCCTACAGTAAATGAAGAACAAAATTAGAAAACAGAATACACATCACAAGAAGAAATACCTTTACTTATCTGTTTTCAGGAGTATTTTGTTTATTATCTTCCTTTTTCATTATCTTCCAGTACAGTCTGGTGTTTTGTAATTTTTACACCTGCCACAGTGGGCCACCTACAGGTGTACTTTCAAGAGTTACACATTACACAGTGTAATTAACGAGGTGTAAATAAGCACATGTACATTTCCGACTGTGTTCCCACTGTGATTTCGGGTGTTTATTGCCACTGTGTTTTGTGCAGTTTCTCCAAAACATCCAGACTGTATTTCATTCATATGGTCAAGGCATATGTCTAACCCATTATACAAAATTTTTCAACCGATACAAAGGGACACAACTGAAGCAGTGAGATGAAAATCATTTTATTTAGATGAAAATCATTTTAAATAAATGACATGTACTATGAATAGGTAATCTGTTCTTTAATTAGAACAATGAGCTTTACACTCTACATTTTTAATCACAAAGAAAACTCTCTGTCCACAACCAAGTTTTGTGGACTATCTTTGAACTCAGCATTAACAATGAAAATAAAAGAGTAGGTATTCATGACTGGATCTAGTACGTGTCACATTTTGGAAAATTCTGTAGCATTTCAGAACTAAATATTTCAAAATGCAAAATGCAATGGGCAGTGTAAGCTCTGACTTAAAATTAGTATAAAATGAAAATTCCTTAACTAACCTTGTCGTTAAGTGTATCATTTAAGAAATTTAATGGAGCTGTGTAGTTTGATTTTTTCTGGTATGGTTCTGCCACTTCATCGTCATCCTGAAAAATAAACATGATATCTAAAAGTTTTGTGTCACATTGATAACTATTAATAACTTACATCCGTAAATATAAAACATGGAATATTTCCTAAAACACTATCCCGGTATCATAATAGACAACCAATGTGATAATCTTGGACCAACATGTCCCCTAGTACACCGAAGTAATGAAATTAATTCAATTATCTGTGAATGAGTAAATCAGAAACAAACTGCATTCAAACTTAGATATTAAATATATTCTGGTATCATCATGATCATGTTCATCCTACATGTTACGTACATTGTATAAACAATTGAAAATTGGAACTGTATGCCTTATATTTTTCATCCTAGATGTATTTGTGTATTCTTCAACTTACATCTTTTTCATCTGTGGCTGCTATGGATGTGACGTAACCAAAGAATTTAGATTTGCCAGAACTGTAAATGTCTGTGTCAAAGTGTCCTTCTGAGCCAAGGCCCACTCGCTTCTCTTCTCCATCTTCATCTAATGTGATGCTTCCAGCTCCTATTGATTTCTTTTTATTTTGGATATTTCTAACTTGCTCTTCAATTTCTGTTGAAAAGATGGACAAACTATGTATAATTTAAACAAATATCGTTGCAAGAGTGATTGACATCTGTAAGACTAAGAGGAAGCTCGTTGTCACAGTCATGATTAACATCCACATCTTTCAATTGAACATTGTAAATTCAGTCTTTTATCAGATCACCAACCTCCTTCAAATGCCTTTTGGATTTACTGTAATTATGTATCAACAAAATTTGTGCTATTACAAGGATGTTTTTCTTTGAATTTATCTTCATTCAGTTAGCAAGTTGGCTTTCGGTTTGAGAAATAATAACGTATGGTATACCTATGTACATTAACTTCTGCTTATCTAATTCTTTCAATTTTCTAAATTTTTAATTTTAGTATGTGTTTACCATACATCCACTCAATCCTTAAAATGAATTACTGAAAACAGGGATATTACAGATTTGCAACATTTCAATGACAAGACTTTAAAAGTCCTTTGATTGGAACTGCATTTGAGTGTGTTTGAAAGTTGGAATGAAATTGAACAATCAGGATTCAGACTTAGTCAAACAAACTTTAACTCACAGTCTTTGAGAAAAAACTCACTAGACCGACGCCCAAGGCTACCACATTTATTGCTGGGCTAATAAAAGTTCTCTAACAAAGTATGTAAGGGGCTAGTAGTAAATTTGTTTGTGGGCTTGTAGTTCAGAACAGTTTTCGTGCAGATTGAACTTATAACAGATTGTTAGGCATTGGAATGATTGTCTCTCCAATCAAGTTTTGTCCTGTTTATGAGAGTAATGTACTATTACTTTACAATTAAATTAGTCTGAATTTTCCTTATCTTCTGTAAGGGGTGAGGCGAAACACTGAAACGGCACCCAAACACTGGAACGGCAGGGTAAACACCGAAACGGCACTGGAAAAGCACTTATAACCTCACGAGTCACATTACAATGACTTCTAAGTCAATTTCTCTTTTATACAGGCTTAATGACATTGAAACGCTGAAAAAGTCAATATCAACTTTTAAACTAAACTAAACTTTTCTGAATTTACTCTGTTTTATATTATGTTTCATCATTTGGACAGTCCTGGATTACGTGGATTTCAGGATTCTGGCACTGTTTATTGTGATTCAGATTTATTTTGATATTGTTTTCTTTACTGAACGGCTGCATACATTAATCATGCAAGTTCACTGGAATGGAACCCAACCCAAGTACTTGTTTACTTCTGTTCATTCCTTGATTTTGATTACTAAAAACAGTGATAGTTACTCATTTGAGTGATTATCTTTCAAATGAGAGGTTGCTCCCAACTAGTTACGACTGCAACGGAAGAGCTATTTTGAAGAGACGGGACAAAATAGCTCTTCCGTTGCAGTCGTAACTAGCCCCCAACCTGATGAAGACAAGCATTTTTCACAACCTGAAATGGCAGGAAAAAGAAACAAATTTCATCATTTTGCTAAATATGGAAAAGAGCCAAAAATGTCATAACTGTTAAACCAAACCCATAACGGCTTGTACACAGATAATACTCAATTCAGACAACTTTGCACTGAACTCGGAGTCTGAACATGCCGAAAAAATTTCAGAAAATGAAAAATTTAGTTCAGAATAAATCTCATAAAATACGCATGTCATTACAAGCAGGAGTGATCAAATAACAAACAAATACATGTCACTGTATGCTTTAGCTTTGATGCTTTCTGACACTGGCTACACAACGTATTATGTTTGTTTGCTTACCTTCTCTAGTTGTGGCTGCCATTTTCTCTCATTATTTTCATTACCCACAATGCACTAGAATGTTGTTCATACGTTTTTATTTTTTATTATTTTTTTTTACATAGATCTATATTTAATTAGGTTATTCAACTATCAAAGCAAATCGATGTTGAATGCTTTTATTTGAAAAATAACAAATTTGCTATTGATTTCTGGATAGATTCGGTCGCAATCGCAATTTATCGGCCTTTTCCGCCATTGAGTCGTAAAGGTCCAAGAAGGAGTTACCTGCTCTTGCTTGCTATTGCGAGATATTTTAAAGATCTAGACAGTCTATCAGGAGGGGCGGTTGGGCACTCGTGTACCTATTTTGCACATGTCGAAGCTTGGTAAATTCATACCATAAAAGTTAACTATTAAGGAAGACCTTGGTTTGTTTCATTTATACAGTGGAAAACTTTCAGAAGATTCCTCATTTTGTCTGCTTTACTTATACAGACAACATAACTTGAATTTAAGGCAAAATAGACAAACAATGCCGACTCCAAATAAAGAGGGATTGGCCATTCGGACATCTTCGACCTTTTCCTATGTAAAAAAAGTAGACACGAGTATAAAGGACGAAGTTGTTCCGACTGAGGGATCCGAACACCATCACCATTTTTACTTCTTTGCAATTGCGGATTTAGAGCCCCCCTTTCGCCACATATTTACAAGTAAAAACCCAGATTTGGCACAAAAATGGCTGAATAGTTTGACTAATACACATGTGCCCCCTCCCAATTTTCGGAAATCCTGGATCCACCACTAATTTGCGTACGGAAATGAACGATTTTGCGAACAGGCACAATAAATAAAAAAACAACTGAAAACCCCCAAACCCACTATTTATCAATATTTATTAATCCATAAATTAACATATATAAATACATGTAAATGATTACATGTCAGTGGTGTAATCAGAGGGGGTGGAGAAAACGTTCGCCCACCCTTTAAAATCCAGATAGAGAGAGAGACTATCATACGGAGAAACAAGGCCGCTATGGTAATTTGGATGTATGACGTCACATCTTTCAGACATCATTTGTCTCCCAATGAAGATGTGTAACAATACAGACAGCTTCCACCAAACATACTCTGTTTTATCTATCTTGTATACAAGATTTTTTTTCTGGGGCTGTTAATCTCGGGCTTCTATCCGATTGATTCAGATGGAAACATTGCTGAGATATAAATAAACTGCACACTGCTATTCATCTAGTGGTTCCTACTTAATTGTAAAGTGGCTAATAAGAAAATCTTAAGTTAAGGACATACCCGACTCGCAAAACTTTTACATCTCTCTACTATAAAGAGTTCTTCTCATCAGATGCAGTTGATAACAAGAAAGATAACTCTGATTTAGTCATGAATAAAGCTCCAGGGTTGCCGGTATATTTTCTCTGTCTTTAAAATATAAAACCGACTTAAATATAAAAAATCGCCATCGCAAGCACTGATAAACTCGTTGCAAGTTATTCTTGCTCACTGAAATTTATTTTTGCAATAAACTAGATTAAAACATGAATGTATCGCTTGCGTGTTTTCATATCAACCGCATAACTGATCAACTTTGGTCACGTGACAGCGGCTTATGCATATTCGTTAAGCTGAGCGGCCTCATTTCTCCTTACGTGTAATTGTCTGCGCGACCCTAGTTTGGTCGTACATCTACTCGACTTCTCCGGGTCACACTAGCCAGGTTTAGGGTTCAACCTCAACCCCTCCCCTCTCCTGACTGAACAGCATATATAGCATATTGCAATCCCTTTGTTCTCTAAAATCTCCGCCGTCTATAGATGTTTCTGTATTGTGCACCAGAATTAACGTATGTGATATATGGGATTGAGACCACCAACGTCTACCAACATCATTCTTGCCACTACCACCACCACCTCCATCAATGCTTCCTTCTACTCATATTAAAGATAACTACGACGACTTTCCTCCTCCGCCACCACCCGATCCTGACCGGCTAATGTCATCTACCTATATAGATCTTCCATTTAGACTCACAGATTGTTCATCAACCCAAACAAATAGATGGTCCACTTTTATCTACTTTGTCAGCCATCTCCACACTTAGATAATATAGTTCATCTGCTCAAGTCAGAGCAGCTTCACCCATCCAATCAAAAATGGTTCGCCAACCCCACTGAGATGTGTTTCATCTCCTCACGCCAGAGATGCTTCACCAACCCACCCATGGCCAGTAATTGATCCGCCAACTCCACTCAGATATGTTACGTCTACTAGGGGACAGAGCAGCTACATCCACCTAATCAATGGATGAATCATCTACCCAACTCATCAACCATTCATCTGATACTTTCATGAACATCGACCCAGTTAACCAAATCAACCAATGCGATATCTACGACGACGGCAATACTCGACAATGAGCTCACAACATTTGAAGTCAAAGAGAAATGTTCCATACAACGCTTCAAGAAACTGCTCAGCAACAATGGTTGCTCATATATTGTTAAGAAGCAGACGCAGTATGCCACCTACTGGAGATGCTGCGTCTGGAGCAAGACCCTACGATGTAAAACCTTAGTAAAACAACGAAGCAGCCACTTTCACTCTCAATCCGGCACCAACCCACATGAACAACAATCCGACCCAGAATTCTGCACCAAATCCAAGATTAACTAATCAATACTGAACACCACAGCATCTGACCCATACCGACCAGCAGCTATCCTGGATCCATACCTACCGGCAGGCATCTTGGATCCATACCGACCAGCAGGCATTCTGGACCCATACCGACCAGCTGGCACCCTGGATCCATACTGACCAGCAGGCATCATGTACCCACACCGACCACCTGACATCCTGGACCCATACCGATTAGCAAGCATCCTGGACCCATACCGACCAGCTGGCATCCTGGATCCACACCGACCAGCAGACACCATGTACCCACACCGACCAGCAGGTACCATGTACCCACACCAACCACCTGGCATCCTGGACCCATACCGATCAGCAGGCCTCCTGGACACATCCTGGATCCGCAGCGACCAGCAGACATCAAATACCCATATCGACCAGTAGGCATCTCGGACTCATACCGACCAGCAGGCATCCTGGACACTTAGCGACGAGTAGGTATCTATACCTATACCGACCAGCAGGCATCCTGGACCCACACCGACCAGCAAGCATCCTGGATCCATACCGACCAGCAAGCATCCTGGACCCATACCTGGCATCCGGGACCCACACCGAACAGGAAGCATCCTGGATATATACCGACCAGCAGGCATCCTGGATACATACCATCAGCAGGCAGCCTGTACCCACACTGACCAGCTAGCATCCTGGACCTACACCGACCAGCTGGCATATTGGACCTGCACCGACCAGCAGGCATCCTGGACCCACACCGAACAAGAAGCATCCTGGATCCATACCGACCAGCAGGCATCCTGGGCCCACACCGACCAGCACGCATCCTGGGCCCTCACCAACCAGCACGCATCCTGAATCCAAACGGACCAGCAAGCATCCTGGATACATACCGACCAGCAGGCATCCTGGATACATACCACCAGCAGGCAGCCTGTACCCACACTGACCAGCTTGCATCCTGGACCCATACCGACCAGCTGGCATCTTGGACCCGCATCGACCAGCAGGCATCCTGGACCCATACCGACCAGCAGGCATCAAATACCCATATCGACCAGTAGGCATCTCGGACTCATACCGACCAGCAGGCATCCTGGACACGTAGCGACGAGCAGGTATCTATACCTATACCGACCAGCAGGCATCCTGGATCCATACCGACCAGCAGGCATCCTGGACCGATACCTGACATCCGGGACCCACACCGAACAGGAAGCATCCTGGATACATACCGACCAGCAGGCATCCTGGATACATACTATCAGCAGGCAGCCTGTACCCACACTGACCAGCTAGCATCCTGGACCCATACCGACCAGCTGGCATCTTGGACCCGCACCGAACAGGAAGCATCCTGGATCCATAGCGACCAGTAGGCATCCTGGACCCACACCGACCAGCAGGCATCCTGGGCCCACACCGACCAGCACGCACTCTGGATCCATACGGACCAGCAAGCATTCTAGATACATACCGACCAGCAGGCATCCTGGGCCCACACCAACCAGCATGCATCCTGGATCCACACCTACCAGCAGACACCATGTACCCACACCGACCAGCAGGTACCATGTACCCACACCGACCAGCAGGTACCATGTACCCACACCGACCACCTGGCATCCTGGACCCATACCGATCAGCAGGCATCCTGGACCCACACCGACCAGCAAGCATCCTGGATCCATACCGACCAGCAAGCATCCTGGACCCATACCTGGCATCCGGCACCCACACCGAACAGGAAGCATCCTGGAAATATACCGACCAGCAGGCATCCTGGATACATACCATCAGCAGGCAGCCTGTACCCACACTGACCAGCTAGCATCCTGGACCTACACCGACCAGCTGGCATATTTGACCCGCACCGACCTGCAGGCATCCTGGACCCACACCGAACAGGAAGCATCCTGGATCCATAGCGACCAGCAGGCATCCTGGGCCCACACCGACCAGCATGCATCCTTGGCCCACCCCGACCAGCACGCACCCTGGATCCATACGGGCCAGCAAGCATCCTGGATACATACCGACCAGCAGGCATCCTGGATACATACCATCAGCAGGCAGCCTGTACCCACACTGACCACCTAGTATCCTGGACCCATACCGACCAGCTGGCATCCTGGACCCACACCGAACAGGAAGCATCCTGGATCCATATCGACCAGCAGGCATCCTGGGCCCACATCGACCAGCATGCATCCTGGATCCATACCGACCAACAGGCACCCTGGAAATACTCCGACTAGCAAGCATCATGGCCCATACCGACCAGCCGTCATCCTGGATCCATACCGACCAGCGGGCATCCTTGATCCATACCGACCAGCAGGCCTCCTGGACACATACCGACCAGCAGGTATCCTGGATCCATACCGACCAGCAGGCTTTCTGGACACACACTGACCAGCAGGCATCCTATATCTTTACCGACCAGCAGGCATCCTGGTCCCACACCGACCAGCAGGCATCCTGGACCCTTACCGACCAGCAGGCATTCTATGCCGATATCAATCAACAGACCACCTGGACCTACACTAACCAACAGAACCAGCAAACCTAACCCTTGACATCTACCACTTTTATTTGGATGATGACAGTTTCTTCAGGGGCCACCTACGCACCGACACAGCTAGACACACCATCTTTGCCTGTTTTCATATTTTTCGAGGCATTTGGGTATGCTAGCAGAAAAAAAAACACCCCAGAAAGAAAGAAAAACAATCCTTAATTATTCATAATTTGATTCATAAAAAATAGGGCACCGCTAACGGGTGCATCATACACCCGCATCATGTTTTAATGTGGTCTACAAGCCACATCCTTTCATTTGACACCATCAAAAGTTTTGTTCCCCCTTTAGTTACGGAGTAGAAGCCCGGAAAATCTTCCCGACCCCGCCCATTTCCCCCTACCCCGGACGCCTGACCCCAACTTTGAAACCCACATGCACAACTACAAGCCACATTCTTTCATATGACATCATCAAAAGTTTTGTTCCCCTTTAATTAAGGAGGAGAAGCCCGGACAAGCTTTTCCGACCCCGCCCATTTTCCCCCATCCCAGGGGCCTGACCCAAACTTTGAAACCCACATGCACAACTACAATTCAAACCCTTTCATATGACACCATCAAAAGTATTGTAACCCCTTTACTTAAGGAGGAGAAGCCCGGACAAGGATGGACAGACAGACGTACGGACGGACGACAGCGGTATAGCATAATACGCCCACATTTTAAAATGCGAGCGTATAAAAAGATGTAAAAAATATATATGTTAAATTTCTCTTTTTTTTTTTAAAGCTGTCTTATTTATTTATTCTCTTATGTTCTCCAACACATCAGAAGCTTAATCTCTAACTCTCATGTACATCCCTTTACCTTAGACTTCGAGGCAACAATGCGAGCGATCCAAGAACGTTTCCTCGAGGCATACATCAGAGGATGTGCGTTCCACTGGGGCCAGGCCATGATGCAGAAGGTAGCTAACCTCGGACTCAAGATTACAGCCAGTACAAAACGACCCACCAATTTATTCGCGAACTGCTAAGTCTACCATACCTATCGGCAGAGCACATCTTACCCTCCTTCAATGGATTAAGGACCTTGACCTCAACCCAACTGCTCAAAGACTTGATAACCTACCAGAAGAACACTTGGCTAAGCAGCAGTATCTGGTCTGTTCGTCAGTGGTCTGTATTCAAGTTACCTGTCAGAACCAACAATGGTACCGAAGGTATGTATTTTGCTTCATTATTAAGGTAATATCGATTGATTGATTGATTGATTGCTATTTAGCGTTTTTTTCCCGCTATTATTTCACGTATATGGTGACAGCATCTTCCTACGACATCGAATAGAAATTATACCTTTGCAACATACTCATCCGAAGCTGTGAGGGATTTTAAAGTGCCACACCTACCGTGATCATTTTCAAAATATTCTAATTGATGACATAAATATGAATGATAATATATCCATTGTATTTGTTTATCATATCACAAAATCAAAATAAAAGTTTACGTTTTAAAAAGATGGACTTGAAGATGAAAGAAAGACATTTTAACACATTTTAACATAACGAAAAAAAAAAACAAAAAACCCCACCCCAAATAATAAATAAATAAATAAATAAATAAATAAATAAATAAATAAATAAATAAATAAATAAATAAATAAATAAGATAATATGCATTTTTATAACAATATCTTATTTTCAGGTTGGCACTGCCGCTTTGTCAGTAGAACAGAAACTTCACATCTACAGTTTTACCGCCTGGTCCAGGAGTTGATGAAGGAGACAGAGTGTCTATTAGCCCAACTCGTCGACGAACCCGGTGCCAATGAGAGACATACCGCCGACAATAAGAAAAGTCATTCGAACCTTGGAACATCTCCGAGAACATGACCATCAAGCCTTCAGCGTTCCTCGCCGCCGTTGGAAAGATCTTCTACACATAGTGATTTATTGTGACTCTTATGTCCTTTTTTCATGTAACCGAGATATTGTTTATTATTAAAGTATTTTATATTTTTATTTTCTGTTATACTTGAAATGATTTATATTAATGGATATTTTTCACAATCATCGTATTGATATCATTATAGTGTATTATAAATGTAAAATAAAACAGAGATGTATTTCATTTTCATGAAAATGTGTAATAAAATATTATTATAAAAATGCCTCTTTGATGTAATGAAATGAATGAAAGAAAACCCCAAACAAAACGTTCATTTTAGTTTTTATTTCAAATGTGTCCAGTTCAGTTTAATGTAATATTTGTCATCACTCAAAAGAATTAATTTGATACAAATAAATCATTTAATTGACACATCAACTATTTACACAACAAATTACAAGATCTGATTAGTTGATAAAGTAAACAACGAAGAAGTACCGAAGGGTTAACCACATCTCAAAATTCATGGAATTTAAGGACATTTTAATTGCGTACAATGTCATATTCACACAAATGCGAATCTCAATAAAACCGAGGTGAGGCCAGGTGTCCGGGAGGAGTGAACGTCCCCTGTATGCGCGTGAAACACCCGTCAAAGAAATCCTGCAACAGCTATTCAAGTTCAAAAAGTAAATACATCGATATACACACATGAGTACATGTAGGAGACAAGGACGCTACTGGTAGTGGACCAGTTACCGGCTAAGACCGGTTACCAGAAACTACGTTATTTCGGCTTTTCAAACGTGAATTTATGAGATTTTTTTCACGTGACTGTCTGCAATACACAGGATACTTAATATCACATGAAAATTTCTTCAATTCCCGCTTAGAATACCCGTAATAACCAGAGACATAATAACGTAGTAGCCGGTAACTGGTCTTAGCCGGGGACTGGTCCTTGACCAGTAAAACAAATTATTCCATTCAAGGTATGAAATTCCGGTTTCGGAATAGCATGATAACAAATGTCTGTATGTATACCAAGGACTTCTAAACAAGTGTTTATAAGTCCCAGTGTATACATAAAATGTCAAATCAAATATAGTAAAAAAGTTCATGATGGTTAGTTTGTATGATCAGATCCCAAAATGTCGGTTAAAGTTCCTGAAAGGGGGTTTCTCAAATTGCACCAGGTCCCTATATCGAGCATAGAACTTTTAGATGATCTGTTGTTTGACTTCCATTGTTAACATACAATGGCCAAATAGAGTTGTGTAGATGATTTATAAATTATCCTCCATTACAAAAATATGGTAGCCGGATGGACTTACATGTAGGTAGATAATTTGTAGTTTAACTTCCATTGTTATCATACTGTGGCCAGATAGATCCATAACCCGATTTATATTTGACTGTGGATGGTTTGAATAGTGGCCAGATCATCTGGTAGCCCGATCATGTGGAGACGAATACTTTTGGATAGTGGCCAGATTGGTTTGTGGCCAGATCATCCTGTTACCAGATGTACGATTTATACTAGTCGGCCACATAGCACTGATGATAGTCTCTTTCTTCTTGGTATTTTTTTTGTTTGTTTGGGGATTTTTGTTCTGTTTTTTTTTTAAGAGGAGAGAGAGGGGGGTGTCTCCAGCTTCTGAGAATTGAAATCTCCTTGAAATGGTGCGAAAATGACATCTTTGGGAAATATTTAAAGACGGACCCCTATTCTTTAATTAAATGTTACCACCATATAGTGGAATCCAATTTCAAAAATTGCTTGTTCAACCCCGTTTTGTGCGTATGTTTTCTTAACTGAAGGTTATAGTCGGATCACTGCATTTTCAACATCTCTGGCGTCAGGCCATTTACATGTACTTGGTTTAAATTCGGATTTGTAAAATTGGTTTCAATTTGTATTTTACAATTACTGTATCGTAAATCAGAAGAGGTCGTAAAGTAATAATAAATAAATGTAGCATAATTTTATAAGAAATTACACCGTTTGATTAGACATAAGTTTATGTCACTTAGAGTATATCAATTCATATTTATTGTTGAGAATTATCAATTTTCATGCAGCAGAAATTTTCCCACATGTGCGATCGACCAATCAAAATGCTCGTATCATGCAAGTGTGTTTGACAGCTCAGAAAAATGAAGATAACTATGGCGCAGGATGGGGAATACTTTAATATCGGTAGTTCTGTTGCATGTACAACTTGTTACAACCAGAAATATCAAGGGGAAGTAGTTGCATTCGACGTGGGAACAAAAATGCTGGCAATTAGTATCCTTGATACATGATCTGATCATTTAATTGAAGTAAAAAATAACCCAAACTCTTTCACTGTTTTCTACCATGTCTACAGTTCTACATTCTAGTCTAGTATCGCATGACATCTCCTGGTAGTGTTTGTTCTCCTTTTATCTTAATATTGTGATATAGCTGCAAATAATGTTCATTTAAATATCATAGCTGTACTTGAGGAAATTTAATAAAGTGTAATGAATAAATTTTTCTTCCTTGTAGATTAATAGATAATGAAAAGTTTGTCATGTTTGTTGTTTTTAATAAATCAAACGAGTAGATAAGATAGGTGTCAGTAGCATAAAATTTCAGTAGGTCTTTAATGATCAAGATAATGTCCAAATTTTTTTTTCAAAACTTGCCACGATGCTTACATGTATGCAAGTTTTCAGATACTAATCTAACAATGTAATTGGATGTCTGAAGGGGCGTATCTAAATGAAGACCTACGGGTAATTGAAGACCTACATTTATCTAGACATTATTATTAAAAAAACAATTTCATAAACATGTTTATCAGGCTATAAAATTGTATATTTCACAAAAATTATAGATTTTGTGTTTTTATAGCATGTTATAAATCAAATAATGTGTAAGTCTTTTCAGTGTGGATCGAGATGACCGCCATTACAGCTGTATACTCACGTGTACTGTAGACATACAATACAGTAGTCAGAACATATCTGATCTTATTCCTTTATATATATTAATGTATATTTAAGCAAAAATATCCGCTCCTGAGCTACAATATCACATTTTATAAATGGCAATGAATTTTAATTACTCCATAAAATAGTACATGGCAGCCATTTCAATTGAAAGAAGACCTACACAATATTTGGTCAAAAATGCAGTATAAATTATTGATATTACAGTACTGGATATTTATATTGTCGTTTTTAATAATAAAGAACACATTTCTAATAACAGTTTTTGATAATAATGTCTAGATAAATGTAGGTCTTCCGTATGTCTTCAATTACCCATAGTTCTTCAATTAGGTACGTCGGTCTGAAGAGATATATATATAAACAACTTTCTCAAATTAATTATGTATATAGTATGAATTTGGGGCAGAAACACCTGCTTGGTCACAAACATGGCCAACAACTGGAGGTAACTTCAACCAAATTATTGGTAATGAAACCTCTCTATTCTCAAATTCAGTGAAATGTCACTAAAGGGTTTGAAACTAGTAGTCGTTCAATCATCAAAAACAACCTAAACTCTCTTTTCGCAACCTGAAATTTCAGTAGATATTATGAAGAAGGTTTGTGGTAAATGACTCAAAATTTCTCCAAGAAAACCACCAACGGTTAGCAGGTAAATGTACTTTCCACCTAATCCTTAGGCCCCCAAAAACCAAAACACAAAATCCAAAATGTGTTTCCACTTTAACTCTTAGAAAAAAAAAACCAGGGTTGGTAGATCAGGATTGGTTTCTTTCTTTTCTTTTTTTTTTTTTTCTTGCCTTTTGTCAGTATCAGTAGCCGTTTCACTAACAATTGTAAGTGAACTTGTCATGTCCGTAAATGTAGTTGAAGCCATAAGCGCTACTCACGAAAATTTGTTTCACTAAAAATTGTAAACATAAACTTATGATGAAATTCATGGTAAATTACATGCAGTACAAACTTGTAGTCGATCTACAGGATCAGTTAAGGTTATTTCTGCGATCATTCATGAAACGGGCTACATTATTAGATGCCATGCCTTTCGTTGAAAACTCTCTAACTCTAATTTAAATTTAATCAATGTAAATCTTATTTAATTAACTCGTAAATGTTTGAGCATAAGGGTACATGTATTTCTTTTGAAGGCTTTTTTTCACCATGATTTTTCACCTTTTAAAGTAATTGTGAGCTGGTTTTTTTTTTCTAAAAAGTACAAAGTACAGTCAGTTAGGAAAGTGGAAATACACATGAATTTTTTATTGGCCTTTCATGGATTTGAACCCAGATGTAGAGTGCTATAGTTGGTATTAACATATATGGTGTTTTGTTCATTCAGTGAGTCAATCATCAAGCCTACCCTGGTATATTATGTTTGAAAACCTGTTCATCTATATATTGATGTAACTTATTATAATCACCTGAATTTGGATATGATTAGGTTATCTTGTGTCTTATCAAGAAAAAAAGACCATTTGTCCTTAACCTTGGCAAGAATCTCCTGCACAGAGTGGTAAACACAACATGTATGACATAAAAATGGTGAACTTGTCCTATGTTAGCAACATTAAAGTGCTGCGAGAATGTACAGACCCCCCTGCTCCACTGTCAGCGCTTAATTTAACAAAGGTAAGTGTTGCTTGGCAAAATTATGTAGAGTCATTATGTTATGATTTGGCAGGGCCATCAATCTGTCAGTTTTGGAAATCCAGCCCCTTTCCTAATGCCAAATAGTATCTTGTTTTTTTTTTTATTTGTGCACTGAATCTCTCAATTTAATCTAAATAAATGCAACTGGTATCATCACTAAATTTGCTTTGAAGTCAATTTTCGTATTTTGTATGATTCAACCAACAATGTTTATATGTACAAATACCAGGTATGTCTTTGTTGTTTAACAGCTTTGTGCTCAAATTATTGTAAAGCATAGCCTTTTAAAGTGCTTTAGAGATCAACAATGACATCAGTTTTAATTTGTTTGTGCAGAACCTCTTTGATTTATGTCATTTTGATGTATGCCTCATTGTTATTGAAATACAAGTTCTCTGCCTGATACACTTTGATACAAGAAATAAGTATAAAAGTTGAAACCCTAATCAAAACATTGTTTAATCATATTACAAATGTATTGAATTTTAATTCAAACGTTTTTTGGTTGAAAGAGTAGTATTTTGTTTGTAGAATTCAGTGTTTAAAGTTGAAGGCGGTCATACTGCCAAAATGGAGAAAGTCAGAGCAGTGATTAAGTATCTGAGAAAGAACTTAGAATGGGATCACTTCCAAGGAAATTCATGAGGAGTTCATGAAAACACTTGGGAAGGAGTCACCTGCTTATATTATTATTAAAAAATGGGCTGCTGAATTTAGATTGAGGAGGGAGAATTGAATTTGATGAATAGTCTGGTCATCCCAGGGAGGTTACTACAGACAAAAATGTTGATAATGTGCACTCTTGTGATGTGTTACAGAAGGCAAAGCCTTTCAGATATAGCCAGAGAAGTTGGCATAAGGTATGGGGCCATTTAATCAGTTTAAACCGACATCTTAGGCATGTCTAAGGTCTCAGCTAGATGGGTCCCTAGAATGTTGACTGAAGACCAAAAAAGAAACAGGCATATTGTTTCTTTGCATATTTCGTTTTGCAATGAGGAAGATCCTGAGGACTTCATGGGTCCATTTGTCACTCAGGATTAGATCCTGAGGATTTTATGGGTCCAATTGTCACTGAGGATTAAACTTAGGTTCACAACTTTGAACTTGAATCTAACAAACAAAGCATGCAATGGATTTACCTTGGCTCATCCCCTCTTTCAAATTTAGGAGAGTTTTCTCAGCTGGGAATGTCATGGCATCTACTGGTATCTTTAGGGACAATCCGGGAATACTCGTGAGTGATTTCCTTGAAGAAGGCCGCATGATAAATGGTGCATATTGATATGCAAATGAGTTAATGAGGCTTTGTCAGGAGATTCCAAGAAAGAGGAGAGGAAAGCTAACCAAGGTGTTCTGCTCGTGCAGGATAATGCACCCGCTCACAATTCTCAAGTTGTTGTGAGGGCTGTGACAGAATACATCTTTGAGGTTTTTCCTCATCCCCATATTCTACAGATTTTGCCCAATCTGACTTCCAAGTGTTTCCAAAGCTAAAATCTTACCAATATGGTACAAATCCTGGAAGCAATGATATGTATGTATATGAATACTTAGAGGAGCAGAGTGAAGCTTTATGTTTTGGAGTGATTCAGAAAATGGAACAGAGAGAAAGAAAGTGTATTGTGATAAAGGAAGATTATATTGAAAATAGTGACATTTCTTTGAATCTTTAATCGCAGTCTTTTATATCTGTTATTTGGTATTCCTTAGAACGTGGAACTAAGAACTTGTGTACCAACTATTTTGTTCGCAGCGTTTTGTTTTTCAAAGCTGTATTTTTTATAGTGAAAAGAGTTGGGCAGTGTCATGTGTTGTCTGATAAAAACATGACTACAGTATTACCCAGTCTTGCTTTTGATTTATTCTGAACTATAGGGGTGTAGAATGTCACATAACTCATAGTATTACAGATAAAATCAATGAGAAAATCAAAGATTGATTGTTTTAGTGATGAAGTATAACCAACCTATATTGTAAAGATAGCTGTTTATGCCAAGTTTGATTTCTGAAGCCAGTGTGGCTCAGTGGATGAGGTGCTTTCCTAGTGACCGCAAGGTCTGGGGTAAGGCTAGGAAGTTTAAACGTGTAACCGGTACCATGTCGCTTACAAGCATTAAATGTTTAGCACACATTTAAACGTTTAAACGACGTTGACCAGAGTTACCTCGCTTGTATATGTGATACTGTTACAAAGCTGCATTCGTCTCTAAAGTACGACACAGTTAACAAACTTATATCTTTGAATAAGAAATTCAAGAGATGTGAAACGTGTCGTGGTGTTGTTCAAAGAAATTGAAGCCAGCAGGGCATTTACAAAATCTCTGCAGTTTATGGGATTTTGCATGTAGTCTGTTGGCTCCATTTTTTTATGAACATCATCATAAAAGTATTTGTTATTAGTTAAACATTTTTAAAAAATAGATTAAAATCCTCTAATATGGGAAGTCTGTATATGAATAACATGAAACACTCACATTCCACAAATTTTCGGCCACTGGCCTTTTTCAAACTAAAATTTGATTTACCATTAAACCACTTTAAAAAGGCCAAGTGGACGAAAATTTGCTGAATGTGAGTGTTTCTGGTTATTTCATACTTTTGTTGAACACATAGTTTTGTATCACACAAATTTTAATAATTTTTCAGATAAATGCTAGAGTCAAACAGAATTTAGATGAGAAACGACAGAAAGCTCTTCATGTAGGCATTGGTGTTACACCAGAAGGTCAACGTGTTTTTAATTCAATTGTCAAAACGTAAGTTGTTTTGTTAATTGTTTTGTTTTTAACTTGTCTTGTCTTAAATCTTCAACATGCATAAGAGAAGTGAAAATAGAAACCCTATGTCGCAGTAAAAAAAAAGAACTTGAAAGATCCTTTGCAATTTCAGATGGGTCTATTGCATAACTTGCCATAAGTCAAAATTTATTAGCAGTGTATTGAGAAGATGTGGTTCTAAGTAAATAAAATATTGACATGATGTAAAATAGCATTGATACAAATATATTGTTACATGTGCTTTAGTTAATTATGTATTCTGTAAATTTGTAGGCATGATCAGTCTACAATTTTGTATGAAAAACGAAAAACGTTTTTACAGTTAAGGTGCTTGTTAGAGACCTCTATAAATGAGTGGCTTACAGCATTGTATTGGAATTCATAATGTAGGTTTTCATTATTTTTAAATCTGGATTTCTGTCAAGCCATATTAATAGGTCTGTCAGTGCACATGTACCTGCTGAATGCAGTGAAAATGGAATATTATCAGACCGACGGACAAGTCAGGTTATATTGACGCTGGTCCGGTAAATAATCTTAAATTTCAGGACCGATTGTCGGTGTTTTCCAGAAGCGATTTCGGTTTCAAAATTATTTCTAATGTTATCGTGAAGTTCATTTTGCTTTCAGTCTTGTAGAAATTGCTTTGGTCTGGTGAATTGTCCAGTTTACCAGACCGAATGTCTTGTAAATATTTTTACAATTTCATATTCACTGTGAATGTGAGTAGTTATCTCTGGAGACTCCAGTCTCCCCCTACCCTACTTACAATGTGGCATTAAATTATACACAAACAAAACATTATTTAGAGGGTAAACTTAATGATAATAAGTATTCATAACTGGTGTAAGTAAATCTATTTTCTGTTTTCAGAATCAATGAAATTAGGTGGGAAGGGAAGAATATCATTGTCATGGATGAGGTTACGATATGTCCGCCATATGGAGTAGATGATTGTAGACCACGAAAGGAGGGCGCTCAAGCCTTAAGTCATGTCAAAAAGATTGTAAGTCATGAAAATATCTAGTATTGTGAGTGGTATATATTTATGTTAAGCTATTACGAAGACCAGTGAGTTATTCTTAGTAATATTTAGTAATTATTGGCTCCATCTCTCAGTTTTAACTTCTGAGGTAAAATGAGAAAATGACTGAAGCTATGTTATTGTGGCACTTGAAAAATCAATTTTCCATGGTGAGAGTTCTTGAATTTCTGGAATCTGGGGTGAGACAAAGTCCTTGAGGGGCGTAAGCATCTTTTGTTTGGATATTGGAAAAGCCACATTCTAGATATTGGAATAGCCACATTCTAGAACCTTAGGTCAAGTTTACCATGCATGGCACTATGGATAAATAAGGTAATGTCCTAAATCTCCATGGTACAAAGGACTGGGAATAAGAATTCATCTTCATTCATTGGCCTTCTACTGAGAATGAAATTTTATCTTAATGGATGGTCTCAGGTCATAAAGAAATACATAAATTTTTTCAAGCAAAAGGGAATAGTGACTAGAAAAAGTCTAATATTCTGTTATATCCACCAGTCCAAATTCATTGGCTGAAAATTGTAGAACTTCTTTACTTTTAAGCATTATTATCAGGAGATGCGTACATAAAGTCTTGTTGCAAGATGGCAATCTCAGTTCTTCAGTTGTATGAAGCCTAAGTGTAGATGTTTTTCATGATATTTGGCTGGATTGCAAAGCAGACCCGGTCTATAGATTGGTGCGGTCTGTCCGTCAACATTTTGGTTACAGTTTGTAGTTGACGCAAAATCTCAGCAACTAAGAGGACTATAAACATAATATTTCACACATAGGTTTCTTATGACTAGAGCTTTCAAATTATGCTATGACTTTTGATGTAGTAACCTTGACCTTGGATTTTTGATCTACTTTTAAAAACTGTAACTTTGGCTATATTTTTTTAATCAATAGGGATAGGGCTTTGATATTTCACATATAGGTTCTTTATAATGAGTGCTTCAATTGATTCCATGACTTTTGACTTTGTGAGCTTCACCTTGTTTTGAATTTGCTTTGCAATACGACCATACTGTCTTTAGCTTTTTCTTGTCAGTCATAAATATATACATGTGTATATATATATATATATATATACACCGGTATATATATACCGGTTTATATATATATATATATATATATATATATATATATATATATATATATACATCTTCAAATCCTAGTCTACGCAAGTATTAAATAATAAATTAAAAAAAATTTTTTTTTTATATTACATATATATATATGTATTTGATCATTTCTACTCATGATTGCATATTTCTTATTTTGAATTCCACAGCCTTTGATGATAAGGAGAACATCTGATGAGATTTTGTGCTGATACGTAATAAAGAATTACTATGGTCATCCTTATTACAGGTACAGAAACATCTGACAGAAGAAGCACAGAAAGATCGGAAATCAATGTCTCCATCTCCGGTGTCATCTGTCACTTCCTCATAAATCTGGTGATGAATGAGGTTGTCAAAGATTTTATTTGTTTTAGCTGTTGATGAAGAAGAAAAGAAGACATAAATGTATGATGAAAAGGAATTATTTTTAAGGCAAAGGGAAATCATCTGCTCTAAAAAATATTGTCATTATAATGTAATATATACTGCTAATGGAACAAAACAGTTAGTTCAGATTGGTATTTCTTTCTTTGGAAAAGAATAGAGAAAATAATTCTTTGTTAGGAACAGAGAAATATGTGGCATACATTGTATTAAATTAAACATGCTGCTACAGTAGGATTTTGATTCAGGATTTTCAGACTTACTATAGCCTCAGTTGAAAGATCTGATGATATAATTACAAGGTTTGGTTTGTCCATCACTTTGTCGAGAATTTTACCATAGGCAGACAGTTTTATTGCCTGAGTGTTTGTGTTTTGCAACAAATATTTTTCTTTTTTTTTTTTATTCAGTAAAACCTGGAAATTTGTTTTTAAGGTTTGTCTGTAGAAAATATTGCTCTTTGAAAACAAAACATTTAATAAGTTATCCTTCAAAGAATCTAATGAGATGTGAAGTGTTGGATAGAAAACATACAATGACAATTGATTAATAACCAGGTCCAGTTTCATTGTGTCAAAATGACATCAGTGTTTGTCATGCCATTTAGATGTGATTTCATAATAGAAAAAAGTGTGTCAACATGTACAGTGATGGACATTTGGTGATAAGTCAATTGTTCAAAAAGGTTTTATGGATTTTGTTCACATTGTAGCTTACATATACACTACATATTTATTTGAAAATGGCCTGTTTGGTCATACTGATTAGAGAAATGTGTTCAGTTTAATTCATCAAGTAGACCTTGATGAAAGTTTGCTATGTTTACTAGAAATCGTGGGTAAACTTTCATCACGTTTGAAACATTGATCACACGTGAAATAATGAATACAAATGTTGTCAAAAATGAAATGACAGAATACAAATGTTGATTATCAATGAATTTAAGGTCAGAGGAAATTTTGTAGGAATTTTCCACTGTCGATCATGTTTTAACATTTTTTGTACCAGAATCTAATGCTGTAATTCACTCTGATAGGATTAAAGTGTTGCAGAAGTGAAAGTTGATTTCTTGTTATTACCCGGTATCCCGTCTTCAGAGATGACTTATTATCTCCAACCAGTGCAAAGAAATTGGGAGGGGAATATTGGAATCACCTTGTCTGTCCGTCTATCTGGCATCCTTCTTGTCCGTAGTCGTTACAATATGCTGTGGTGAACACGTGGAACGCAGAAAATACCTCCTCGTGTATAAATAGTGAGTTGATATTTAGAAAAAGCGATTAGATTTACTTTTAGTACTTATAATTCATATTGTACGAGTCAGTACAAGATAAGATTGATCAGATGAGAAAATAGATGTGCCGTTATTCCATCGATTTAGACCAGTTATATTCATGCGCTGGAGGACATGCAGTCTTTCCGAATACTTGACGGAAAGTCCCGGAAAAGTACGATTGACATTATTGTGTAACTGTGCCGTAATTTAAGAAGTACACTACTAGTCCGTACTAGTATCCATTGTATTATAATTAATAAAACTTGAGAATATCGCTTCTTTTTATGGCAGTGGAATTCAAAGTATTCTACAATCTTCTCGTCACAACGATAAACAAACGTCTTGGTAGTTGTTGATGTGTAATGCTACTAAAAATAGCCAGTTATTTACAGATCTTCATGTGCAGACGTGGTTTTCCCCAAATGTACATGTACAGCGGGAGACTGTCCAGATTGCTAATTTCACACTACTGTCAAGATCAAAAGTGATAAGAGAGAATGAGATAACTATATAGTATGAGACGGAGACGTACAGGGGTGTACAGGGGGGAGCCGCTGTTTATATAAAAAGGAGCACCTGTGTGCAGACCGTGTTTTTGTCGATAGTGATCCTAAACATTACACGCTTGGTGTATGATCTCTTGGTGGATCACGACTTTATTACCTTTGATGTACTTGACCATGCAATTCCAACCTTGAGGACTTTCAAGTCCTTTCATTTCTCATTTACCTTTCCGTAGATTTCATCGAAATTTTGAATTAAGCTTTATAATCAATTAAAGGTTGGCACTTCCCACTTTCTTTTTTTAAAGCCATTTTTTAACATTTTTTAGTGTTTTTTGGCATTTTTAGCTTGCGAGGACGAATGTCCATAGAGATATTGTCATACTATTGTCATACCGGCATCTTCATTGTTGTTGTTTTTGTCCATAGAACAGGACTTTAACCTGGATCATAACTTTAGAGACATGGCTTTAATACTTCACATATATTTCTTGTGCCAAGACCTTTTTATTTGGCACCAAAACTTTTTACCTTGTGATCTTGACCTTGAAGTTTGACATACTTTTTGTGTATACAACTACAGGTTCATATATGTTTTAAACTTTTTCATGTGTGTATTTTTGTGACAAGACCTTTCATTATGTATCAAAATTGTTTACATTTTGACCTTGAATTTGAAAACTGACCTACTTAGGAAAAAACTTTTGCAATTTAAATTTGATTGCCAACAGTAAGTTCTATTGTCTTCTAACAATCCTTGTTCTCTATGCAACCTTGTCTGGAGTTTTTCTCATTTATCTTCCCATAGATTCCATTTAAATCATTGATTTAGCTTCATTATTATAAAGGTGTGCACCTCCTATTTTTGAGTTGGTTAAAAAAGCTGACACATTGCTGTCGGGCAGGGGGGAATCCCTGTACAAGACGGGACAACATATCTAAAGCAATAAAATCCCATTGAAACAAATAGTTCCATTTGATACTTAAAAAAACTTAATGTTACTATTGGAGACATAGACTACTAAAAGTCTATAAAAAAGATATATATATATATATATATATATATATATATATATATATATATATATATATATATATATATATATATATATATATATATATATATGTATATACACAAATATATACATCCTGGTCCACAGAAACAAGGAGTGGGACATCCCATGACTGAAGTATAAGCCTTCTTGACCCTGGGGTACAAAGGTGAAGGGTATATATCATTAACCTTCTTGGTTTGCTCTTCGTTTGAAGTATGGACATACTCAGTGTTTCCTACACACTATACGGCCTTATTTGAGGCATTGAATTTTATCCGTTTTGTCTGACAAAGGACTGTGAATTTAGCATTCTATATTTGGCACTGGTGTAAGCTTTCTAGTATCTCTTCATTTTCGCATTTTGTGTATAGCACCACACAAAGAATTAACTTTAATGGTAGTGTAACAGGCAGGAGAAAAAGATGTGGCCAGACCTGGGAATCGAATCCAGAACCCCATATGAAGGCAAAGGCTTTCACCATTGAACTATTCGGGTCGATACCGGCATGCGCCATGCTTCCTCCACCCGAGTTTTCCAAATCTGGTAACCCAACAGAGAAATTACCCAGGTTTTCCTCACATGAGAGTCTCTCATGGCACCAAATGTACAAGGCAGGAGAAAAGATGTGGCTGGACTTGGGAATCGAACCCAGAATCAAGATATCAAGACAGACGCTCTCACGTTTGAGCTATCTGGTCCGATACCGGCGTACCTCGCAGTAGCATCAAGTGTTTAGAGATGGCGATTTTAAGTACATACGGAAAACCAATGATCTTTGGGAGGTAATTTGCCCCAAATGTGGATTGAACCCAGACTAGAAATTAACAAAATAAGCAGTTTTCCGGTCACTGAAGACTCTTATGACTTTATACGTCGTATAATATAAAGCTTTTGTTACATTTATGTTGCCCGAATTCCTCTAAAGCAAGTGTGGCGTAGTAGATGAGCCACTCGGTTTGTCATCTAATCAACTTCTGGTATACTGTCTTTTAGATGAGACAGTAAAAGCCGAGGTCCCGTGTCACAGTAGGCGTGGCATGTATAAAATCCCTCGCTGCTTCGGATGGGTTCATTGTAAAGGTATAAATTTCTATTGGATATATCGGGCAGATGCCGTCACCAAATACGTGAAATTATCACAGTGACGTAAAACGATAATCAATCAATGTATCTATGGTACTGACTACAGATGTATCTCACCAATCAGGAGATGCATACACAACTGGTATACAATCTGGTTTCTGTAGTCCATGATTATTCGCCATGGTACTTTGTTGTAGGTGTTACAATAACAAAACGATACTTTTGTATTTTCCATTGAAAGGATATGCTTGATGCTAGTACTGTGACGCATGCCAGTATCGGCGTGGATAGCTCAATGATGGGAGCGTCTGCCTCGATAAGCAGAAGATTCTGGATTCAGTTCCCCGGTCTGGCCACATCTTTTTCTCCTGCATGTCACATTTGGTACCGTGAGAGTGACCCTCATATGAGGGAGAACCAGGGTAATTTCTCTGTTGTGTTTCCAGATTTTGAATAATAATTTGGTCAACAAGCTTACAGTCGGTTTTGCATGCAACGCTCGTCCCTTGCTACAACCTGTACTATTAGCAACATGAAATAGTTATGTGAACTTGGTAACCTTTTGCATGATTTAATAAGAAATAACATTGAATTCTGTGAAGTTTATATCAAGTTTTAGTGAAAATGACAGCAAAAATATAGCCTTGTTTTATTCATATCTGGAATCAGTATCTATAGTCACCATCTGGAAACTGAAACAGTGATGAATCACTATTTTCAGTGATAAGTCTAGAACTGAACTATGCTGATGTGTATTCTTAATAACAGTGACCCTGAAAGTTGACCTTTTGACCCCAAAATCTATCCCAAGCTAGACCTATACATAAGCTAGCATTGTAAGAAATTTAAAAGAAATCAATTATTCTGAACTCAAGTTTATATCTGGCAACCGAAATGCAGTGATAAATGTCTATTTTTAGTAACAAGTGATCCTTAGAATTGACCTTTTGACCCCAAAATCAATCTCATCCGACACCTTTACATAAGCTAGTCTTACATGAAGTTTAAAAGAAATCAATCATTCTAAACTCAAGTTATTGTCTGGCAAATGAAATGCAGTGATAAATGTCTATTTTTGGTAACACCTATTTTTAGAATTGACCTTTTGACCGTAAAATCAATCCCATCCTAGGCCTTTACATGAGCTAGCCTTAAATGAAGTTTGAAAGAATTCAATCATTTCTAACTCAAGTTATCATCTGGAAACCAAAATACAATGATGAATGTCTATTTTTAGTATCAGTGACCCTTAGAGTTGACCTTTTGACCCCAAAATCAGTCCAACATTAGATCTTTATGTAAGCTAACATTGTATGAAGTTTGAATCAAATTGCTCATTCCTCACTGAAGTTATTGTCTGGAAACCATCTGGACAGACAGAAGGACAGATGGATGAACGGGCAATGACAGACACTATAGTCCCTTCCAATTACATAAGCTAGCCTTGAATGAAGTTTAAAAGAAATCAGTCATTCTTCACTCAAGTTATTATCTGCCAATTGAAATGCAGTGATAAATGTCTATTTTTAGTAAGTTATTTTTAGAATTGACCTTTAAACCCAAAAATCAATCCCAACTTGACCTTTACGTGAGCTAGTCTTATATGCTGTTTGAAAGAACTGTATCATTCCTAACTCAAGTTATCATCTGGAAACCAAAATACAATGATAAATGTCTATTTTTAGTAACAGAGACCCGTCGAGTTGACCTTTTGACCCCAAAATCAATTCCACATGAGATCTTTCTATAAGCCAATATTGTATAAAGTTTGAATTAAATAAGTCGTTCCTGACTGAAGTTATTGTCTGGAAACCATTCGGACAGACAGATGGATAGAGGGACTGACAGACAACGACAAACACTATGGTCCCCTCCTTTTTCACTGGCAGGGGACTAATAAACCAACACTGAACACACACCTTACATATAACAATAGACTTTTATTTTCCATACAGTATTGATGATAATTTGACAGTGAGTTTTGTAGCCTGCTACACTGAGTGTAAATCGCTGAGATCACCTGTCTACATGACAATATCATGTTTAAATATAGCCAAGATTTATATCTGCATCAAGTATAGCCTCATTCTCTACACAGAGTTATCACTCCTTACTCGTAATGCACAGAAACCTGGGTAGAGAATGGTATGACCTTCACAAAATCACTCAAAACTGTATATATATATACAATTTATATGCACAATTCTTAACATTACACAAAACTTTCATTGTTTAATCTCTCTTGAGCATGTAATAACATTATACCTTTAAAAATATCAAATATGTGCTAAAGATATATACTTCATCAATACATATACATAAAAGGCCTACAAAGGAAACAATTTCAGAAGCATAATGCTTGAAAATGGAAAACTTCTGCATCATGGTACAAAGAAAAAAGAAACAAATACCCTTGAACATTACAAAATAAACAAAAAACTTTAAGTTGATATCCATTAACGATGTACAATCACACTGAAATTCATATGAATGGTACAGGACAAGCTGTAAAACATTGACTTGATCAATGAATAAACAAACTTTCAAGCAATATAACCTGTAACTTCTACTTAAAATATGCAAAAACCATTTTTATACCTAAATCTAATGTCTACTAAAAAGATATGCTCTCATGTGGCTGGCATTCAGAATCACGGCTTGAAAGCATATGTTTTATGGGCCAGTAAGTAATGTGCATTGTATAACGGCTTTTTTTCACACCTTCTTCTTTGGACAATACTTGAGAAAAACAAATTGCTTGAAAGTTACAACTTATGTTGCTTTAAATCCGACTTTTTCTGACTGGTTTAATGAAATTCATGCTTTGACTAAATGTACATACATATAATTCACCATACCCAAACATTAAACTTATATAATTCCCTCCCTCTGTGAATTCAACAAATTCCTACATTTAAATACCAGAACATATATATGTGTATGAATTAGGTGCACCTAATATGCATATCAACAATTTATGCCCCTTCAATGACGCTCAAAGCCTGAATTGTGGAAATGGAAAGTTAAACAGTGGGAGTGCAAATTTGTTACCAAACTGACTTGACAGTAAGAGCAAAAGAACCCATTTAAGAACAGAACAAGGCATAATTGAGATACTTTTCAGTTTTTTCTGAATAATTCACATTTTTGCAGTAATTTGAAGTATATAATTTGGTTCAGTGTAGAAACACTGGAAACTGGGCTTAGATCACCCTTTTTCAAGATGTCATGAGAAATGATTGAAGCAAGTAGACTACCTAAAGCTGACATCAAGATACCATGTCACCATTGTTAATAAGGTGCGTAAGATTTTTGGCCCAAGCAGTGTAAAAATATGCAAAAGTTTCAAAAGCTACATTCTAATCATTCAGTTGAAATCAGAAATTACTTCAAGCGTGTCAATAAGATCTTTGATTCCTGATTTTCATTGCGAATGTAAATTATACATATACTGATAGCAATTATGTAACATAGGGCAGGAAATGGGTATGATCATGTACCATAATGCAACTTAATTATGCAAGTTACAGGCAGTGTTGGTGTACCTCAGACAGTGAGGTATTTGGCTCGTGCCCAAGAGGTTCTGGGTTCAAGTCCTCGCCAGTGTCCCGTCTTTTATATGAGACAGTTAAAATCAGGGTCCTATGTCACGTAACATGTAAAAGATCGTTCATTACTTTGGGTGGGTCCATTGCACAGATCTAGATTTTCAAGCACTGCATTAGGCAGATTCCGTCACCATACAAGCGCAATGATTTTTGAAGCAAAAGTACTAGGCAACTCCTGATTTTAACCCTGCTCATTCTCACATTCAAATTCATATTTCCCTTTTTTTGAACACGAAGTTACTGTTTTCATGGAAACTAAATACATGTACAGTGCATTTGGTATGGATAAAGCAGACTTTGATCTGATTTTAAGAGTTATCATATTTTTAATTATATATTCCCAGAAAAAGTATTCCACGTTTTGATAATTTCAATGTCACCCACTTTGTTTCATGTTAAACAAAAGGAATACAAAATATTAGAATCATAATATGTTCAAAGTCTGTATGTTTTATATGTAAAAACAACTTACAAAGTTCATTTACTTTAGAAAGGTAGGGAAAACCTTAAATATGACTGTCAGTATGACTGTACGTATGACGTAAGCAATTGAATGATGGAGGGAGGGGTATTTTATTTGCCAGTGTGTCCTGTGGCATGGAACCCGGGTTGATCGATACTATTTCAAAGGACATATAAGTGGGCTGAGGATGACATATCACCAGAGATAAAATCTGTACAGACAGCGGCAGTTGAATTTCTGTTGTCAGATTAGAACTCAGTTCAGTGTGATGCCACTAGAGAGTCCTACCATAACCTGAATGTAAAGAAATCTTACACTGTAGTGTTTCATGTCAAGAATAGATATAAAATGATATTATTAACTTGTTATCTTGGACCCATATGTCACACTCAGAGATTAAATTATATCTTAAATTCAAAAATCCATTTTATCAATTTTAAAGTGAAGATTTACTATTTACTAGTCAAGTTTATGCAGAGGAAATCAAACTCTTTCTTTCATGTGGAGAGAGAAATTAGCCATGCTAGTCATGTATAGGATATTGCAATAAGATAAGTTATCTGCCCTTGTTTCTTTAAATATTCCAGGAGTAAAACTGCAAAAAGAAAGACAGTTTTATTATTTCAGTCAATGAAAATGAGTTATTAACAATCAAGAAGTTGTATTCCTTGTATTTCTCAATTTGATATGTAGAAAGCGAGATAGTTTTTACCAAGGGCAGACAAATCACCTGATTTGAACATCTTACATGTAGAAATTTTTATTGGGGGAAGGGGGGGGTAAGAAGGGATTAAGGCTTGAATGAGCCAACATATTCACAAACCATTAAATCACAAAACATTACGAAACACATAATCATGTTCCGATGCACCATAAATGCCATATAATCTAGGTCATTTTGACCCATTTTTTTACATTCACAATCACCACATTTCAACAAGATTGAGAGCATATTTATATTATGTATGAACACTCAGGTACAAAGTAAACAAGGTATGATGAGGAATTTACATGAAACAGTAAAATTCAATAGAGAAAGTGTTTGTATACATAGAGGGGTCGATATCTTAGCAGAGTTAGCACTGTCCTTTGTGCAGCTATCGATAATTACACAACTAGAATCCATTTTCAGAGATAAGAGGAAGTATGCAGCTGGTCATAATTCTTATCTATGTAAATATATCACATCACAAACTTCTACTTTCAATATTTAGCACTAACATTCAATCCCTCTTAAAAAGGTAAATGTACAGCATATATAACAATCTGTACCAAAATGACCCAATTTCTTTTTTCATCTACAACTTCTACAATTGTTTAATTTTCGATGTGTCACAAATCCAAATATTAATTCTCGCCAAAATTAAATATATATGAAGTAAATAAATATAAATATTAAAAATGTTGTTCAACTTCTTTCTCCTCATATGTTTTTGACGAAGCTTGACACCAAAATACTTTCTGTACGAAAATGTATTTTATGTATTGATATAATTTTTGCTTAACTTAACACAGACTTCAGATTTTATTTGTGAATAATTACAATAATTTCATAAACATGTCAGTTCCAAAATCAAACATTTACTTACCGGTAAACAAATTTTGGTTGTACTGATTAAAATGCACAAGAAAAAAACTGTATTAAGAAAAACCAACTGATATTTAAAATATTACAATAACAAATACAAAATGATTAATAAGTTAAATCTTTTTTTGGGGTGTGTATCATTTTGAGGTACTGAAGTTGGATGTTTAAAGAGTACAACATATGGAATGAAAACATATCTCTCATTAACAAAGCAATACATTTCAAACAATGACAACGTGACCATTTTAATCAAATTTTTGACAATTTAATTTCAACACTGAACTATTTGTCCTGGACGCTATTTGTTTAATGATGTGAAAGAACAAATCATGTTTGTGAAAGGCTGAAGTCTGAGCCACAACAGCTATCTAAATATAGTAAAATTTGCGGAAATGGGACGGACGAATGGATGAATAGATAAAGAGATGAACAGACCCAGTTTTAATAATTTTTCTGAGTTTCTGACCAGGGGTATACAATATACCTTCAAGATGTATGTAAAATGCGTCGATGTCCAATCACTATATTCTACCACATAACAGGCAATTCTTGCAATTGGAAATTTTCTAATTTTGGTCTTTCAAATACAGAATTTACACATTTGCATTTTATTTTTTAAAATTTGTGATTCCACAGAGAACAAAACTCAAACTCTGAAATGAGTTTTTGTATAAAATATTACTTTAATCAAAGACTGATATACACTCACCTCTGACGTAAGTGCATGTCACTAAACATTTAGGGCAAACTGCCTTTGGTCAAGACGAGGTTGCATTTAGTTCCAGGGGATTAAAATATTATTTAAAGTTTTCAATTTCAAAATTACCCACACACTGCACACCTACAGAAATAACCTGTTATATAGTTTTTACCTACAGTTACAAATCAAATAAAGTTTTCATAAATTCAATAACATAATCACAAGGGCATCAGCACTAATGTTGGCAAACAAATGAGGTAGAACAAATTCTTCATTTAAGGCTTGAACAACAGGATCAAACAAGTTACTGTTAATTCAACATCTGGCACCTTTAGAGAATGTTCAGAAAAATATATAAAAGGAGTGTTCGAAAAATATTGTTGCTGTTTTCATTATGCAAATTAACAACATGCTGATACATATGTATGTGAATATTGTAGACTTCATAAGCTAAAGTGCAAGAAATGAAATTTAGAATGAAGAAATGTTGGTAACTATTAATGGATGGCAAGGGAGGAAAGTTCTAAAATCAAGTTATCAAATTATTTTGTAGTTTTTCATCGAGAAAGAGATTGCATTATAATAAATAATCAAACCAAAATACTTACCAAGAAACTCATCTTTTGACCAAGAGCAATATCAGAAATGTTCTACTGATCACAAAATAAATAATTACATGTTTGTACTACAATATTTGAATTGCAGTAATGAAGTATAATGTTAAATTCATACAACAAGAAAGGTAGTAAAACCTAAATAGTTTATCCTTTTGGCCAGTTTTACTGGAGTTAAGAGAAAACCTAATAGGAGAAAATAGGAATGCAGTGTTATAAGGAAGGGTCAAAAGACAAATGGAACAATGATACAAGTTTTCATCTAAAACACACTATCTTTATACATAACTAAATCACACTCTACATACATCAATATGTACAAAATTCATCACAATGTCATTCATATAAGAATATCATTTCCCATATACTCAGTTAGCAACAGGAATACGCAACATCCAATGGATTGAGCAATTTCAAGAAAATCTTCCATAGGAGGGCAACAATTCATGTTAAAATACCAAAAATAAAAATACAAACGTAAAACATATGAATAATAGTCTTTAAATGCTAAAACAAATTTTAAGTTGCTTTCACATATGAAAAAAAACCCCTAAAACAATGTCTTTTAAACATTTTTAACGTAAAAGTTTCATGCATGAAATTGCTACACTCTACTGGTCCAGTATAGGACTTGTCTGTAAGAATGATAATAAGTCCTAATCCGTATTTTTTTTTTCATTATTTTCTAAAATTAGTTCAAAGTCCTATGGGAACCAATTCAAGGTCATAAACTATGTCATGTTCAGGTCCCATATAATTACGACATATCTATTTTTAGGACCAAGTTTCAGATAAAGGCATACAGATGGATGTATACTGAATGAAATGGTAGTTACTAATTTTCTGTTGTATACTGTATCATAAATTTCTGTATGTCAGTCTTAAACTTACATTTTTTGCAGAGATCTGTATGACAGACAATATTTTGTGATCAATTCCCAGAAGGATATGATACAAAATCTCAAAACAGCTGCCAAATTCACTATCTGAGATATTGGAAGGTATTTTATTTAAGACCAACACCTCTCTATTCCCAGGAAGTAGTGATAACAAGAAAATCAAAATGACTAAAAATAATGTCAGGCATCTGAAAAAATCTGAGGGGTCAGAGTTCATTTAGGACTATACAAAAGGCTGTCCTGTATAATCTTCTAATCAGTCTTCCTTATCATAGAGACTTAGAGTGTAGGAGGTGTTGTAATACGAAAATTTCAACAGACAACAGAAAATGGACCAAAGGACTGATCACAGACATCATCCATAGGTGTCCAGTTATCCTACAAGCTCCTCTGATCTTGGACCAGTAGAGCAAAAAAGTAGCGATCAGTTTCTATAGATAAATCGTTATTTTGAAACATTGCCAGTAACTTAAACTATGACCAATTTTATAGTCTCCCTCCTACAGATAATAAAACAGATACGTAATCATATGCCTTACAGCTAAAATTGAACATTATGCTCTAAGTACTTTCTTTGAGTTTCCAAATGTAAAGACTAAAACTTTATAATAACAGTATAACAATGACTTGTCTGTTACTATGAGACAAATCTCAACAAGACAAATGATAAGAGCCAGTACATTATCATTGTTATTTATCATTCTGTATATAAATATCCTTGACTACTGCTGGCATATCCTCTTCCTGAATGGGTAATATTGTCAACATCTTCGAGTGTTCATCACTGATGTTCCTCAAATCAGCAATTCTTAACAAATATTTGGCTAAGGCACAACCCCCTCGAACTCTCTTCATTTTCTCATACTCTTCTAATGCCTCTACATACACCCTCTGAATTTGCTCTACTAAATCTCTGTCCGTCAATCCACTCCTATCGGCTGAAATGAGCACATAATTTAACTTAATTCATGATGCTACTGTTCAAGATATTTAATTCTCAATCTAACAGTTTAGAATAAATAAGTAAAGTTGTGTCAGACTGGGATATTTCTTAAGATAGCTCAATTAGGTAGAACATCTACCAAGTATGCCATCAGTAATAGGTACAAATCCCAGTCTTGCCATCAATTTTTCCCTCTGTCTTTTACAGAATGGGAGGTTGCACCAACTCTCAGCTGTTGGCAGTGTTTGTGTGGGTGCCACTTTGCGGGGTCTCAGAACTTAGATTGATAAGGTTTAAGGGAAACCTCATCTTAGCAATTGAGAAATGTTGCTGATTGGAATCTAGGCACAAACAACAGAGTATTGTACAGTTCTGTTAGCAGAGGATACTTTATTCAAATCACAATCTGGGGCTGATGCCATAAACTGAGAAAATACTTAAGTCATAATTTCATTTTCTTCCGTTGAACAATGAATTAATAACTGGGATTTGGATTTTATTGAGTTTTATTCTATCGATGAATAGAGTTAAACCATTCTGCATTACAATTTATTTGTACGTTTGATGGTGGAAAAAATCAAAATGAAATAACTGACTTAAATATTTTTTCACTTTATGGCACTGGACCCTGGTCCTAGACTGATCAAGCCTGTCTTACTCTAGAGAAATTTCAAAGTCAAAACCATACTTGGAAAAACTGAAAATTACAATATGATACATATTTCTCTCTTTTGTGCTAGTAGATTATTTCTTTCTGTGGTTTTATCAATTTATAGAGACACTTGCAAATGTGGTAGACCAGAAGACCAGACAAGCAAGGTAATATAGCTCTTTTAGTACAATAGCATTTGCCCTGGACCACACAACTTTAGAGTCCAGAGTGTTAATTCCTGTCTGGTCACAATTTCTTACCTTGCAGGTTACTCAGGACTATAATTAAGGTGTTTTCTAACATAAAAACAAGCTGTGTTTGTGAAACACTAATGCCCCCAGTGGTACCAAAGTTCAAAATTTAATTTTAGCGTGAAGGTCATTGTCTAGGTCAAAAGGTCATTGACTGTTGTGTCATTTGAAAGGGCTTTATTAGTTGAGTATGCATGTCAACAATGAAGTCTCTATCTCTCACAGTTCAAAAGTTATAGCCAAGGTTAAAGTTGACAACAGACAGATAAACAAACAAACAAACAAACAGACAGGATGAAAACAATATGCTCCTGATCTATCGATCGATGGGCATAAAAATGTGTAATCTTGTGTGAGGCACTTGTCACTCCCTGCCCTTACTAGATACTTCAACCTCATATTCTTAGAAGGTGAGATTTACAAGTAATGCTGCAAGGTTACTTGTAAATCAAAATAAAATGCATTTAGATATAGTTTGAGATAAACATAATAAAGTCAAGCCCATGTTAATATGAAAATAATAATATGAAAGTGCAGACATGATTCATCATCTGCAACTGGGAAAAATAAACAAAAAATCTGCACATAAAGGGAATGTATAATTTTGTCAAATATTCTTACCAGAAAATATACAAATGGCAGTAAATAAGGCATATTCTGCATTATCAGAGTTAAGATCGGCCATATCTTGACAAAGTTTGAACACAAGTTCTGTATAAGCTGCAGGCTGTCCAGTATCCTTCATATTCTCACATGTTAATGGGATTCCATTAGCCAATACTATTGCCTTTGAACCTGGATCATAACAACGACTGGCACGTATGGCCATCACCTCACTTGAGGCTGCCTAAAAAATAAAAAAAAAATTAAATATATTGTGTGTGGTCAGATTATTGTGAATAAAAATACAAACAAGATGTTTTATTGTGAAACACATCTAAATCTGGCAACATTTATTTCACAAAATGAGGTTAAAACTATGAAAAGTGAATGCAGAGACAGACAGTGGGACCAACTGAAAATTTCACGTTTCACGTCTTTTTGACCTGCATAAAGTAATTTGTACTTTAATAATTCTGACTGTGATACACACGAGAACTTAAGATTCCAAAATTTTTATCTCATGATTAATCGATACCTTCTATTAATGCATTAACTGCTGTTTGACTATACAAAAAAGACCAAATGCCATAACGACAACAAGTATTGGACGACTTGATAATCAGTCCAGCATTATAATGCCTTCTTATGTGTGGTCAAGGCTAATGTTATTATAATATATAATGTGTCCTTTTTTTCAATTCCTTCCTTAGATGGGCCTGACTGTATCACCAGATATGTATTGAGTCTTTAATTACGTTATACAAAGTTATTTCCCATATGAGCAGGTATCTGACGTCAAATCATTGTGACGTCAACCAGTTCTATGGCAACTAGTGGAAATAACTCTGCATAAGGAAAAGACCCAATACCACTAGACTTGCTCAAGTCCCTGGATTTTATTTTTAATTTTCCTCTATCAAATAGAAAGGATTTGAATTTAATGAGTACGAGGAATATTATCATTCGTGCTCTCCAGTGAAACTTTTCTGCTGAATCAAGTAAAACAAAATAAAATAGAAATCATAAGAAATCCTCCAAAGGGAGGAGTGCATTAAATAAGTAACAAGAAGCACTCAATGTCCATAAATTTTCCGCCACTTAGCCTTTATTCAGTGGAAACAAAAATCACAAAAATCTCGGAGTGAAATCCATATCTGCTGGTCAAATCAGCCCAGCGCATTTTTGTTTCCACTTGATAAAAGCTAAGTGGCTGAAAATTTGTGGACATTGAGAGTTTCTTGTTACTTATCTAAAAATAAAATACTAATAAATGAGGGACTTGGTCCAGTATATCACCTGTAGCTCATGATCATAGCCTTCAATTTGGGTGATCGCCCTTATTCTAAGACTCAACTCAACAATGAAACTGAAGTTGAGCAAGTAAGCCGATAAAAATTAAGATAGATGTGAACAAATGTTTCATGTGATATAACACCAAATTGCTTATGGAGACTGTAGTCACACTGAAAGCTGTTCTGTATGCCATGCAACACATGGAATATATTCTATAGAGAGAAGAAAGCAAATATTATATTGGCCTCAGGGTATCATTGAATATAATACTGGGTTAAGCTTATTTCAAACTAATACTGCATATATAATTTTGTAGAAATATATATCGTGTTTTACGGCCGCTTACATAACTTTAAGTATGAAAATTAACAGAATAGATAAGAAATTTTCTCAGGTCAATAAGGTCAAGTTTCATGGACAAATTACCGGCACAATTACCAATATACAGTTTAAAGTATTTCCATATTACAACTTTTGTACACATTGCATTAATTTATTTACAAGGAAAAACAACAGAATTAAATTTAATATTCCTTACAGATACAAAAGAAGAATATTAACAGATACACTCCTATCTTGAGTGTAAATATTGCCAGTCACTACCTAATTTAAATGCAGACTATGCATTGCATGGCCTTGAGCATCTGTCTGTGCATGTCTATATCATTTTCACCTCTAAAAGTATTTTATAGAGAAATCTTTCTTAAAGCAAATTCTTAGAAATATGAGTAAAAAAATTCATGTGATGTAAACTCATTGAAATTTATGCACTGTTGAGCAAGAATCAGAATCTAAGTTAAACACCTGCTAATTCAATGTTGCTTAAGAGTTGTTCCTAGTTACAATTTCCTTGACTAATTCAATACAGTGTAAGGACAAAGGATGTGTTAGATGGTACAATCGTAGATGATAACACAATAAACGACTTTCCTGTCCGTAATATAACTTCTAATTTAGGATGTGATGGCAGATTTATAGGTAAGTCTCTAAGATACGACCGTTTCATACATGATACCTTAATCACTGTCAGTGCAGGTGTTTATAACAATACTTCAAGCATTCATCAGTGTAATATATTATTATCTAAATTTCTATGGGTTCAGTAATTATGGAAGTTTTCATGTTAAAATTCTTTTCCAGGAAATACTGATTCTAAACCATAAAATGCAAGAATATTCCAAAATTGAACAAATTACGTAAAAAATAGAATGTACCTTGAGCAATATGATCTGGTCCTCCTTAGAGATCTGAGGAAAGCCAGGAAGATTTTTGGCAAATTCTACTATAAGATGAGTTATAAGTACGGTCATCTTGGCCAGACTTCCTAGGACATGCTCTCCTGACTCCTCCTTCGTAGGATCAATGTCCTGCAAGGATCAACAATATATAAGTATTAAATTGAGTAGAAGCAAGGACTATACTGCAAGGCTCAATAATATATTAGCATCAAACTGAGTGCATGCAGGGAGTAAATTGCAAGGACCACCAATGTATTAGTAATAAATTGTGTATATTGCAGAATATTAGTAGTAAATGAGTACTAGCATGAGTAGTATACTGCAAGGATCACTGATTTCTTAGTACTGAATTATATTTATAACCGTATATAGGAAATTAGAGAGCGCCTACCCAGTTTTCTAGTTATGAAGTTCTTCGAATGTTCATACTTTACTGTTACTGTACTGAAGTCACAAACTGGAGGTACTATAATGACCTTCAACAGAACTTTTTTATGGAATATTTCCATTGTCGTATATGAAGCATATCTGTTTACACAGAGATTTCTGCTAGTGGACCATAGGTTCCAGGGGATATTCTAAATCTATATCTAGCACTTTTAATTCCTGGAGAAATATATGCATGCACTCATATTGGTACACCCAGATTGGTGATGAAAGTGAAAGAGGAAGCAAAAATTGGGATGGGATTTAACATCTCTTTGACAACAATTTTGCAAATTTTCCTGAAAAATTAACAGTTTTACAGAATGTCTACCCTAATATATCATTTATATAAAATAGATTACAAGATTGAAAGTATGGAATTTGCTAAACTTGGCTGAACATAGAAACCACTGAATGCTATATTAGTATCTTTTCTTTAGTATTTTTTCATAGCTCTGTATGTACTACATATTGCTAATATTTGCATACAAGTGTATTTATAACACATCTGCATTGCACACCTGTCTTCTATTACAATTTTCAAATAAAACTGCTATGTAGATCGTGTAAAACCATATGCTATGCCGGGACATAATCTCTGGCAATTATGACTTCAATGATTAACTTAAACTATTTCTACTTGTCAGGTTGCAAATTTCGAGGATTTGAATTTGTATTTGAGTTCCATACTTGATAACATTGAGGAGAAATATCGTCATATTATATGGCATATTGTGTTATAATAGCATTTAGGAGAGCTATCATCATATTCTAAGGCATATTGTGTTATAATAACATTTAGGAGAGTTATCATCATATTCTAAGACATATTGTGTTATAATAACATTTAGGAGAGCTATCATCATATTCTAAGGCATATTGTGTTATAATAACATTTAGGAGAGTTATCATCATATTCTAAGGCATATTGTGTTATAATAACATTTAGGAGAGCTATCATCATATTCTAAGGCATATTGTGTTATAATAACATTTAGGAGAGACATCATCATATTCTAAGGCATATTGTGTTATAATAACATTTAGGAGAGCTATCATCATATTCTAAGGCATATTGTGTTATAATAACATTTAGGAGAGTTATCATCATATATTAAGGCATATTGTGTTATAATAACATTTAGGAGAGCTATCATCATATTCTAAGGCATATTGTGTTATAATAACATTTAGGAGAGCTATCATCATATTCTAAGGCATATTGTGTTATAATAACATTTAGGAGAGCTATCATCATATTCTAAGGCATATTGTGTTATAATAACATTTAGGAGAGCTATCATCATATTCTAAGGCATATTGTGTTATAATAACATTAATAGGAGAGCTATCATCATATTCTAAGGCATATTGTGTTATAATAACATTTAGGAGAGTTATCATCAATTTTTATTCTAAGGCATATTGTGTTATAAGAACATTTAAGAGAGCTATCATCATATTCTAAGGCATATTGTGTTATAATAACATTTAGGAGAGCTATCATCATATTCTAAGGCATATTGTGTTATAATAACATTTAGGAGAGCTATCATCATATTCTAAGGCATATTGTGTTATAATAACATTTAGGAGAGCTATCATCATATTCTAAGGCATATTGTGTTATAACAACATTTAGGAGAGCTATCATCATATTCTAAGGCATATTGTGTTATAATAGCATTTAGGAGAGCTATCATCATATTCTAAGGCATATTGTGTTATAATAACATTTAGGAGAGTTATCATCAATTTTTATTCTAAGGCATATTGTGTTATAATAACATTTAGGAGAGCTATCATCATATTCTAGGGCATATTGTGTTATAATAACATTTAGGAGAGTTATCATCAATTTTTATTCTAAGGCATATTGTGTTATAATAACATTTAGGAGAGCTATCATCATATTCTAAGGCATATTGTGTTATAATAACATTTAGGAGAGCTATCATCATATTCTAGGGCATATTGTGTTATAATAGCATTTAGGAGAGCTATCATCATATTCTAAGGCATATTGTGTTATAATAACATTTAGGAGAGCTATCATCATATTCTAAGGCATATTGTGTTATAATAACATTTAGGAGAGCTATCATCATATTCTAAGGCATATTGTGTTATATTAACATTTAGGAGAGCTATCATCATATTCTAGGGCATATTGTGTTATAATACCATTTAGGAGAGCTATCATCATATTCTAAGGCATATTGTGTTATAATAACATTTAGGAGAGACATCATCATATTCTAAGGCATATTGTGTTATAATAACATTTAGGAGAGCTATCATCATATTCTAAGGCATATTGTGTTATAATAACATTTAGGAGAGCTATCATCAATTTTTATTCTAAGGCATACTGTGTTATAATAACATTTAGGAGAGCTATCATCATATTCTAAGGCATATTGTGTTATAATAACATTTAGGAGAGCTATCATCATATTCTAAGGCATATTGTGTTATAATAACATTTAGGAGAGCTATCATCATATTCTAAGGCATATTGTGTTATAATAACATTTAGGAGAGTTATCATCATATTCTAAGGCATATTGTGTTATAATAACATTTAGGAGAGTTATCATCAATTTTTATTCTAAGGCATATTGTGTTATAATAACATTTAGGAGAGTTATCATCATATTCTAAGGCATATTGTGTTATAATAACATTTAGGAGAGTTATCATCAATTTTTATTCTAAGGCATATTGTGTTATAATAACATTTAGGAGAGCTATCATCATATTCTAAGGCATATTGTGTTATAATAACATTTAGGAGAGCTATCATCATATTCTAAGGCATATTGTGTTATAATAACATTTAGGAGAGCTATCATCATATTCTAAGGCATATTGTGTTATAATAACATTTAGGAGAGTTATCATCAATTTTTATTCTAAGGCATATTGTGTTATAATAACATTTAGGAGAGCTATCATCATATTCTAAGGCATATTGTGTTATAATAACATTTAGGAGAGCTATCATCATATTCTAAGGCATATTGTGTTATAATAACATTTAGGAGAGCTATCATCATATTCTAGGGCATATTGTGTTATAATAGCATTTAGGAGAGCTATCATCATATTCTAAGGCATATTGTGCTATAATAACATTTAGGAGAGCTATCATCATATTCTAAGGCATACTGTGTTATAATAACATTAATAGGAGAGCTATCATCATATTCTAAGGCATATTGTGTTATAATAACATTTAGGAGAGCTATCATCATATTCTAAGGCATATTGTGTTATAATAACATTTAGGAGAGTTATCATCAATTTTTATTCTAAGGCATATTGTGTTATAATAACATTTAGGAGAGCTATCATCATATTCTAAGGCATATTGTGTTATAATAACATTTAGGAGAGCTATCATCATATTCTAAGGCATATTGTGTTATAATAACATTTAGGAGAGCTATCATCATATTCTAAGGCATATTGTGTTATAATAACATTTAGGAGAGTTATCATCAATTTTTATTCTAAGGCATATTGTGTTATAATAACATTAATAGGAGAGCTATCATCATATTCTAAGGCATATTGTGTTATAATAACGTTTAGGAGAGCTATCATCATATTCTAGGGCATATTGTGTTATAATAACATTTAGGAGAGCTATCATCATATTCTAAGGCATATTGTGTTATAATAACATTTAGGGGAGCTATCATCATATTCTAAGGCATACTGTGTTATAATAACATTAATAGGAGAGCTATCATCATATTCTAAGGCATATTGTGTTATAATAACATTTAGGAGAGCTATCATCATATTCTAAGGCATATTGTGTTATAATAACATTTAGGAGAGTTATCATCAATTTTTATTCTAAGGCATATTGTGTTATAATAACATTTAGGAGAGCTATCATCATATTCCAAGGCATATTGTGTTATAATAACATTTAGGAGAGCTATCATCATATTCTAAGGCATATTGTGTTATAATAACATTTAGGAGAGCTATCATCATATTCTAAGGCATATTGTGTTATAACACCACTAAAGAGAGACACCATCATATTCTAAGGCATATTGTGTTTTAAAGGGAATGATATTCCAAGACTTACATAACTTAACATTGTGAAATACAAGTTGATATTACAGATACTTTACACCGAAAGTAAGTCTGTAGGTTGGATGATAAATATTATTGTATGCTAGGTCATAAATCACTAAAGGCAAATTGACTTCATTGTGTCAATTTTCAATATGAACATGTTGGAGATCTCATCTTCTACAAACAAGATCGTTAAAGCTGGGAAGATGAACAGCAGTATGAATTGGAGCTATTAAATGAAAAGAAATTAATATGTAGTTACCTAGAAATATTCTACATCAATGTAAATTTATTCACTCTGTATCAAATGGATCTTTATGACATTAAGAGAATATAAAATATTGGTTACTTTATATAAGAATTAAAGTGCAAAGGGGAAACAAAATATGGCCTATAGAATATGCTGACGTCCATGGGTAATTTGTTTTGTGAATCAGTTTAATCTGGTTGCTGGTGGTCAATGTATCAATACATATGGATAAATAGATAAATGCTATCCCTGGTGATATAATGTCGCAGATTTTTTCTGGAGACAACCATTACCTGACAATCAAACATTAACATTGTAACAAATAAGCATGAGTCATGTCCTTTTAAAATTTTTCACCTTAAATTCGTATCCCCTAAAATCCTGGATCTGCCACTGAAAATAATCCTATACTTAAGTACTTTTTACTTACAATGGCTGATTCTACTTTATCTTCCTTTGGAAACTCATACAAGTCTTGCAGCTTAACACATCTCTCAATGAGTTTCCTTGTGTCTTCACCCACAGACAGAATAGACTCAGTGTTGATAATTGAGTAAGGAGTCAAGTTTGACGACGACTTGGTGTCTTGAGGTAACACTTTTGAATCAACAGAGGATTCTGAGAGTCGTGGGTTAGGGACAGAATCTTGTAGAGATATCTTGGAAGGGATTTCATCCTCTTTTTCCTCTTTGGAGGGGTTATGACGCTGTTTTGCTTTCCGACGAGCATCTCGTGCTTTGCACTGCTCTTCAGACAACAGACCTGAAATATAGACACATTAAATAAAACCGATTATGCCTAGCTTGCTATAGTCATTTGTAAACCTTAAAAACTAATGGCTTTATGTTTTATAAAGGATGTTGATATAGCTTAAAGGTTAACAAGAATATATTTACTCAAAACCAGAAGGTAATATTATATAGCCTGTACAGAAAAGAAAGCCACAAAAAAAACCCATCTATTTTCATGTGCTTTGATGGAATATTTTTATCTTCTTGACACCTGAAGGTCTTACAATTTGTAAGAATACTGGGGGGGGGGGGGGGGGTGTCAAATGGGGTCCTAAAACCTAAAACTGAAAGTAGGGGTCTGTTAAATTTTGTGGACTCGGAAACAAAAATGTCTAAATGGAGCTATATTGCTCCTTGAACACTTTAAGCACACACCCTCTTTCTGTTTTTAATGACCAGAAAGAAGTTTAAAGTGTCAAAACATTTGATTTTGAATGAAAACAAAAATAATAACACTTCTTGACACGCCCTTCTAGTTCGCTAGAATACATTTCATTCGCTGATCAACAATGTAAACCTTCTGGAACACTCTGATGCATTTAGTTTGTTGATCTGTGCTGCCAGTCTGAAGACGTTTGTCAAAGGAAGGTACCCTTGAGGTCTACGTCACTCCACTCCAGATCTGAACGTTGACAGATCTAGCCCAGAAACAACAATACTTGTAGGGTACCTTGAATACTTCATTCCTATCAAGTTTCATCAAAATCTCTTCACTGGTGCTGAAGAAGTTTAAAATGCAACAGTAAACAGACCGAAGATCGATGGACAGAAGGACGATGGCCAAACTGCTACGGCTGTAGCACATCCGAGTTTGCAGTTCTTGGGAAGGTGGGCGCCCATAAACCGGTTAACCACATCAACTGAGTGACGTTCGCTACTGTAACTAACCGCCCGAAGTCGGTATCGTCACTGAAGTACAATCGAATATTTTTGTAAAGCTATTTTCTGTGTTTATTTGACTATCACCATGTTTTATGTGCAAGTCCTTGATATGTGTCATACAGCTTGGTCTTCAGTCTTTTCTTTCATATTTTTGTATTCTAATGTTGTCGATCATTTCTTTATGCATCATACATATATCGCAGCTTAGCATTTATTTCATTTTATTCACTTTCAAAGATATACATGTAATGAACCAGGGGTCTCCATGACCCCTGACTTTTGAATTTTAGGGACTCGGCCCCAAATCTGTTTGCTATGTGTGACTGAACGAGAAAATTTTTCTCAATCATGTAATACATCACATCCATACATCATTATATAGAGAGATTGTCTAGTCACAAAGGTCAATCCCTTACGAATTACATATATAGTTATCACATTTTAAGTTTAATATGCAAGTGATTTGTGTTTGACCTCATACATCAGAGGCGGATCTAAAAAAATTAAAAGGGGTAAGGGGGTTTGGGGTTGGCAGTCTCCCATGACAAATGTTTTGCACTTTCGGTCTGGAAAGTGGGGTTGCAACCCTAAAAATGATCGAAAATGACCTTTTTTTTCGTAAAATTTTCCGACCAGCAACCCCCTTTTTCCTCTCTAAATCTGCCAAAGGACATTAAGCTATAAATGATAAAAGAGGTAAGTGACCTCCTTCTGTCGTGTTGTTTAATAACGAATGCATGTTGCACTATTGTAGCAAAAGTACATGGAAAGATTAAGGGAAATACAACAATAAAGGTGTTCGCAAGCACTTTATAATTTATGTACTATATAATCTAACAATTGCATTAAACATTTTCAGCAATTTCATAGGATCTACACTTCTGACATTCATTTTCAATGGTCAGAAAGCTTTTTAGGTAGGTGGACGAGGTGCTCGGCTCATTGCCGAGAGGTCCAAGGTTCGATTCCTGCCGTGGGTACACCGGTCTCCTGTCTTTCGAATGAGACATTAGAAACCGATGTTCCGTTTTAAGGAAGGCGTGACACGTAAAATATCCCTGACCGCTTCTGGTGAGTGCGTTGCTAAGGCAATGTTTGCCAAACTTACCAGACCGACAAAAAATATCTGGAAATGATTGGATCGATTTAGTAAAACTTTCACCATCATTCCATTGAAATCACATTATGTGAGGCTTTACCAGACAAATGTCCAGTAAAATGGACTGCAGTTCGCATACACTGCAAAGGTACCATTGCACCAGGCAGATGCCGTCGCCATACACGTGAAACAATCATAGAGTGACGTAAAAATAATGACTCAATCAATGGCCAGAGCAAAGTAGGTTTAAGGTGAATGACCTTATTACTTCATATACCAAACAAATATCAAGAAAGGTGAGAATTTCATTATACTGATTATCATGACATTAATTTATCACCATTATATTTCATTTTATTTAAACTTGATGCTGATTCGATGAAAAGAACACAAGTCATGGTTACATAAATCAAAAAATGCAAATTTTCCAATTCACCATTTTACAATTTTTCAAATCATCAATAACCGGAGTGTTGTTCAATGAAACACTAGTTAGGGTCTTCCGATTCCATCGGAAGACCCTTCTGTTATTGTGAGGTTTTTTCTTTACATTTGTTATTATTATTATTATTATTATTATTATTATTATTATTATTTTTATTCCAATCACTTTTTTTGAGTGCAATTTTCTCAGAAACGGCTTCATTGTCAACATTTTTGTTCTCCTTTACTTACTAATAAAGCAAATCTTGAAAGATTTAAAAGAAAATTTTGCTAAAATTCAAGATCTAAGAAAAGTTACGTAACAGTTTCTAATTTTTAAAATCTCTAAAGTATAACTTTTATTATGCAAGCTAGATTCCTCAAATTTTCTGTTTGATGTTGTACAGGTGTAGTTCTTGACATCCGAATTAACGCCGATTAGGTAACTATTATAGCTAAGACGCTGTAAAGGTTTAAAATTTTCAACTTATTACGTAATTTCAAAAAACTTTTATTTTAAGCTTTAGGGCTGCAAAAATATTGCCAAACGATTTAGAGGGTCAATATAAGGGTAAAAACAGTTATTTTAAAAATTTAAATTCATTTTAAGTAGGTTTTAAATTTTCTTTAATAAAATGTTTATTATTTAAGCTAGACTCCCCAAATTTTCTTTATAATGTTGTACAGGTGTAGATCTTGACAACCAACTTAACGCCGATTATGTAACTTTTACGGTAAAGGCGCTATTTGTGTTTAAAGTTTTTAAACTCATTACGTAACTTTAAAACTTTTTTATTTTAGGACCTACCGTTAAAAAAATATTAGAAAACGATTTAGAATGTCAATTTCATGGTGTAGGAGGTTTTTAAAATATTTTTTATCCATTTTTAATTGAGAAATTTAAGATTTTCACAAATTTGGTTAGTTACGTAATTGCTTCATAACTTGCTTATTTTTCGTCATATGATCAAGAAAAAACCATACAGCACGTGAGAAGGGTTTTCTCTTTTAAATGATATTTTCAAAAACATTGTAATATTTGCCCCCTTCCCTCTAGCGTGCGCAGACCTTATCGAGAGAGGGTCTTAAATAGCCGAAAATTCACCCCGATTCTTCAATTCCATTTTCAGAAAAACGGATTTATCTACATACTTTATATTTTCGGTATAGTCTCTCGAAGACATTGTTACCCGTTTAAGAAAAAAAAAATTCAAAAATAAAAGTTTTCAAAAACATTACATAACAATGAGTAAAATTTTTAATTCTCCGCCATACAGCGTTATATTAAATGCTAGAGTATTCAAATTTTATTTGTCATATTCTCTAGGTTCATATCTTTAAAAAATTCATCGGCCGATAATATCTATCTTTTTTAGTTTGGCCGCTATTTCAATTTAAAGTTTTTAAATAATTACGTAATTTGCAAAAACATTTTATTTTTAGTCTTATCGTTTCCAGAACTTCACCAAACGATTTTCCGTACCGATTTCAGTATGAAACATGTTTCTTAGTATTTGAAAGTGAGCGATTTAAAGGATTTTTAAAAAAAATACCTTATTTGCGTAACTTTCATGTTTTTTCTTATTTGTCGTATTAACAAAGTATAAAAAGGAGAGTTTGAGAATGTATTTTGAATTCGAATTCTTAAACAAAAATCACATTTTTTGCACTCTACCCGCTACTGATGAACAAGGCAATAAAAAAATCTTGTCCGAGCGTCGGGATTACATCTAAGAGAAGCGCGGTCAATTTCCCTTGCTAAATACCGACTTCAAACGCGTATGATAGTGATGGGGAAAGCGCAGTAACTCGCGATTAATTCAATCGCGATTAATTCAATCGAGAGTTACGGCGCTTTGTCCGTGGAATGTTTAATCGACTGTTATAATGGAGAGCCGTAATATGTATGATTTCTTTAACTTGATTTTCGATTTATTTCCTCTAGATAATACTTTTTTCAATTTTAATTATTAATTAATTTGATTGCTTGAGGGTTTTTTTTGGGGGGGGGGGGTATTTTTGTGTGTAAAGTACATTTAAGTCATTCTCCTGATCTTTTTTCTTTCTTTCCTTCGTTCTATCTACTTATTTTTCTTTTTTTTTTCTAAAGAGGAAGACCCGCCCTGTTGCCTCGGCAACAGGTAAGCTCTAGTTTTCCCTGTTATCCATTTTCGAAAGTGTGAATCCGAGGAGTTCAGTTGGTCAGTACCTAGGTTAATGAGAGACTCCCGCCGTGGGCACACCGGTGTTCTATCTTTCGGACCAGACAGTAAAAACCAAGGTTTCGTGACACGTAGATGGATCCGATGTATAGGTATAAATTCCTTTGCATCACGCAGATGACGTCATCATTTAAAAGCAATAATCTTGACGTGAGTTACAACAAGAGTCAAACAAAATCAAGTGTGACTGCTACCAGATCTGCAAGGGAGGTCGAGGCAGACAAGCAGGCAGAGCGAAAGAGACGAATAGACGGACGGATGGCTGGCCCAGACAGACAGATTGCAAACAAAGTGATCCTGATATGTTGTTGTTCTTTGTTCTGCAGGCAACATAGATGACTATATAGCAGATTAAAGGTATAAAGTACACGTGTGTCAGAAAAAAATAATCAGGAACAACTTCATTGCTGAAGTGACCTGAATTATCATTTGATTGATTGGGGATTTTCAATACTTTGTCAACTTTGTCATTCACATCGTGATACGGTAATTAGAGGTATTCTATTGAACTTTACAGTAGTACAATTAGATCATGGTATACTGATTGCCTGCATAGCAAGTCTAGCACGAAACACCAAATCTGACCTTTTTGTACAAGTACCAATTGCTAACTGCAAATAGGAGGTAAATACACCAAATCTGACCTTTTTGTTCTAGGTCAGTACTAACTGCTGTTATACATAATGTAATATGTGGATTATTAGATCATTTTCGATTCACTTCAGTCCAGTGGTTAGTTTTCACTGGTGATGAACGCTAGATTCCCGATTATGTCAAGTTTGAGTCAAATAAGAGCACAGATTTATTGAGTTGCCAATGATCAAAAGACGGAGTATGAGGGAGGGGGAAAGTACGAATGTCAGAGGAGGACAGAAAAAAGTAAGTGGAGGAGAAGAAAGAAAACAAAAGGAGAAAAAAAGGGCCTGGGACAGAGAGACATTTGGAGGGAAATATTAAAGTGGGAGAAGGAAAGCAAGATTGATGGACAGGAGCCATAGCCCCCTCCCTTACACAAATATGGGTGTTATTATCTAGAGAGGTCACTTACATTCTTCCTTCATGCCAACTTCTCGACATCGCTTTAATCGACATGATTGGCATTTTCTCCTCATCCACATGTCCATTTCACAATTTCCTCCATATTTACACGAGTAAGAAGCCCCTCGTGTGATGCTGCGACGGAAAAATCCTGTTAAGATATAATATTAAATTACTACTAGAACTGTGTAAGTGGCACGATGTCTTTTTGAATGGAGATAGAATTTACCCAAGAAGAGTAAAGTTATGAAAACAATCATTATCATGCATTTCAGTTTTATGCTGAAAGGATATACATATATTTCATGTGTAAAAACCCTGAGTTTTCATGTTGTTGGTGTATGGCTTGTATTCCATTCCTTTACCACTACCTTCTTCCTAATCACGGTTTATATGGTATTACCTGTTACACTAGACCCATGTATGTATATATGAAACAATTATTGTTTTATTTCTGTGTGATATTATCGATTCGTTTTTCTTACGTACATATAGAATTATAACAATAAAAAAAATCCAACCCCCCCCCCCCCCAAAAAAAACCACCCCAAAAACCCCGCCGCAGTTTACACTCCTGGACGTATCACCAGCCTCTGAGTTGTTTCATCTACATACCCCATCCATGGACCAACCATCTATTTTAATAAACTTCATAGCCGATGACATTTTTACTTTTAGAAGCTCTCCGTCTACCATTACAGCATAGTGTTATATAGTGTCTAGAAGCTTCCAACACTGGACCCATCACCTACCTTAACAACCTTATGCAACAGAGAGAATGATACTTCCAGAAGCACCCACCCCCTGGATCCACCGCCTATCACTGCAAACTTCTCAGATATCTGTATTCGTCATCTAGAATCCCCACTCCTTGGATCCACTGACTACCTTTATAATCTTTACACTTAGGGGTAAATTTAAGTCCTCACTCCCGGATCCGTAATCTACCTTTAAAACCTTCAACACCGAAAGTATCATAAAATCTACACACCTGGGAGCAAATTTAGACTCTCACCCTGGATCCGTCCCCTACTTTCAAAACATTAAACACCGAAAGTATCATAAAATCTACAAACCCCACCCTCTGAACCACTACCTACCTTTACAACCTTCACAGCTGAGCGCATTATAATGGTAACCAGAAGCCCGGTCCCCACAGATCCTACACAATTCCTCCTCGATACTCTTGCCAGGGATTCCGATGCCTTTCTTTTTCTTGTCATTAATGGTACTGGTAACCATACGGTCCGAGGTGGGACCATAGTGGTAGTCTCCTTCTTGGGGTATGTAGGGACCTGCTGGACTTAGTACCATGTTATTTAGGGAGGTCTGATGGTGCCGGTGATCGTTTGCATCATCATGTACGACTGTAAGTAAAAAATAACAAGAAAGTTATACGAAATTCTCAGAGATCTGAAACCATTTTTATATCGTAATTTCAAATATGCAAACCAGAAACTGGTGAGATTGAAGTTAGAAATCAAAATTTCTTTAATATGCAAGTGCCTAGACATCAAAGAGTCATCGAAATTGAAGGATATTTTATCTGAAGATACAAGACAAAATTGGGAAGAAAAACAATTACGGATTCGCAGAGTAACTAAAGGTACAGTACAGTACAGATCAGTAAAAAGGGGCATAGGCATCTCCTATTCAGGGATATCATCCCCGTGATGTCTAAATCAATTTAACAGAACAAGTTATACCGATGGTTACATCAAATATTAACAATATCTCCTTAGTCGCAAACAGTAAATGGTCATCATCGTAAAGAAAATAGGAGGGGGGGGGTTTACTAGAACATTATATACATATTAAATCCAATAAGGAGGAGATATGTCTGACCACGGTGTCTGATATCACAAAATGAGATCTGTATACCGAACATAATAAAATTGTGGAATGTTGACTAATGACATGCTTATTCGTATCATTAGGACAGTTTTTCTACATCATTTTATACTGTCTCCCCCAAACATAAATAAGAGGCTATGAAGAGTCTTGAACTCTACTGGTCACGTTATTTCATAAAACCGGTGTGGTTCGAGGATGAGGTGTTCGGTTCATGACCAAGAGGTCCCGGATTCGACCCCCGGCATGGGCTTACCGTTGTCTTGACTTTCGGATGAGACAGTAAAAGCTGAAATCTCGTGCCATGGTGGGCGTGGGACGTAAAAATATCACTCACTGATTCGGGTGGGTCCGTTGCAAAGGTATGAATTTCTATGCAATATATCAGGTAGATGCCGGCACCATGTAGGGGAAATAATCGTGGAGTGACGTACAACAACGAACAAAGAGATATAAGAGAAAAATATGTAATGCAGATATACATTTGTAAGCGTAAAATGAATTATCTAATAGCTGCATTGCAGAAATGTTGAAAAAAAAAGATGAACGGAGAGGCAAAACACAATTTACATAATTTGGTCATTTAAAACATCGAATTACGTAAATGCTGTTCTGTAGATCAGAGGTGACTCAGGTCCACAATAAACCACGTGACATAACTATTTCAAGTTTTTATTTAGACATTAAAAAATTAAACGAAGCGATGAAACACACATTAACGACAATATACATAATATGGTAATTAAACATCGTATTATGTAAAATTTCATTATATAATTCAGAAGACTATATATACCGGCAGAATATAACTATTTCTTCGGAGACCGGTATAGCTTATTATTAAAGGTGCTCGGCTCCTGACAAAAAGGTCCCGGGTTTGAATACCACTGGGTCGTCGACCTCCTGTATTTCGGACGAGAAATTGCAAACGGGTACCCCAATGCATTGGTAGGCGTAGCACGCAAAAGATTCCTCAAAAGTGGCGATTTCAGAGAGAGAGAGAGAGAAAGGGAGTTGTTTTTGCCTTCGCGACAGGCTCGTATGAATCCAATAACCGTATATCTACTCGACTTCTCCGGGTCATTTTGTCTAGGCTTAGGGTTTAAACCTAATTCCAAAAGTATTCATAGCAGGGTGTAATCCCTCTTGTAAAAATCCTTAGATCCGCCAATAGATTCTCTATATCGTCAACTAAGAGGAATGTACATATGGAAAGGCAAGAGATAATACTGGATATTACAATACAGTCTATGTCATTTGAGAGAAGATCAGGTCTGACTAAGCCGTATGACAAAATCCACCAAAAATACATAAAAATAACAAGGTATGTAAACGACATTACATAAACTTCGTCAGCTGCGGCACTGACTCAGTAGGGTTTATTGAAATAAAGGTGTATAATTTCAGAACCTAAAACTGCAAAATTGCAAGAGCTTGCAGGGCAGAGTGCTTTGCCTCTGGTCCCTTACCAGGGCGCTACCGTGGACCTGCTGGGAACCTAAGCAGTCCCCAGACTCTCACCTCATTTCGCCCTTAACCCCAAAACATTGATCCCTCCCTGTCCACTGCATCAGTGTAAATACGCAATGCATCAAGCAGTTGCTCTCACCATACATGTGAAATAGTCGTGGCGTGACATAAAATAAGAAACAAATACAACGAGGCAATGTGGTTTCCTTTACCAACTAACATCGGCTCACCGCCAAAAAGGTAAAGGAATACTGATGTGGTACCACAAAAAAAAATACAACGAGGTAATGTGGTCTCCTTTACCAACTAACATTGGCTCACCGCCACACAGATAAAGGAATACTGATGTGGTACCACAAAACAAATAGAACGGGATAATGTGGTCTCATTTACCAAATAACATCGGCTCACCACCACACAGGTAAAGGAATATTGATGTGGTACCACAAAACAAATAGAACGGGGTAATGTGGTCTCATTTACCAACTAATATCGGCTCACCGCCACATAGGTAAAGGAATACTGATGTGGTACCACAAAACAAATAGAACGGGGTAATATGGTCTCATTTATCAACTAACATCGGCTCTAAGACAAACAGGTAAAGGAATACTGAAGTGGTACCACAAAACAAATACAACGGGGTAATGTGGTCTCCTTTACCAACTAACATCGGCTCACCACCACATAGGTAAAGGAATACAGATGTGGTACCATAGAACAAATACAACGGGGTAATGTGGTCTCTTTTATCAACTAACATTGGCTCACCGCCGTACAGGTTAAGGAATACTGATGTGGTGCCACGAAACAAATATACTGCATGTTATGTAGAATAACTTGAAATCTTAAACCTACAATACCGAAGAAAAAGAATAATAAATGAAAGAAGAAACTTACCCGAATAAACGAATAAAGACTAATGAGACACGGACACCTTTATAATCGAAAGTTCAACGAACGGTACGTTGCGCAATCACCTATCGCATGAATACACGACTATACCGTGTTTCATCGATCCGAGCATGTTGTTTGAATTTTGCAATGAGACTAATTCAATGCAAAATATATCATGCACAACTAGTTGTAAACATATTTCTATCATGGTGTGATCATATTGATTAAATCTTTGGTAGATGACGTACGTAAAGACGATGGATATCATTCATAATGTAGGATGAATATAAAATTAATGACAAAACAAAATTGCAACGACCTCCCCGATGGCCAAGTGCATTTATAAATTTGTCGTGATCTATATTTTGTATTTATTGGGTGGATGCAAATATAGAAATATGAACAAAACAAATCACTGTGTTGGAACGCACTGTCAGTCTGTTGTGACAAGACGGGGAAAATATATAGGAATGTTAGAAGAAATTATTTGGGCAACTTCATTCCATGACACTGATAGGCACCCCGTATGTGTGACAAACAGCAGCAAGAAACAAACCATAAAGATAGTTTTATTTTACTAACATTTTCATTTCAAATTAATGTTCATCTTACTCAAATGCCCTCTTCTGCCGCCTTATTTCCTTATATGTCAAAAAAAAAAAAAAAAAAAAAAAAAAAGACTCTACAAGTCGAGAAAAAGAATGACATATTTTCTCGTTTCTTGAACGTCAAACCATGATTATTTCAACTTAATTCGTCATTATGATTACGGCTAAATCTAGACAATGGATGAATAGAAAAACAAGACAAAACAAAACAAAACCAAACAAGAGGCCCAAGTGGGCCTATATCGCTCATCCGAGTACCTAGATGATCAGTCATGCATGAAGGAAGAATTCATTTATTTTTGCATTACTGTGACTAAGTCAACACAAATGTTGAAAATATGTCAAATTTTATATCAAACTAGAATACAAAACAACACTTTTTTGCACATCCATTCAGGTGATCATGATATTAAGCATTTCCTTTGTCTCTGCAAGATGTCATTCAGGGCAACAAGTTAGTCATTTTCTTTATGTGGGGTCTTTTGTTGACTGATTTCAAGTCTGGGTCATGAACAACAATTGTTTCAAATATTGTCCAGATCTAACTTAAAATTGCCTAATTCCATATCTTGAGTGTTGAGAAACATCTAAAAACTTATTTAGATGTGTAAAGAAATGAAAAAAGAATTTGACCACAGCTGGATTTGAACCGCTACTCTCCACATTTCAATTACCATGTGGTATATGTACCATTGTTAGGCCTACTTTTTAGACATGGTGGCAATGGCGGCAATCTTGGATTACGGATCGGCACGAAAAACACAAACTTGGTAGAGGACCTTGAGTATTTACTTCTTATGAGGTTTGGTGGAATTCTGTGCAGCCGTTCTGGAGAAGAAGTCGAAAATGTGTCAACCAATCAGAGCCAATGGCAGCCATCTTGGATTAGAGATCGGCACGAAAAAAACACAAACTTGGTAGAGGACCTTGAGTACTTATTTCCTATGAAGTTTGGTGAAATTCTGTGTAGCGGTTCTGGAGAAGAAGTCGAAAATGCTTCAACCAATCAGAGCCAATGGCGGCCATCTTGGATTACGGATCAGCACGAAAAACACAAACTTTGTAGAGGACCTCGAGTAGTAACTTTCTATGAGGTTTGGTGAAATTCTGTGCAGCGCTTCTGGAGAAGAAGTTGAAAAGTTGAAATTGTGTCAACCAATCAGAGCAAATGGCGGCCATCTTAGATTACGGATCGGCACGAAAAACACAAACTTTGTAGAGGACCTCAAGTAGTTACTTTCTATGAGGTTTGGTAAAATTCTGTGCAGCGGTTCTGGAGAAGAAGTCCAAAATGTGTCAACCAATCAGAGCCAATGGCAGCCATCTTGGATTACGGATCGGCACGAAAAACACAAACTTGGTAGAGGACCTTAAGTACTTACTTCCTATGAGGTTTGGTGAAATTCTGTGCAGCGCCTTTGGCTCAGGTGAGCTAAAAAAACCCCAACCAACCAAACAAACAAACCCTCGACCTTCGATAGGACAGGTGATCCCCCAACCTTAATCAGCCTGGGATTCGGAACCAGACCCGATGTTAGACGCTGCAGCGAGTTCCAGTGCAATCTTGTAGCTCATTTGAGCATAGGTCATCGAGCCCAATAGACTGTTACAGTCAAAACAAGCAGCTTATAAACAAATATTTTCGAGAGGTTCTTTAAATTTCTCCCACAGAACCACGACAAGAAAACATAGAGCTTTACATTAAGCGTTTACATTAACGCTTGTTTCAAGTGCGTGCTTTGATTTGTCTCCGTCAAAAAAAAAAAAAAAAAAAAAAAAGAAAAAAAAATACCCCCAACTTCATTAGCCTAAAAATTATAATGCCTTTCTCTTCTTTTAAATATCATAATTTGCATCGAAAATTTACGGTTGGTTGCATAAAATAATTCCGTGTCTCAAACGCATTAAATTGGCTTCAAAAGCTTCCATTTTCTTCAAATATAAAGTCATCTGCAATGCCAAGTTTTATCGCATATCTTCAAATTTGCATTAAAACTTTTTCAACAAATTCTATAATGATATACACAAACGGAAATAAAAGGAATACATAATTTTTGTCAATTTTGATACATTTTCATGTTTCGATTTCCTATAAAATATTCTGACCTCCCTGTATTCGAAATCTGTGTACTGCCTACAGCATTTAATGAATATGCAATTTATATTCTCTCAATGACCTGCTGTTCTATAATTTACATAGTCTTTTTAGACTTTTACTAGATTTTCTTTATAAAACCATCCTTGCTTCCTCTTGTGTTTAATAAGCGGGATCAAGATGTGTTTGTAGAACACGATGCTCTCAGTGGATTCCATACCAAGAATTTAAAGGGCAAATTGTGACTGGGAAAATGACCTTTAGTTTGAATTGGGGAAAAATTCGACCGAAAAGGGAATTTTGAGAAACATTTTCGTTTACATAAATTTGAAATTCTTTTATTTTAAGCGGCTTTTTGATGCTTTTTGTTTGTTTTTGCTAGATATGTATATACATTTATAAATACCTTCTATATACAACGTATATATATATATATATATATATATATATATATATATATATATATATATATATATATATATATATATATATATATTCATTTAACTGAAAATTTCGAGGCGCATATTGGGAACAAATCATGCAAACTTTCCATTGGGACTGGATCTCTTTTAAGAAAAGAAATCAAAGTACTCAAAAGTCCTGAGAGTCGGCTGTGCTGATTTTAAGTATGTAATCATTTTACCATTTTAGTGGCGGATTCAGGATTTCAGGAAAATGGGGTAATGGGGTACCTAATAAAATTAGGTATTTGTTGCAACTACATCGTCATTATACCTATGTACAAAATGCTAATAAAATTTGCTCTCTTCATACTATCTTACGGCAAAGAGTTTGAAATTGCTTGTATCCGAAATGAACGTGCAATCGACAACTTCATGGCAACAAGTTTTACTGCATTGTTGTCACGAGTCGAAGCTGAGCCAAGGAACGACATTCCTTCAAGTGGGACATTAAATAACCATCTTATTCACGATTCTCATAATGTTTTAACATCATTTATATTTAGAAACATACAACATTTACCTAAATATTTATATTGCATTTTCGTTATCAGAGGAAATGCGGGAAGATCGATCTTTAAATTTGTCATATATGTGAAAAAGAACTAAAGTTCCAGAACATGTTGGGGAAAACTTTCATTGAAATATCTCGATAAAAACAAGCGATACAAGATCAAGACAAATGCTTTGTCCGGAGAATTACACAATCGAGTACATCCGACGGTGTCGGTGGTAAACACATCATAAGGTAGTCACAACTACATATTATTACGCGAAATTTGAAAACATTATTGCAACTCCTTTTTCGAGTTATTGAAACTAGTTTATGTTTAGCTTAAATTAACTGAGGTAAAGGTACATTGTGCTGATCAAGAATTTTTAAGACAACATCAGTAATTTTTCGGCACTTTATTTTTCAGCGGCATAGTAAGCTCTATATCGGTAGTGAAAGTTATAACCCCTGAAAAGAAAGTGATTGCAATGAGTGCGGCTTCACCGAAGCCGACTCAAAAAGTATTCTAATAAACCTCTGGATTCGCATAAAAAAGATATTACCGAACGCACGAACAGACCGACCAACTGTTACTTGACTCTTTCAAACAGAGGGAATTAAGTTTTTAGTGCATTAACACATTCCTCATGCACCAACACAGCGGCTATAAATCAATGATCTATTGAGATGGAATGGCTGTAGTTATGGGAATATTCTACAGACAGCGGCGAATCCAAGAGCTTAGGTATGAGACGTCATAAGAACTCCGCAATTAAAAACAAAAGACTTTCTAACGAAAGTATCCTTTTCAAATTTTTTTATTTCGAATTATAACCCAAAATTATATCTTTCTAAACACTGATACATTGTGGAAATAAAAGAAAACAACTGGAAAATGTAAAAAAAAAAAAACAACAACAACACAGTCCACAAAGATGTCATGAAAGTTTCAAACCTTTATTTTAAAAAACAGACCAATACAAAACAAAACACTGCTATCTCGATCAATCAGATACATTGGGTTTGATGATCCATGCAGCCATTCTGAAGAAGTTTGTCAAAGGAGAGAACTGTTCGCCCAGAACCCACCCACTGACAGATACGGCCAGAAAGTAATAGGAAACCTTGAATACTTTATCCCTCCCAAGTTTCACAAAGTTCTATTCAGCGGTTCTGAAGAAGGATAGTCGAAAATGTCAATAGTTTACGGAAGACGGACGTAATGTATCGTTATTCAAGCATTAAGATACTTTTCATACAGCGAGTAGGTGTATCGTTGTAACGTAATATAAGAATGAAAAAAAGGTAAAATGGAGAAGGGGGTTTGCTTCGTCGAAAGCTGTTATGTAACACCCTAGCAGGATTATTTTACAAATACCTGATACATAGGTTCATAAAGCATGGAATGCAAAGGACACCCCGGAAGTCGTAATACGGCCTCGGTAATTATCAACGTCTTGTCCTAAGAACAGAGAGAGAGAGCCAGATGATGCTTGTTAATCCCCTTAGAGAGACGGAATCGAACCTTGTTCAATAAATTACAATTTCAGCACTGCAATAAAATAGCATAGCACTGGATTGGTGATCTTAGGAGATGAGTTCCATTCCAGCTGTTGGAAGGGATTTTCGAAAGATAAGATATCATCTTCTGTATCCCTGTCTGTCGTTGGGATGAGACAATATAATTCGTCGTCACGTGTAACGGCATATGTCGGAACGTTGAAACGTGTAACACCCTCTCACTGGTCGATCTAGTGCAGATGGCAAAATATGAGACAATGTACCAGACAGGTGCCGCCATCATATAAAGGAAACATGTTTAAAAATATTCCAAGGGGAATGCAATAAATCCTGTTCTTGTTTCTCTAAATCAATGTTTCGGCCGATATAGAATTACATAGGGCCAAGATGTGATATAATTTTAGGTTCATGTTTTCTTGAAAGGCCATCAGCCGAAACGTTGAAACAGAGCAACAAGAACAGGAATCATTTTTTTTTATTTGGCATGAAACAATAAACAAACGAATAAACAAACAATGCAGTGCCTCCGGACCAATCTGCTCCTCTCTAAATCCCCCATGCTACGAAACAAATCGAAAGATCACAGATACCAGCGAACGCAAAAACCTATATAAGAGTAATATAACCAATTTACATATATGTATATATTATTAGTATAGCAAATGCTTCATCGGGCAAACTTGTAAGGTTATCGTATAGATTTATGAACTTGAAACGTCGTATGGAAATGATGGAGGTGCACGAAGTACACAAGATCTGTATAAATGTTCTTCAATGAGCGTGGTTAAAGAGGCTGGCCTGTGATCGACAGGTGTCCAATGAACACGATTAGAGAGAAAGGCCTGTGATCGGCAGGTGCCCGATGAGCACGGTTAGTGAATTTGGCCCGTGTTCGACAGGTGCTCTATTGAGCATGGTTAGAGAGATTGGCCTGTGATCGACATGCTGGATGTTTAGTGCTTCTACAGGCACTGAACAGAAATATATACTTCATATTTACTGTGAAAAGGTTTGTAAAATATTTTAAAGCAAAGGAACATCTCACTCATGTCTAGCTCTATCCTTAAGACATGTTCTTTGGCTCCTATGTTTAGATCTATCTGGTAATACACCGATACACTTTCGTCGAATGTTAAGCATTTTAGCGCAAAATACGACTATGATGACGTCACGCAAGGTTGGACAAGTCGGACATTTGACTGTGACGTCATAAGTATAACAATCAAAAGTCCGCCAAACATCGCTTTCTATGCTGTAAAGTGGATCGGTGTATGAGTTTCCTCTTCAGATATTCCTACTTTAGATTTCCAAATTTTAGGCTTTGAGCATCACTGAAGATACTAAGTTGTTAAAAATGTGCATTTGGTGCACCGAATTAACACACATATAGAGGTTCTGGTGTGTTTTGTTTTTATATACACATAAAAATTCCAAATTACAAGTTTTTGATGCGATCGCTAGGGGAGGGTTGTTGATACAAGCTAAAACCTCTTTTTACATTGTTGCCGGAGGAATGTTTTTCACAATGACGTTATAAATTAAAAACCTGATGGGTAAAAAGTTGTTAGGTGTGTATAAAACACATTACGTTAACACCTCATTAGTGACACCCCAAAAACTCACAAGCTGTTGTACACAGCGGTTCGTGTGACATATGTTGTACCAACGAAATCGATTTCAACAACAGTTGAACACTCCTGATTTAGTCACGATGCTTTATTTTTGACCTATCATCATTTATGTGTATAATAAATCAAATTATTTATGGTTACTTTTAACGTGAACTACATGAACTAAACCTTTTTTTATATTCCTTCTGCTTATATGGGACGATTTTGGCATTATGTTAAAAATGTTGGATCTACTACCAACATACCCACATAAGGATGTTTGAATCTCCAAATAAGAACAATAACCCCCCCCCCCCCCCCCCCCCTTTTTCCTCCATCTTCAGACAAAAAGGAAAAGTGTAACGCAACAACCCCCACCCACCCCCTGTGTCCGCTTATATCCTTTACATAAACGTCTCGATTTTAAACATATCTTGAAATAACTGAAAGCAATGAACACAAGGACAACTCAGTAGATGAAGATAACGTTTTGCAGTCTGTCTCGTTTTATTTCCAGTTTTGTCCATTTATTCCTACGACGCGGTAATCAGGTCATTTCAAGACATAAAATTTTCTATTCACGTCAAGGTTAGAATATTCGATCTATTCACGGCAAGATTAGAACAAAGTGTATAGTAGAACTTCTGTTGAAGTATATTCGAGGATTAGTAGTGGGGAAACAATTCTTTTACCTTTTTATCCTTAATTTCATACTCTTTCTCTCTTTTTTCAATCCAATCTTTTCTCCTTTCCAATTACACCCACATTTTCCAAACCTCATCTCTCCAATCCCGTGCACTTTCGTTCTTCTTTGATCATGTGCGTAACTTTGCTTCTGATATTTGTAACCATGACCATAAATTAATCATAAGGTCGTTAGTCTGGTAATGAATCCTTCTGAGCGCTGCACTCTAAAAGGGCCTTTAGGGATTCTATGATATACTTTGTGTTTTCTGTTCATCTCAATTTCTGTCACGGAAAAATTAAATTTAATTCACTATTTTAATGGCTAACCCTTATGTTCATCGCAACTTATTTAACAGATGTTTCAAAAAACATTTTACATCAATTTAGTAAGTTTTTATCAATATTTTGATCAAATATTGGGAAAAACAATACGCCAATATGCATGGTTTGTTTGGTTTTTTTTTCTCTGATCTAAACAATATATATCTCTTGGATACGTGTAAACAAATGTAACACACTTCTGTAAAAAACCTCTTTTTGTTGAAAAAAAATATGGTATCTTGTGTATATTTCGGACATCCATCCTATCCACTCCGGACCCATAGTCATGGAGCCATGACCGATGTCAGGAATGCACGAGTGTAGACCTCGGTACGTTGTTAAGTGTCTCCGAGATAGTAACAGTGGAATGCAAGCCTTTAGTAACACTTGCATGATGCTACACTTATACGACATGAGAATTAATGACAACAGGGTTTTGCACAATGGGACCATGAACATTCCTGGTGTTTAAAGCTTTACTGAATATATTTCCATAAACTTTACATAAAAACATATCAGGAGTGTACGTATAGGAACAACAATGTGGTGCTTCTATAGTCTCTCGATATGTCGAGTGGTGCTTCTATACTCTCTCGATATGTCGAGTGGTGTTTCTATAGTCTCTCGATATGTCGTCTGGTGCTTCTATAGCCTCTCGATATGTCGTCTGGTGCTTCTATAGCCTCTCGATATGTCGTCTGGTGCTTCTATAGTCTCTCGATATGTCGTCTGGTGCTTCTATAGCCTCTCGATATGTCGTCTGGTGCTTCTATAGCCTCTCGATATGTCGTCTGGTGCTTCTATAGCCTCTCGATATGTCGAGGGAATTTGGTGCTTCTACAGCCTCTCTATATATCGACTGCATAATAAGGTACGCCCGAGTACGCGCCTGTGTATCCATTCGTTAGGCTTACGAATACAGAAATGAAATTTTAAATTGTTTATTACTGAAGGTTAAATGAAGAATACAGGTCAATTACGATACGGAGTTCAGCACAAGTCAGAAAAGTATCTGTGAATAAATGGTTACAGATTTACACGACATAATTCAATTTTTGAGAAAAAAAAAACGACGATGATGGCGATGATAATGATGACAATGATGATGATGAAACAGACGACGACGACGATGATGATGATGATAATTATTATTATTATAATTGCAATAATAACAATAGAAATGATGATGATAATGATGATAAAAAGGACGTCGACGACGACGATGATGATAATTAGCATTATTATTATAATTGTAATAGTTAAAATAGAAATACTTCAACAACAGATGAATTTACAAGAAGGATCAATGGATACTAGTGCACGCGTAACATTACATATGTCTTTTTCTAACTTTAAATCTTTGAATTTAAAGTTAGAAAAAGACACATATATATGCATGGGTGTACTGAAACTACCACAATACTGTATTGAAACTAAGATTGAAATAAAACTTAAGCTGAAATGAAACTAAGATTGAAATGAAACTAAGGTTGAATTCACACATTGATAAAAAAAAAAGAAAAGAAAAAAAACCCCATTGATAAATGAAAAATAAATAATTAATTCAGATTGATTATTGTTTTACGTCACTCTACGATTATTTGACATAAATGGTGACGGCATCTGCTTGATGCATCGCATAGAAATCCATAACTTTGAAACGGACCCACCCTAAGCACGGGAACTTGGGTTTTACTGTCTCATCTCTACGATATGACACCGGTTGTCCATGCCGGCAATCGAACCTGGAACCTCTCAGTCACAAGCCAAGCGTCTCATCCATTGAACTAAACCGGTTCATCAATAAACAAGAGCAACGCATAGCGTGGCTTAATACGCCCGTCGCTTACATTGGACGGGATCAATTCAATCGTATGTTTTTATCACCCCCAAACTTGGGTCCCCTTGGTAATATTTTTAAGAAATATTGAAATCAAAAACGAGGGATCCAAGTCCGATAACTTTGTAACAACACAACGGAATTTGCTCGAAATTTAAAAGTAGCTTTCCCTACACTATTTAAGCATTCTGTGTAAGTTTCATGAAAAACAAATGACGTTTACGTAAGTTATCACGTTACATAGTATCTCCATAGCATCTTATCATAGTAAAAAAATAAAATCCAAGTCCCATACCTCCGTAATGAGAAAACGGAATTTGCTCAAAATCGAACGGAACGACAAAACAGAATTTGCTCAAAATCGAAAGGCGGCTTCCCCTACATTATGTAAGCATTTTATATGAGTTTCATGAAAAAAAAAATTGACGTTTATTTATGTTATCGCGTTCCATAGCATCTTTTCATAGTAAAAATAAAATACAAGTCCCATAACTCCGGAATGACAAAACGGAATTTGCTCAAAATCGTAAGGCGGCTTCCCATACACCATTTAAGCATTCTGCGTGACTTTCATGAAAAACATCTGACGTCACTAAAGTTATTGCGTTCCATAGCGGACGGGCGGACGGATAGAAGGACTTCACCATACCATAATACATCCCGTCTTTCGACGAGCGTATGATAAATAAAAAATAGATAAACATATATATTATACATATACGTAAATTCTGGGTAATTAAATGTGCATTTTAACCATGGTGGATACAAAATGATAGCTTCAATATGCTTCTCTTCGAAGACCACATAATTGTAACTTCTCTACACGTGAGTTGTGTTTGTTATGTTAATTTATCAGTTTAAGTCACGTCAAGGTTCTTTACTTTATATGATGACAGCTTTTGCTTGAAGCACTGTACATGAATTTCTAACAAGGTAAAGGTCCAATCAGAATTACTGAGGAATCTTGTACGTGCCTGACGTCTACCGCGACATGGGACATCAAACCCTATATAGTGTGTAATCATCCATACCACGCTAGGTAGCCTCTACAACTAGTATCAAAGAATGGGTGCGAACATTAAAACCGAATCAGCAACAACGTTTCGTTTCAAACGCAAAAAAAAAAAAAAAAAAAAATCAAAAAAAAAAAAAAATAAGAAACCACTCAAATCACTGAAAATAATTATCAACTGTTTGTTCTCTTCCCTCTATTAAATTATTATTTAGGAAAAATATATTGTTGTCATATTTGTAACTTGAGAAAATGAAGATATTACTAAAATATAAATTAGGGAAGTGACGTAATGTCATTTACGCTCCATTCATAGACCCTTGAAAATCATAGGCTACCACATTCATGGACCCCTGTAAATCATAGTTGAGTCCAGGTGCTACCACATTCATGGACACCTAAAAATCAGGTTAGACGACGTTCTACAACATTCATGGACCCATGTAAATCATAGGTGAGACCACGTGCTACCATGGATGGACCCCCTGTAAATCATAGGTGAGACAACGTACTACCACACTTATGTACCTTTAAAGATCATAGGTGAGACCAAGTGCTACCACATCCATTACCGCTGATGATCATAGGTGAGACAAAGTGCTACCACATTCATGGACCTCTGAAAATCATACATGAGACCAGGTGCTACCACATTCATGGACATCTGAAGATCATAGGTGAGACCAGATGCTACCACATTCATAGACCCCTGAAGATCATAGGTGAGACCAGGTGCTACCACATTCATGGACCCCTGAAGACCATAGGTGAGACCAGGTCCTACTACATTCATAAGCCTCTGAAAATCATAGTTGAGACCACTGCTACAACATTCATGAACCCCTGAAAATCAGGTGAGACCAGGTGCTACCACCTGGATGGACCCACGAAAATCATGAGGGCGATCAGGTGCATAGAAGGAGTAAGCGTGTCTTGTCTGGTAAACCAAACCCACCACAACTGTCCTATATACATACCACACAAATAATCTCAACATTGCAAACACTAGATGATCGCAATAAGCTCTGTGAAAGAAGTGGCATAGCAGTACCAATTTAAAAAAAAAAGATAATAAAATCACACATTAGGTCTATTCAAACTCGCAACTTTAATGTGATAAACTCTGTAAGAAACCATTAACCTTTGTCATACTTGCATTGAATTTAGCACACACTCTTTACATGATGGGGGCCAAATAGCGCAGTCGGTAGCGTGCTCTCTTTTGACCAATGCGACCCGGGTTCGATTCCCGGTGTGGTACGTGAGATGGTGAGGCTGTCACTAACCTTGCTTCGTGGGTTTTCTACGGGTATTCCGGTTTCCATCCACCAAAACGACACCCTTACCGCAAGATCCGTGCCAACGAGCAAGATTTATATAAGTTGTTCACTTGTTTCTTAATCGTTGTAACATAAATAAAGTTTAATTTAAATTACAGTATGAAATACGAAAAACAGGGACATATTTAGAAGGGGCAAGGCCAACAAACCATTTCGTCCCAATCTTAATTTTACACAAAACTTGTCATAAATCGTTTTCTCTAGTTCTTATATGCAACCCTCATCCTCGCAATGGTTCTGTACAAAAAGTATGGTTCTGATTCGAAAAAAATAAAAACAAAACAAAACAACCCCCCCCCCCCCAAAGGAATAAACACACATTTATGCCGAATCTCTGGGTGGGTTCAGATCCCATGTGCATTTCCCTGGATCCGCACATGTACTATGTCTTGAAATCTGAATTACGTCGAATCTTGTTTTGAAAGAACAAAAGAACTGGAAGCTTCCTTGCAAGTAACATTTAAGGATAATCTCGATCGAGATGAATATTGTTATCATCGATCACTTTAACGTCACCACATTACGGACTTGTCGTTTATAGATTAATACGTTTATAATGAACCTTAATGATTAGCCAGTCATTACATAACATTATTGATTTTGCCCTCACACTATATCTAAAAGTACGAAATTCTTCAAAAGCTGCTATTCTTCTATCCATTATATTTCAATAATACACTATTTGCATGTTGTTTTACATCATATTCACGATTTCTTTTCAAATTAACATCATTGCAGTAATCTATTACAGCTGTGTGTTTTAACTCAGAAAGAAAACATAAACATTTGAATGTCCCTTAAGGTCACGCTAAAGTTCAATTGTATATTCAAGTATATCATGTTATATATAAATCTAAAATGCTTGTATTGGCCTTATATTTACTTTTAATAACTCAATTTGAATAATCTGCATTTTCTTTCAAACTGGGGAAAACATGGATTTTATTCAAAACAGTTCAGCACTTTCAGTAATGAATAATTATCAAGCCAACTTCTTATTTAGCTCCACTGAACATCCATAAAGTGCATACAAGATACATATTTTTTTCATATGCGGATTTAACAAATTATAAACAAAAAATGCCGAGTAAACAACTCTACTTTCACTTTCAGAATTGCCATGTATAATCATAATTTGTTCAATTACTTTTAGACAGCAAACTGTTGAAATTCACATTTGGCTTGCAGTAGATAGATACTCAATGAACACCATTCCAATACTTCTTTAAAGAATAAGGCATTTTAACAAGCAGTAAACTATTTGGAATTTTTGTTCTTTTCCGCAAATTTTATAGTTTTTCATGAATAAACATAACTTTGTTAGGGGATTCATGAGATCAAGACCAAAACTTTGATATATAACATAATATAGTTCTTTCCCAAAATATGTCATTATAGGATTGTAAAATTGTATTCCTATTGAAGGTTAGCGTAACCTTAAACCCAGCCCAATAGATTCATAAAATATAAACTATTATGAAGACGAACTTGGTGTTAACTTAACTCTTTCAATATAATATAATTGTATGTCATTAAAGAAGTAAACACTTTAACCATAATGCTATTTTAAAATCGTCGACTTTAAATCTAAGCAGCACCCCCATCATAAAAAGTACAGTCACACATATCATATTGAGAACGAAAAGAACTGAAAGTCCTTCATTATTTTAGATCTAGTAATTTCAGTGATAATACAAGTAGATTTTTTTGTCTCGAGCGCCTATTGGCTCTCGTGGACTTTGTAACGGTTTGCGATAAGTATATGGTAGATTTTTGTAGCGATGACTTCCTACCTCGGGTTCTGGTTCAGCGTCAGGTAGCAGAATTATTTCACATATCATTATTACTTCTTTTCGTTATGCGTTTTGCTATCCACCTGCTATTGTTGTCTTATTTATAGATTGAAGAAGGGAAGAGAGGAGAGTTATGACTACATGTGATTTGGTTTCCCATTATTGCTAGAAAACGTGATAAATTGCAGCACTCTCTTGATGGTAAGGAAAGTCGGAACACCCAAACGAACCGTCCCTTTAACAACGGGTAGTCGAGATTTATGAACCCCTATTCCGGTTATTCATGGGTTGCCATAATCAGTAAAGCCTCTATCCCGTTATTAATAGGTGGCTGAAACTCATGAATTCTCTATTTATTTATGGGTAGCCAAAACTCCAAAACCCTTTTCCCTGTTATTAAAGTGTATCCATAATCACTAAAACCTCGTTCATTATGGGTAGCAGAAGCTCACAGTCTCACGTTACCTATAGTTAGCGGAAACTGGACTATTTTTTCATAGGTAGCCATGAACACTAAAGCCTCTCTTTCATTACTGATGGGCAGCCATAATTTATGAATCCCCCTTTTTCGTTATTTATGGATAGCCGACAGTCATGAACACTTTATCTAGCTATTTATGCGGAACGGACACTTTCAAAACCATCTCCCAATTATAGGATAACCCACACTTCTGAAGCCTTTTCCCGTTATCTATGGATAACCACGACTCCTGAACTCTTTTTCCCATTAATTATGGAAAACCCACACCTCTGAATCTTTTCCCCGTTATCTATGGATAACCCACAATCCTGAACCCTTTTTCCCCATTTATATATGGATGACCCACACACACCCCTGAACCTTTTACCCGTTATCTATGGATAACCAACCCCCTGAACCCTCTTTCCCATTATTTATAGATAACCCAAATCCTTGAACCCTCTTTCCTGTTATCTTTGGATAGCCCAAAATTCCTGAACCCTTTCCCTGTATTTGCACTTTTACCCCCTATTCCAGTCGCAATGAACTCTCTCTGACATTAAATACTATCGATCGTTAGTTAGCTGTCATTCCCATACTCTGATAGCAGCAGACTCGATATGCTCAAGGTCTGCGAAAGATGATAACGGTACAATTACGTAGTCTGTTACTTTGAATTTGTCAGCAGCTTGCGTCTCTTCGAAGATAACGTTTTCTGATTGAGGATTTGAGTTGGAAGTATGTTTCTATATTTGTTAGTTGTTGAAAGTCACACCAAGATAATTTCCCTTATACGACGGTAGCATCTGACAGCGTGGTCTCGTACTTATTTACGAAAAGGACCAAATACAGCAATGGTACGATGGCCCATATCAGCCGTCACTTTACAACTACTACATCTACTTAAAGGAAAATGTACATAGAAAATGTACGTGTACAAAGGTTTATTTTTGACATTTTACTACTACTTCTTCGAAGAAAATGTACATGTGAAATGTTCTGACACTTTACTGTTACTACTTGGAAGAAAATGTACAGAAGTTTGAGATTGTACACTGACAAGTTACTCCTACGTACGTGTACAAACATTATCCAGATGTACAATGACAAGTTACTCTTGTGTACGTATACACATTTATTATCAAAATATATATTTTTATTGAAATTGAAACTATAAATAATTAGGCGTGTCACGTGTACCTTGTAAGAATTCCATTCACGAAAAACCTCTCGGTCATCGTTGATTAATGGGGAAAATAAACTATACTACCATGTGTGTTAGTGAGACTGTGTGCTTATAGATTAGAATTATAAAAAGAGACAATTTTTATACCCCCCGCAAACAAAGTTTTGGGGGGGGGGGTATATAGGAATCACCCTGTCTGTCCGTCTGTCCATCAACCTTTGTCCGGAGCATAACTTTTTTATTCTTTATCATATGATGATCATACTTGGTACATTTGTTCCTTTGGAGATGCCGGTGTGTCATGACCCTAAACCAAGGTCGTGGGTCAAAAGTCAAGGCCACTATTCACTCTATTGTAAAAATCTTGTCCGGGCTACTTCTTTTAGTTGTATGAATTCATATATATAGTTCTATGCCCTATTTTGAATTTTGGTGCCGCGGGGGGTATTTGTCCCGTTAGGACAGTTCTAGTTTAAATCAGCTGCATAGATTATTCTGTACCAATTACAACGATAATTATTCATCTCAAATTCCAATGTTCATTAAAGAGTACCTGGACAATGTGCATTTATAAATGTGTACACGAACACAAGAGTAACTTGTCATTGTACATTTGGATAGTGTTTCTACGTAGTCCCTGAGTAACTTAGTAACTTGTCAGTGTACATTCTCATCCTTCTGTACATTTTCTTCCAAGTAGTAGCTGTGAAGTGTCAGGACATTTCACATGTACATCTTCTTCGACGAAGTAGCAGTAGTGTGTCCAACCCCCCCCCCCCCCCCCCCCCCCCCCCCCCCCCCCCCGAAATCCAATTGTAAGAGTACATTTTCTTCCAAGTAGTAGTTGTAAAGTGACGGCTGATATGGGCCATCGTACAATGGAGGATCGCTTACGTGCAATGCCTACACCGACACACCCACACGGCTTATGCTGTTTTACGGATAGGAAAGCAAATAAAAAATCCTTTCAACAGTCGGGTTCCGACTTGGGTCGTCAGATCACAAACTTGTGAGACATCACTGTACCAACTTGTCCCTTGGCATGCGCGGATCCAGAAGGGTGGATCGGGGGCCTGGACCCATCCCGAGATTTGGCTAAAATAACTTTTCTTGTTATTTTTCGATGTAAAATAAATAATTTTACACACAAATTTGTGGACTCCTCTCAAAAAGATCCATTGAGGTGCACTCCCTCTCTCTCTCGACAGATTTTCTGTATCCGCGCCTGCTTGGAGTTAAGATTAAAAGTAGGGCTTTTTCGTAAATCCTAAACAGGATTTAGTTTCACTCCTGTAACAGTGGATAAGGATTCGTCGTTACTTTACACGTTTGGTCCGTTCCGTTTTACATCGCTTGCTCTCATTTCCCCACTATAATGTTATGGAAGCAGAGGGCTATATTCTCTACTTGACTTCTGTGGTACAACCAAACAATTGATTACACCAAAGCCCAAGCCAAAACCTATCCATTTCATGGGTTCGTAAATGAAAATTGTGTCGATTTTGTAGAATGGTAGAATCCAGGGCTGATGATTAAGTCGTAACTCATCTATCTAAAGTGCTTGGCTTTGACTACGACAATACTTCATCGAAAAATCTAAGTCTACGATAGTTTGAATACAAATAACACACATGTATAATTGTACATACATTTCCTTCCAGAGGATTTGCTGACTGAAGGGCCAGAAGATTCCAGTCCATAAAATCGATTTCCATAAGTTACTGTATATTCACCCCATACCTACAGAAACCACGGTGGTAATTAGCATCTACCCCATTCCTAGAGGAACGAAGGCGGTAGGTAAAGGACGGTATTAGTACGTTCACCCAATCCGAGGGAGCTAAACTGGTAAAAATTGCAATACATCCAGACTTTTTTCGTGGCTAGTAAAATCAATGAAAGCTTGATTTTTCAAATAGGATGGTAAAAAATTAATCTTCAAATTTTCAACCCCCCCCCCCCCAAAAAAAAAAACAAAAACAAAAAATGGAAGCTCCCTCGAACTGCATCAAACCATTGGATGACTCCATCAGATAGGAAACCCTTAATGTTCCCATATTTTTAGTAGCTATAATTTCTCTGCGACCTTATAATCTTAACCTTCAAAATATATAATATAGAGAACGGTATATATTTTGATGAGTTTCATGAAAAATCTATTTCACTAATGAGTTCATGAAATAAATTTAAATTGCTCATGTCTAATGATGAAATAAGAAAATTCTGAGGAAAGAAAAGGCCATCATTACAAACTTCTTCATAGATTTGATTAAATTATGATGAAGGAACTTAGAAATGGTCAGACAGACGGACGGAAAGACTAACAAACAGGCAGAAATAACAGCCACTATATGCTCTGAAATTCATCAGGAAGCATAAAAAGTTGGGGTTGCATGTATCCTTAATATGATATATAAACATAGGCTAGTTGCTGAGTGACCTTGAGCTTTCAGAAATAACCTGAGTGACCTCTGCCTGAAAGTCCATTTTCCGAGAGACAATGAACATTAGTAGGAAGTATGCCAACTGCCTGTTGAAAATTCATTAAAATGTTAGCCCTTTTAGTAATTCAAGTTCTGTTTTCTGAGTGAACTTGACCTAACAAAAATAAGTGCGAATGACTTTTCCGAAAACCCATCTCCCGGATGGAAATTGACATTTGTGCAATGTATGGTTATTGCCTATTGAAAATTCATTGTAGTATCAGTCTTTCTGTGGTATTTTAAAATGCATTTTCTAAGTGACCTTGACCTTTCAGAAAGTGACCTTTTTCCGAAAGTCCATATTCTAGGTGACAATTGTGTGAAGTATGATCAAATTCTGATGAGCGGTTTACGATAGATGGATGGATCGATCCATCAACTGACTATCAGACGGACATATAGACACATAGGCACGACAGCGACTATACGCTATCCCTAAAAACAAAATAGGTAATTATAAATCTCGCCTACCTCCGAAGACACCAGTCTGGCAAATGCCTGTCTAAAACTTAAAGGGACAGATTGACAATGGGTGACTTACTCCTACTTTCCACATGACCTTGCTAACAATAATAGGATTTTCATGCAATTTAATTACATGATGAGATATAAGGAAAACTTGCATAAGTTTGTATCACGTAGGCGATCATTCTGTAGTATTTTACAAGTTTTCCATGCTACTAAAATCCTTATGCAACGAGAGCTCTGATGATGAACTAAGTTGTGGTCGTGTACCCCAGTTGGCAGCGTGCTTGACATGAGGACAAGAGGTCCTGTGTTCGAGGACGACTCGTCGGTGTCCTGCCTTTTGTACGAGACAATGAAAGCTGTATCACGGTATTTAAGTTAATTAATTTGTTGATTATGGTTTTAAGACACTCCATGATTATTTCACGTATATGGTGACGGCATCTGCCTGATGCATTTGTATAGAAATTTATACTTTTGCAGCGGACCCACCCGAAGCAGTGAGGAATTTTGTACTTGTCACGCCTACCGTGACACGATACTTTGGTTGTTACTGTCTCATCCGAAAGACAGGACACTGGTGTGCGCACTGTGAGGAGTCGAGAACTTCGCCCTACGAGCAATTTAGGTATTCCAGTTACATATTGTTACATGATTTGATAAGTTTGTTGCATAGACTAAACGTCATGCCATGAGTATGCACAACCACTAACGATGTGAAGAGTCTGTGAAAAAAACCCCCAATAAAACAAATAAAAACATACCCTAACACAAGAATGTCATATAGTTCGGATCACTACACCGTGAATACCCATTACAGCCGTCTAGACATACGCAGTTCATGCATGAGTAAGTGTGAAAATTTCGGCCTTACACAAGGGTTGAGCGCAAATAACAAAACGGTTCGGAACGTTTCAGAACGCTTCTGTCACAATCTTTTAGGGGTATCAATGATCACCCCGACTTCATAAAAGTTATCAGCTACTGATATGCGTTCAAATGGTGAAGCGTTCCTCAGTTCCTCTCGCGTCAAATTATTTCACTATTTCAGGATATATGGATAAATAGTTTTTATCTCCACATGGTTTCCTACTACTTCGATATTACAATGTATGTAGTACGGGGTTCATCATCTACTAGTATATGAATTTACTAGATGAGCAAACAAAGATGGAATAACCTTGATTGTTTTCTCATTCTAGACAATTATCATGGGAAATCAAATGATCGCAAGATTAGATTTTGCCGATATCACTTATGCAAAGTCATTTGTCTGGTTGTGAATGAGGACCATTGTAAAACAAATCCAGAAGTGTTCGAGTGCCACTGAGTTTGTAATATAACAGGAAAATCACGTGCTGGAACTCAACTGTTTGGACTGACGGTGCCTCAAGGCTGGCCTTTCTCAGTTATGTCTCCGCATGGAATCCGGAGGTAATAATCCTCCTTTAGTGGTACATTGTGGGAATCGAACTCAGATCGCCTGTACCACAAGCCAAAAGCTTTACCATTTCACCACGGTCAAGTAGGATATATATCCAATGAATTGTTATACATACATATCACGATGTGTTCTGCTGCGAATGCCGTAGTGACAATGAATGACTATTTACACACACGAAGTCTTAGTCAATGTGTCATAGTGTGATAACCGAATTCTGAACATTCGTCTATGGTTTGGCGAATTGGGCAATAACCTACTTCTATATATTTATTTCATATGGAATTCATGACCCCCCTGTCCTGTTCTCCATCTTTCTTCATGCGCGAATAGAGGGGGGGGGGGGGGGTTACCGAGGGTCTGGACCCCCCCCCCTCCCCTATGGCATCCGAAAATTTTACCCAAAAAGGTAATATTTGGGCATTTTTGGGTTAGGACACCCCCCTCGTCTAAGAGAAAAATTTACCTTTTTTCGTTGGACCCCCTCTGACAAAAATTTCTGGATCCGCGCATCCTCTTTCTATGCATATGCCTATGGCTTATGTACCATTTATTCTTGTAAATCCCCTTGTTTCTTTTTCGTTGGACCCCCTCTGACAAAAATTTCTGGATCCGCGCATGCTCTTTCTATGCATATGCCTATGGTTTATGTACCATTTATTCTTGTATATCCCCTTGTTTCTTTTTCGTTGGACCCCCTCTGACAAAAATTTCTGGATCCGCGCATGCTCTTTCTATGCATATGCCTATGGTTTATGTACCATTTATTCTTGTATATCCCCTTGTTTCCTTGATAAGATCTTTTCCGTGCAATCCTTTATTACATTTATCTTACGGTACATCGGTAACATATATGCAGCATTATTACACATTAAAAAGAAATATATACGATACATGGACTTACACAATAATATATAACACACGGAGAGTGAGCAGAATTCAATTACAAGTTAATAATAAGAAAATACTATCACAGAAACACTGGCCACTCCCACACTTTCCATGCCATTGCTAAATTGACAATATATGCAGGCGCGGATGCATGAATTTTGTCGAAAGGGGGTCAATATATGTTTTGTGAGTAAAATAACTTATTTTGCATCAAAAAAATAACAAGAAAGATAATTTTCGCCGAACCTCAGGGAGGGTCAAGAACCCCGGTCCACCCCACCGGATCCGCGCATGATATGAGGTTATTATCAACCATTCATATCACGTATACAACGACATACATTTCCTCTACTTTTTTCAGTGTCTCTTTTAAGATCGATATGATTTTCCCCTACACAATTGCTACATACTTATATTCATTATGTTTTCGCTCTCTTTCAGTTGTTTAACATTGAGAGTGTCGTTCTTCATTTCAAGAGAATGAATCTGTAGTGTGATACATATATAGGGAGGTAAGGGCTTTGTGACAAGAATAACTCACTATACCCTCAGAAAATTACTGATTGTCAACAAACATACTACGGAGCGAAAATTTTAACACAGTCTAGAAAGCGGTCAGAATGACATTAATGTTAGTGCTGGCGCGGCGATCGATTCATTTCACTCGGCCATGTGTAAGACCTCCCCCCCCCCCCCCTTTTTTCCCTCGGTATAATGTGTGGTAAATTGGTCATGCAAATCAAACAATGATCTAGAAACAACACATGCTCCTGTTGTACACAACATAGTCTAGGACATGGTACAAGAAATGACATGGGGAAGAAGGGACAAAAGGGCGGATAACAAGTGAGTTTATATAGCACTTCCAAAGTAAAAGGGGAAGGGGTTAACAAGTGGGTTTATCTGGCACTTTCAAAATAATATAATCACTAATTTCTATCTACATTAACAAAAATATGCGTAAATCCATAAATGAATGGCAAAAATGGTTATTTCATGCTTTTTTCGGTTGAGATAGTATTGTCCTTCGCCTTTTAAATCATATTGAACGGCATGGACACGAAGGTTACGTTTTCCTTCTATCCTTGTCACGCACAATAGAAAATGACAAACTACAAAAGTTACTATCCAGCCCTGTCTATTTGTAAAAATGAAAGTTGAAATCTTTTATTATTCTTTTATTTTAAACTTATTTATATATTACAAGCCAGTGGGTTCCCGACCCGTTACCGAAGCCAGCCCCCCTTTTTTGGCCGATCATGGGTCGATCTTGTTATCGTGTTACAAAACAAACTTTGACCCCCCCTCTTTTGAAATGTTTCCTATGGCTTGTATTATTTGTCGTTTAACAGGGATCTCACTCTTTTGAAGTCTTTACCATGTGTAATGAAAAGTATATCAATATATCTCTTCAGCCTCTATTCGTTTTCCTTTACCTGAAGTTCTATTCGCTCTATCAATTCCTTCTTTCTTTATCACACGAACACTTTCTCCTCCCCACCTCTCTCTCCCTCTACCTTTATTACTTTCCCTCTACTTCATTTCCCCCATTTCCACTTTAACCCCCACTTTTACGCAAACAAGTATCTTCAAACTGACATGCTTTTCCTCTTCCCTTCCAACCCTCTGTGCTTCTCCTCCTCTTCAAATAACATACATTGTATGACCTCGACCGCTTCCCCTTTTCCCTACTTCCTTTTATTTTCCTCCTCCCACTTCTCCCATGTTAACCACGAAGAGAGTAAACAAGTATACCTGATGGTGACTTTTCCAGTTCTAGTGGATATTCCTCGTCACTATTTAACCAAACCATGAGATTTTAATTCACTGCGGATCACATTTTCGCATATACACTGTAAATCATATAAAAGTGGATCTAGGAAACACATTCCCTGTCACTGGCTTTCCATAGTGGTAAACAAATACTGGAGTTGTCGGCGTTGATCAATACTACATATACAGCGTTCACCTGTGTCTTTTTCAATTCATCGGCAGTTCAGAATCAATACCACTGAGTGCACTAAAGTTCTGATGTTTTATATTCACATGCTTGGAGGAATCATTCAGTCAAAATAGGTATACGTCATAAATCATTTCGCAAACATCTCATTCAACCGTGACTAAGTTATGTATTTCGCTAGAGTACAGAGCGTGTTACAGTTCGGACAAAATCAACATTATTCATCTATATCCCTTGAAATTGTAATCCAAAGCCGCGTTTTTCTTCCTCTAACTTTGTGGTCAATACACGTCAAACGTCCGCTTGACCAGGTGAACGGTCAATCAGTTATTGTTCCCTGTGCGAAACTAGGCCAGGATGTGTATGCGAGCTGGGTTGAAGGACAGGGCAACTTTAAATAGAACTAGAAAATACCTGTCGTCCACGTTGAAGGTAAATCGACTAAACAGACGGGCTCTCATTGCGTAATTTCTTGTTTACTTGAACATTTGACTCTATACACGTATTAAAATCACATTTTACTACAGCCGTGTACTTAACTGTACATCTAAACACAAATGCACACGAGTAAACGACACATATAAAAGATGCATACACAGACATTTCCTATTCACTTTCTCCCTCTCAAGTGGCAGGTACAAATGAAAAACGGGAGGGCTGAGTTTTCAATCTAGGAAGGAAAGGAAAGGGGGCGGGGGGGGGGGGGGATTAAGTAAAATATAGAGTTGGGAAAAATCCCTAGTATCCGCATTTGGCAAATTTCGTCACAAGCCCTTTGACCTTACTATATTGGCGGATCCAGACTGGAGGAGGGGATACATTAAACTATTAAACTTTTTACATCCACCTATCGATGCAAATTTCTTTTATCAAAATGGGTCATTACTATTTTGGCGGATCCAGACTGAATGACGGTGAAACACCCTCCTATGGTATATAAACAATATACTCAAATAAACCATATTGTGGATTCAGCAACATGTCGTAAAACTGCATACAAAACTAAACTTTAAATTGCAACTACATGTATTCACAGTTTTCTATGAAATGATGAACACGGTCCTGTTCCCTGGTAAACTTCCATTCAAGGAAGGAATCTAACCAAACCCCACTTTCCAAAATTGCTGTGTTGACCTTCTTTTCACTTAAATGATTATGAAAATCATTTATCTGAAATTGAGTTAAAATTGCCATGTACGGTTTCATATCCAACTGCTTTTTATATGGTTATGCAGTGGCGGATCCAGGATTACCGAAAAGAAAAAAAAAGGGGGGGGGGAGGCACATGTGAAAGTCAAGTATTAGCGAAAATACTCATCAATTTTGAGTGCCAAATCTGCAGTTTTACTCATACTTGTGGCGAAACGGTAAAGGGGGGGGGGGGCTCTAAATCCGTCTCTGGTATGGTAAAAACGAAATAGAAAATTACACATACGACTTCCTACAAGGCCTTTGGAGCTTGGCTCATGATATTTTTTAAAGAACAACCAGACAACAATCTCTCTGACAACAAGGTGATCTCTGACAAATTTCCATTAAAATCTACGCGAAGACTTGGAGAAAATGTGATGACAAAGAACTGTTAATATATTTTGTTTGTTGTATTAACGCTACATCAAGTTTATTCCGCCTATTTGATGGCGACATTTACCTTAAGCATGAAAGTGTACCATGTGCACATGTACCATGTGATGAAGGCGACGTCTATCGAGAAAATAAGTCTAAATTTATAACGTCTCAAACGAAGGGTAGATAAATCAATTGAGAAATCATTTCAGACAGCCGAGTTCGAAAGCCGTCGTCAGATTAAGAATCGACGTAAAGGAATACCCTCTGACCGTCAGAATGGGGATGCAAATCCTGACTGATCTATGCGACAACGTAACTTTTTACAGTATAGACAAAACTGATTTTAGATGATATTAATTTTATCATAGAGGATTTCAGGTGAGTAATTTTCGGTATGTATTGTGATATTCCCGGGTTCTTGTAAACGCAGAAAGGTGACACAAAATATTTCCAAACTGGTGGAAAATTATAATTGTAGTTTTAAAACAACGTCTTAAATTGAAGTGACCAAGAGTATTTTAGAATAAAGTCCATATGAGTAGGAAAAACATAAAAAAAAAAGAAAAACTGAATTCCGCATAGACCATCGAAGATAAAAATGATACAGGATATGCAACCCACATATGTGATGTGTCAAATAGGTTTCCTGCTTCCCCTGTTTAAAATTAATCCGTTTGACTCTGTAGCGGTTAAGCACTTGGCTTACGTTGAAACCGATCCTGATTCGATATCCGCGTTGCGCCCCCTATCTCAAAGAGGCTGGTTACCTCCTGCTTTGTTGTCGCGATATGACTGAAAAAAAATTGTCGAAAGTGATGTAAAACACCAACCAACCACCCGTTTATCAGCAAAAGTACTCTACCTTTAACTTATGCCATTAAACAGTACATCGTAATGATTTTTGCTTTGTTTTGTTTCTGACATCAACATTTTATTATGTAGTTTAAGCAGAAGGACCTTACTCTCACACCATTTTATTTTTGTATGTCATATATATCTATACAGACCAATGTTTCATGCAGGTGAAAATTTGCTCTGACCAGTGTGAAGGGCGTAGGAGAAAGAGGAGGGGGTAGATGGGGCACAAGAATGTTTGTGTCCAAATATATATATATATATATATATATATATATATATATATATATATATATATATATATATATATATATATATATATATATATATATATATATATATATATATATATAGTGTAGCTCAGTAAGTAGGGTGCTTGGATAGTGACCGAAAGTTCCCGGCTTAGACTCCCGTCGTGGGCACGCTGATGTTCTATCTTTCGTATAAGACTGTAAAAACCGAGGTCCTGTGTCACGGTTTACGTCACTGCATCGGATGGGTCCGTTGTAAAGGTCGGAATTTCAATGCAATGCATCAGGCAGATGTTGTCAACATATACGTGAAATAATCATGGAGTGACGTAAAATAATAACGCAAATTCAAAGCACAGCTGAACGATTTATGGAATCCTGATTTTCTTCAAATAGCAATAACTATTGTAAAATGGAACCAATTGCAAAAAAGTCAATTTTCACATGTCTGACCTTTTTCTATACATACACATCAAATTCAGATTTCATAATTTACAGCACGGCCGAAAATTTTCCGGAATTCTGATTTTTTTTTCAAAGGGAGGTAACTCTTATAAAAATTGCGAAAAAGTTGAACTCCACTAAAATACACCAAAATTATAACTGCAATATGTCAAAAGATTACCAAACCCTTTCCAGTGTTCTTCTTGTCACAAAAATGGCAGTAACTGTTGTAAAAGAGCGTCAGTTGCTAAAACCCCGAACGTTTGGTACGAGGTCTTACATATGAAGTGCGACCTTTTTGAAATGGACTCAATTTTACAAGACTTGCTGTCCTTTCATGAGAATCGGATTTCCGGAAATTTGTGGGTGGGCAAATAAAAACCAAGGTAGCATGTCATCGTATACATAGCGAGTGTGTAAAGGGGACCCATATGACTTTTGAGTTGGTCCTCACTGATTAAGTGGAGCCTCACTGCTTTGACTTGAGTAGGTCCTGACTGCTTTGAGTTGGTCCTCACTTCTTTGAGTGGGTCTCACTGCTTTAATTGGGTCATCACTGTTTTGAATAGATTCTCACTCATTTGAGTGGATCCTCTCTTCTTTGAGTGGGTCTTACTGCTTTGAGTCAGTCCTCACTGTACGAGTGGGTTCCCACTGCTTTGAGTGGGTTCTCATTGTTTAGAGTATATTCTCACTGCACTGAGTTGCTCCTCAACTGCTTTGAGTTGGTCATCATGACTACTTGGAGTAGGTCTTCACTGATTTGAGTGGGTGTCATTGCTTTAAGTGGATCCTCATTGCTGTGAGCGGGTTCTTACTACTTTAAGCGGGTCAGAATTTACCACCGACCGTAAAGTCAGACACATCACTGTTTAATTATCATTATTGAAATATTCGATGGTAAAGAGATCTTAAGGGTCAATGCACATCTAAAACAAGAGGCCCAAGTGAGCCTATATCGCTCACCTGAGTACTTAAATCATCGTATACTAACCCATACATCCATACACTCATCCATCCATCCATTCATTCATCCATCCATCCATCTATCCCTCCCTCCATCCATCCATCTATACATCTGTCTATAGACTATAGCAACTTACGTGTTATCAATTTCAATATAAGATTTTGTTTGACGCACACTGTTGTACAAGTGGAAATCAATTGTGACCTTTACAAAGGAGTCGGGGAGAGGTTAAGTAGCGGGCATCTCGTAATAATTTATTGCTGCATGATTAGCATTGTCTGGATAGATATATAATTATCTGGGTTAATAAGTGCTGTCACTACATACAGAATGGGGTAATTAATAGCGAATGACGTCAGAATCGGAATCTAGTGCCGAAAGAGGGAGTTGAGTTACCTCCTCCTGACCTTGGGCGGAGGCGACGACAATCCCTCGCCAACTCAAACGATTTAATAAATTGTCATACTATATAACATTAAAAACTGTCACTAACCTTTCCCACCACATTTTGAATCATTATATGAAGGTACACGACTTTGTAAGGATAGCATAAATATGTCTCTATATTCTACTGCATTGTCAAACAAGCATTAAGTTATAATTAAATAAAAAAAAAAAAATAAATAAATATAAATAAATAAATAAAAAAGAACCCCAAACAAACAAACAATTAAAAAAAACCCCCTAAAAACAATACAACCCGAATGACAAATGATAAAAACGTATCCTATAGGAATCGCAGATTTATTAATGATTTTGGTAAACTGAATCGACTTGATCTGATTGTTTTACTCAACACCAGGTTGTTGTTCTCTTGTATATGGTAGGTGGCTCCCCCTGGTGTATAAACTCGTCATGATTGGTCTGTACAACTGATATTTTTCTCTCTGTGTGTACTAATTATCATTAAATATTGTTGAAGCGGACTTAGCCAGGCCCTCCCTTCTAAATTCAACCCTGGATAACCACAAGCCAATTCCATATCGTATAAACAACATAGTCTTGCGCCAGGTGTGATATCAGGTGCATTTATGGAAAGTGGAAAGTCAGGAGGGTTGAACTACTCACATATCACGAAGATTTAACCAATCACAAGTCAGAAGTGTTTAACCAATCACAAGCCAGAAGGGTTTAACCAATCACCAGTCAGAAGGGTTAACAAACTACAAATTAGAAGAGTTTAACCAATCACAAGTCAGAAGGGTTTAACCAATCACAAGTCAGAACGGTTTAACCAATCACAAATAAGGTAATAGATACATCCGCAGAGGAAGCACAAGTAAGGTTCTTAACCTTTGTCCTGATATATGTTGATACTCGCACTGAATAGCTCTCTGGTTAATACTTATATTTCATACATTAACAACAAATACCCGTTATTCATATTTTATCAAATTCTTTAGAATCATGACAGCACAAAAGAAGGTGGGATATTTTTTTGTCTTATAGAGGTTTATAGATGTATATGTATTAGAATTTTTTTCTTTTGCTTTTGCAGCGCGACACTTATTTTCATAGAAAAACGAAGCATTTTCATGAACTACTCGTATTTGTAAATAATGTATCGCAGAAAAACAAAATAGTATTTGGTTAAAACAATTGGATTATTTCGGCAAATTAATCATTGGATTACAATTTTCATCTATTGATATAATATTGCCTTTCAACAAATCATCGATCTTGATACCGCTATTCAATACAAAAATAAAATTTAAAAAAAAAACCCTTAAATCAAAAACATAGTTTTCTTAGATTGAATGAAGCATGTATTCAATAATACTTTATTTCACAAGGTCATCATCATCATCATCATCATCATCATCATCATCATCATCATCATCATCATCATCATCATCATCTATTAAGGGAGCATTTCCCCAAAGTCTTGATGTTGATATCTGTGAATTAAGGACACCTGAAGGAAAAGGTCAGCTACACAGTTTTTTATTTTAAGTATCATATAATAGAAAAGGGAGCCGGTGTGGCCCAGTTGATGAGGTGATCGGCTTCTGACCGAAAGGTCCCGGGTTCGATTCCTGCCGTTGGCATACTGGTGTTCTGTCTTTCGGGTGAGAAAGTAAGAACCAATGACCGGTGTCACGGTAGGCGTGATCCCACATTGCTCGGGTGGGTCCGTTACAAAGGTATAAATTTTCTCTACAGTGCATCAGACAGATGCTGTCACCATATACGTGAAATAATCATGGAGTGACGTAAAACAATAATCAATCAATCAATCAATGAAAGAAAAGGATTTCGAAATACAGTACGGAATTATCAAAGGTGGTAAAATCGTGATCCGTCGCTGGATCTTACGCAATATGCCGATTCACAAAACGTAGGCGTAGACAGTACTTTTATGCACCAACATTCAGTGAATGAACTTATGATTAAATAAATAAATAAATAAACAAGGTATAGATTGCTCTTTTATCTAAAAAATTTAATAAGGAATGTCCTATAGTTTCATATGTATTATGCGTGATATTTTATTAAGCAAGAATTTCGTAAGAGTTATCCTTCTTTGTATGAAAAAATAAACACAATACAGAAAAAAACAAGAAAGGAAGAACGGGAAAAGTAATAGATATACATGTACATTGCTTGTTGAATCCTGACTTCCTGTAAATCGCAGTTCGAATATTGTAATAAACATTTCCGCTCTACTCTTTTATACTGCCTTTTTTTAAGGTTAGATACGTGTATAGATTTTGTTTATTCGATAAACCAAGAGATCAAATTGGCCATTCTTAATTTCGGTAAGTGGGAAAACATACTCGATAGGAATTCAAAAGTTCTTATAATGTAATATGAATGAACATGGTTCTATTATCCAGGACCCGAGAAGCGCAATTCTCGTGTTGATGAGCCTGATGCCCACGGAGTATCAGGAATATGGAAGATAAGGAATAAGGAGTACCTGGAATAAGGGGTACCAGGAAAAAGGAGTATCTCGATAAGGTCACCGTTGTCCTTATAGAAAATATACTCTTTGGTCGCTTTATGTCGCGTGTTTCTCTTACGCAAGGGCCTCACATAGTTTATCGTTAAACGATTAATTTCATTTTCAAGAGTATTTCAAGAGAGGTAAAAAATCCCCCAAAAACCATAAATTCCGTCGAATGGCAGGATAAACAATATCAGACAACATTACTGAAATTTAACGACGTCATGTCTTAGCAAAGGCAAGACTAAAGCTTTCTCCTATACCAACGTGGCTAATGTTGATATTAATTCGGCAAAGTGAAACTTGAAAATGAAATACAAACGAATCGATGAACCTGAATATTAGACCAAGAAAAATACATATTTGTTACGGTAACCACATTGTCCTTAAAATTATTTTGGACACCACATTGTTCTTAATTATTTTGGACACTACTGAAACGTGTGAACAAACATTATGGTATTATGGTTTGTTTTTGTAAATACCTTCTGTAAGGTATTTTTATCTTATTTGCATTGCTAGGATCCCCTAACACTTACATATGTATGTTTGTCAAAATATTTCTCTAAAACAGAACATTTTTACCTTTCCCCATTATCGGCGAGAACTGACCCGGATCTAGGTAAAGATCCGGGTACTGCCCGTGCATGTTGAACCCGTGTCCGTTGTTATACGCCACGATTGCAGACATATGGGATCACGTGACGTCATTGTAATAAACGTAAAAACAGAGTTGTGGTCCTTTCTTTGCGGTCAGTCACACACGGTGAGATAAAGGCTGGACTAATCATGTGACAGGCTACAAAGAAAAACAAAAAGTAAAATTAGTAATGCTGAGAAGTGAAAAAGGCAAAGTAGGTAACATTTACAGTCCAGTTTAAGGACATAGACAGCTCGAAAAAGTTTTATATCTCTGCACAAAAGAGTTCCTCAAATTAAATTCAGTAATTCAGATCAAGAAAGATCATTCTAATTTAGTTATGCATAAAGCTATAGGACTGCCAGGAATGTTGCAAATACTGATTTTCTTTGTCTTTTTACAGAGAGGTTTATATGGAAAGGTTTCATTTTCTTTGCTTTACTTGAGTGATTATGTATCCAATATATTTTATTTCAAATACATATGAAGAGAAATTATCCATAAGAAGAGAAGATATTTAGCAATGTGTTCTTTTTGCTTATATATGGCAATGGACAATGTCTGAATCAGTCAACCAGTGAAGTTGAATAAAAAGAAAATTTTCATTTGTTAACCACATCAGACGTCACTATAAGTCTCTATAATACACCATAAGAGGAAACTGGTTCAGTGTTAAAGTAAATCTATCCTAAAACTGAACTAGTAGGATATGACCTTAAAATAGTGAGCCATCTGCTCTTGTTGAAATAAGGAGATCACGAAAAAGGAAATTAACTGGTACAAGCATTGTGCAACGACTGTTAAGGTCAAATGGCCATGATGAGATATGTTCAATCAAGCTAGAGTCATATTTTTATAAATCACCATGATAAACAAAAATCAGGAAAATGGTTTACAAAATCAGACAAGCAACCTTATTCAATCCTCCAATACTATCATTGCACCTCATAGAAATGACGCGATATGATTGGTCGACCTAATCATGTGATCGTGCAAACCAATCTTTGTGCCTCGTCCTCCTCACATAACAGCCTTTGTCGAGTAGTATTATTCACTGTAGCTAGTCTTTCTGATACATAACTAATTACGATTAATACCAATTAATCGCCTTGTTATGGCAGCACTAAGTATATAATATATCATCAGCTGTTGAAGTAAAACTTCGTTTAATATCTTCTCATACTTCTGGGTAAAATGGCGAATCTGGTTTCCAACCAACTACATGTATAATTTACCTGACACTGTCGGAGCGAATTTAGCGCAGTCTTAGTTTGTTATGCCTATAATTGTACCGGAGTGTTCGACAATCCGCACTGTGTCGTAAATCATATATCAGAGGCACCAACATTAATTTAGTGATAGTTCGCAAGTTTGGTTCCTCGCGAAACTAAAACCCTCGCTAAAAGCAAGTCACTCTTGAATTTACTTTCAAAATACCATATTTACATGATACATTTTTGAATTTGTGTATCATTTTATCTAGTCTTTCTTTAGGGCCCAAAGACAATCTTTAAGATGGTCACGTAAACATGGTTCTTCTAATAAGTACCTATTTACACGGTTAAAATTGACTATTATTTGCGCAATTCAATTGCTCGATTTCAATATCCAAATATAATTCGCTGCGATGTATATTCGCGATAGATTTTTTTCTACCTAATATCAGAAGTTGTTTGCATCGTTTCTTTTCCCGTGATTACCATCATCCCGCAAAAATAAAAAATATCGTAAATAATTGGAACTTTTGAAGGAACACGTGTCGCGTGCTATCCATTTTTCAAAAATTACTGCTCTACATGAGACAAAAATGGTACACAGTTATTGTATATATTATATGTTATATTAATGAGCAAATTGCTGTCCTGTATTGTTACATTGTACAATCTCTCAAGATGAAGATACGGAAGTTATTAGGGTGAAATTAACACTTTAAATCCCCTTTCAAATTTTACACTTAGAGAGGCACCTTCTTACATCTAAATCAATATAAAACAATTAAACGAATAAAAATATTTGGTATGATATTCCCTCTTGCATACTCCTTTTGCCTATACAAAAATTTGTCGGTATTTATGAAGGACTGGCTTTCCCCGAGTTATTTTAGGCTTTTTTTACTTTTAATATTGTTATACACTGTACAGGAATTTCTAATAACGCTTTAAATATGACTCGCTATGCAAAGAATTCTATGCAATTATCCCTATACTATCCGTGAGGTCATCAAGAAAACCACAATATTGAAAACAAGAGGCCCAAATGGGCCTATATCGCTCACCTGAGCACAAATTGCTAATTTCCAATAAAATGACAGCTAATTTCAGTAGAAAATTTTGCATTTTTTCTACAAGACTTTCTATAAGGTTTGGTGATATTTTGTGCAGTCGTTTTGAAGAAGTCCAAAATGTGTCAACCAATCAGAGCCAATGGCGACCATCTTGGATTACGGATCTGCACCAAAAACACAAACTTGGTAGAGGACCTCGAGTACTTACTTCCTATGAAGTTTGGTGAAATTCTGTGCAGTGCTTCTGGAGAAGAAGTCCAAAATGTGTCAACCAATCAGAGCCAATGGCGACCATCTTGGATTACGGATCTGCACAAAAACACACACTTGGTAGAGGACCTCGAGTACTTACTTCCTATGAAGTTTGGTGAAATTCTGTGCAGCGCTTTTGGAGAAGAAGTCGAAAATGTAGAAAAGCTAACGACGGACGACAGACGACGGACGGCGATTGATCACAATAGCTCACTTGAGCCTTTGGCTCAGGTGAGCTAAAAGGTAACTGCGCCTTCGGGTGATCATATTCATTCTGTGTTTTTCATTAAGGTGGTAAACACAATATCCACTTCGATTTATAGCCAAGATTCATGTAGGCTGGCATACTACATCATGCATTCTTATAGGTGACTTCGCGAAATTTGATTGGCACTTATAATTATTACTGGAAACCGGAGTGTCTGTCTTCACCTGTAATGTATAGTCTTTTTGGTATCAGTGCTCAGGGAAATAATAAAATAATTCATTATTACAAGTGTGGGGTAGTGAAATCTCACCGAGATGCTAAAGGATTATCTACACTCCAAAGCATTCAACAATTGATTTTACGACAAATCTTAAAACCCTGCTTCCTTTAGCAGCTTCGATTGTCATGCAGGTCAAAGTTGAGTTCACAAGGACTTCGAATTTGACCCTATGTTAAAAGGGACTCCCTTGTGGCGGATGTGATTACAGCTTTTTTTCTATATAAAGGCAATTTAGCTTTTATCCCTATGTTCATAATTATGACAATGAATGAAGTTATAAGTGGTGACAGACAGACAGACATGAACGGACCAATAGATCAAATCCTGTTAGCTGCTGCCTCGGACGCCTGGAAAATTACAGTGAATATGTAAATTCTAAGTATTGTATTTCACTCCAAAATAATTATCACCATTGGAAATTCAACAATTAGTATTTACTACGCTCAGTTGCACTCAAGAAGAATAAAGTTTTGCCAAAATAATTGTTTATTTCGTATTTCCTACGCTCATTTGCATCCGTAAAGAACAAATCTTTCAGAAATTAATATCTATGTGCATGTATCTGAAATGATATCTGACCATACAAGGTATCGAAAATAAATGCATGAGTTAATATTTCATTTCGAGTCAACTATAAATATCCTATATTAAGGTCCTAATTTACCAGGATTTGCCATTTCGAAACAATTCCCAATAAGATCAGAATGTTTGCTATTTTAGTCATGTTGAACACAACAACCCCCCCCCCCCCCGATAGATAATAGAAACCAAAACACACTAACGGTAACAAAACACAAAACAGATGAAAACAAGAAAACAACAAAATCAAAATGCACAAAAACAATCCCCCCCCCAAAAAAAAGGAAAAGGCAAAAACAAGAGAAAAGAGAAAGAAAAGAAAGGAAGAAAGAAACAACAACAACAACAAAAGAACAAATACATTTAAAACAAAAAACGACGAAAAAACAATACAAAACCAAACAAAATAAAAACAAACATTACATAAGAAAACCAAAGTTCCGCTCAAAACAATTACCTCCCCCCCCTAAAAATCACACACACACACAGCCGGAAGAACGGTCAACGCATTACTACAATACATGAATATCATTATGTAATTGAATGGACAAAATTACATCCATTCATTATTTTTATATATACATGGATTTTGCATCATTCCGTTCAATATGTATCAAGCCAAGCAATTGTCCCGGATGAAGCGACATAAGTGATGAATGTTTGACATTAGTCAATACATTTAGTGAATGAGATTTACATTAAGTAATGGAGAACGCGGTGTCATTTATGTAAAGCCTCTAGCACCCTTATCGCCAGGATCCCGAGAGAGACAGGAGAAATCAAATCATCATATCAGATTCTAATTCAGACACATTTCAACTCCTTGTAAGTGCAAAAGAGCTGTAAGTTATGTACAAACCCTACATTACAGTAGCGGATCCAGGATTTCCGAAAAAAGAAAAAGGGGGAGAGAGGCCTTATGTGAAAGTCAAGTATTACCCAAAATACTCAGCAATTTTGGGTACCAAATCTGGAGTTTTACTCATGTTCTTTCTGATTTTAATAAAAATTCGTTAATAATATACACACGTATTTTCTTTGTGCAGGGTTTGAGTGTTTTAACAATATCATCTATTTATGCCTTGTGAATTTCTGGCAAAAAAAAAAGGTGCGTCCCTTCTAAATCCGCCATTGATCTGGTTTTATAGTGCTGTGTGTCAGATACCAGCAAATCAGCCGACATGCTTTTATAGCCAGGAGGACTAAGACAGTGTGGGTGGAGAGAAATGACGCCATCGCTTTGAAATTCTTAAATTTCAATTAAAGAATTTCAATTATGACAAATGTTTTTTAAAAGTATTGAGGAGATATAAATTTTTCTGTTGGCTTGTACACTTTTAATCCTTTTGCTTTAATTAATCTTTTAAAAGAATATTGTTCGAATCACGTGCCTACAGACAAAAAAAAAAAAAAACCAAAAAAACAAACAAAAAAAAAACAAACAAACAAACAAAAAACAAAACAAAAAAAAAAAACAAAAACAAACAAACAAACAACCCCCCCCCCAAATCCACATAAATCTAAGATTTTATAAAAGAAACGCAACTCGTTGAAACGGCCTAGCAATCCGTTGATTAAAAAACAACACGCTTACTGGTCTGCGTTCCTCTGACTTTAGACTCAATTTCGGGTTTGGATTTGAAAGATTTCATTCATAACTTTATAAAAGCATGAATTTGGGAAGGAGGGGGGAGGTATAATTTCTGTAATATCCAAGGGAAGCGAGGTTATTGCAGAATTCGACGGAATTCTGGTTATGAGAGTTACCTTTCTTGTTGATGTTTATAGACTGACCATACCTTTGCAATGATCCACCAGAAGCAGTGATGGATCTTTTATGTGCCACGCCTACTGTGACACAGGATCTCGGTTTTCACTACCTCGACCGAAAAACGGGGCACCATCGAAGGAGTCGAACCCGGGACCTTTCGGTCACGAACGAAACGTCTTTTTCAACGAGCTAAACCAGTATAAAACCCATTTACCGTATCCTATGCATAAATTGTCAAAATATTTTCTCAAAATCTTAAACAAATCTGTTTGTAATCAATATAACATAGCAAATTATGAAGGTTTACAAAGAGATGTTTTAGAATGATCTTCAAATAGATAAATATGACCCAATTCATCTAATATTAAAGTTTATAGGCAAAGAATATTTTTCATAGATAAGAAATATAGAAATAAGAGTTGGGAAAAGCTCTTGGTCAAGAGATCTATGAAAACGTACTTTAAAGTTTTGGGTATGAAAATGTATAGTTCACCATGTAATTTTTTTTTTTTAGAATGTTTTAAAATTTAAACGGAGATCAAAATCGAATGATAATAAAAAGGAAGAAAAAATCACAAATTAATCATATATATGTTATTTTATTGAATTTAAAACCGACTTTTTATCTACTCAGATATTGGTCGGTTAGTTCATAAACCTATATACTATGGTTGGTTGATTGGTGTTTTACGTCGCTTTCAACAATTTTTCAGTTATATCGCGACATGGAAGCAGGAGGTAACCAACCTCTTAAACATAGGGACGCAACTCGGGAATCGAACCGTTTGGCCCCAATTATGCATTACTCGAAGGGACATTACCTATACAGAAATAGGCTAAATTTTGCTAATATGCATTACACCATCTATGTGGAAATAATCAAATTATTACTCTATAACCATTACTTTACTCAAATATGTATCGAAAAGAGCAAATGCTCCCTTTAATATATACACAGAATACTTTAGATTTTGTTCCTTCGAGCTAATCATATAATTAGGACAGAAGAAGAAGAAGAAAGAAGAGGGAGAAGAGAAGGAGGAAGAGGAGGAGGAAGAAAACAAGAAAAAGTAAAAGGAGAGGAGGAGGAGGAATAGAAAAAAAAAAGATGATGATTAAAATGAAGACGTAAAGGGAAGAACAGTGATATTAAATTGCATGTGCTGTATTTACACGTTCATACTCTTCAGCATGAGAAAGTATTGCAATGTCTTTCACTGAAAATCTTCATTCAATAGGAATATTGCATATTGAATACAAAGTCATATTAACCATATTTTCTCAATTAACCTTTTTTAATACCATTATTCCAAAACTTACGAATTAAAAAAAAATATATCTATTATCATTCCCAAAATTACCATAAAACGTAGATATGAACACAAATATTTAGGCCTTGTTTAAAACATTACATGAATATAGAGAAATCATTCATTAGAAATAACAGGGAAGGCATGCAAACGAACTGCTTTTCGGGATCTAAAATTAACATATGAAAGGAAAAAGAAACAATTTGCTTTCTTTTCGCCGAACCGTTATAGGAGTTTGTAGTATGTGATAGCTGTTAAGATTGTGAGGTAAAAATTTCGAGAGAAAAAAAAAGCCAAAATCCAAACTGAAGCTGGGAAGGCGGTAACCGGTGCCAATAAATCCTGTTCGGTTATTAAAATTCTAAACGATTTTTAACGGGAAACTTTAAAAGGAAGATACAAGCATTGACTGATTATTTTGTAAAATTATTTGATAATCTCGCTCCCCCAAATTCATGTAATTTAGTTCCTCCAAGAGTTCATCAGGTCAACATTCGAACACTCCCAAACAACGTTGACGTCATTATCCCTTCTTCTCATACAAACCTTTACACAAAATCCTTTCTTCTGTAGACTGTTGAAGATTGAAAAATATACCTCCTCGAATGAAATATGCCTCTTTGTTAAATCATTTCAAATGTCTTTTAAAGTGATGAACGTAAGTTTAAAACACTATTACACAGGTGAAAAACATTCACAAAAACTTCACTCAAGACGTAGATACTGATGTAATTCATTCATGCAGAGTTTCTTGACTCTAACGTATGTACTTCTTGCATTTCCTTTTAAATTGTTGTAAATACAATGAAATAAGAAATAGTGCTATCCACACGAGAAAACACAATCGCTGTTAAGGACAATGACATTCGCTGTGACGAAAACAAACTGGGAACCTTAAATGGATGCATAAATTAATATCAAATTATCGCATCTTGATATTTTCCATTGCTCACCATAACCCTTTACCAATATCTTTGTCGATCCGGGGATATTGTTTTGTCACGTCTGTCTGTCTGTTTGTCTGCTTGTCCGTTGTCAATTTTAACCATGGCCATAACTTTTGAACCGTGATGGATAGAGACTTCATATTTCACATGCGTACTAAGCTAATGAGGCACTTTCAAATGACACTAAGATCGATGACCTTTTGACCTTGACAATGACCTTCACGCTAAAAATAACTTTTTGGACTTCGTTGCCACTGGGGGCATTAATGTTTCACAAACACAGCTTGTTTTTACCTGTTAAATACCTTACCATGCTCTTGTTCATAGTCAGTACTGATAGTTACATATTCTTATTACTTGTGTGCTACATCCCGACCTGTTTGCTTCGTCCGTGGTCAGATTGATGACGTAGCTCTTTCGCTAAGGTACTTGATTAGCGACCAAGAGGTTACGGGGCAGAGTCCCGCTGGTGATTCGTAGACGTCCTGTCTTTCACATGAGAGAAAAGAAAAACAAAAGAGGTCCCATGTCACCGTAAATGTTACAGGTTAAAGATTCCTCAATGCTTTGGGCCGGGGGGGGGGAGTGTTCCGTTGCATAGGTCTTATTCTCTGCAATGCATCAGACAGATGCCGTTGCCATATAAGTACAGCAAGTTTGGTTTCACAAGAGTAAAGTAACCCAACCCCCCCCCCCCCCCAAAAAAAATTATTTACTTAAATTCAAACTAGAGCATCTCTATTTTGCTTTCCCACCATTTATCATAAGTTTGGCTTATGCATGTATAGCTATTTATAGTAGTAATACTGTGTATTGCGGATCCTACTTACATGCTTTTGTCAAAGTTTATCAACTATGTTTTTGAGGAAACAAATACTGTTCGAACAAGATCAATTAAAACTGTTCTGATATCCTCGCTTTCTGTTTCTTTAAAACCACACTATGATTATTTTGGTGGCACCCTGTGCTAAGTGGTGAAGGTCACATGAATAGTCGGAGTAAATCAGAGACTTATGGCAGACTCACCTGTGGACCATCCCACGGGCCCAAACTAGTCATCGAGCGTATACTTAACAAGAAACACCTTCAGTTGTCACGTACCAAGTGACCCTGATTCAAGTCACGTAAGCGTTTTCGCTTCTCTAAATCACAATCAGGAGAAAGACGTCCCAGACTTCTGAGTGGATGTTTTTGCTAGGTACATTAATTTAGTGATTGAAATGCTATCTAATGACTATCTGTTGACAAACAATAATATTACAATTTAGTTAATGGAATAGTATTTTGTATATCAGGTGTTAAAGTATTTTCAGAAGGTACTTTTCATGCAGACTGATGTTAAGTTCAAACAAGGCAAAGTTTGGTACGTAAATCTGCAGAGGGCCTTGGTTTTTCAACCTGGCCAAATATTGTTGTATGATAAAGAAAACACTATCTGCTATAAGAGTTGCACAGTTAGTACTAATAGAAATGTCATGTTCTAATTTTTGAATTTACTTTGTGGGGCGGGGGTGGTAAGGGTCGAATTCCGACCTTGTGTAAAGAAAACTTTTGACCAATTGCTACACTGAGTACACCACTGATGTTTATGACAGAGTAAAAACGCACAAATTGTTACCAGTCATGATTCCTGGGATAAAAAAACACCTTTTATCTCTCAAAGGGTGGTACAATGTATAATAAATCAACCATATAAAATCGTTGATCCCTGACCATAACTAATGCATGCAAGTCAAGACATGATCACTGACCTTGATTTATCAACCCAATAAAGTAGCCACTGGCCAGGACATTGTCCAAAAGGTCAATCACAGGTCCGATGGATATTAGCCAAAATTTAAATAGAACGCATTATGTTAAACGTCCTATTATTCAATGAAGTGAAAATTGCTTGTCTACCGTAACAAAACAAGCCCTGCCAAAAACATCTTTTTTCAAAAAGAGATTTAAAATTTGAACTTTGAAGTAGTATCAGAGCCCGGATGTGGAAATACTTTGTAACAATGATATCATTATTATTGACATTGAATTGGGATATACGAGAGTGGAGAGTTGCTGCAGGGGATTTCGATATACCAGAGGGGTCATTGCTCTTGTTTATTAGTCAGACCTTTATATGCCTATACCAGACAATAAAAACACCTCATTCCTATCTATATCTATATCTACAAATGTCTGTTTACCAACAAACAAAATAAATTGCCAAGTCTAAATTGACACATTCAACTTAAAATGGAGGAAAAGAATTCGTTATCAAAATAAAACTACTTTCGACAATTCATTTTCATTTGATCGTTTTTGCCGAATGCTATTGTTTGTGTTTTGGCTAGACTGGAGTTACTGCTCTTACTTACTATCGATGCGCGAAGATAGATCTAAACAGACATTGCCAGTCTAGTGTTTGGGCTTGCAATACAGGCGACCTGAGTTTGATTCCAAGGTTGAACCATGATTCTAAAGAGGTCAGTTAGCACCTGCCTTCATGTCATGACATGAATGAATTAACTATCAGAAACGACGTTAAATTCCCCAATCCACCAACCCATCGAATGGTATAGAATTTCGAATACTTTCTGCTGCACTTAGATCCAGTTATGTATTTTACAAAGCAGGACTCCGAAAGGGTTTCAAAGAAAGCTATTCATACAATCTGTCTTTTCTAAGTTTGGGTTGTCCATCTTAAAAGTTTTTCTTGGAAACGATGTTTTGTGTCCAAGAAAGGAGGGGCAGATATCAATCCGAGATTCCCGGACAACAAGGAAGATATTTACGAAAACCTTAAATCAAAAAACAGCATAAATCGACTGAAAGAAATTTCAGAATTAAAATGTCATGAGTCGAAAAAAGGAAATTTGATAATTTGATTTACACGCTCTCTCTCTCTCTCTCTCTCTCTCTCTCTCTCTCTCTCTCTCTCTCTCATATAAGAGGGGTTGGGTTTTGACACTTCAGATACTTTTCCTATGAGTATGACGAAAGGACTTGATTCTTCTTCATTATTCAACTCATTTGAAACATACGATTTCACGAAACTATGTAACGTCATAAATAAATAAATCAATTATACAACAAACGTGTTCCGTGAATATTAAATCAATGAATGAAAAAATAATATAATGCAAATGCTCCGTGAATGCACTAGGCGTTTATCTAACCATGTAAAGGGCCACATTATCGAGTATTTACCAGCAAGAAAAGACGTGAATCAAGTAGGAAATACAAGATTTGGCTTCAAACTGAACTGCTGGAGAGAATCATACTGATGGCATTTGCTGCAGTTACATGGCATTGATCTAAAATTCATGATGTTTCTTGTGTAATGCTAAATCACCGAGAGACAAACTATAAATAGATTACAGAGCCTCCTTCTGGGGAAGTTTTACAAAATACCGAAACCACTATGGTCTGCAAATCTCATCCTGTGAACCCGAGGAGGTTCCACAAGGTCCATGAGTCTCGTCTCGTCACGTTCGATAGGGTCCGTACGTCTCGTAATGTGACTCCAGGGAGAATCGACAAGGTCCGTGAGTCTCATCATTGACCCCGAGGGGATTGGACAAGGTCCGTAAGTCTCATCACATGACACCGAGGAGATACGGTGGGTTCCACAAGTCTCGTCATGTGACTCCGAGGAGATTCGACAAGATCCTTGAGTTTCGCCATGTGACTTCAAGTAAATATTATGACACTCATAAAATAACAACAAACTGATAAACATTATGTCTTATTTCAATTCAAACGAGGAAAAAGATGTACGGTATCAACGTACCAATTGACCCTGACAGGAGTCATGTAAACGTTTTGGCTACCCTAAGTCTTCCTTGAAAGATCACAGGCTTCTGAAGAGATATATATGTCAGGTACATGTCTCTGATTGAAATGCTATTAATGGACTATATTGCAACAAGTGACAATTTTACAATTTAGTTAATGGATCAGCATTTTTCATATCAAATATTTTAGCAAGCACATTTTATGCGGACTAAGCTTAAGTTCAAATAAGGCATTTTGAAAATGAAAAGCAATGGTGAAGTATAATTGGTTCCTTTTTTATTATTATTATTATCATTATTTTTATTCATTTATTGATATTTATATTTATTTATTTTTATTTATTCATTTTTTTTTACTTTAACGGGGAATTTCTCTTCTTATAGAAATTTAAGAGGAACTTCGAATGACATTCTTTATTTCTTTATCATAAAAAATCTTAAATTCATGAACACGTAGCTATATGGATAAGTAATTGCTACTTTGATAGCATAAGCCAACGACTCTGTACGCATTTAGTTTTGACTGATACCGTTATGGTTTGCTGCACGAGAAAGATAACATGACTCAGTGTTGCTAAACAATTCAAGACGTTCAACATTGTAAATTCCATTGAATTTCGTAACAAAGACATACTATTTCACTTCATTATAAGTTGCCACCCGTCTGTCCTTTTGTACATGATGATAAATCCCGGGTTCGGTGATCGAACAAATTTTCCACAAGTAGTAGACTGGCAATGCCTGTCCTAGACTGGAGTTACCTGCTCTTGCTTGCTATCGCTGCGTAGATATTTTAAGATCTAGACAGGCGTTGCCAGTCTATGCCTGTCCAGCATTCGGAAAAACCTCGCCCTTTACTCGTACATACTTTACGCAGGAAAAGGTCGAGGATGTCCGAATGGCGCAGCTATAGCAAGCAAGAGCAGGTAACTCCAGTCTATTTCCTGCGTAAAGTATGTATGAGTAAAGGGCGAGATTTTTCCGAATGGATAAATGACAAGACGATGGCATTTCGCATATAGACTGGAGTTACCTGTCTTTCTTGCTATCGCTGTGCGTTGATAATTTAAGATATAGACAGTCATTGACAGTCTATTTTGCATATAATTTTCTATTATATACATAAAATGTTGACACGGTTCATCGATTTCAATAGACTGGCCAAAGAAGCAGAATACTAGTGGTACGTTCTTGATGATAACATTTCCCATACAACCTGAAAACATGATAACAAACACGAAAGAGGGCTCTTATTACAAACGTTTATATGAGAAGTCCTTGAGAAGGCCCGTATAGATCGGATTCCTCCGCCTTTATATAAAATCATGAAATATTAGGATCAACTAGACGAAAAGAAAATGATCTGGGCATGTTTAATCAAAGTTCACCTTACACCCACAGGGAATCAACTCGTTTGAACATCTGTGAGTAAATGACCGAGTTATCACACAGGGCGATGAGAACGTGACGTGACGTGGCGGACATGTTAGCCAGTTGGTTATATGTATGAATAAGGTCCTAAATTACATGCAAAGACGACAAAATATATTGAAGCCAAAAGAAAATAAAAGCCTAGTTATCGATTTGAAGGTGATAAAAAATAAATAACTAAACTTCCAAGGGTTAATAACTGACATGTAAACGAACTACACCCGAGAGCAACACGACACCCTGTCTCAAAATCAAACAGCCAAAATAACTGAAAGACAACTTTTTCTCAAACCTCAATCCGATATGGACGACAGACTTGCACGACAACTCTTCTCATTCTCGAAGCTTAACAAACCTAAAACGGAAGAAGAATTGCATTGAAATTTGTTTCAATTTCAATCTCTAAAGAAACCTTTATGAACAACAAATTTGCAAGACATCCCTGACTTAATGTTGAACCTTGACGGAACAGTTCATACAAACGAACTGCATGGTGCTCCTGTCCTAATTCTTAAAAGAGTCTATAAGGGAAACAGAACTACAGGACACCCCTGTCTCAATCTCAATACCTGAAGGAACCAATAAGGAGAACAAAACTACAGGATGCCCCTGTCTCAATCTCAATACCTGAAGGAACCGATAAGGATAACAACTACAGGACGCCCCTGTCTCAGTGTCAATACCTGAAGGAACCGATAAGGATAACAGAACTACAGGACACCCCTGTCTCAGTCTCAATACCTGAAGGAACCGATAAGGATAACAGTACTACAGGACACCCCTGTCTCAATCTCAATATATGAAGGAACCAATAAGGACAACAGATCTGCACGATGCCCCTCTCTTAATCTCGATACCTGAAGGAACCAATGAGGACAACAGATCTGCACGATGCCCCAATCTCAGTCTCAATACCTGAAGAAACCAATAAGGACAAAAGAACTGTACAACATTTCTCTCTCATTCACAAAACATTTACGAGCAGAGGAACGGCATGATAACTTTTCTCAATTTCAATCATGGACTAAACTTGTACGGGAAACAAAACTCACGGTGCCTCTGCCTCAATCCTTGAAGGAATTTATACTAAAATACTGCACGACGCCCTTGCCTCAGTCTTAAGTTACAGACATGAAAAAAGAAAGAAAGAAAGAAAAAAGGAAAGAAAAAGAAAGAAAGAAAGAAAAAACTCCACGATGCGCCTGTCGAAATCCGTTACTTTGGGGATCAAGGTAAAGAGCTTAAAACAAAGGACTAATATCTTTTCCACCGTCAGACAAGAACCACTGTAGCCAACGTGTGAAGCGAGTACATGCAAAAAGTAAACCGACGGACGGATTTGCATTCTGTCGTATGAATTCGACTAGCTTCGACAAAAGATGAACATATGAATGACTCACTGGTTGGTTGGTTGATTGGTGTTTTACGTCGCTTTCAACAATATTTCAGTTATATTGCGACATGGAAGCAGGAGGTTACCAACCTCTTAAACATAGTGGCGCAACCCGGGAATCGAACCCGGATCGTCGGCGCCGCAAGCCAAGCGCTTAACCACTACACCAAGCCTGCCCCCTGACTCACTGGTATCATGCCTCCATATCAAATGCAGTCCATCATTTTGATAATCACACCTTACCATGTTTTCGAATTTCATCACGCGGTTTATTTTTGGGATCTTATCTCATAATTGTCTGGTGATTCCTCTACACTGACGGCAATAGCTGCATGCCGAAAATCATTTTATGAATTCGGGATCGACATGCAATTATTACATCAAAATTAATTATTATAGAGAGTCATCAATTTGAACACCTCAGGGTTTCAATTTCGCTTTCGAAAATAGTTTAGTTACTATTACCAAGTAATAAGTTACGAGATCTTAGTCGATATATGTGTAAAACCTGTGATTTTGCTTTTTCTTTGAAAACTCCAAGTATATGAGGCTCGAATTTTATCTTGCGACTAAGTAAAGGACACACGTCATATCCTGTACATGTCCTATATACCTTTATCTGCCTTTATGTACGGTACTTTGTAGAAAATCACAGAACCTGCAGCAGCAGCAACAAACAAACAAACGAATATACATAACAAAGAAAAATAAAAACTTGATTTATTTACAAATAAGTTGAAATTTGTGGTTTTATATTTTAAATACCTGTATTTAATTCAAAATTAAATAATGAATTTATATTTAACTCTATGTTTTCTTTTATTAACGCTTGATGCAGTTAAAGGAAAGAAATTTTATAATATAGAAAAGTAACACATGATTTATAATTTAAAAAAAAAATCTTGTTCATATCTACCTCGTATGCCGCACGTAGCCATGGTAACGAATCTGACGAATCTATGTAAAGAATTTGATGCCAAAATACTTATTCTATATATCTCGTTTATATCAATGCCTATCAAGTAACCAATTATCACAGCGTCTTGTTGGCTTGATTGATTATTGATGGTCGAAGAGTATGTACAGTTTATGCTTGCCATTTACATGTGAGAAGGTAAATAGTACAGAGTTGCCCAAAAGAGTATACACTTTTTGCTGTTGTATTATTCTATATGTACTTAAAGGTTTTACCGCGCTTTCAGTCATATCGAAGCAAGAGATGACCAACTAAAAAAGGCGCAATCCACAAAATAAATAAATAAATAAATAATAATAATAATAATAATAATAATAATACACCGTACAGAATCGCCTGTATCACAAGTCAATTTAACCATTACACCATGTATAACCCTCTTGTATTAGTGGCGGACAGTGAAAGGAAATCACCGGGAACAGCTTTCGTACTTGTCCCGATGGTGTTTGACAAAGGTGAAAGGTTACATTGATATGCAATTGAGCGTTTGAGTCCATTCGATTCCCGAGGCACAAGAGGAGTACGATATAGCGACGATTAATATAATATAACACCCTAGGTGTCTACACATAAATATTACTCAACGACACATAAGACCATAACGTCATATACAAATGGTACAGGGCAGTACAAAAACATAGTCAAAACACATGTATTATATTTTTATCGACTATATACAGCACAGAACAACATATAAGATAAGTACTATTATAGGTGGTGTCATACCACTGTGATATTTACATCCACGTACGATTTTAAAAAGTTATGGACACCTGGAAATTGGTGACGACATCAGGAACCTCGGAAGTGTAAGCTTTTCCTGTCTGGCTAACCGTACCAGCCGTGACTTTTCCAAAAGTAATGACTGCACAGAGTTTTTCCATATTATATTCATGAAATATAATGGTGTATGGAAAATGTCCCAGTTACACATCTTCAGATATGATCTGTGGTTTTACATGTTTATTAACGAATGGAATGTTTCATGTCATGTCCCATTATAAACACTGTGATTCTCTTATATACGATGCTTTCTAGTAAGCATTGTTAGTGATAGAAGGAATTAATGTGCCAGGTTTTATGTAAATGTATTGTAATATTATTATACTGGTCGGCTCCATTAATCATGAAAAATGTACATTTTTGGGTTGGTTGTTTTACTAATTTGGGTTATACATCAGTTCAACAATTTTCAGACATGGAATCGGGAAGTAAATTCTTAAAACATAGGGGCACCATCCGGGTATAAGTTCTACATTAGGTCATGTAAAAAATATGTAATGACTAACAAAGAACAAAATAAATTTATCATATATTATTTCGAGAATAAGACAATTTAATAAGATGAAAACCCTGTGCGCACCTGTTGATCCAGTTTACTTCTTTACTTGTGTGGTCTTTTAACCATGGTGAGAAATGGTCATTTGAGTAGCAGTTACCTTTACACACTTCAAAGTGATATGCAGAAAGTGAGAAATCTCTTACCAAGGGCAGACAATTCACGTTATTGGAATCTCTTAACACGATGTTGGAATGATATAGCACTGTTATCCAACACCACAGATTATTTGCAGGGCAAATAGGAATCATTATACAGATTTAGATCAACATAAGTAAAAGTCCACTTGAATATGTCAGAAGTACTTTTAGTATATTGTTTTCCGTACATGACACAATCACATTAATTAAGTACTATGTCTTCATTCATTATCCTTCTAATTTGTAAACGACTGCATAACAGGTTATTATCTTTAAAAAAATCTAAAAAGTCGTGTACTTTCAATATAGAATTCAGAATAAACAATATCGATAAAAAAGCTATTCTTTTCATTATTTGTCACTCGTTTCTATTATCTATGAGCGTGATAAAGGGATTATTCATCGACGTTCTTCGGAACTGGATTAAAATGCATTTCAATTAGTATTCTAAACCACTGAGTTTAGAATTACAAAAGAAATTTCCATTTTTCCCATTGAAACCATTCATTTTGATTATTTTAACGAAGAGTGAATTATTAATACTATTGCACTTGCTCAACTCCATCTGAACTACCAGTTACACCAGAAATATCACTTTTAGAAAACTGTAAGGCTAATTGAAAATACACCCGATGCTACATATCACAAACGTGGTATACAGATTGAGGTGACAATACAATGTGTAGTCCTAAAGATCAGTTATAAAAGGTTTTCCGCAGATAAATCTATATCAAATGGGAAGGACAAAATATTGTAGCGACTTCTCCCTTGAGGAATCTGCATAATACACGATAAAATGATTTTGTTTACGAGCGTGATCATAGAGAATAATGGTCTTTTTTCGTGTGTTTGCCTGCTATTGGCATTCATTACGGACATGGCTAGCCAAGCAGGAGATGCTTACAGCACATTCACGAAGCACTATTCACTTCCGTATTGTTCGCTGTGCTGTTGAGATAATTTGTACCTATTTATCTCATGTGTGCAATAATGAAGTTTTACTGTAACTTGTACGATTTGAGCAGGCATAGCAGGTAATATTCGTCAACAGGGGACCCTTATTATCCCCGGGCACATGATACCATTGCTGATTTCCAAAAATCCACCTGCCCTTATTTTCCGCTCCCCAAGCACATGTTCTCACTTGCAATTTCCCGCCCCGGGCACATGGTCTAAATGCTGGTTTTCCATAACCTACCGACATTTACTCCCCGTGCTCAAAGCTCCCGATTGCCCGCTAAACCTTTATCCTCCAGTCCTGGTTTCCTTTCTGATTTCTGTAGATCCGCAAAACCTTTATTCCTCGGGCACATGGTCTCACTGCTGATTTCCGGAGACTCGCCATACCTTTATTCCCCGGATACGTGGTCTCCCTGTTGATTTCTGGAGGTCCGCGGACCCTTTATCCCCCGGGCACGTTTTCCCAGCTGATTTCCGAGAGCCCACGGACCTTTTATCCCCCGGTCACATGATCTCCCTACTGATATTGGAGATCCGCCAAACCTTTATTTCCCGGTTACATGGTATCCCTTCTGATTTGCGGAGATCCCCCTAACCTTTATCCCCGGTCACTTGATCTCTCTTCTGATTTCCGGAGGCCCGCCAACCCTTTATCACCCGGTCACATGGTCTCCCTTCTGATTTCCGGAGGCCCGCCAACCATTTATCACCCGGTCACATGGTCTCCCTACTGATTTCCGGAGGCCCGCCAACCTTAACCCCCGGGCACATAATCACACTACTGGTTTTCCGAGGGCCGCCTAATAGAAAGCTGTGAGTGACACAATGCCATAGTATCGATTACTTCCCGTATTTCCATAATAAAATAAAACTTCATAAACTTTAAATAATATTATGTAAAAATCAATCTCAGTGGACCGGGATCAAAATTGACAGCAACACTACTTGTAGAAATTTTACTACGAGGATGAGCAATTTTGTCTCTCGAGAACAATGATTATCAAAATTTTATGTTCAATAGTGATACCACTGTAGCATATGTGCGGCTGACTATGGTTGATTACAACATGCCCTGCCACCTCTTGACACGAACTGATACAGCCGTAAACAAGCCACTAGCCTTCGTTTGCATATTTCCCCCTTCTATTCAGCATATGTATTGCCATTCTTCGTTCTCCATGCATCATTAAACATCCACCTACATGTCAAACATTTCATTCTGTTTCATTACAGATACATTTGAAGTTTTCAGTTCTTGTTTTGGAGGTTTTCCTTTCCCCTTATTATTATTATTTTTTTTAGTTATTTGTGTTCTGGTGGTTTTTTTTGGGGGGGGGGGGGAGGGTGGGGGTGGTGGTGTTTTGGGTTTTTTTTTTCTCGAAAATATTCACTTATACATTCACCCTGGTTTTCAAATCATGGACATGTCATTGTGCTATGACACGTTTTGCACTGCATAATAATATGTTGTATGCAAACGCTTATTCATTTCGAACTAATTTAACTCGAATTGTGTGGAATGAATATAAATAAAGGAGACCTATAGGGTATCAAAGAAGCAATTATTTTCCATAAGGATACATATTAATGAATTGAGAAGTTCTATCAAAAAGAGTCTCGTATGAAGCTTCCTTTATATTTCAATAAAAAGAGAGGTCACCCAAATAAAATAAATACGCCAAAAACTTTACCTCATCGTGATTTTTCATTTTAAAAATTTGCCCATTCGGACATCCTCGATCTTTTCCTGCGTGGGCGAGGTTGTTCCGAATGAAAATTTGCTTTGTCTGAATTTACTCTCATTCTGCAGAAATCTGCTTGCTGAAAATATCTTAACCCTTTATATGAAAAATACTGACCAATTAAATAAATTTCAATATTGTTACTGGTCAACAGATAGACTATAAATAGCATTTCAATAAAAAAAAATGTACCTGGCATATATATCCACTCAGAAGCCTGGAATTTTCCATCCCAAGCAGGGTCTAGGGTCGTCAAAACGCCAAATCTTATTAAAACGCGACTTGTAATCCGTTCCTCTACGACACACGGAGAGTATCGTAGAGGCACGGGGTACAAGTCGCGTTTTAATAAGATTGGTCAAAACACACATAGCCAAACGCTTACATGACTCCCATCAGGGTCAACTGGTACATTTACCATACACTGGGAACAGGAGATCCCAGATCTGAAAAAGTTTCAGAATCCATCTCGGACAAACTAGGAAGGAGGGTGAGATAAGAGTTAACAAACTTCAAACGTCACACAGATATACCATTACATGACAGATCACGCTACTCCCTTGTGTGGGATTGATATACATGTATTGTCAATTAGTAACGTTTACACGTTATCGGTTTAGACATTTGCAATAATTATAATGATATTGAAAACAGAAATAGCACGTTTAAAAAAGTGTATTAATTGTGCTAAAGAATTATAAATCAATTTTATATATACATATATGAATAAAGGAAACAATGGTTTGTTTTGTTTATTTGATTGTTTTGTGTCAGGCTATGATTATTTCAGTTCCGTAGTAAAGCCATCTGTCAGATACACGACAACAGTAATCCCCTCTAAATCCGCCACTGTACCCTACCCGATTCATTGCTATTCTAACGTTCTCAGTTGTCGGGCCGGGGCTACAAGACCTCCCCGTTCAATTAAAGACCTTTTTCGACACATTATCGAAGAAGTTTTTTTAACACTTATGATTGTTTCCTTTTTTCTTTGATTTCTTCTTATTTTTCTTCAGAAAAATTTAAAAGATAAAATAGATGCCCGACACATTTTTTTGCATCGTTAAACTAAAAATATTTGAAAATAATAATAAATAAATGTATAGACCTCGGAAAAAAGACATCAATTTTGTAGCATGAATTGCTTTGTATACATCTTTTTACAATATATATTGTATTCTATTATTCTACCGCATTGCACTGGGGGAAATGGTTTAAAGGCATTAGTATAGAACATTATTTTCGATCATTAGTTATTCATACCCAAACCTCGTTTAAGGTATAAAGAGAATGGACTTTTCTAGTTATCTACAATAATTTCTGATGTCTATCCTGTTAAATCGACACGGATGTTTTATGCTAGGATCTCATATACTGAACGATAAAAGAGAACAGGAAAAAATATCACTTAAAAAGATGAGAATCAATTTTCAGGTAATTACCTGAAGTCTACACGGTACAGATTCAGATAAGGTAATCTATACATATCTAACCGTTTTATAACGTTTACAGTGTCCTCGGGAGCCAAACCAATGCATTGCTTCGTAAGAGTGTTCGTCTCGCGTGGCATGTAATTCGTGTTTGATACCCGGGTTGCGCCTGTGCCTATGAGAGATTTATTGATTATTGTTTTACTTCACTGCACGACTATTTCACTTATATAGTGACAGCGCTGCCTGATGCACTGCATTGTCATTTATGCCTCTGCTACGGACCCTCCCGAAGCAGTGATGGATCTTTTACGTGCCACGCATACCGTGACAGGGGACCTCGGTTTTTACTGTGTCACTTGAACGACAGAACACCGATGTGCGCACGGCAGGAGTCGAACCCGGAACCTCTCCGTCACAAGCCAGGCACCTCATCCACTGAGCCACAATGGTTTGCGTTTGAGAGGTCGAGGAGCTTTTGCTTCTATGTCGCAATATGACTTACCATTGTTCACAGCCGAGTAAAACTGTGAAACCAAAACAAAAAGTACACATCAACCAAACAATCAAAACCAAACGGTTCTATGGTTTTCATTATATTGTTGTATCCACAAGTAAAGCAATGAAGTAAATTGTAACGATACCAAACTATCATCTATAACAAAATCGTGCGGGTTAATGCACAATTTGGAAAAAGAGGCTATAACGGATGGCAGAACTATAACAAGGGCCAGCGCCATAGGTCATAAGTCATAATTTTATATTCTTCTGTTAAACAATGAATAAATAACTGGGATTTGGATTTTAATTACTTTTATTCTACCGATGAACAGAATTAAACCAGTCTGCTTGACAATTTATTTGTACAATTGATAATTTTCTCATTTTATGGCACCGGACCCAGTTAACACTAATGGATCTATACGATCAGGTGTTATTGAGGAGTAAATTTCTGACGATAGGTCACACCTGTGTGTCTATAGGATCAAGTGTCACGGGGGAGTAGGTGCCTTTTCACGATAGGTCACACCTGTGGGTCTATAGCATCAATTGTCATGGAGGAGTAGGTTTCTTCTGGCGATAGGTCACACCTGTGGGTCTATAGGATCAGGTGTCATGGAGGAGTAGGTTTCTTCTGATGATAGGTCACACCTGTGGGTCTATAGGATCAGGTGTCATGGAGGAAAAGGTGTCTTCTGACAATAGGTCACACCTGTGGATCTATAGGATCAGTTGTCTTCTAACGATAAGTCACACCCGTGGGTCTTTAGGATCAGGTGTCATAGAGGAGTAGGTGATTTCTGACAATAGGTCACACCTCTGGGTCTATAAAATCAGGTGCCATGGTTAAGTAGGTTTCTTCTGACGACAGATCACACCTGTTGGTCTTAAGGATCAGGTGTCATGGCGGAGTAGGTGTCTTCTGACAATAGGTCACAACTATGGGTCTGTATGATCAGGTGTCATGGAGGACTATACTTCTGATGACAGGCCACACTTATGGAACTATAAGATCAGGAGTCATGGAAGAGTAAACTTCTGGCGATAGCTCAAACCTATTGGTCTTAAGGATGAGGTGTTACGGTGGAGTAAGCCTCTCCTGACGACAGGTCACACCTGTGAACTTACAGAATCACGCGTTCTGGAAATGTAAATTTCTCCTGACAAAGAAACTTCTCCCGACAAGTAAACTTTCCCTGACGACCGGCAAATTGAATTCATAAGTCATTCTATCATGGTTTAATTTCCCAAATTACAAATATGTCATGGGGCACATACATAGATGAAATACTGAAATATTCTTTACTATTTTCTCAATCTAGGCAATAATCATAGTAAAAGAATCACAGAGAGAGAGAGAGAGGGGGGGGGGTTAAAACGGGTATAGAAGTGTAGGAAACGGAAAGTTTGTTTTCGGTTACAAGCTTACAAGGTAACATGTCTCGCTGACCAGAAAATTATCATACTATAGAATTCTACTTGAAATTCGTCTGAATATTGGTTTCCCAAAAGCAACCCACACTACAGCACTTACGGGCGAAGGATAAGGAGAGCAAGTGTGTGTGTGTGTGTGGCGGGGGGGGGGGGTCGGGGTGGTATTTGGGTGGGGTGTAAAAGGGGGGACACACACGTCTACCTCTTACGCAGTTTATTTATATATAAGAGAACTGTTGCAATTTTATTTTGTGAAGCCTTTTCTTTTCGTTTTAATGGAGACTTACAGATTCAGTCCCTCCTCTTTCTCAGAATAAGTCACGCCACTGGCATTATAATCCTTCGAGCTGGAAACCCCCACCATTAACGTGGAAATCCTAACTGCGAGTACAATCTTTCGAGCAGAACTGTACATGCCGCAGTATGTGTCTACATGCCTATAATAACAGAGCATTGAACTCTGGATGACCATTGCCCGGGTTCACCAGAGTTTAAGGCTGAAGATAGCATGTGTTTAAACAGCATGACTGAATGCAGTGTAGACCTAGGTTCGGCCAGAATTTATAATAAGCTACATTAGACGCGATTTAAACGGCCAGCGGGTCAACAAAACATGCAATCAATATCTGATCTGTGCGGGTATTACTCCGACAACGTTCTGAATATCAAGCAAGGAATGATGAATTCATATCGTTAAATTACATAATCCTGAGAATTTACATAGTGTATTAATTCTTGTAGGTATGCATTTAAAGAACGACGACTGATCTTTGCGTATTTTCTGTTTGATTATTTCCCACCAAAACCAATTTATTGTTTATGGTATTTTGTTGAAATGAAATATCCCTTTAACTAGTGCGTAGATATCTGATTTCAGGTTTATACATTGGTTTAATTTTTCTAAGTTCAAGGTCTGGCTGTCATCGATGAGGAAGAATAAGCCGGAAGTTAAAATAAGATTAAAATATGAAATTGTCACAACATTTGAGCGCATTTTCAGCAAAAGAAAATTTAAACGAAAAAAAGACACTATCACACTATAGATCTATACACTAATGTAATGAAATTATTCTGTGAAAAATGACATATGAGGAACAACTCTATATTTCTAACACCGTTCATCACATTTAAAAACTGAAATATATTTTTCCGTTTCGCGGATGCTTCTGGAAAATGCTTCCAAACTATTCGTTTTTTTCAGTATGATTATATCCGTAGCAGGTTATCATAGATTCATGCAATATACATTATTTTGTTTGCTTTTTGAGAGGTCCCCCTCCATTGTCTTTTTTCTGAAACCTGAAACGGGACTGACATTTACGTGTTGTGTTGCGAGTATATTTAATATACAAATAACATATGCTGTCATTTTCTTTGCCCTTAAGGTTTTTGAGAGTACAAGTAGCCTTGTCCTTAATTCATCATGAGATTTCAATAAGCGTTTATTTCATTTCGATAAATTCCAATACGCATCAGTGAAATTTGAAAAGAATTTGCCGCAGTACATGAAACATATTTTTAAATAACAAAACTCACACCAATACAAATGCCCTTCCAATATATTTTATCTCGGAAAGAATTGAAGCCGGTGTGGCCTAGTGGATAAGGTGCTCGGCTCGTGATCGAGAGGTCGCGGGTTCGACTCCCGCCCGGGGCACACCGGTGTTCTGTCTTTCGGATGAGACAGTAAAAACCGAGGTCCCGTGTCACGGTAGGCGTGGCACGTAAAAGATCCCTCACTGCTTCGGGTGGGTCCGTTGCAAAGGTCTAAATTTGTATGCAATGCATCAGGCAGATGCCGTCACCATATACGTAAAATAATCGTGGAGTGACGTAAAACAATAATCAAACAAACAAACAAACGGAAAGAATTGTCAATGATAATGCCACAAAGTTAAACAACATATCTTTTCCGGTCTCGCATATGATATTTCTTGAAAATGCATACTAAGCATTATTTTGTCTCTTCATTGTTTTACACGGAATGTTTCATGTTTATAGTGGCGGTACCTGTCTGGTGCTTATATTTTCACCTCTGTAAAGTGGAAACGGATCTTAAGCGTCCCAACGTATACTGTGACACGGATCCTCGGATTATACCGTCTCATAGGAAGAAAAAGTCCGAGAGGCAGATGATATAAACCGTTCAGAAATCCGGATAGACTATTCGAGTCAATGTCGTGTCGAATGAGAATAAATAAGTTTCGATGCCCCAGGGCCAACCCGCCTAAATCAATCATATTAAATGCTTAAGCAATTTCTTTGTGTATCTGTTTAGGTAATTCCATATTCCCGCTGATTGATTGGTTCTTAATTTACGTCACTTTACGATTTTTTTCACGTAATGGGAGTGGCGTATCCAGGATTTCTGAAAAACGGTGGGGGGGGGGACATGAGAAAGTCAAGAATTATTTTAATTCTCAACCATTTTGGCTCCAAAGCAGAGAGGGATCTCTTACGTGCCATGCCTTCCGTGAATATGGGACTTCGGGTTTTACCGTCTTATCCCAAAGACAGAACACCGGTGTGTCCACGACGAGAGTCGGAACCCGGTACCTCTTGTTCACGAGTCGAGCACCTCATTCACTAAGCCACATCATTTCTCCGATGTGATTAGTAGTTAATATAAGGCTTTCATATTTGTAAATTCACCAAAAAGCTTGCTGAAATGTACTTCTTTCTTTACACGTGTTTGCTCCATTCTTGGACATGTGTTCCCTCTTTCGAAGTTTCTTGTTACACAGTGAGTGTTCATAGATTTATATACCGCAAAATCAAATTACATTTACATGTTTTACTGTTTTCCAGAAATATTGTCAAAGCTTGTCCTTTTTGTTCGCACCGTGGTTATTGTAAGTGGGGAAGTAGGGCCCATGGATGAGTTAGCCACACTTCTCCACTGTTGGTCGATATAAATCGTCTTATCTCGGCACTGTCAAGTCGGCACCGTCATTGCATTGTAATAAAATATTTTGTGACGTCATCGGTATATCTTTTCTTATTTTGTTATTTCTGTTTTAAATCCTGGGGAAGAATTTGTCATGTGACTAAGTCTGATTACATCCTTTCCGATTTTAACGAAATAATTTCATGTTTTATATGGTAAATTATCATAAGAGCTATTATCACTTATGCAAAATATACCGGTTTGAGTGTGGGTTACACACATGTGAAAAACTGCATAAGCACAGATGAAAACTTACACAAATATACTATAACAATATCGTTCGTGAACTTCTCTCATCCAGTTGCTGAAATATTGAGCTTGCAAATTTCGAGATAAAAATGGATATGGTGTTAAAAGGGATCGTATGATTTATTTAATGTTGAACGTCACTCTAGAAATATTTCACCTTTCAGGCTGCAGCAAGTGTTGATAAAGTATACCTCAGTATCCAAATAAATCTACCGACATTTAGCACGTACCTAAACAGATCTTCCTGCTGTCTGGACCGGGAATCGATCTCAGATCGCTTAGCTTTATTAAACTCAACAATCGGAGCTTTTTTTTATCTTTCACCATATACATTTAATTATGCTTTACAAGTTAGGAAATCAGCACTACACCGATATTATCTCCCTCCAAAATCAAATTAAAGCAAAATAAAAATAATGAATGAGGAATACATAAATGAATAAATAAATAAATAAATAAATAAATAAATAAATAAAAATAAATAAATAAATAAATCATAATTACCTATAAATACCTATGATGTCTTACGTTGACTGACCATGTGCTAACATAATGATATTTTGTTTTACATGTGGTGTTTGTAAGAAATGTGAGTAAACAAGTCTGGAGAATGTAGAATATGCTGTCTGGGGCCGGTGTTACAAAACAACCTCGTGAAGATCTTATGCGAAAAAATATGCATACAAAATTACATAAATGATGGTGCTATTTATCTGTAGTACTAAATCCACGGTAACACTTGTAATGTATCAATCCGCTGAAGGACAAAGACAGTGCAATAAAGATATTGTAATTTGTAAAATTTGTATTCACGTTACCCATAAAAGAAAAAAAAATCTTGTCAGTTGGTACCAGCATTACATCTGGCGAATGCGATTCTGAGTCTGGTTCCATTTCCAATCCCTTACTTTGGGAAGGTTGGATACCACTTACTAATATTTCAAAATATGGTAAAATGGTAGGAATGACGAGTTTTCTTAAAGTAAAACGTCATATTGAAAACTCATAATAATTGAGTCATAATAGTTAGCAAGTGTTAGATTTTGTATCTGTCAGATCTGAAGCATCTTGAAGCTTAAGTTTGTTTTTATATTGCTTTCTTGAATTGAATGCTCGGCACCTGTATGGTAATTTGCGTCACAAGATTCTTCTCCCATGGGAATCATTAACAGGGATAAAGGCAACCTTTTTCTCTTTTATGTTTATTTTTCTACCCTTAGCTTTAATATGAAGAAATGTTCCTTTCAAAACTAAAACTAAGCTTTCATTGTCCTCATTTTTGTTGCATGATAATTGTACATCCATCTTTTATTTAAATATAAAGTTTCTTATCATTATCATAAATTCACGATTTCACGTATATATAAAGTATGTATGTATGTATATATATATATATATATATATATATATATATATATATATATATATATATATATGCTTTGATCGTGACTGCATAGTAGATATCAATATGTACTATTACAATGGCACAAATGGATACAATTGAGCATCAGTATAAATTAATGTTTATTTATTACCCGTGTAATACTTATACATATTTCAGGTTATACGGGTTGTAGGCAATGTGTTAACTGTTTCAAAATGAAACAGCCTGTATATTGTATAACAATACAAATAAAATTCAATACTTTACGAAATGCATGATGGAATAAAATTAAATTTTAGAACATACCTTTTGTAGTTTCCACTTCAAATAAAAAATAAAGTTCCAAAACTTAATTAGTTTTCGAAAACTCCACACCGTTCCCCACTCACCAACTATGAGTATATTCTGAATTACGACTACTGTTGTGTCCGGTGAATAAACTTAAGAAACTTTGACCACTTCAAACTATTAAGACCTGAGCGCCCTCTACAACATATTGACCACATAAAAGCATTACTGCTTACTGACCAATCAGATCTCGAGACATGAAAGCGTCAAGGTTTAACCAACATTGTGCAAGAGTGAATACCAGAGGTCCGCACTGAATGTCCCGACTAGGTTCTGCCCTGTACCTTTACAAAGGCCAGTGTGTTGACCAGTGTGGCGCGAATGTAGGGTAAAATGTCGGTCACTTGTGCGCGGGAGAATGTAACATTCAGCACATCATTCGTACAATACCATGTCAAAAAGTATTGTGCAAAGTGGTATGATCATGAATAAAATATTTTTATACGTATATAAAATTCGTTATCATAATAAAGTTTATATAAATAACATTATTTCACTTGAAACATCTTTAAAAAAATCCAAATATTTTTCTTACTTCGTAATTGTCATTCACATTCAAACTACGTAAAACATTTTTCAGTTTATATCATAACTAGTCCCTTGTAACATTCTCATTCACTTCTTTCCTATCCTCTACGCTACATTACCGACCACACCCACTTTTTCCCTCCCCAGCCATTTCTACTTACCGGTAACGTTGACACAACCTGGATTTTGTACTCTTCTGATTTGTTTGGCTAGGGAATGTCGAGCCAACGCAGAGTGAGGGTAATTTAAGGTCACAAGATGGGGTCAATTACTGTAGGGTCAATCGGAGGGCACGTTGTCCGGTGTCTGCCATGGATTTTAAAGGCCAAGCTTGTGTAAAGTGGGGCTAAGGGCAAAACAAATATATAATCAATAAACGAGATCTGCGGTATACAAATGAAGTATCGATAATGTAGAAGAAAAATGGACTGATACCATTTTATTGTATGAACTTGGCGATATCTATCAGACTAGGAAATATATCTCGAAACTGACCGATTAATCTCCCCAGTTATAAGCAAATAAGCGGATTAAAATATCAAATCGGACAGATAAGGTAACAGATCGGGAAGGAAATGGCCTTGATTGTAGTGGGAAGACAGAGAGAGAGAGAGAGAGAGAGAGAGAGAGAGAGAAGGTGGTGGTGACCGAGTGCTTCTAAATATTACTGATGTTTGGAGCTTGACTATGGTATTTAGTTTTTAATGATATTCCACTTTTGAGAGAATTAGGAATAAACTAAACACATTTATATAAGATTTTATCGTCGGATATCGTCCAGGGTTATAAACAGGATTGGGGTGAAGTAAGGTCTTTCTACACTCACACTTCCAAAAGGCATCTAAGGGCGTGGATATTAACCAGTGTATCATGATGCGCTGGCGGACCCAGGGCTGCATCCTGGAAGGGGGTTACGAGGGTCAAAGGGTCTAGGGGGTTTAGGTACAAGAGTGGTCTTCCCCTCCTGTAGGGCGTGGGTTCGAGGGGCCTCCCCGAGAAAATTTTGAAAAAATAAAGCAAACTAGTGCAATCTAGCGCGTATTTATGCCATTTAAACTAATTTCAATCATGTGAAGTATCAGTGACAAGTTATAACCCACATCCTCTAGGTGTACTTCAAGAATGACGAGTTACAACCGAGTGCGACCTCTGAGTGCCAGTACCCAAGGTAAGGCAATTCGATGTTTCCATTGCAGATTGATCACCTATTAACCTAATAAAGCTCTTACTATTCACAGCCAGATGCAGTTGAATTACTAGTTTGATAACGACCGATAACTTTTCATTCATGTCGATAAAGTTGGTTTTTGGAGAGTTTTTTTGTTTTTGGTGTTTTCTTTTCATTTTTTAGGACTGGGAATGGGGGTGGGAGTGGTTCCGAACCTTCCCTCAATCTCCCTAGATCTGCCATTGTTATACATTGTATCATGATAAATCATATTGTATTGCGATACATCATTACATTCGTAACCCATTTTCCTAACAGAATTGTCGTTCGCTTCTGTCTCTCTATAGCACCGTCAAATCACCTCACACAGTAGTCCATGCGCGGATCCAAAGGGATGGATCCAGCGCCATAAACTTAGCAAACACTTAAGTCAATTATTTTATTTTAGTTTATCCAGTATCAAACGTTCAAATAAATTATTATACAGAATGGTTTAATTCTATTTATCGATAGAATAAAACTCATTAAAATCCAAATCCCAGTTATAAATTTATTACTGTACAGAAGAATTTGAAATTATGACTTAAGTATTTTCTCAGTTTATGGGAGTCTGGATCCACCCTGAGATTCGGCGAAAATTACTTTTCTTCTTGGATCCGCGCCTGGTAGTCAATCGCTTCTACTCCTAACATTGTTCATTTTCCTAACAGAGTTGCCGATGGCCTCCCTTTTTAACATCGTCGACTCTCCTAGCAGGTATCAATGTAGCAAATGGTTTTCCATAGGGCTACATGTTAGTGAATTGAGAAATTTCTATGAAAAAGGGTAACATTTGGAGCATCCTTTACATTTAAATGACAAAAGAGGTCACCGTTTAAGTAAACACACACAAACATACACCCCCTCACACACACATACACACATACACACACACACACACACACACACACACACACACACAACTATACCTCACCGTGGCTTTTCATTTTCAAAATATGCCTCGTTTGAAATTACCCTCTGTCCGCATATAATGTGCTTACTGCATACCTTAACCCTGGACATAAAAACTACAGACTCATTCCATAAATTCTAGAATTGTTACTTGTCATAAGATAGTCCATAAATAGCATTTCGATCAAAAAGATTACCTAGCAAATATATCCACTCAAAAGCTGGGGACTTTTCACCCCAACAGGACTTAGGGTAGCCAAAACGTTTAAATGACTTTAGTCAGGGTAAATTGGTACATTAATACCAGCAAAGCTGTAGTTCTTTCTCTAACACCACTTTCCTTACAGATTTGTTGCTCACCTTTTTCTTTAACATCGTCCACTTTACATAGCTGTGGTTCGCTTCTTAAATGAGTTGTCGTTCGTTTTCCTCTCTCCCACCCCTGCTATGTGCTCTTAAAACATTGTTTTGTCATCATACAATGTAAAAGGGCACCGTCTATTAAAATCACATCATAAATCTGTTCATGTTAGAAGTTATCAATGTTTTTCAAAGAAAACGCCAAGAACTGATTTCAGCCAAGGTCACCATGTTTACCATTTCCTAATTCATTCGCTAGTGTAAAACAATCAACACTGGAATGTTTTAGAATTTTCAAGGATTTAATTGTAATTTTTGTTTAAATGATTTAAATGTTACATTGAAATGTTTGTCTAGAAAACACCACGAGTACCAGATGGATATCTAACCCTGGGTAGACCTGCATCACGTGCGCAATATTTTGTTGACCATAAAATTCAATGCAAACAATAACAGAATTAAGGTTTTATACGTATATGTAATATTGCATATGATTGACTGCCGAGGTTAGTCAAGTCTTTCTCATATCACAGTTTACTCTAGGTTTCCATGTTATTAGCAGTAAGATTTACCCTGGTCAGCATATAAATTCATTGCAGGTCAAGTAGTTTGAAATTTCGTGTTTTCAAATTAAAAAAATAAAGAAAGCAGGAGTCTGTGGAAAGCAGAAAATTATCCATATAAAGTAATGCAAGCTTCAAAATATTAATTGCATGAATTGTATACACTCTGATAAATATTGATAATACAATATAAAGACCTACAGCATGCTCTACAAATCAAAGTGTATTCATTTGCGTTTTTGCGTAACGGGCGCTACGCCACTGGTTAAAGAAGTGATGTTTTAAATAGCCAATATCTTCTGGATACCTAGCTTGTCCTAAGACAAGACTGTGTTTACATAATAATGATATTATTTTCATTAAATAATGTAGAGATGTTTCGTTAAGACCAGGATCTAAATTATAGGCGATCTCAGGCTATCCACCGTTGTTCGTGATCACATGATCATCAACAATCCTTTTATACATTCTACTAACTATATATTGTGCTAGGATCCTACCTGTGATAAACTTCTTGATAAACAAAGACAGATACGCACTAGTCGTTTTTCTTTAATTTGCCACGATTATTTCAGTTTCCAATTTTCCGGAGCGATTCACAAGATCGCATCTTACTGAACGGTTCAGTATCTTAGACGTTGTCATTAATCTCATCCAGGTCGTTTTTGTAAATTTATCGATTATTTTCCATAATGCAAACTCGTTCTTTTTTGTAGTAGTGAAAAATTCATCTCTACAGTTTCAAGTTTTCACAAGCACAGAAAATCAGAACTTCTAAACACAGAAAATTTCCGCTCGAGGTGATTGGGCCATTTATCAAATAATAGTAGGACATCTCGATGCTTGAGGGCAAGAGTTTAACAAAGAACAGCCTTCACCTTGATCAGCATTTTTGGAGGAAGTGACCTTGATATGACACTGTGGCACGTTATACATTTTACAGGAAATGACATTGAAGACATCTACACTCTGAAATGAATTGTTTCTGATGAGATAAGGTCGCTCCGGATATTGACAGTAAGTAGGTTGGACGATGAGAGGCACGATCTATGAAAGAAATCGACCATACACGCATTTCTTAAAGCTTAGTAAAGATAAGGCACGTTGTACGCCCACATATCGAAAAATACATTATGAATACAAAAAAGACACCACAAAATTAAGAAATACTCCCCCTTGAAACATATAGTAAATTGAGAGAAGAAATGGTAGGTCCAGAGGTATCGCAGGACCCAGGTTCGATTCCTGCGGTCGGTACAAATTTTTGTCACGTGATTTATCATCTCGCTTACTATCTGTCCCTTGAGGCAGTATAAACCAAAGTGCCGTGTCACAGTGTACATGTTCACGTCCAAGATTCTTCACTGATCTGAGAGGGTCCATTGCATGGGGCAAAACCATGAAGTCATGTCTCACGTCGTGTCTGTCACCATTTAAGTGAGATAAACTTCGTTCGACGTAAAACAACTAACAGATAGAATGAAGTGACATTACGCTGAAATGGAAAAGATATTTTCAGAAGTCGAGGTCAATAGATGAATATCTCAAGCTCGATACATATGGTTTCTTATGGTTGTTACCCTCAGTTCTTTAACTGAATTATTGGTGATGCAATCGGCCTTTACTAAGATATGAGGTTTTATCCCTGCAATGTAAATTAGAGTCTTATTCTATATTTCACACTGTGAAGAGTTCATTGTCGATAGGCTGTAGTGAATTTGACATATACTACTTCAATCTAAGTATTGCACTTTATTAGCTATCACGTGGTTGAAATTCGGGCTCTGGCCTTAGATAGGTCGACTGGTAAACACTCCTTCTTTTCTAGAATAAGGACCCTACCTAGAGAGGAATGGGAGGGGCTCTTTTAAGTTAAAATGTGCAGCATCTAGTCTATAAACCGAGACCGAATACACTGATAATGATCATTATAGATGAAAAATATAGATAAGTAAAAGATATAAAGAAATATAAAGAAATAAATGGGGAGTTTTATATAATAACAACAACACATATTTTGACGAAATTTTGACAAACTGGCCGTTATCTAGTTATATTCCGAAAACCACTAGATTAAGACTAGGATCCCGAAATTTCGTAGAACCGATGTGCTTTCCGACGTCCCGAAAAGAAGATTATACGGAACATAATTTGTGTTTGGTAAATTATAAGCATCTATGCCCAGATTTATTATACGATGAACATGCTCTTGCGATGAACTAAGACTTATTGATACTATATTAATGTCTAAAAATTCCTCGCTCATATTCTATAATTCAATGGTTAAATCAAGAAATTGACTATACCTTTTAGTCATACCGGCGAAAGAACAGAAAAATAAAATGTGAAAAACACCGTTTTGACTGTACGAACAAAATAGTATGTCTAGTTGATAAAAGGGTAAAGTAAAAATTCAGAATGACTGAAAGTTCCTAGAATATGTTAATTCCAATGAGAGCATGGCTGCTTCATGAGAATTTAATGTCGCGCTGATATCCGAGATAAAAGTTAACAGAAGTTACACATTTCAGTAATGAATTGAAGACTTGTCTTTGGCAGTTGCCATATATTGCGTAGAACCTAAACGATGAATAACAATGTAATTTCGAGTATACATCTGGATGATATCTGTCACATATGGAATTTTTTTTTACTTAATTCCCAAGTTGTGACACCTGACCCTAAAATTGAAATAATGTTTTTATCTTACTTTATATCATTTCTGAGACTCGCCACTAATCCAATCGTCCAACATTCGACGGTGCAATAAGAGCAAATGAAAATCTAGGAATTATTGCTTATGGAAGCTTAAGTCGAACAGGTGAGAAATTATCTGACTTAACTATCTTGTAATTCCTAATGATTGATATATCTCTCTGACATTTACAAGGGTGTCTACTCGGTGCGACCATTTGGAGGTTTTTTTTAAAACTATCTTGTTCTTTTTATTAGTTTGTTCTTTCTCTTATATGATTCAGATCGATATTTGAGGAGTATCACATCAATAGGTCTTATGTTTTATGTCTAACTATATGTCTTTATAAGAATTTCAACCCAAGAAACAACGATACATCAAAGTAAACATTTACATCCGTCATATTTATGACCATTATAAATGTATTAACCTGCCTTATGTTTTGCATCGTGATTTCAGACAAACATGTTTTGTTCCCATTAGTCAATTGATGTATTTTGCACAGAAAAAGTTATAATCTTCGTATCGTCCGTAAATGGGTTTGGCCAGCTATATATGTATCCGTTCTGAACTTAACATAATGGCCAATTCTTTAATAAGAAGAGACACGAAATATTCCGGATGTATTGTGGGGATAACTTTGGTTTTATCGTAAGTGATTCTTGTTCTTAAAGCCACCATCACACCGACGATCATTTTCGCATTTCAAATTACATATAGAATTTTTATTTTTTACAACACTTGCTAAAATGAGGGTGGGAATGTTATTTGAAAAATTGAATGATTTATTATAGTTACTTTCAAGAAAAACATACTATATTGTAAGATACCAATTAATGTAAATATTTTGCAGATTCTCGTGGTTTGATATCGATTTTTGTTTAAAAGAGGACTTGTCATGTTTGAAAATGTCTCCAAAAGGACAACAGTAAACACAGACGCCATTTTGAATTAAACTGACGAATCATTGAGATTGTACTAAAGTGTTATTGTAAACAAATGGAAAGCACTGGTGACTGATCAATAAAAGGAATAGCTTGTACTGATAAATCCCTATTATGGTATATACACGAGATAAAAAAAATATGGTAACAATATATTTCTGAAATCGGAAATAGTTTCATTTAGGTATTAATATCAACTTTATCCAAAATATATGGAATGGATAAATCAAGAAGGATTTATGGAGAAAGACTGAAACAGTAGCTAAAAAAGAAAAAAGGGAATCCCCTGATGAAAGACACACCCAACTTGAAACCGTGATAAAGATAAATATAACATTTAAATACAATTAGAAAAATAAAAGTAATTGCTGTACCTAAATTCCTAATTAATTTGTATCCCACAGTGACAAAAACCCATGGTAGAGATAAATACTGCATCCATATCCATTGGTTTAATTTACAATTTACAATGAACTCGAAAGTATACAAATCTATGATGTCTTTCTTACAAAAATACATGTATGAGTATGTATAAATATGTAAGTTTCTCCCAAAACGACTTTCGAATAGAATAGATATTGAAGCGAACTTTAATGATGATAATTATATTACATACAAGATGTATGGCATTATACATGTCTGGCAAATCTAACTGCCAAGAGATTACGACCCATCCTGGCATTATATCACATCCTCGTTCAGTTACAGTATGAGGGATTTTGTCGCTGTTTGACTGCCTACTTGAATGCGTATCATGTTGTTGTCTGTTAAGTTCCCCTTGGAGGATTTGACTGTTATTGCACCCTATTTCCTGATGTTATGTGGCAGTGGCATAGTGTTTGTTCATATTCATGTACATATACAGTGCTTCATTTTATTGGTTTCTTCTGTATATAAGGGCATTCTTGGTGGGTGTGGCTAGCCAAACACGAAACACTCACTCCTCCCGGAAACCTGGTCTCACCTCTGAATTTCAGAGGTTCTTGAATGTCCACTGTGGTACATTGTTGTTGGTGCCATAGTCACATGACACCAGTTATTTTCGTATTTTTCTTTGTTGTTTGGTATATTGTGTGTATATACTGTAAGTTTTGTTACCAGTTATTTTAGTATTTTTCTTTGTTGTTTGGTACATTGTGTGTATGATACCGTAAGTCTTGTGACACCAGTTATTTTCGTATTTTTCTTTGTTGTTTGGTACATTGTGTGTATGATACCGTAAGTCTTGTGACACCAGTTATTTTCGTATTTTTCTTTGTTGTTTGGTACATTGTGTGTATGATACCGTAAGTCTTGTGACACCAGTTATTTTCGTATTTTTCTTTGTTGTTTGGTACATTGTGTGTAAGATACCGTAAGTCTTGTGACACCAGTTATTTTCGTATTTTTCTTTGTTGTTTGGTACATGGTGTGTAAGATACCGTAAGTCTTGTGACACCAGTTATTTTCTTATTTTCCTTTGTTGTTTGGTAAATTGTGTGTATGATACCGTAAGTCTTGTGACACCAGTTATTTTCGTATTTTTCTTTGTTGTTTGGTACATGGTGTGTAAGATACCGTAAGTCTTGTGACACCAGTTATTTTCGTATTTTTCTTTGTTGTTTGTTACTTGGTGTGTATGATACCGTAAGTCTTGTGACACCATTTATTTTCGTATTTTTCTGTGTTGTTTGGTAAATTGTGTGTATATAATTAATTACGATAATAGATGTAAGTATGGGAAGATAAGAGGATATATACATATATTAGTTTAGTTTATAACTGATGTAAAATGTGACACATCCTTTACCTATAAAAACATAGATAAAGGATCGAAAACTCGGTACATTAGCATTAACTAGGATAGATTCTTTTCAGCTTTGATATGGCATCGTTGTATTTACTTGATAAAGGCCAAGTTGTAAAGCAAGTGCGTATTCTTTTAATTTATATATCAACTTATATATCAACTACTAAAGGCCAAGCTGTAAAACCAGTGCTTATTCTGACTCTTTGTATATAGATACACACACACACACACACACACACACACACACACACACACACTATATATATATATATATATATATATATATATATATATATATATAATATATATATATATATATATATATATATATATATATATATATATATATATTTATTTATTTATAAACTACTAATTGGTGTTAATTGGAGGAATTCAGTGGAAAACATGCAAATTTGACGTAAGTAATGTGTTAGGGTTTTATACAATGGGTCCGTTAAATAATTACATTTCGTTGGAGTTGGGAATTAGGAGTCTACACTTTCAATGATTCATTTGAAAAAAAAAATTATTGTTGCATATTCACGATATTCAATTAACACTAACTTTTCTTACCTTTGTAGAAATGAATGCATCTACATGTGTTGTCTTCTGAAATATTTCTTAGTTTGTTGTGGAATAACTCATCTAAACTTTTAGGGGAAAGGTCCAAACATAAGCGTCAATAATCCGAGAATACCCACAGCCAAAGAAACATGGAGTGCTTTCAAGTGTATGTTGGTATGTTACATTAGGTTTTCATATAAAGGACACATTATCCATTTGATGTTAGATGAATTCACTACCTCAAATCGTTCAATATGCTTTTAAAATGGATGCCACTAAGGTATCGGCCCAATATATCACAAAATTCGCACAAGAAATAATTTACCGAAAGCGCATCTGATACAAAATAATTTTGTTGATACATATGATAGAATATATGACGTATGTGTTGATTAATGTTCAACTGTAGAAATCAATGTACTCAAGACACTTTTACCAATAAAGCGGATGGCATTTCCAAAATATAAATCCATATCCAGATATATACCAATTATATTAGCAACCTGATCTAGAATTTAAGCCAGTGTGGCCTAGTGGATAAGGTGCTCGGCTCGTGACCGATAGGTCCCGGGTTCGACTCCCACCCTGTGGGCACACCGGTGTTCTGTCTTTCGTATGAGACAATGGAGGTCCCGTGTCACGGTAGGCGTGGCACGTAAAAGATCACTCACTGCTTCGGGTGGGTCCGTTGCAAAGGTCTAAATTTGTGTGCAATGCATCAGGCAGATGCCGGCGCTATATACGTGAAATAATCGTGAAGTGACGTAAAACAATAATCAATCAATCAATCTAAAATTTAGCTCTTTCAATGAGATTTATGGTTTTTAAAACACAGAATCTTGTGTCTAAAGAGACAAATGTCTTATTAATGATATAACGAACATTTTCTTACGAAATTTCTTTTACAACGACGACTCCTCGTAGTCCTGCTCATTTGTCACCATACTCGTATTTCACATGGTCTTGTAATGAACTTGCGGCTTTTAAGGAGACAATCCCTGTACCATGGACAAACATTTACTTTGTAATCTTTTCCTAGTATAAACAAAGTCGAGCACGGGACGACTCCAACTATTACATTACCGTCATTGCTCCATGGGAAGGTCATTAGGCAATATACATAGTGATAGAGGTGATATGTTTTGTCAACATTTAATTTCATGAACTTGGTGAATAAAGTCAGGATTTATTTCGCTTGCTGTGCACCATAGCACTGCTTTTGATGACGGTTTTCCCTGTCGCGAATCTCCATGACCTGTAAAAACCCTAGAACTATCAAAGAGCGTTTATACTTTGAATGGTTGCTGGAGTAAAACTCGTGATTCCGATTAAGAACAGCCACTGGTCGAGAAGGGATCGAATCGAACTGTAATTATTCTATGATTTAAATATTTTTCGTGTCACAAAATTTTCTTGATTTCTATAAAAAGCATACTTCTGCTGTTGTAGAATTATATATCTATAGATATAAAATAGACGTTCCTTAAGTCACTGGTTGACTATACTTTATTGTTGTAGTTCAAGGGATAAAACTTAAATTTCACCTTTCTATGTATCAAGTTGAATGGCGACGCCCTCTCGGAGACTTTGCATTAAAGGGACGATACATGCAAAGAATTTTGAAATGGGGATCCACCTGTTGGTTCTAACATTTTGCCATAAAATTGGCAGGTTCCGTCTTCAGTATTTGCCTAAAATGATATTAATGTTACATTTGCATACCAATAGGAAGGCTTTGCGGGTCGGGATATCTTGTCAGGATTTACCATTGATATGTTTATTCGCTTTTAGCTTTCGACAACTAGGGGAGAGTCATCCCTATCACTGATATTGGCTACCGAATTTACGCTGACAGCATCAAATACAGCTTTATATTGTCAACAGTCCAGCAATATATATGGAGCTTTTCATTACTAGTTGAACCCGTTCATCATTCGATACTATTTGGCTAGGTTGTGGTTTGAGTATGCTTCGATGAATGTCATGACTTGTCATTAAGTAAATCCTATTAATAATCTACTCCACCATCATGAGACAGTAGCATCCTTATAATTGAAAAGAGTCTATAAACTAAAGAATACAATGTTGCTGGAAATTTATAAGTGTGACATTTACATAAAAATGGCGGCGGATATTCTGGGAATCAGAGTAGATACCAGGTGCAAGGTAATGTATTTCAGAAATATAGATAACATAATCGAAATATTTTAATATAATACAAATTGCAATTTTCATGTTTTCAAAAGTCTCAGTCCATTATACTTGACATTTGCGCAATAGATTGATGAAAATTACACGAAAATACTTCAGTATCGGAGAACGAGCAATAAAATTGGGAAAAGAAGCAATCACAGGCTCATGATCAATTAGCATCCTATGTTAACTAATAACACCCCCAATGACATAAAGGTTAACGAACCGGTAAATAAAATATGAGTTAGATAATGTTATTTCTCACCTCGAGTTTGGTAATAATTGCATGTGTATTCCAGAAAGTATCTCAGTATCAAAATCATTCTCTGTTCTATTCATGTCGTTCTGTATTGAAACCTTTACCGTACAACCATATCCGGTACGCGTAGGATTCTTTGCTTCCGAATATAAAGACTCAGTTACTCTACAGACTACAGCAGAGTGGATCATAAAAGATGATTTTTTATTATTGTAGACAAGCGGAAAGAATCACTTTGATGAAAACCAATTTGTATTGGCGTGAAGTCATCTACAAAGGATTTCCATTTGTCAAATAGAAAATTTAAATGATTGGTTTTATTGTTCTATGTATGTTTCTCTGTGCAATTTGAGTAAAATTAGAATAAGGAAAAATAGGGAAATGTTTAAAGTTTCAACTATTTTGATATAAATTTTTCTCATAATCTAAAGCAGCGCAATGAGCGAAACAGTGAACGCTTACTCCTCCAGCCGCTTAGTCTTAGCACTGATTTCTTATGCTTCAAAGAGGTTCATCATAGTACAGTGTTGCATATAACAGAGGTCAGATCTCATCTCTGATTTCTCTCATCCCACCATTTTAACAATAGTGTCACGATTGTTTCCTTTTGTAAATTTAGCTTTGAGATTTCATATAAGATAGATATACGACAGCATAGTACTTATTGTATAAAAAGGGGGTCAATTTATTTCATATTGATCATTTTCTTTTTTCAGGACGGAGGTGTTGACATTTTCTTGTTTGATATACTCTAAAACTAAATTCTATTGATATATTTGATAGAGTATTTTATTGTTTTGGTGATTTTTGGTATTTATCTGTTAACAAAAGAAAGAAAGAACCTTTATTAACGTATTTAAATTCAATCGTTTCAACGTATTACATTATCACGCATATGACCCAGCAGGGGGTATCAGTGACCCAAGGCACATGTACGGCGTAGGAAATCATGGTAGTGTTACCAGTCTGTCTCATCTCTAACACC